>JAWHQI010000030.1:15047500-16247500 GCA_033032865.1 Dactylorhiza incarnata
ATGTTTGATTTGTGTGCAATTAGGTTTCGTCCTAATTTTCAATTATCCGGCGAGATCTCTATTTGATACGGGTGCATCGCACTCTTTTCTGTCTGAGGACTTCATGGTGCAAATAGGGGTGTCGTCTACCTTAGTAGAGGATAGATTGGAAGTAGTGCTACCCAATTGATCTCGCATGGGTGCGGATAGGAAAAGTCGTGTGAAGGTGCGGTTTGGAAATCAAGACTTCGACTTGGAAGCATCATTATTACCGCTAGCTGAATTTGGCGTGATCTTCGGCATGGACTGGCTCTCGGAGTAGCGAGCATGCATTGATTGCAATTCAAAGGAGATCACTCTGGGAAAGAACACCGGAGACGAAACCACATTCGCGGGTATGCGAGGAGCGAGCAAGACGCTGATGTCTGCTCTGCAGGTGGTTAAGGCGGTGAGAAAGGGCTCGGAGTTGTTCTTCACTTTGTTGGAGGCTTCGGAGCCAAAGCGCAGTTTAAGTGATGTCCCAGTTGTAGCGGAGTATGCCGATGTGTTTCCTAACGAACTCCCTGGGGCTCCGCCTCAACGAGAGATTGATTTCTGTATTGAGCTGGTGCCAGGTGCCAAGCCTGTAGCACGCTCACCGTACCGAATAGCGCCGAAGGAATTGGCAGAACTGGAGGTTCAGTTGCAAGAGCTACTAGAGCAAGGATATGTACGTCCAAGTTCTTCACCTTGTAGTGCACCGGTCCTCTTTGTGAAAACGAAGGACATGAGCTTGCGTCTATGTATTGATTATTGAGAGTTGAATAAGCTGACCGAGAAGAAACGTTATTCAATTCCGAGAATTGACTACTTATTCGACCAACTGGTTGGGTCGATGGTATACTCTAAGCTAGACTTAAGGTCCGGCTATTATCAGCTTCGTATTCGGGATTGTGACATCCAAAGACAGCGTTCAGTACCCACTTTGGGCACTATAAGTTCACGGTTATGACGTTCGGTCTGTCTAATGCACCATCGGTATTCATGGACTTAATGAATAGAACGTTCCGAGAGTATTTGGATCAATTTGTGATCATCTTCATCAACGACATTTTGGTATACTCTCAGTCGGAAGGGGAGCATGCAGAGCATCTGCGCGCAGTTTTGAGCACCTTGAGGAGGAGACAGTTATATGCCAAGTTCTCCAAGTGCGAGTTTTGGCTATCGTCAGTAGCATTCCTTGGTCATGTTGTTAGTGGAGAAGGAATAGCACTCGATCCTTTGAAGATAGAGGCGATCCAAGCATGGCCTATATTGAAAAATGTAGCGGAAGTCTAAAGTTTCTTAGGACTTGCCGGCTATTATAGGCACTTTGTGGAAAACTTCTCGAGGATTGCACTCCCTCTCACTAAACTGACTAGGAAAGATCATAAGTTCGTTTGGTCGCCCGAGTGCGCACGAGCTTTTGAGGAACTGAAGAGCCGTCTGACCACGGCGCCCATTCTATGCTCGCCATATGGAACAGAAGGTTACAAAATATATAGCGACGCCTCGGGGAGTGGCTTGGGTTGCGTTCTAGTGTAGTTCAAAAATGTAATTGCTTATGGCTCCCGTCAGTTAAAGGTACATGAGAGGAACTACCCGGTCCATGATTTGGAGCTAGCGGCCGTGGTATTTGCTCTTAAACTTTGGAGGCACTACTTGTATGGCGTGAAGATCGACATCTTTACGGACCACAAAAGCCTCAAGTACCTACTTGATCAGAAGGAGTTGAATATGCGGCAAAGGAGGTGGATGGAGTTCCTTGGGGACTGCACCTTCGACATTCGATACACTCCTGGGAAAGGAAATGTGGTTGCGGACGCGTTGAGTCGTCGGGCTCCTGCACAGGCAAACTGGATTCTGATGCATGATGAGCGTCTAATCCGGGTGTTAGAAGCCTTGGAGATCATTTGTGTCGATAGAAGAGCATCTCCTTCAGCATGTTTGAATTGGACAGAGGTTCAATACAACCTGGCCGACCGAGTTTGACAAGCTTTGGAGCTGGATTCGAGCATGAAGCGTTATAAAGCGGAGACCGCGGATGGGTCAAACACCGATTTCTCCTTCGAAGATGATCTTATGTGGAAAAATGGCAGATTGTGCGTCTCAAATGTTGGTACATTGTGGGCGAAATTGATGTACGAGGCTCACTTTACCAAGTACTCGATCCACCCTGGGAGCACAAAGATGTTCAAGGATATGAAGAAACTCTTTTGGTGGCCAGGAATGAAGAAAGACATTGCACTCTACGTGGACAAGTGTCACACTTGCGCATTGGTGAAGGCTGAATGTCAAAGACCTGGTGGGTTTCTAAAGTCTTTACCGTTCCCGGAATGGAAGTTCGATGATATTTCTATGAATTTCGTGCACGGATTGCCAAGATCGCAACATGGAAACGATGTCATCTGGGTGATCGTAGATCGTTTGATGAAAGTATCGCACTTCATTCCGAACCGGAAGGATGATTCTGTAGAAAACCTAGCGAAGCTCTATGTTGATAATATCGTACGGTTGCACGGGGTTCCCTGTAGCATCATGAGCGATCGTGATGGGCGGTTCACATCAAACGATTGGAGGCTGATTCATCAATTATTGGGTACCAAGCTAAAATTAAGCACGGCCTTCCACCCGCAAATGGATGGATAGACCGAAAGGACCAATAGGACGATGGAATACATGCTAAGGATGTGCGCCCTGGACTTCGGAAAGAAATGGGAAGATCATCTCTATATGATTGAGTTTGCCTACAACAACAACTACCAATCAAGTATAAAGATGGCACCTTTCGAGGCTCTTTATGGTAGGAAATGTCGTACACCGTTGGCTTGGGCTGAAACGAGCGACACGAAGTTGTTGAAACGCAAGGACGTGGATGAAGCAAATACATCAATCCGGGCAATACGAGAGCGGTTGCTCATCGCCCAAGATAGATAGGCAAAGTATTACAATGCAAATCACCGGAATGTCGAGTTCACCGTTGGTGATTGGGTTTACATAAAAATCAAACCGTTCAAAGGAGTATCGAGGATCCGACGCTTGAAAAAGCTAAGTCCGAGATACTTAGGACCGTTCGAGATCTTAGAGCGCATTGGTGAAGTTGCCTACCGGCTTGCTCTATCTTCAGAGCTGAGCGGGCTGCATGATGTATTTCATATATCTGTGTTGCGGAAGGCTGTCAACGAGCCTAGTCTTGTAGTTGCGGTCAATGAAGTGTCAGTAGATGGTGGGCTAACGATGGAAGTCAAGCCCATTCGCATCGAAGACACAGAAGTAAAGCAGTTGCGGAACAAATCCATTCGAATGGTAAAGGTCTGTTGGAATAATTGCAGAAGAGAGGAACTCTCTTAGGAAAGAGAGCAAACAACACTTGTGGAGTACCCCGAGCTATTTCTCTCAGTTAATTTATCTTTAAATCTCTGCTACTATTTTTGTAATTTCGGGACGAAATTTTTTTAAGGGAGGTGGAGTTGTAACACCCCAAAACTTGATGTGATGCGAGCTAACCTATAGTCGGCTGAAGGCTATAGGCTAATTCGGCTATAGGCTTGAAAATTCTGCTATAGGCTTGAAAATTCGGCTATAGACTTGAAAATTCGGCTATAGGCTTGAAAATTCGGCTATATACTTGAGTATTCGGCTATAGGCTTGAAAATTTGGCTATAGACTTGAATATTCGGGTAGAGGCTGTTGAAAATTCGGTTAAAGGCTATAGGCTAATTCGGCTATATGATATAGACGAATTTCTCTGGTATATAGTCGAATCTGCTTTAGCATTCGTCTATTTCGGACAGAAAATAGCAGTTTGGCCTGTTTCGACTTTTATGGGCTTTTGACGGATTTGTCTAAGTCTGATGAGTTTCGGTCTTGATGAAAACCAAATATGACGGCTAGGGTTATTTCAAAATTGTTTATAGAGGCTTGGGAGATGAAATTAGGTTTATTCATAACTTTATACTCTCTCTCCAAGCCGACAAAAGTTGCGAGCTCGAGGAAGAAGGAGGAGGTATCTTCCGCCATTGAAGGAGCTTCGGAGTTCTGAATCGCGAGCCATCTTCAGATCTGGAAAGAGTAGGTCGTTGTGAAACTTTCTATCTGAGTGAAATCCCAGATCTATGGCGAAGAAGAAAGCGCCAAGGGTAATGATCCTTCCTCCCGGTCTTAGGACGTGTTTTGTCCTCTCATTCCTTTTTCTATGCTTGCATTAGGAATCCCTTTCACCAAATGGGTGAAGTGTAGGATTTCCTCTAGTTATTCGGAACTCCGGGTCGATTGTGTCCGTCCCCGGCATATTGCATTTAGAAATCCGGTAGTCGTGCGGATTTAGGCATTTTGTGTGAAGCCTATTCGTGGCCGTGAGCCCGGATCGGTGATGCTTGGATTGCGACATTGCATTTAGTTTAAGCCTAGAATGTGTGCCGGAGAATGTCTCCGTGGGATCTTCTATTGTGTTGCGGGACTTGAGTTTTAGGTGCCTTTTGAGAGCCTAACGGAAGCCCTTGCTTGGGTGCTGAATGCAAACCTTCACCACTAGATTTGAAGAGGAGTGGTCTTGTACCTCCTTCTTGGTTGTTATTTGCGAAGTCTAAGTCCGCGTGAAAGGATTAGATGCGTAGCTTAATTATGTGGGCACTTGATGTGCTAAACCCTTACGAGACGAGGTGAAGTCGTACCCGCGTCGTGCGATAGATCGCGATGGTTAGAGCACGGGCAAAGCTGAACCAAACCCGTTTCCATGCAGATCGGTGAGAGGTCCCTACATCATGTAAGCCGTGTGATCATGGGAGAGGTCGTGGAGGGTGTCTTACCTAGACCGACCAAAAGCTCTTTTTCCCCACCTAAGGCTATGTCCTTAGGGTGGAGTGTTTGTGCTGAATTGATGTTATGTTAGCCTCATGCGGTTGCTTAGGTGGTTGTGGGGAACCTTCGGGTGAACCCAACCAACATCATGTGCATACCTAGGTTCCCTTTTACTTGATGCTCAACCTAGAAGATTGATTGTGCTTGAAACCTCACCTTGTGTAGTGTAGTTTGCACTTTATTTATATTATTACATGTTGCATGTACGGCTTGCTTGCAGGTTAGCGGTGACACGCTCCTGAGCTGGCTAGATGACCGGGGGGTGGGATCGTTACGTGGTTTGTGGTCAGCTCATAGCTGACCCTCGTTTACCTCTTATTGGATGTTGGTTGCAGGTGCAGGTGAGCCTAGTGGGAAATAGCGGGCGGTGGCCCTTTTGCTGTGTTGGCCCTTGAAGGCCAACCTCTTTTCTGTTTTACATGTATTGTCACCATACGTGCTGATGTAATTTTGAGTTTCTATACATTTGGTAAATGTAAGGCCTTAAGGCCGTAACTCTATTTGTTTCATTCCTGGGATAGTGGACAATTCTAAAAGATGTTTAATCCAAATGCTTCCGCTTACGCTTTTTATACTCTCGTGTAGTTGTTGTTCTTTTCTGTTTATCACCTTATAATGTCTAGCTAGTGTGTATAGTATGGCGTGGGGTCCCGGCCGGACATACTGTTATATTATTTGTATTGGCAGGGTGTTACAGAATCACTCTTGGATAAAGATTTTAAACTACTCTTGGTCTGCTTTCCTAGTTGACAAGCCCTGCAGAGTCCTTCCTTCTTGTATGAACCAGAGGGTAGTCCTCTTACTAGATTGTCCTTGGATAGCTTAGAGATAGTTCTAAGATTAATATGTCCCAGTCTTTTATGTCATAATTCATTTGTTTTACTTATTGAATTAAATAAGCAAATGTCTGAATTGGCAGAGTCAAAATTGACTAAATAAATATTTCCATGTCTAATATCAGATAACACATTAATGTTTTTATTATTGGTAATAAGACATAAGGAATGATTAAAAGTTACCTGATAACCTTCATCACATAACTGGCTTATGCTAATGAGTTTATGCTTGAGACCCTAGACATAAGCTCCCTCTTTGAAGGAAACTACTTCAACTTTGATTCTTCCATATCCTTTGGTTTGTCCACAGTTAGAGTCTCCAAAAATCACTTTGGGTCCAAGCTTTGCCTTGTAATTGCTTAGGTTGGCATTGTTTCCTGTCATGTGCTTAGAGCACCCACTATCCAAATACCATTGTTCCTTTATGTTTGGATAGCCTTGTACCTACAAAACAAAAAACATTCTAGTTGTTCATGACCCAGACTATCTTGGGTCCTTTTGCCTTACCACAAAAATCTGAAATGTAAGAAATCTCAGGCTGATCCTTATAGCCTTGTGGATGATATCTCCTTGGAGGAATTATCCAATCAGTAAAAGGATTCTTAGTATATTGAGAATTAGAATTCTTTTGAAATTTAGTACATTTTTTGTTCGACGAACTTGGCTGAGTTCGTCGATCGCCGTTCGACGAATTGAAGTAATTTCTTTGAGCGCCGTTCGAATAATAGCTGTACTGAAAGTCAGTGTTCAGCATTCGTCGATCTCCGTTCGACGAATTCATGTGATTTCATCGAGCGTCGTTCAATGAATGTTTTTGAATTCCTTTATTCTTAACATCCTTGCTTGAGGTATTCTTACCTACTTCTACTGCCTCTTTGCTCTTGGCAGAAATAAACTTTACTGGAGTAGATAAAATATTTTTCTTAAGAAGATGTGGCTCATCACTTGATGATGCACCCAAGCCCAGCCTGCCTTTGAGTCTAGCATTCACTGTGCTTGTGATGTCCATCAGTTTGATGCTTCTCCCATTGAGGGATTCTTCAAACTTCTTAGCCTCAGATAGTTTGTTCTCAATGAGAGCAATATGTTCTCTGGAGGCAGCCAGTTCTTTCTTAAGATTGACATTATCTTCATCCAGTTGATTCATTTCAACCAACTTATTTTTGAGGGAAATTATTTTCTTCTAAGATTTAATTAAATCCAAACAAAGAGTTTTAAATTCATCTTTAAAATCATTTGAATTAAAATCAAAGGTAGATATTGCCTGATCACTGTCATTTTCAGACTCTGATTCATCTGAATTATTTCATGAGGCATTGATAGCCATCATGCAAAAAATTCTTTAATCTTCATCATCACTGGAGCTGGATGATGATGCATGATCTGAATCATTGCATGAGTCATAAATAGCCATCAAGCATTGATCCTTTTCATTTGTATCATTCTCATCTTCAGATGAGCTTGATGATGACTCTGACTCAGTATCACTCCATGATTCAGCTACAAAGCCTCTTCCCTTATGTTTGTGTTTGTGGGAGGATGGCTTGCTGGAGTGCCTCTTTTCTTCTTTCTCTTTTCTTTTATCCTTCTTTTGGTTCTCTGGACACTCAGGCAGAATGTGTCCAGGTTTCATGCAGCCATAACAAATAATTTCTTTAGAATTTGATTTGTCATACCTTGTTTTTTCTTTGGATCTGGAATCCTTCTTTCTGAAGTCCTTTCTAGCCATTTTGTAAAATCTCTTGGCTAGCAGGCTCATAAACTCCATTTCTCCTGGAGCTTTATCTTCCTCTTCTATAGCTTGGAAAGCAATACTTTTCTCCTTTTTGATTGATGGAGAGGAGGTAGACTGTTTAGCTTCTCTTGTTTTGATAAGCTGCTCATAGGATTTTAATTTTCCTAATAAGGTCTCAGTAGAGATCTCATTTAGGCTTCTGGATTCCTTGATTGGCCAGATCCTTGAGTCCCATGAGTCGGGGAAGCACATTAAGATCTTATCATTAACTTCAGTGATTGAGATCACTTTGTCCAAAGATTTTAGTTCATTGATTATGAGACTAAGTCTATTGTACATGTCTGCAACTGTTTAAGTTTCTCCCTTTTTGAAGTTCTCATATTGAGAAATGAGATGACATCTTTTGTCTTTTCTCTCATCTGCAGATCCTTCAACCATATTGTTGAGAGAGATCCAGATGTCCCTGGCTGAGGTGCAGTCCACAACCTTCTGGAAAATATCATCAGACATTGTTTGTGCCAATATGTTCATTGCTTTGGCATCTGCATTTCTTTGCTTCTTTTGAGCTTCTGTCCACTCAGGAGGTGGTACAGCATTATTGTTGGTTGTTGTTTCAGTACTTGTTGTTGCTGAAGGAGTAGGAGGTCCTATCAAAATAGCATTAAAAATAACCTCATCAATTGAATTCATATATAACTTGATCCTTGCCTTCCATAATGCAAACTTATTAAGATTGCACATTGGGAGGTCTTGTGCTTGAGTATTCTTTGTTCTGTGCCATGAGTATTTAGAAAAAGAAAAACTCTAGAGAAGATTAAGATCTAATTGATCTTTGGATTCAGGTGTTAGCATGTAAACAATCAACCAGCCTCTGATACCAATTGAAAGTGAGGTTTAGATCTTAGATTTACTCTAGAGGGGGGGTGAATAGAGTATTAAAAGTTTTTAACTTATTTTATAGCGGAATTAAAATAGTGATATATATATATATATATATATATATATGTAGCAGAGTGAGTATAAAATCTAGACAAAAATAATAAGCACAACATAACACAGTACTGAAAGAAAAAACACAATCATAGAAGACACAAGGATCTATAGTAGTTCCCCAATCAAACTGGGTACATCTACTCTTCTACCACCCTTGGTAGGAATCCACTAGGTTTTTGATCAGGTGCCCTATCACCAATGGGATTTTTGATCAGGTGCCCAAACACCACTGAGCTTTTGATCAGGTGCTCAAACCAAACCACAGGTTTTTGATCAGGTGCCCTGCCATCAAAGGGTTACCTTTTGAAGGGAGTTAGAACCCTGTACAAGATGGGGTAAAAAGATAAACAAAAAGGTTTATGAAGTTCTTCTCTGTCAACAAGCTGAGAGAAGACTAGTGGATTGTTGAGTTGTAAATCTCCCCCTGTCTGATAGAATTTGTTTGACAGATAATGGATGGAGCTTTCTCTTGGATGAAGAGGATCTTCCTTGATAGCAGATGAATCTGATAGATAATGATTCTCAGATTATTGTTGCTCTGTGAAGATTAAGAACTAGCAGCTGAGACTGAGAGAGGATTGTTGATGTTCTCAGAGAATGAAAGATGCTGCTATTGATGAAGAAGATCTTTGTATTTCTTTTTGACTTTTCTGTATTACTCCGACTATATCACTTCTCTATTCTCTATTGTATCTTCTTCATCCTTTTTCTTAGAGATATGTATGACTGATTTCAAAATCAAATCTTCTATTTAAGGAATAAAATAATCTGAAAGGATTATTCTTAGAACTGCAATCTGATTCAGCATGAATACTTTAATTCATTTTCCTTTTCCATGAAAGTGTCATTTTCCAATATATCAACAGCTATATTCTCGAAAGAAGAGAATAAAAAGGAATAAATAAAAGGAAAGATTAAATCTTGACTTATCTGATAAATTAATAAGTCCAAATAGAATTGAATAAATCTGTTGTTGATAATCGATATGAGATCAGAGAAAATAGATAACTGGTCCTTCAGAAATTGGTCAAGCTGAAGAGAAAATTCGTCGAGCAGAAAAACTGAGTCGTCGATCTCAATTTGGAGTTCGTCGAACTGAGATATAATCTAATAAACTGGCTGGAAGAACTGAATTCGTCGAGCTGAGGAACAAATTCGTCGAACTAAAACACGACGTTCATCAAACCCAGGAAGGAGTTCGTTGAACGCAGAATGATGTTCGTCGAATGCAGAGACTTGAAATTTTCCTAAGTTCTAGCTAACTTAGACAAGCTTAGACCTTGACCCTTAGACTATACAATGGGGTCAACTTGAGTCCTAATAATAGATAGTGATCCTAGACCAAATCAGTAATAGGGTTTGTTCCAACAGAGTGAGATGTCTGGTTGACTAGGAGGCAAGAGTGTGCTTGGGATCGACGAGGGGTTGTCATTCCCTTGGAGTGGAGTAAAACACACTTAGTGTTAGTAAGTGTAATATTAGTAGTGGTCAGGTCAAGGGTATACACTAATAAGAATAAGTGCCTTGGAATAGAGTTTTTGGGTTCAGCCCATCATAGCTCCTAGTACAGTTGCGAGCCCCTCACTGGCTAGTCCTCAGGAAGTCCAAGATTAACCCTAAACAGTATGATTAAACTGTTAAGCAAGATGAACTCTTAATAATACACATTCACACACCCCGTTGCTATGGGTGGTTAGTTGGTTGGTCTTACGAGTTGTAGGCTCGGTGGTTGTAGGTACGGATGGGTTAGTCCAGTGAGCCGGTGAGCCGGTGGCTCAGAAGGTTATTGTGATGGGCAAGTTAGCCCGGGGAGCCTATGGCTCGGAGATGTATAGAAATCATATTTGCATGTGCATGAAGGTGATGGGTCTTTAGTATTGGACGGTCATTCGCATCGACGTCGATACTTTGACTCGGCGAGTGTGGTTTTCACATAGCCAAGGAAAGTTTGGTGGACCAGCCAGCAAGTGTACGCAGGTGCTCTGTGGTTGTGTTCTTCGCATTGAGGCGTACGAATGTCTAGGTTAGGTAGTGTGAATACCAACCTAGAGGTGGGCGAAGCCCAACCCACCGCCTCCATTTACCACTACGGGAGGTATCCGAGGAGCTTTGCTAACTCCGAAAAGGGGGAATTAAAGTTCTGTGCACATAGAGTCAGGTGCGTGTGTTGCACTTGCATGAACATAACATTAATCTGCATAATACTGCAGGTCATGGCATAAGCATTGCATTTCAACCCCTACCCCTATCGTATAAATTGGTATGGAACTTTTTATTCGACAGGCCTTTCTAAATGACCCCTTGGTCTATAGGTCTGTATGGGCATTCCTATAAATCAAGGTTACCTTTCTTACTTACTTCACTTTACTTTATCTATGGTAGTAAGCATTAGCTTGTACTTTACTCAGTTATTATTCTTTACATGTTCTTTATCTTGCTTTACTTAATGTTCTATATATATTTACACACATGTGTTATGGTAGATATTCCTGTAGCTAGGTCATGATATCTGCTATGTTTTATACCCCTTGGTGTCCTCCGCTTCATCCTTTCCGCACGGTGCCTAGGAGCCACTAGGGGCGGGGTGGGGAAATGAGGCTTAGCCTTTTTGACTAACGGTCGGTGGACCATATCATTTTAGGGGATCAAGGAGACGCACCACCACCAGAGGACAGTGTAGAAGGAGGCGGGCCAGTCTAGCACAGGAGCACCAATCTAAGGATTATGAGTGGATATTAGTAGTTGCTTCTGCGAGAGATCTTATAGTGATGATATGATGTATTGGGCAGGAACCCTTTTTATTACTACCCTTTTATTCAGTTATTATCTGTGGACATCCATCTTTATGATTTATATATTATGTGATGTGGACTTGGACTCATTTTTGGTTCATTTATATTTTTCTTCTTGTATGATCGATATTGCCGGCAGGATCAGCGTTTTGTAGTGGTGACCTTCCAGAGTGTTGGTGTCACCGCAAAGCGGCAGTTCTTGGCATAAGACCCAGTTTTGTAGCAAAAAAATGGGGGTCTTACATTACCAATGACATAGTTTCAATAACAAGGGTAGCTTATTGTTGGGAAAATTCCTTTGATTTAACTTAACAAAATATCTAAAGTGATTTTATCTCTTAGGTTTTAATTACCCATTAGATAGTGAGGGTAATATGGTCATTAGATGTCTTAAAATATCTCACTCAACTTAGGGTGACAAGACCAGATCAAGATAAGCAGAATTTGTGTTAAGCTAACAATTGCGTCGAATAGAAATCGACGCAACATCGAATTCATGTCGACGCAACTTAGACTAGAAGTCTAAGAAACTCAACTCTCTGTCAAAGTAGATCAAGTTGACACTACGTCGGAAGGATGTCAACATAGAGGAAATGGAAATATCAAAGTATCACTAGAAGTCGACGCAACTTTGACTTCACTCAACGCAGAAGAAAGAATCTGTCGAAGCCATCTGAAGTCGACGCAACATCGACTACAATTCGACGTAGATGATGAAGTTCAGAGACAAGCCTTCCACTCGATGGTTACGTCGATAAGTAATCGATGCAACGTCGATAGCAGAGTTCAATCAGAGCAAGAATGAATTCGAAGCTGCTTTTATAAGAACTCGAAGGTGCGTCGATAAGAGAGAAAGAGAAATTGACGTAACGTCGAATATAGTCTGAAAAGGAAACCATTTCAGCTGTCATTTTGGAACTCTCTCTCAAGGCCTGCAATACTAAAGACCGTTCTACAATGGCTCATTTATTTCCTAGAATAGAAAGGAGCAATAAAGAAGACAACAAAAGCTTTCTTGGAAAGGATCAAGACAGTTGGCAGATGGGTCGAGAACAAATAAAGAAAGGAAGAGAAATTGTCCATGCCAATACCTTTTCATCACACTCTTAAAGAGGAAACAAATTCAAATTAAAGGATGGACAATAAATAAGAAGATCAGAGAGAAGAAATTAGAGAATTGAACACATATTCGGCATTCTATCAATTAGGGTTCTTCTTCTTCCTCCTCCTGAACCCTAAAAGACTGTGAACAACAAGAACTCTCTCTCTCTCTCTCTCTCTCCCAGTACAGTGAAAAACAGAAGGCTGCTCTTCATCAAATATCATACAGCAGCCAGATTTCAATAGATGATAAGAGCAGTATTTTCCGATATCATACAGTTTTCTTTGGTTAGCATTTTCCGAGCTCTCCAAGGTGCCCGAGTCTCAGCTTTGTCTTGGGATGGGAAGCGCTCAACGATCTTTCGGGTTAGTGGATGGACCTCCTCGCTGCGACTAAGGTCTCAGTCATCTTCCTAGTTTTCGGTCTACCTTCTCCAAGGGATCAGTAAGGGCTAGCCACCCCCCCATCTCAGTGAGGGCCCCGAACTCCACAGAGACCGAGAAATCGGTTTCAACAAATGCTACAATGTTTCTTGTCTTAGTATGAACCCAAGAAGTTTGAAGAAGGAGACAGTGATCCTCACTGGATATCTGCTATGCAAGAAGAACTGACTCAGTTTGAGAGGAACAAGGTTTGGACGTTGGTTGAAAGACCAAAGAATTACCCAGTCATTGGCACCAAATGGGTATTCAAGAACAAAATGGACTCAACAGGAGCCAGCATCAGAAATAAGGCCAGACTTGTGGCCCAAGGATACAGGCAAGAGGAAGGTAATGACTTTAACCAGACATTTGCCCCAGTAGCAAGGCTGGAGGCCATCTGAATGTTTCTGGCATATGCTGCCCACATAAAGATCAAATTCTATCAGATGGATGTAAAGAGTGCATTCCTCAATGGACCTCTTCAATAGGAAGTATATGTAGAGTAGCCCCTAGGTTTTGTCAATCCTACATTTCCATCTTTTGTGTATAGATTAGATAAAGCACTATATGGTCTCAAGCAAGCTCCAAGAGCTTGGTATGAGACCCTATCCACTTTTCTTCTGGAACACTCTTTTGAAAGAGGGAAAGTGGATAAAACACTCTTCACCGGAGCACATAAGAATCAGCTATTAGTAGTCCAAATATATGTAGATGATATTATATCTGGGTCAACAGATCAATCTCTCTACAAAAGGTTTGCTTCCCTAATGCAGTCAAGATTTGAAATGAGTAGCATGGGGGAATTATCCTATTTCCTTGGTCTTCAAGTAAGACAAAATACAGATGGCATTTTCATATCCCAACCAAGTATACCAGAGAGCTCATCAAGAGGTTTGGGATGGAAAATACCTCTGTTATGAAAACCCCCATGGCTACCAATGCTGATTTGTACAGAGATGAAAAGGGTAAGTCCTTTGATCAAAAGACTTATAGAGCAGCCATTGGCTCCCTGCTCTACTTAACAGCTAGCAAACCTGATATAATGTTTGCTACCTGTATATGTGCTAGGTTTTAGGTTGACCCAAAGGAATCACATATGAGTTCTATAAAAAAAATACTCAGGTATCTAAATGGAACACCTGAACTTGGCTTGTAGTATCCAGCTGAATCTGGATTTGAATTAATTGGTTATTCATATGCAGATTATGTTGGATGCAGGCTGGATAGAAAAAATGCTTCAGGAACATGTCAGTTCCTGGGTGCTAGACTAATTTCATGGTTTAGCAAGAAGCAAACCATAGTCCCCACTTCTACAGCTAAAGCTGAGTACATAGATGCAGGAAGCTGCTGCTCACAAATATTGTGGATGCAAAATCAGTTGTTAGACTACAACTTTTCCCTTAATAATTCCACAATATATTGTGACTGCTCTAGTGCTATTTCAATAGCTTTCAATTTTGTTCTTCACAGCTGAACTAAGCACATAGAGATAAGGCAACACTTTCTCAGAGATAATGTAGAGAAAGGTAAGATCAACCTTTAATACATATCTACTGACACTCAAAGGGCTGACATCTTCACTAAGTCACTTGATGAAAGTAAGCACAAGTTCTTCATCAATGCACTGGAATGCTTGATGGAGCATTATAGATTACACTTTCAATTATTATATATCATGATCTAATTTCAATAGAAAGTTATTGCTGGGAAAAATAGTAAAGATTTTGAAGAAAAACAAACTATTTAATCAGAGCTGCGTCGAATTCAAATCGACGTACCGTCGACTTCTACTCGACGTCAGCTTCGAGAGCATTATGGGTCAGCTTAGTTGAATAGCACTCGACGTAACGTCGAATACATATCGACACTTACGTCGACATCATAATTGATGCTTATATTTTGGAGCCACGTCGACTTCATCTCGACGTTGCGTCGACTTGACAAAACGCATGCCCAGGACATATTTTGGCGCACTGAGTTCAGACTTCTTGTCAATGTTGCTTTGAATATAACCCTAAGTTGCGACGATTCATATATTCAAAGCAACTTAGTCCTTCAACTTTATTGTGCTCTTCGAATTTTCTCCCTCTTGCTCTCCCTCTCTTTCCCTTCTACATCTCTCTCTCTGTTTCGTGTAGGTACTCGCAGGATAGCAATGGCGTCTCCCCAAGACATTGTCGATGCGATTGATCAAGCCATTGAGACCCTTCTCTTACACTTCAGTTCCCTCTATCTTGACTTCTCTAAAGTATGTTATAGGAATATCAGTGCTCAACATTGAAGGCTGCAGTCTCTCAATGCTGAAATCCAGGACCTAGATGACAGAGTAAGGTCTAAGAGTATCCTTGCTGGTGCTTTTATATCCTTATTCAACGATATACAGCAGGGGGAGAAATATGTCAGCAGGTCTCCTCAAGGATGTGTGTACAAATCTCTCCATGACTCAGTGTACACCACAGCATTGACTCTCTCCTTTGTTTCTGAAGGGAAGCCAGCCATCACATCTAGGATGCAGCTTGAAAGTTCAACAACTTAGGGGGAGTCAACCCCTCCAAGGATCCTGCCTTCAACACAGGGGGGGTCCTCAATTCAGGGGGAGATTTCCCTATTCTCAGATGATCAGGCCTGTCTCAAGACCCTGCAAAAATTCTAGGTGGACACTGAAATATCCATTCCTGATGCACTTGCATTCAGGGTTCTTTCTAAAGATTCTACAACAGCACCTTCTCCAGTCAAGGTGGATGATCAGGATCTTACTGTTGGACATGTGTATCACATCCCTTTATTTGAGAATAACAAATCCCAAATTGTATTTGATCTTGCTTGTCGTGTGTTTATAGTGTGCAGGAACTATAGGTGCAATACTCCACAGGTAGAAAGCAGCTTGGAACCAAACAAACTGAACTAAAGCACTACTGCCAGCGCTAGGGGTTACCGCAGGCACTAGCGCTACCGCAGGCGCTATCGCTACCGCCAGGGGATAGCTCGAGTTCATGCACAGCGCCACGCCGCGACAGTTTTGTAACCGCTTCTATAAGATTGATACCGCAGGCGCTAGGAGCTACCGCAGACACTAGGAGCTACCGCAGGCGCTAGCGAGAAGGTCTATAAATTGATGGCTTCTCTCTCGTTTTGGTTAGAGCTTCTATAGAGATTACTTGTGCCAAAATTCCAGAGCTGCTACTCTGCCGAAAGTTCATCTCCCACTCAAAGCCAAAGAAGATTTCTGGAGAAGGAAGCCGCCACGCTGCATCCGAAGAACGATCGCTTCAACCACGCATATGCTACAGCGATCCTTCATCCTCATCTTCAGAAATCTCATAGAGTGAGTTCTTGTTATTTACTTTATTTCTTTATTGTAATTTTTTGAAGAAAAATCGTCTTGTGTTGGTGACTAGGTCCTTGTGCGGCTTAGGGGATAATTCATCGCGTGAGTTGGCGACTAGGTCTAGGAGATTAGATCAAGGGGTGCTTGAGGCCATATCCGGGGAAGGATTGTCTAGAGCGGCTTGAGGGCATATCCGGGGAAGGATTGGCTAGAGCAGCTTGAGGCCATATCCGGGGAAGGATTGGCTAAAGCCAACCGGTTTGTGGGGATACAAGTTGGTATAGAAAAGGAAAAGATATTTACTTTTGTACGCCTCCGATTTCTAGCGATATTGAAATCAATTTTATGTAAACACTTTTTATATAATACAATCATGTCTATATTTGTGTTTACTTGATTTCTTTCACTTGGCGTTAATTTTATTATTGCAAATTACTTTTTGCTAAATTGTTATTTTGATCTCATTTATTCCTAAACAATTTAGTAACTTCTTTAAAATTATAAAAAGGATTTGTATTCCCTTATTCACCCCCCCCCCCCCCCCCCCTCTAAGGGCGCCAATTGATCCAACAAGTGGTGTCAGAGGTAGGTTATTCCAAACGGTTTAAAAACCAGGAATAATGGCGTCTTATGATCACGCTTTTTCCGAGGGACGGGGAATTAGTAGACCTCCTCTATTTACTGGGTCAGACTATAATTATTGGAAATATAGGATGCGGTGTTTTCTTATGACGCTAGATATTGAGGTTTGGAATATGGTAGAAGAGGAATACTCTCCACCTATAATTGTAGTTGGAGAAGTAACATTAGAAAAACCTAAAGATAAGTGGGATGATAGGGATAAACTTAAATGCAAAAATAACGCCAAGGCCATGAATGCTTTATTTTGTGCGTTAGATAGAAATGAATTTAATAGAATTTCTGCATGTACTATTGCTTATGATATTTGGAATCATTTGGAAATTACTCATGAAGGTACATCGCAGGTTAAAGGTTCAAAGCTTTTCCAACTAGAGTCGGAATATGAAAAGTTCTGGATGGATGAAAGTGAAGATGTTGATGGAATGTACACGCTATTCACTAAGATCGTCAATGCCTCAAAAGCTCTTGGAAAGACCTTCTTAAATGGCGACTTGGTCCAAAAGATCCTTCGTTCTCTTCCTCCAAAATTCAACCTGAAGGTGACGGCCATTTCAGAATCTCACAATCTAAGAACACTCCAAGTTGAGAGCCTTATTGGGAATCTCAAAACTCATGAGGTAGAACTCAAAATCCAATATGATGAATACAACAATGAGCCAAAGAAGAAGGCGTTGGCACTAAAATCAAAGAAGGAGTGCCAAGAGAATGAGAATGATGATGAAGAAAGTCTCCTAGTAAAGAACTTCTGAAAGTTCACGAGAAATCCGGAAAGGAGAAACACCTTCTTGAAATATTTCCAAAAGGAAGGAAGATGGAAAGGGTTGTTGAAAATGTTGAAGTGGAAGTTGGTGGAGGTTTTGGACCTGGGCAGTCTGGGAGGAGGTCGCGCGGTCTGTTGAGACCGCACGACCTCGCGATCTGCTATGCGGTCTGGCTTGTTGTGCCTAAGCCGTAGTCTCCTGGCATGACCGTTGGTATCTGTCCAAGGCAGCTGAAGGTGAGGCCGCGCGGTCTGTCTGTGACCGCGTGGCGGGTTGGCATCTTCAGGTCACGCGGTCTGGCGCTTATGACCGCGTGGTGCTGGCACCCGGTCTGGTGGCTGTGGCTGTCCAGGTTTTCAGGGGGTATTCGCGGACTAAGGCTTTTAGTCGCGCGGTCTCTGTTCGCGGTCTCAAGAGGAGACTGGTATGCGAACAGGTCTCTATTCTCGATCTCAGGAGGAGGTCGGCTTGCGAACAGGTGTTCGCAGTCTTGTGGCAAACAGGCAGTGTTTGCGGTCTCAAGCAAACACTGGTGGTGGGCAGTTTCTTGGCGGTCTGGCGATCTCGCTGTGGAGTCGCGTCTTGACTAAGGGAGTGGCGATCTCCCGCGGTCTGGAGTGAAGCCGGCGTGCTCATCAAATGAAGCAGAAAGGACTGTTGCTGATCGCGCGGGTTGACCAGTCTGTTCACGCGATCTGGGGGGGGGTAGTGATCCTATCTCATAGGGTGGTGACTGGATCAGGTCTCACGCCTATAAATAGGAGCCACTGTTACAACATCAATAACACACCAAGTGTAAGCTGAGTAGTTCTTAATTCCTGCGGTCTGCGTTTTCTGACTGAGCGGTCTGCTGATTGAATTTTCTTGTGCAGCTTCTGCGGATAGTGCGGTCTGCAGCAACCACATCTTCTTCTGAAAGTGTTCGGGCGGTCTGCGGCTTGTAGTGTGGGTTGCTGAAGTTCGGGAGAATCAGTGGAGTTCGTAAGGAGGGTGCGGTCTGCTCAGCGGTCTGAGGTGGTGTTCTGTAACTGGCAGTGTTGTGCGGTTAGGCGGCTTGCAGAGATCGGCTAGGAGACCGCGCAGTCTGGAGCGGTCTCAGTTATCTTCTTTTCAAGTTATGTCTTTTCTTCTTCTGTTTTGTGTGCTGGCGAAATCATGTCTCGCCAAGTATACCTCTCCCTGTAATGAAGATTTTGCTTATCAATAAAGATTACTTGTTTGCCTCCATGTGCTTCTGGTTGTTTGGCTTGTAAACTCTAAGTTGTATGATTCCTGCTCACTCCATAAAGATTCGGAAAATTTTCACAAGGGTCATCTTCTAAGAAGGAAAAGGAGAGCGATGATGAAGAAGAAAGACCTCCACCGGAATGTTATAATTGTAGGAAGACTGGGCATATTCGGAGCCAGTGCCCAAAATTTTTGAAGCAGAAAAAGGAGAAACGGCACAAAGGGAAGGAAAAGAGAAAGGTACTAAAAGCTAGAACATGGTATGACTCCTCCTCCTCCGAAGGATCAAGCGGGTCTTTATCAAGCGAAGATGAGGAAGCAAACATATGCCTCATGGGACAACGAAACGACGACGACAACGCCAGTGTTCTTAGCGACACTGAGGTAACTCCTCCCACTTATGATGAACTTTCAATAAATTTCTTGAAACTTGCAAAGCTTTTGATGAAAATATGAAAGATAATATTTTATTAAATCAGGAAAATGAATCCTTAATTAAAGAAAATCAAAAGCTTTCCAAAAAATTAATTGTTTTAGAAAAAAGAAAGGTCTCTTGCCAAGAGTGTGATCACTCCATTAAGATGGCAAAGGATATTGAAGATTCTCTTTCTAAAGCCCTCTCATGCCAAAACTCTTACAAAAGCGAAGGGGGAATTAGAAAGGAAATTAGAAGCCTCTCTTGTTCAAATAAAAAACAATAAAAAAGGTTTTGAAAGTAGGTGTGTCATGCTTGTGAAAGAAAACTCATCACTTAAAGTATAAGTTCATGATCTCATCATGGCCAT
The DNA here is from genome assembly GCA_033032865.1 of Dactylorhiza incarnata. Lineage (NCBI taxonomy): Eukaryota > Viridiplantae > Streptophyta > Magnoliopsida > Asparagales > Orchidaceae > Dactylorhiza > Dactylorhiza incarnata. The sequence continues at coordinate 15,066,981 of JAWHQI010000030.1, forward strand.
TAAAAATTTTGGAATATGCCAAAAATCACTGGAAATGATTCTAGGGAACCAGTGCCACGGTTCTAGAAAATTTGGGCTTGGATATCAAGGTGAGGGCTACCGCCGGGCGCTAGCCACTACAACCAGCGCTAGCACCTCATAATAGAAGCCTGAATTTTCTTTTTCAAAATGTTTTTCCTCTACAAAATTGATTCCTTCCAGCAAGAAAATATTCCAGAAAAGGGTCTCAACCCTCTTTACTTCGTATGCAAACTATTATAGGTTAGGTCACACAACTAGTTCTTGCAGGAAAATAAAACAAAATATTTTAAAGCAATTTTGGGTACCTAAGGCTTCCACTTATTCTATGGGTGGTACCACTTGGGTATCTGGATCTTTACTCTCATCTTTTTTCTAGATGTGCAGGAAGGCTAAGGACGATGAATACGTGTGGTACTTGGATTCTAGATGCTCCAAGCACATGACGGGCAATAAAGCAAAGTTTCTTAGCTTAGAAAAGAAGAAAGGTGGGATCGTGACGTTTGCCGATAATGGAAAAGGAAGAATCATGGGAAGTGGTACAGTTCGTAACGATTCCTTTACGATGTCTAATGTTCTTTATGTTAAAGGGCTAAAACACGATCTAATTTCTATTAGCCAATTATGCGATAAAGGATTAGATGTTTTATTTGAATCTTCTACTAATCTATGCAAAATATTCAATCCTACTACAAAGGATATTTTACTAACTGCACCAAGAATACATAATATTTATATAGTTTCTTTTCATGATCTTTCTAAATCATCTATAAAATGTTTTATCACTAAAAAATGATGAATTAGAACTTTGGCATAGACGGCTAGGACATGCTAGCACAAAGCTTATTATTAAACTTGCCAAAAGTGATTTAATTAGAGGATTGCCTAGGTTAAATGGAACTTTACCTTCACTTTGCTCACCATGTCAAAAATGTAAATTTACTAGATCCTCTTTCAAAAGTAAAAATTTCATTTCTACTACAAGACCCTAGCAATTAATTCATATGGATCTTTTTGGTCCCATTAGCACCGCAAGTCTTGGTGGTAGATTTTTTACATATGTTTTAATAGATGATTTTTCAAGATATTGTTGGACATTATTTCTCTCTTCCAAATCCGATGCGTTTTGCGAATTAGCAAAATTATGTACTCGTATTCAAAATGAAAGTCATTTAAAAATTAAATGCGTTCACTCGGATCATGGAGGAGAATTTGAAAAAGAAAAGTTTACATCTTTTGGTGATATGTTAGGCATTAAACATGAGTTCTCTACTCCACGCACACCATAACAAAATGGTGTTGTAGAAAGAAAGAACAGGACACTTCAAGAATTAGCACGCACTATGTTATGTGAATATAAATTGCCTAAGTCCTTTTGGGCCGAAGTCGTAAATACATCATGTTATGTTATGAATAGAATCATGCTTCGCCCATCTCTTAATCACATACCATATGAACTTTATTTTCAAAAGAAGTCTAACGTATCTTACTTCAAAGTTTTTGGTTGTAAATATTTCATTTTATATACTAAAGATAGCTTGGGAAAGTTTGATGAAAATGTGATGAAGGAACTTTTCTTGGATATTCTTCAAATAGTAAAGCTTATAGAATTTTTAATAAAAGAACTAGAAAAGTTGAAGAATCAATTAATGTGAAATTTGATGAACTTGTTCCTTGTTTAGAAAGACTTTCCGCGGGCAAAGAGGATGATCACTTACCACCTTTGGAGCATGGCGACGAGGAACCTTCCAAAGAAGAAGAAGAGGAGGCCAAGGAAGATGAATATGTACCTCCAAGTGCCTTGAAATTCACAAAGGATCATCCACGGGAACTAATAATTGGTGAACCATCCATCGGGTTAAGAACTCGTTCTTCTCTTCATGAATCTTATTCAAATATTTGGTTTGTTTCTGAAATTGAACCAAAAAATGTTTCAACCGCTTTAAATGATGAATTTTGGTTTTTGGCTATGAATGAAGAGTTAGAATAATTTGAGCGACATAATGTTTGGAAATTAGTAGAAAGACCATCTAATCACCCAGTTGTAGGTGTAAAATGGATTTTTAAAAATAAATTAGATGGTGAGTCTAGAATCATTAGAAATAAGGCACGCTTAGTAGCACAAGGATATTCACAAATCGAGGGGATAGATTTTGATGAAACCTTTGCACCCGTTGCTAGATTGGAATCCATACAAATTTTTCTAGCATTTGTAAGCTTTAAAACAGTAAAATTATTTCAAATGGATGTAAAAAGTGCTTTTCTAAACGGGTTTGTAAAAGAAGAAGTTTACGTTGAACAACCCCCCGGTTTTATTAGTGAAAAATTTCCCAATCATGTTTATAAACTAGAAAAAGCACTTTATGGTTTAAAATAAGCACCCCGTGCATGGTATGAAAGACTTACATCATTTTTATTAATGCACGGTTATATTATGGGAAGTGCTGATATTTCTCTCTTCATTAAGCACAATAATGATGATTTGATTATTTTGGAAATATATGTTGATTATATAATCTTTGGATCTACTAATGAAGAGTTGTGTAATGAAGTTATTTTAGTAATGAAAAATGAATTTGAAATGAGTCTAGTTGGAGAACTTTCTTATTTCCTTGGTTTTCAAATATCACAAAGAATTGATGGTTATTTTATATGTCAAACTAAATATGTCTTCGATATGCTTAAACGCTTTGGATTTGAAAACCTTAAACAAGCTTTTACTCCTATGAGTGCATCACTAAAATTAGGAAAAGATGAATCAGGAATTTCTATAGATCAAACTTTATATAGGGGTATGATAGGATCACTACTTTATCTAAGTGCAACTAGACCCGATATTATGTTTGTCGTATGCTTATGTGCTCGATTTCAAGCTAATCCAAAATAATCTCATTTAAAAGCGGTAAAATGTATTTTTAGATATCTAATTGGGTCATCTAGATTAGGATTATGGTACTCGCATAATAATACATTTACACTTCACGGCTATTCTGATTAGGACTACGCCGGTTGCTCACTTGATAGAAAAAGCACTAGCGGTACTTGCCATTTTCTAGGACCTTCATTAGTTGCATGGTCTAGTAGGAAGCAAAATTTGGTTGCACTCTCTACCACGGAGGCCAAATACATTGTATTAGGGAGTTGTTGTTCATAAGCACTATGGATGAGCCAAACTCTAGAGGAGTTTGGTTTTCATCTAAAACATATTGAATTGAAATGTGACAACAAAAGTGTCATTGATCATACAAATAATCCAGTACACAATTCTAGATCCAAAAATATAGATGTACGTCATCATTTCATAAGGGATCACATTAAAAAGGAAAATTTTAGGATAAGTTTCATTGGCATGGACTCTCAACTTGCTGATATATTCACTAAACCTCTTCTCGATGCAAGGTTTCAAATGTTAAGGTTGAAATTAGGAGTCTTAGACATCTTAGGATGATTTATTTGAAAAATGCTAAAGTTTTATGCAATTTGAGCAATCAAGACATCTCCAAAAATTATAAAATTTATGCATAGGACTACTATTAAGACTCTTAATAAATATCAAAAACAAAATTATAAAATTCTCAAAATTTCTCTCACTGTTTGCCGCGCTAGCACTAGCTCCGACGCTAGCGTGGGTCTTCATTTTTTCTGTTTTTGAAATTTTTTAAAAATCTATAAAAATATGTTAGTTCATATGTACTACTTAGTTTTTGTGTTTCTGACTTTTGTTATTTTGTTTTATTTATATTATGAAAAATCAACTACAAAACTTCAAAATTCAAAACTACAAAAATATGTTTTTATGGTTTTCTATTTTTAAAACAACAACAAAACTGTATGATCTTTATTGCTAATAGCAAGCATGTATGTATTCTATTATTTAGAATTATCTACAATGTTAAAACTTGTTTCTTCATATTACTACGAACATTTTTTGTTTATCATGCTTTGATATATCTAATTAAGTGCATCAATTGTATTAAATATATATATATATGTAGATCTAAGCTTAGCATGCCTCTAAGTATGAGTAAATGTTTTGTATTTGATAATGATACATTTCACTCACTTATTTTGGTAATCAACATGTGTGTTTAAATCTAAGAGATGCTTGCTTGTGTATTGTAATTGTACAATGAATTAAAACTTGCATAAGTTTATTATCTACACTACATTTGAATTGCACTTAAAAATTAAGAAAAATGGTTACATTTAAAATTCTTGTTGGGTTTGCAAAACAAGTGTATTCGGAGAATATTGTCTCACAAAAGTGAACAAAAACATATAGACAAATATAACTCCAGCAAGCACTACTTGAACCTCCTAATAAGTCTTCATAAGCATTGTGAGGTTGAGCACCTAGGAAAGAATAGTAAAGTATCTTGTGCAAACTTTGGTTATTACACCACTTTGTTAAAAAATATGTGCATTAATGTGTATGAAAGTTAATACACTTGTGTTTTATTGTGTACTTTACTTTACATATGTATTGTATTTTGTGATTTAAATCATTTGTTAACATTGCTCAAAATACACTTATGTGCACTTCATTATCTTTCATAACACTTCTTCTCATGAGTATTGGATTCTAATACTTTATCTATACTACTCTTTATATAAGAAATGCACTAAATAACCTAGCATGATCTCTACAATGTTTTGGTATCTCTTGAACTTAAAATTAAGTAACATTGTAGTATATATTCTTTTTGATATGTTCATTTCATGCTTGGTAACTTTATGTAAAACTATGAGATTTCAAAGTGGTTAAAACATCTTTACATTTTAAACTTAAACTCATATTTATACTTATGATTTTCATGCTTACAAAAAGATGTTTCTTATAATCTTCCGCTTGCCTACACTCTTATTTATTTATTTGAAATCTCTTATATACTATGCTTAAATTTTTTATCATTTTAAATTTTACAAAAGCTCGATCATGAATTCTCATTTATAAAGAATGTCTCCTTACTACCCTTACCCCACCTTCTTTTGATAATACCAAAAGGGGGAGATTAATTGAAGAAATCTAGAGAAGCAATCTAGACGATTAAGGGGAGAATTATTACATCATGTAATCTATCATTTAGGGGGAGTAAAAACATAAATTGCATTTATGTAGGGGGGCATTAAGATAAGGGGAGTATGCATTATTCTCATGCTTATTATATACCATAGTTGCACTATTATCTCCCTTATCATATACTATACACACCTTTGTTGATTTCTTGCTAAGAGGATTTGTTATTATCAAAAGGGGGAAATTGTTGGACATGTGTGTCACATCCCTTTATTTGAGAATAACAAATCCCAAATTATATTTGATCTTGCTTGTCATGTGTTTATAGTGTGCGGGAACTATAGGTGCAATACTCCACAGGTAGAAATCAGCTTGGAACCAAACAAACTGAACTAAAGCACTACCGCCAGTGCTAGGGGTAACCGCAGGCACTAGCGCTACTGCAGGCGCTATCGCTACCGCCAGGCGCTAGCTCGAGTTCATGCACAGCTCCACGCCGTGATGGTTTTGTAACCGCCTCTACACGATTGATACCGCAGGCACTAGGAGCTACCGCAGGCGCTAGCGAGAAGGTCTATAAATTGATGGCTTCTCTCTCATTTTGGTTAGAGCTTCCAGAGAGATTACTTGTGCCCAAATTCCAGAGCTGCTACTCTGCCGAAAGTTCATCTCCCACTCAAAGCCATAGAAGATTTCTGAAGAAAGGAAGCCTCCACGCTGCATCTGAAGAACGATCGCTTCAACCTCGCATATGCTACAGTGATCCTTCATCCTCATCTTCAGAAATCTCATAGAGGGAGTTCTGGTTATTTACTTTATTTCTTTATTGTAAATTTTTGTAGTAAAATCACCTTGTGTTGTCGACTAGGTCCTTGCGCGGCTTAGGGGGTAATTCGCCGCGTGAGTTGGCGACTAGGTCTAGGAGATTAGAACTAGGGGTGCTTGAGTCCATATCCGGGGAAGGATTGGCTAGAGGCTTGAGGCCATATCCGGGGAAGGATTGGCGAAAGCCAACCGGTTTGTGGGGATACAAATCGGTATAGAAAAGGAAAAGATATTTACTTTTGTATGCCTCCGATTTCTAGCGATATTGAAATCAATTTTATGTAAACACTTTTTTATATAATACAATCATGTCTCTATTTGTGTTTACTTGATTTCTTTCATTTGGCGTAAATTTTATTATTGCAAATTACCTTTTGCTAAATTGTTATTTTGATCTCATTTATTCCTAAACAATTTAGTAACTTCTTTAAAATTACAAAAAGGATTTTTATTACCTTATTCACCCCCCCCCCCCCCTCTAAGGATGCCAATCGATCCAACACTTGCTTCATCTATTCCAGCTCAGCTTCTAGCCCCAGCACAGCCTCCAACTCCACCTGCTTCAATGCAAATAGCTAAACCAATTCTTTCAACACCTGTCTTCAGCGGAAGACCTCCATATAGAGGTAGAGGAATTGGAAGAGGGGGAAGAGGAAAGATGCCAAATTGGGAAATGTATTCAAAAGAGCAAAGGAAGGAATACAAGAAAAATAAATCCAATTACAAAAAACATGAGAAGGTTGAAATTCCAATGAATACAATGAAAACATACAGTGATCCAAAGCTTTACAAAACTTTGGAGGAGATTGGGGAAAGAGAAAGATATGAATATGAAACAGCTCAAAAGAAAATTGAAGAAAATAGAAGAAGGTTCATTGACATTTTGAAGAGGGGAAAAGAGATAGTTGAACAAGAAGAATTAGCAAAAGTAATTCCAATAAACCCACTCTGTTTGATCCCACAAAGTATACTGCAAGGAACCCACAAGCCAAAATGTTAGAGGGAGTAGGGCAACTCCATAGAGGGGGCATTGGGTGCAATCCAGAGGATGCAGTGCAGCCTTCCCTGAAGAGAAAGAAAGAAGATCAAATGCTTGTGAAGAAGAAAAAATTATGTTCAAGATTGGTTCAACCTCTGGTAAACAACAATCAACCTTTGTGGTAAAAAATCCAGATGAAGACTCTGAGACGGAGGAGCTAGACCGGGATGTCATAAACTTGTTGACAGCAAAAGTTATTGGTTTGGGTTTCACATTAAAAGATGTTCACCCTGAAACAGAAAGTGACCTAGAGAAGTTGTTCAAGGGTCATGAAAGAATACAAAAGAATCCAGAGAATAACAAATCCCCTGAACTAAAGTACTACCGCCAGTGCTAGGGGTTACCGCAGGCACTAGCGCTACTGCAGGCGCTATCGCTACCGCCAGGCGCTAGCTCGAGTTCATGCACAGCGCCACGCCATGACGGTTTTGTAACCGCTTCTACACGATTGATACCGCAGGCACTAGGAGCTACCGCGGGCACTAGCGAGAAGGTCTATAAATTGATGGCTTCTCTCTCATTTTGGTTAGAGCTTCCAGAGAGATTACTTGTTCCCAAATTCCAGAGCTGCTACTCTGCCGAAAGTTCATCTCCCACTCAAAGCCATAGAAGATTTCTGGAGAAGGAAGCCTCCACACTGCATATGAAGAACGATCGCTTCAACCTCTCATATGCTATAGCGATCCTTCATCCTCATCTTCAGAAATCTCATAGAGGGAGTTCTTGTAATTTACTTTATTTCTTTATTGTAAATTTTTGTAGTAAAATCACCTTGTGTTGTCGACTAGGTCCTTGTGGCATAGGGGGTAATTCGCCGCGTGATTTGGCGACTAGGTCTAGGAGATTAGAACTAGGGGTGCTTGAGTCCATATCCGGGGAAGGATTGGCTAGAGGCTTGAGGCCATATCCGGGGAAGGATTGGCGAAAGCCAACCGGTTTGTGGGGATACAAATCGGTATAGAAAAGGAAAAGATATTTACTTTTGTATGCCTCCAATTTCTAGCGATATTGAAATCAATTTTATGTAAACACTTTTTTTATATAATACAATCATGTCTCTATTTGTGTTTACTTGATTTCTTTCATTTGGCGTAAATTCTATTATTGCAAATTACCTTTTACTAAATTGTTATTTTGATCTCATTTATTCCTAAACAATTTAGTAACTTCTTTAAAATTACAAAAAGGATTTTTATTCCCTTATTCACCCCCCCCCCTCTAAGGGCGACAATCAATCCAACACTTGCTTCATCTATTCCAGCTCCAGCTCAGCTTCTAGCCCCAGCACAGCCTCCAACTCCACCTACTTCAATGCAAATAGCTAAACCAATTCTTCCAACACTTGTCTTCAGCGGAAGACCTCCATATAGAGGTAGAGGAATTGGAAGAGGGGGAAGAGGAAAGATGCCAAATTGGGAAATGTATTCAAAAGAGCAAAGGAAGGAATACAAGAAAAATAAATCCTATTACAAAAAACATGAGAAGGTTGAAATTCCAGTGAATACAATGAAAACATACAGTGATCCAAAGCTTTACAAAACTTTGGAGGAGATTGGGGAAAGAGAAAGATATGAAGATGAAACAGCTCAAAAGAAAATTGAAGAAAAGAGAAGAAGGTTCATTGACATTTTGAAGAGGGGAAAAGAGATAGTGGAACAAGAAGAATTAGCAAAAGTAATTCCAATAAAAACCACTCTGTTTGATCCCACAAAGTATACTGCAAGGAACCCACAAGCCAAAACGTTAGAGGGAGTAGGGCAACTCCACAGAGGGGGCATTGGGTGCAATCCATAGGATGCAGTGCAGCCTTCCCTGAAGAGAAAGAAAGAAGATCAAATGCTTGTGAAGAAGAAAAAATTATGTTCAAGATTGGTTCAACCTCTGGTAAACAACAATCAACCTTTGTGGTAACAAATCCAGATGAAGACTCTGAGACGGAGGAGCTAGACCTGGATGTCATAAACTTGTTGGCAGCAAAAGTTATTTGTCTGGGTTTCACATTAAAAGATGTTCACCCTGAAACAGAAAGTGACCTAGAGAAGTTGTTCAAGGGTCATGAAAGAATACAAAAGAATCCAGAGAGGGCCACTCCTGCAATCTTCAAGTATGTGGAAAGAAAGTTCAAAAAGGTCTATGAGGACTTATCTACTTTTCTTAAAGGAAGGAAGTAGATCTTTTTTTTAGGTAGACTCTGATAAACTTCTATTGATAATTAATCAGATGCATTTCTGTTTACCAGTTAGTTTATCATTCTTTTATTAGCTATATTGTCTTGTTTGTATTTCTATTTATATAAAAGGAATGTGTAAAATCACTTTAAACAATCTTTAAAATTTGTTAAGATAAATAGAGAGAGATTGTTGGGAAAAACTCCTTAGATTTAACTTAACAAATTATCAAAAGTGATTTTATCTCTTAGGTTTTAATTACCCATTGTATAGTAAGGGTAATATGGTCATTAGGTGTCTTAGGATATCTCACTCAACTTAGGGTGACAAGACCAGATCAAGATAAGCAGAATTTGTGTTAAGTTAACAATTGCGTCGAATAGAAATCGATGCAACATCGAATTCATGTCGACGTAACTTAGACTAGAAGTCCAAGCAACTCAACTCTCTGTCAAAGTAGATCAAGTCGACGCTACGTTGAAAGGATGTCGACGTAGAGGAAATGTACATATCGAAGAATCACTAGAAGTCAACACAACTTGTTAAAATATTTAGAGGTCCGGAGTGAAGTAAAAAATGCGGAACACTTCACACAATCCACAAGCATGACAATCAATGACAATGGGAAGACAGAATAGTGCTCTTGTTATTTACTATCTCTTTACAGCTCTTGACATACATGGCGAGACATGATTCATAAGAATCACAAAGGAGAGAAGCACAAGACACAAAAACAAGCCGCCAGCGAACTGCCAAGGCAGAAACCGCCAGACCGCTCAAACAGGCAAGCCGCACGGTTAACACTGTGACCGCGCAAACAGAGCACAAGCCACACCTGTCAGACTGCAACCACAGACTGAACACTTGCTGCTTTATTCAACTACTAAAAACTGTCCACACTTCTTGATCGCCCAGACAGCACGGTCTCAAGATCACAGAGGAACCCGCGAACACTTGACGAAGAACTGCTTCCTGCTGCAATCCGCAACTCAAGACTGCTCGACCACTTAAGGCTGCCTGCATCAACTGAGTCCGCTTGCACAGTCCAAGAACACCTAAACACAGTCCCACGAACAGACCGCTGCCAAACTGGTTTATTCAAAGCTGGAAAGAAGGGAGAAAGCTGACGGTGACTGCTAGCCGCTAACCTGCGAACAAACAAACCGGTCAGACAAACCCAAATTGTGCAACCTCCAAATAAGATCGACACAATCAAACCAATTTTGGTTCTTACAGTTCTTGCGTATGAATGGCTACACCGGCGTCCCTATTTATAGGCAAACGAGCGGATGTCGTCACCATACCAAGGGATACAGTCACCTTCCTTATTGAAGCACGCGGTCTCCATAAACAGGCCGCGCGGTCTCTTCAAGACCTTATTACACTTAAGGCACAACTGTCCAAGAAAGACAGCTCTCCAAAACTACCTGGCAGTACTAGACCGCAGAAGCGACCTCAGTAGAGACCGCTCGGTCTAAGCCAGAACAAGGATACTTGGGCACAATAAGCAGACTAAACATAGGTCGCCAACACCAGAGACACGCGACCACACTAGCCAGGTTGCCACACCAAGCTCGCGGATTCCAGAGGTAAACCGCAACACAGGTCGCGCGGTCTCTGCGGTCTCCAAGAACAGACCGCCCAGACTAAACCACTTCCACTTCAAAAATTTAACACTCCCCCTTGAAGTGGGAAGTGGAAGTTAGCCCAAGTAACCTCCTCAACCGTAGTGAATTGTTCCTTCGACAACGGCTTTGTAAATATGTCTGCAACATTCTCCTTGCTCTGCACATGCTTAACCATAAGAGATCCCTCCAAAACCTTCTTCCAAATGAAATGATGTTGAATCTCTATGTGCTTGGTTCACGCATGACAAACTAGATTGTTCATCAGTTTGAGGTCACTCTCATTGTCACCCCCGAAGTAGAGTGGGACCATGCATCTCCCTATGAATGTCCTCCACAAGCCTCCTAAGCCAGATGGCTTCCTGAGCTGCCAAAGCCGAAGCTTTGTACTCTGCTTCCGTGGAAGAGACAGACACAGAATCCTACTTCTTGCTGCACCATCATATAACGGTAGAGCCCATCATAAAGACGTATCTAGAAGTTGATCTCCGATCATCTGAAACTCCTCCATAATTAGCATCCATGTATCCATGCAAGCAAAAGCCCGAGTCCTTCCCATAGAAGAGACCCAAACCAGAGGTGGTCTTAACATACTTCAAAATGCTCCTTGCCGCCATCAGATGAGGCTTCCGTGGCTCTGTCATATACCGACTCACCCAGCCAGCCGTATAAGCAATATCCGGCCTCATGATCGTCAAATATATCAGACTTCTGACCAAAGCCCAGAACACTAAAGGATTAGAAAGAACCTTCCCATCATCATGTCGAAGATGAATACCAACCTCCAGTGGAGAAGAGCTGCTCTTCCCCCCTTCCATTCCGAATCGCTTCACAATTCGTTCTGCATACCCCTTTTAGGAAACAAGCATTTTGCCCTCTTTCCTCTCCACTTCGAGTCCAAGGAAATGGTAGAGCTCACCCAAATCCTTAATCTCAAATTTGATAGCTAGCTCAGCACGAAGCCTAGCTACCTCCACTTCAGAATTCCTCGTGCGATCATATCGTCAATGTACAACAACACCAAGACCTGAAGCTCCCCCGCCTTCTCTACGAATAAGCTCGAATCAGAATTAGAAGCAAAATATCCGCAGAACTGGAGGTATTCTGCTATCTTGCTATACCACGCCCGAGGCGCCTACTTCAAGCCGTAAAGAGCTTTCTTGAGCTTACACACATATCTTCGGTGCTCTTAGGAAATATAATCAGGTGGTTGATCCATGAAGATATCCTTGTAAATCTCGCCATACAAGAAATCATTCTTTACATCGAGTTGCCAAATCTTCCATCCTTGTCAAGATGCCAATGCGATCACCACCTGAACCGAAGTCATTTTGGCAATGGGGCTAAAGGTTTCTTCATAATCCTCCCCATACTTCTGAGAGAAACCTCGAGCTACAAGGCTAGCCTTGTACCGCTCAATGCTACCATCATCCCTCTTCTTCAGCTTGAAAACCCACTTGCAAGTCACTGGAGTAACACCCTCAACCTTAGGCACCAAGTCCCAAGTCTCATTCTTCCTGAGGGCAGACATCTCTTCATCCATGGCCATTTCCCACTCCTTGACTCTAACAGCATTTTCATAACAAGATGGCTCTCTCTCATCTAGGAGACCTGCGAAGAAACATGAGATGAAGCTCACCAAGTTTCCCCACATATACCGATCTGGTGGAATAACGGTCCTCTTGGACCTCCTCAGTGCTTGAATCTGAACTACCTTTTCAACTACTTGTTCTGAACTAGCTCTCTTCTCAGGTAGACTCGGAGCATTACTCCCCCTGCTTCCAGAACCTAAAGCCCCTGACCCAGAGCTAGAAGCACCTGGAGCACCTGGAGAAATAGGCAACTCCACCAGAACCTCCTTTGTAGCTTCATCTGGTCCACCATCTACCCTTCTTCCTTGTAACTCAACAGAAGAGCTACCCTGGTATGTCGTTAGGTCTTCAAATACCACATCCCTTGATACTATAGCTCTCTGTGTCTCTAGATCCATGCATCTCCAACCCTTCTTCTGGTCATCATAACCGACGAAGACTAGCTTCCTTGCTTTCACATCTAACTTCATTCTGAGGGCATCAGGAACATGCACGTAGAAGGTAGAACCGAACAATTGAAGGTGTTCCACTATAGGCTTTATCTTAAACATCATATCATGAGGTGACTTCATGTTGATGGGACTGAGAGGCAACAGATTGATGACATAGGTTGCACAAGACATTCCCTCTGCCTAGAAAGACTTTGGGATACTCTTGGCATGAAGCCAACATTTGCAGGTATCCGTCAGATGACAGATCTTCCACTCTGCAACGCCATTCTATTGTGGAGTGTGAGCACAAGAAAGCTCTCTCTGGATGCCATGCTTTCTACAGAAGTTAAGGAAATCTTTGGAGGTAAACTCCCCTCCATTGTCAGTTCTGAACCTCTTGACCCGCAGATTGAGCTGACCCTCCACTAGCTCCTTGAACTCCACAAACCTCGTGAATGCTTCCAACTTCTCCTTCAAAAAATATACCCAAGTATATCTAGTGAAGTCATCAATCAAAACTAGCATATACTTGCTGCCTCTAAGACTGACAGTTGCGATAAGTCCAAACAGATCACCATGAATATACTCCAATGGTGCTTAACATCTGCTTTGTGATTTATCAAATGGAAGACGTTGAGCCTCACCATATTGACAACATGCACAAACATGACCTTCACCGAAGGATGACAAACTAGGCAAACCTCTCACAAGGCCTATCCCTGCCATAGCTTTCAACTTGTCCATCCCAACATGTCTGAGTCTTTCATGACAGATAGCAGCACTATCATTAGTCATCATCTTATCAACATAGGAACTTGTTGATAACACAAACAAGTCCTTCACCCTTCTGCCGACATGAGTGACTACAGCCTCCACTGCTGACACGTTTCTAATAAACTTCACTTTTGTTAGACCAAATAGAATGTGATAGCCAGCATCCATGGAACATGATAGACACTCTTCAATGTAAGAGTACCTCTATCATCATTAAAAGAAACTACACCCTCCTTCTCTACTGCATGTATAGTATCATCAACCGTAATGATAGCATCATTACCTGTATATGCCTGCAAAGAAGAGAACTTCGACTCATCTCCGGTTAGGTGATGACCACAACCTGAGTCCACTATCTAATCATCCTGATAGTTGATGGAAGCCATAGCTCGAACACGCGTCCCCGTCAAGAAAGATCCATCACCCCATCTATCATCTGCATTGGAACCAGCCTCCTCCTTTCCTGCAGCATGCCCTGGCTGAAGAATGACTTTGTAGTCCCTTTTGAAATCACCAAGCTTGTTGCACCTGAAACATCTCAGTCCTTCCTTCTTCTTCTTCAGACCTAGGAGCATAACTCCTCTCTTGCTGATATGAAGTAGATGGACCATCGTTACCATATGACTTCTTCTTCTTGTCTCAACGCTTCTTCTTTCCAGAAAAGAGAACCTCGTCTTCTCCCCCAGAGATAGACATCCCCGCCATTTGCTTAGCTAAACTCTCTTGCGACGCAAGTAAGTTCTCCAGCTCTAGCAACGATGGCTGATTGGCCCAGCCTTGCATAGAAGTAACAAAGGCCACATATTCCCTTCGCAAGCCGTGGATTTTGTGCCTCTTTAGCTTCGCTTCTGAGATAGGCTCATCTAGGTCCAAAGCCGATATCTCTGCACATAGGTTCTTCATTTTCAAGAAGAACATCGAAATGGACAAGTCTCCCTGAGTTGCTTTCGACAACTCATTTTCCAAGAATTGTAGCTGAGCTACATTCTTCTTATTGAACAAGCCATCCAAGGCTGTCCAAATTTCAGCAGCTGACCTACACCCGATGATGTGGTCAAACAACTTCGGAATGATAGCTCGCTTGAGAGTGAACTCAGCCTTCGCATTTGTTCTCTTCCAAGCCTTCACGAGCTCAGCATTTCCCTCAGCAGGAACAACAACTTGTCTTGCTTCTCCTCCAACTACCTCCCATAAGTCCTCGCCAAGCAGATAGCTTTCCATGCAAGACTTCCACTTCTTAAAGTTAGTCTGCGTAAGGAGCTCAATACCAAGACCTCTAGCATAACCTCCTTCCATTGTTATCCCACTGATTTACAACCGACTTGTAGAAATCCAAGCAAAAGACAATGCTGATTATTGCTCAGGAACCTCGCTCTTATACCATGTTAAAATATTTAGAGGTTCGGAGGAGAGTAAAAATGTGGAACACCTCACACAATCCACAAGTGTGACAATTAATGACAATGGGAAGACAGAATAGTGCTCTTGTTATTTACTATCTCCTTACAGCTCGAGTCATACATTGCAAGACATGATTCATAAGAATCACAAAGGAGAGAAGCACAAGACACAAAAACAAGTAGCCAACGAACTTCCAAGGCAGAGACCGCCAGACCTCTCGAACAGGCAAGCCGCACGGTTAACACTGTGATCACACGAACAGAGCACAAGCCGCACCTGTTAGACCGCAACCACAGACCGCACACTTGCTGCTTTATTCAACTGCTGAAACCTGTCCGCACTTCTTGATCACCCAGACCGCACGGTCTCAAGATCACAGAGGAACCCGCGAACACTTGACGAAGAACTGCTTCCTGCTATAAACCGCAACTCAAGACCGCTCGACCACTTAAGGTCGCCTACATCAACTGAGTCTGCTTACACAGTCCAAGAACACCTAAACACAGTACGCACGAACAGACCGCTGCCAAACTGGTTAATTCCAAGCTGGAAAGAAGGTAGAAAGCTGACGGTGACTGCTAGACGCTAACCTGCGAACAAACAAACCGGTCAGACAAACCCAAACCGCGCGACCACTAAATGAGACCGACACAATAAAGCTAACTTTGGTTCTTACAGTTCTTGCATATGAATGGCTACCCCGATGTCCCTTTTTATAGGCAAATGAGCGGATGTCATCACCACCCCAAGGGATACAGTCACCTTCCTTATTGAAGCACGCAGTCTCTAGAAATAGACCGCGCGATCTCTTCAAGACCTTATTACACTCAAGGCACAACTGTCCAAGAAAGGAAGCTCGCTAAAACAACCTGGTAGTACGAGACTGCGGAAGTGACCTCGGTATAGACCGCACGCTCTAAACCAGAACAAGGATATACTTGTGCATAATAAGCAGACCAAACACAGGTCGCCAACACCAGAGACATGCAACCACACCAGCTAGGTCGCCACACTGAGCTTGCGGATTACAGAGGTAAACTGCAACACGGGTCTCACGGTCTCTGCGGTCTCCAAGAACATACCGCCCGGACTAAACCACTTCCACTTTAAAAATTTAACACAACTTTAACTTCAACTCAACGCAGAAGAAAGAATCTGTCGAAGCCATCTGAAGTCGATGCAACGTCGACTACAATTCAACGTAGATGATGAAGTTCAGAGCCAAGCCTTCCACTCGATTGTTGCGTTGATAAGTAATCGACGCAACGTCGACAGCAGAGTTCAATCAGAGCAAGAATGAATTCGAAGCTGCTTTTACAAGAACTCGAAGATGCGTCGATAAGAGAGAAAGAGAAATCGACGCAATGTCAAATACAGTCTGAAAAGGAAACCTTTTCAACTATCATTTTGTAACTCTCTCTCAAGGCCCACAATATTGAAGATCGTTCTACAATGGCTCATTTATTCCTTAGAATAGAAAGGAGCAAAAAAGAAGACAACAAAAGCTTTCTTGGAAAGGATCAAGACAGTTGGCAGATGGGTCGAGAACAAATGAGGAAAGGAAGAGAAATTGTCCAGGCCAATACCTTTTCAGCACACTCTTAAAGAGGAAACAAATTCAAATTAAAGGATGGACTATAAATAAGAAGATCAGAGAGAAGAAATTAGAGAATTGAACACATATTCGGCATTCTGTCAATTAGGGTTCTTCTTCTTCCTCCTTCTGAACCCTAAAAGACTGTGAACAACAAGAACTCTCTCTCTCTCTCTCTCCCAGTACAGTGAAAAACAGAAGGCTGCTCTTCATCAAATATCATACAACAGCCAGATTTCAATAGATGAAAGAGATAGGATCTGAATCTTATAACCTCTGCATATCATCTCTATCAAAAACAGGGGTTCATCTTTAGCAGATCCAGAAAAGAGAAAACTGAAGCAGAAGGCTTCATCAGAATTCTGATAGCAGAATTCTGCTCACCACTTCTTCCTTCTTTCCTTCACCTTTTTTTCAACTGTAAAAGCATTTTAAGAATCCCTCTTCTAAAGGATTCAGTGGTTCAAGATCTACTTATCAAAAGATCTGTGGTTTAAGATCTCCTTATCAAAAGATCTGTGGTTCAAGATCTCCTTATCAAAAGATCTTTGGTTCTAAGAGTCTCCTTATCAAAAGACTCAGGCACAGGTGATGCATTCCTACCAGGTGGTAGAAGAGAGGAGTACCCATATTTTGGGGAACCTTAATAAAATTTCTTGTGTCTGTGTTGTGCTTTTCTGTGCTGTCCCACTTACTTTCTCAGCATTTACTTTCAACAATCTTTATTTCATTTATTATGCCTTTGGTTTTGGTTTGAGTGCCTAACACCTTAGTAAGTTTTATTGTCTGTACAGTTAAGATAGAAAAATTATTTAAATCTCTATTCCCCCCCCCCCCCCCCTCTAGAGGATTCTAAGAGCCACATTGTGCACTTTCACTTATGTTGAAGGGTGTTGGGAATCTTGCTCTCATGAATCCTGATTTGGAGAAGTCACCAATTCAAGAGAACTTCACTATGTATTTGATTATCCTATTAGCTTTATCATTTCAGTATAAGATAAGTATAGGCAAAGCAAAGATGAATGAGTGTGTCTGATGTCGTCAAAAAGGTTCAAGCATGTCGTCGACAACAGCAGATGTATCGTCGACAATAGCAGGCATATCATCAATAATATGCAGAGCAAGGCAAAATGGTGATATCATTGTGACATCTACACAATGATATCAGAATGTCGAGATAAAAAAGAAGGCCTGAGCTGATGAAGGAGCAATATCGAAGATATCAAGGGAAGGAATGTCGTCGTGAAGATTCAATGTCGTTGACATCATCGAGAAGAAGCCTTATAGTTGAAAAAGTTAAGTCAAGAAGTATCGTTGAGATCGGGGTAAAGAAGTGTTGACGTCGGAAAGGCTAAGTGAGACTGATGGCGATTGACATCATCGTAAAGAAGGCGTGACGTCGAGAAGACTGAAGAAGGTCATTTGAAGACAAGCTGTTGCTGAAGTATAATCTGTTGACATGATAAGGTGGTCTCAGCAATATCGTGCAGACAAGGAGTTCTCGCCGATATCCAGTTGATGACTTCGTGTCGTCTTAAGCTCAAATGAAGAAGTGATGTCCAGTATCGTCGAGATATCACTGTCTGGTGAAGAATTGAAGAAGAGACCAGTTCAAGGCATCGACAAAGTCCTGTCGTCGAGATATTATCCTTGTCATCATAACAATGGAAATATCACCGAGACAAATTCAAAAGTATTCGGACGCGTTGTCAGCATTTAATGTCGTCGCCTGATTGTCCAATCAGCGCATGCTCTTGAGGGATGGGCATCTGACAGTAAAGGACGTCAAAGGAGACCGTTAGGCAGCATCTCAGTCCTATAAAAAGGAATAGTGGATTCCCTAAACTCTCTCTCGAATTTCTGGAACTTAAGAATATCTCCCTAAGCCATCTTGAATAGAACAGTAACGGCGGGGACAAGAAAAAGCAAGAACAAAGAACAAGTCAATCTTCATCCTTTGTTCTCTAGAGAATCAGTCCAGATTCATCGACTGATAAAGTAGATTTCCAGATATACGAAAGCCTGGAGAAGATTTGCGCTATCAAGTCTGACATCAAAACATCTTCTTCAAGTCAAGAAGCCAATCTCCAACAGGCAGAAGAAATAGTTTTCATTACTGTAATCTCTTGTAAGGCTTGCGGGCCAAGAACTTGTAAGATCTGTTTTCAGATCTGAGTGTCAAGCTTGAGGGCTTGAGATCTGTGAGGCTTGAGGGCTAGGGAAGAGGACTTGCGGGTCCAAATGTGTCGAGCTTGCGGGCTCGGGTGCAGTGAAGGGGCTTGCGGACTTAAGCTACAGGCAAGACTTGTGGTTCTGTGCTGTGTAGGGCTTGAGGGCCTGAGTGTCGAGCTTGCGGGCTCGGGTGCAGTGAAGGGGCTTGCGGGCCTAGGATGCAGGGACTTGCGTGTCTGAGTTGTAAGGCTTACGGGCCGTAGACGTTGGCGGAGTTTGCCGAGCCTAGCACACTGCTGGGTAGGCACAGAGGGACAGAGTGAAAGTGAGGTTAGATCTAAGATTTACTCTAGAGGGGGGGTGAATAGAGTATTAAAAAGTTTTTCACTTAATTTTATAGCGGAATTAAAATAGTGATACTTATATGTGTATTGCAGAGTGAGCTATAAAACTAAAATAAAGAAAGCACACAACACAACACACAGAAAATCACAACATAGAGGACACAAGGATTTTATAGTAGTTCCCCAATAAACCTGGCTTCGTCTACTCTTCTACCACACTTGGTAGGACTCCACTAGGTTTTTGATCAGGTGCCCTATCACCAAGGGAGTTTTGATCAGGTTTCCACACACCAAGTGAGCTTTTGATCGGGTGCTCTAACCAAACCACAGGTTTTTGTTCAGGTGCCTTGCCACCAAGGGGTTAACTTTTGAGGGGAGTTATAACCCTTTACAAGATGGGATAAAGAGGGTTAGATGTTCATCTCTGTCAATAATCTGAGAGAAGACTCTAGTGGAATGATGTTGTAAAGCTCCCCCTGTCTGATTGAAAATGTTGACAGCTTGAGGATAGAGCTTTCTCTTGAAACAGATATCTTCCTTGTTAGCTGATGAATCTGAGAGACAGAAGTTTCTCAGATTATTGTTGCTCTTTGAAGATTTGAAACATGCAGCAGAGATCTGGGAGATTGATCTTGATGATGTTGTTCTCAGAGAATGAGATGTGCTGCTTGAGGAAGAAGATCTTTTTTTTTACTTTCTGAATATTTCTCTCTCAACTGATACTCTGATATTTTCTTTCTGTTACTGATATCTTTCTTCTATTATCCTCTTTCCTTAGAGAGAATAATAACTTATTTGAAATTCAAATCTCTGAATAGGAATAGAATAATCAGCATTAGTTATTTCCTTGGAACTGCAACTGATACAACAAATCTGATATGCTTTATATCTTTTTCCTTTTCCATGAAATTGTCCCTTTCCAAAATATGTCAACGGCCTCTTTTCGAAATAAGAGAATAAATAAAAGGAAATATAATATTCTTGACTTTTCTGGCAGAATAGAGCCATTATTGTTAGTCGAACTGAGTTCTGAGAAAATATAATTGATCTGAATAAATTGAGAGAAAATTCGTCGAGCTGAGATAGAAATTTGTCGATCTGAAGGTTGAGTTCGTCGAACTGAACATCTGATACTGATTCGTCGAACACAGGCTAGAGTTCGTCGATCTCAAGTTAGAGTTCGTCGAACTGAAGAATAAACTGGCTGGAGAGCTGAGTTCGTCGAGCTGAGAAAATACTTTCGTCGAACTGAACAATTCATCGACCGATGAGACTTACTCAGTTCGTCGACCACTGAGACTGTTCGTCGATCGCTGAGCCGCTGAGACGCTGAGACTGAAGCAAGTCGTTCGTCAAATGCAGAATGCAAGACATTTGTCGAACGCAGAAAGCATTTCATCGAATGCAGTATTGAGTTCGTAGAACGCAAAAACTTAATCTTTTCTTAAGTTCTAACAGCCTAAAACCTTGACCCTTTAGACTATTCATTGGTGGTCAACTTAGGTACCGTTTGGCGCAGCTTACGGGCTCCTGTGCGGCAGGTAAAAATGGAGTTCTCTTCAAAAGCCCTATTTGGTAATCATCCGCTCTCAAACACCGATTCTAATCTGCCGCGGTTTATACCTAGGGCTGATAAGTGGTTCATTCCTCCTGCTCCACCACGCCGTAAGCGCGATTCCTCGCTTGCGTCTTCTCTTTGTTCCTGACTCCCTCCCGACGGTGAAACCCTACCCCTCCGTGAGTCCTTCTTCTTCCTCGCCTCTCTTCTCCAGTCGAAGTGCGACTACACCGGCTCCCAATAGATCTCTGTCGGCTCCCAATCGACGCCTCTTCCGATTTCTGCACCCCATTTTCGACGGCCAAGCTTGTCTCTGATGTCATTTCTGCACCCGATCTCCTCTCCTAACAGCCTCAACTCTTTGAGATACAACATCAGGTATCTACTCACCTGATATCCTCTATTCGTTTGTAAATTTTGTATGGATATGAATTTGTTTTTGTTCTTTTAGGTGTATACTCACCCGATTTTTATTTGTATGAAATTTTTCTTGTGTTTGTATATGATTGTTTGTGATTGTGTGTGTGTGTGAGTGTGCTTGATTGTGTGTGTGTGTGATGTATATATGTATGTGTGTGTGAGATGGCTGCTCTATATATGTATGTGTGTGTGTGTGTGTGTGTGTGTGTGTTGTGTATATATGTATGTGTGTGTGTGCTGTGTATATATGTATGTGTGTGTGTTGTATATATATGTATTTGTGTGTGCGTGCTGTGTATATATATGTAGGTGTGTGTGTGTGTGTGTGTGTGTGTGTGTGTGTGTGTGTGTGTGTGTGTGTGTGTGTGTGTGTGTGTGTGTGTGTGTGTGTGTGTGTGTGTGTGTGTGTGTGTGTGTGTGTGTGTGTGTGTGTGTGTGTGTGTGTGTGTGTGTGTGTGTGTGTGTGTGTGTGTGTGTGTGTGTGTGTGTGTGTGTGTGTGTGTGTGTGTGTGTGTGTGTGATGTGTGATGTGTGTGTGTGTGTTGTATATATATGAATGTGTGTGTGTTTGTGTTGTGTGTATATATATATATATGTGTGTGTGTGTGTGTGCTGTGTATATATGTTTGTGTGTATGTGTGTGTGTGTGTGTGTGTGTTGTATATATATATGTATTTGTGTGTGTGTTCTATGTATATATGTAATTGTGTGTGTGTGTGTGTTCGGTATATATATGTATTTGTGTGTGTGTCTGTGTGTGCTGTGTATATATATGTATGTGTGTGTGTGATGTATATATATGAATGTGTGTGTGTGTTGTGTATATATGTATGTGTGTGTGTGTTATGTATATATGTATGTGTGTGTGTTGTATATATATGTATGTATGTGTGTGTGCTATATATATATGTATGAGTGTGTTTATGTTAAAATAGTATGAGTGTGTTTGAGTATGAATGTGTATGTGTGATTGTATGTATTCTTGATTGTGTGTGTATGTGATTGTAAGTGTATGTGTGGTTGGTTTTGTCTGTTTGTCATCTAATTTTAAAAATGTGTAGATGGGGAAACCAAAGGATAGAGGGGTTTAAGCCATATAGGATCAAAATGATATCGTTGTCTTCTATGACTTATGCATAATTGAAATTGAGAACAGAAATCGCCCGACTACACATTTCAACAAAGAGGGATGGAACAATCTAGTTGTCAAATTTGAACAGAAAACTGGAAAGAAGTACGATAGAATTCAAATGAAAAATAAATGGGACCACCTGAAAAAAGAGTGGAAGTTGTGGGTTGAACTCAAAAGAGGGGAAACAGGTCTAGGTTGGAATTCCTCCAGAGGAACCATCGATGCTTCAGACGAATGGTGGGATGAGAGGTTGAAGGTAAACTAAAATATTTGCATTATATTTAATTAATTTCTTGTCTTATGTTGTTTCTTATATTTAATTAATTTCTTGTATTAGGTTGTTTCTGCCGCGAAGAAGTTTAGGTATGGAGGCATAGCCCCGGAGCTTGAGGAAAAATTGAACATGATGTTCAGTGCAGTTGTCGCCACTGGAGTTCATGCTTGTACCCCTAGCACTATGTCCCAAGGACATGAGTCTATTGATGAGCGTGGTATGTCTGAGGATGACAATGTTCCGGTTGAGATCAGTGGGAATGCAGAGAGTATTGATCTATCTGTTGCATCTGAATCTTGTAAACGACAGAAGAAGGGGAAAAAGAAGGCAACCAGCTCAGTCCTAGTTGATTTGGTGGAATCTACTAAGGATATTGGTTTATCTCTCCGGGAGCCGCCGAGGATGACTTGCTCATTCACAATTGCCCAAGCTTCGGAGAAGCTTGAATCTTACCCAGAGATATGCCAGGAGTGTGATTTTTTTGATTTTGCTACAATGTTGCTGATGGATAAGAACCATAGGGAGACCTTTATGTGTCTCAGGGAGGAGATCAGGGTTAGATGGTTCCGTACACGCTACGTAAATAGGTCTGAGTAGGAGATGATGTGTAGTTCATATGTTGCAACTTTTTTTGTGCGAGTTATGTATTTTGTTTTTACATCTTGATACATTAACTATGTTTAAACCATGTTATTTAATTTTCTTTTAGATGTTATGTAGCTGATATGTTTCATCTATGTAATTTTGTCATGTTGCTTTAATTCTGTTTGTAATTTTCTTTATTTTTGTGAATCAGAGAATGTCCAGTGAGGACTCAGATTCTTCTAGGGATGAGTATGAAAGGTGTTGGGACCATTGTCCACAATGTCTTAGATTTGGAGAAGTCCATTCCTAAGTCAAAGATATACCTCAAAATGTATTTGATGTACTCTCTAGAATCATTGTGCAGAAGATCAGGTCAAGCAAAGTGCTCAAGGAATTCATCTAAGCTCACAAGCGTCGAGACACTACATATCGCTCGACGCCTGTGACCCAGAAGCGTCGACCCATGTCTGCTGATCAAAAAGACAAGGTCGCCGCTGAAGATCTGAGACCAAGATTAGAAGCATCGAGCCAAGGAATATCCCTCAACGCCGTGGAATAAGAAGTGTCTACTAAACTTTAGTTAGCTCAACGCCAGCAAAAAGAGTCGAGATATGAAGGCAAGATTAAAAGCGTCGAGACACTACACATCGCTCGACACCTTATTGAAAAAGCGTCGACAGAAATACACAATGCTCAATGCCTTTTTCTGAGAAGCTCTGAACTGAGAAATGCATAACAGCTTATTTACAGCTAGCTGAGCCTTTGTCTATTTTGAAGCAATTAAAGACCGTTGAAGACTTAACATCATGCTGACGTGGAGGAGCGTAACAGATGTTGCAGATGGCGGGCTATAAATAGAAGGCATGACCTATGGGTTTATAAGTTGATTATTTTTCTGTTTTCGAAAGCTATTATTTTCTTCGTCGTTTTGAGGGAAAGTCTGAGAAAGAATCTGAAGAAGTCATCTCCTCTTTCAGAACTGTTCTAACTTGATTAATTCTTTCAGCAATCTGGTGATGATACTTCTTTCTGAAAAGAGAAGATTAAGAAGGAAGAATCTGTCTTTCTAAAAGGAAGAATAGTCATCACAGCCTGATAAATCAAGAAGATCAAATTGCTGCTGCTGATCTGTTGAAGATTTCTATCTGATCATTCATACAGATCAAGAAGACCCAACACTTTGAAGAATCTGAGTCTAAGTATTATTACTATCTTTATCAATCCTTGTAGGGTCTGAGTTGTCAGATCTGAGTGTAGGATCTTTCAAGGATCTGAGTTGTAGGATCAGATGTGATCTGAGTTGTAAGATTCAGGGGTGAATCTGAGCTGTAAGCCTATAGTTATAAAGGCTGAGGTAGGATCTGTTGAGATCTGAGTTTGTAGGATTTGTTGAGATCTGAGTTGGTAGGATCTGTTGAGATCTGAGTTGGTAAGATCTACTGAGATCTGAGAGAGTAAGATTTGTTAAGATCTGAGTCTGTAAGATCTATTGTGATCTGAGCTGTAAGACCTGTTTGTGGTCTGAGATCTGGAGGAGATATAAACCCTATCTATCACACTGCTAGAGGGGAGAAGGGGGAAAGTGGATTACCCAGGATAAGGGGAACCACTATAAAATTTTATGTGTATTTGTTTGTGTTCATTTTCTTGAAAACTCTGATCATTCATTTAGGTTATAATCAAGAACTGCAAATAGTTTTTAAAATAACCTATTCACCCCTCCCCCCCCCCCCCCCCCCCCCCTCTAGGTGATTAGCTACCCTTAATTAAAGTCTTTCAATTGGTATCAGAGGCAGGTTGTTCAAGAAAAGGTTTAACAACCTGAATAAGATCTCCACGTCAGCAACATCTGTTTAACATCCTAACAGGAGCCAAGGACCCATTTCAAATTGGGTGCCTAAGGGGAATTAATTTCTCTTGCAGGTATATCCAAATACCAGCCAGTCTCCAATCTAGTATTTGGATAGTGGGTGCTCCAAACATATGACTGGAGTCAAAAAGTATCTGAGAAGCTTCATCCCTGTGGAGAATGGACCAACAGTAATCTTTGGAGGTTCAGAAAAAGGAAGGACTAAAGGCCATGGTAACATTTCTAATGGCCTAGTTACCATCACAAAAGTTGCTTATGTTGAGGGATTGAAACATAATATCATAAGCATAAGTCAACTCTTTGATCTAGGTTTATAATCATGTTCCACAAGGATAAGTGCTTGATCAAGAAGTCCTTAGAATCTGAGGCTGTCTTGACTGGCACTAGGAGTGGCAATATTTATTGCTTAAATTTTCTTAATGCAAATTCTTCCATGCCTGTGAGTCTTATAGCCAATGATAAAGAGGCTCTATGTGTTCAATGGCATAAGAGACTTGCACACATTAACTATAAGACCATAAGTAAGCTTTTCTCACAAGACTTGGTCAGAAATGGTCCTAATATTAAATGCATCAAGAAAGGTCCTTGTCAAGCCTGCCGACTTGGGAAGCATACAAGGACCAGCTTTAAAAGCATAACTGACAAAGATTCCTTCAGGTGCCTATTTTTACTGCACAAGAATCTGTTTGGTCCTATGTCAGTTTTGAGCTTGAGAGGGAAGGCCTGCACTCTTGTGATAGTTGATGATTACTCAAGGTTCACTTGGGTATTCTTCCTTAAGAAGAAGTCAGACACCTTAGAAATCTTGAAGAATTTTGTCAGGCAGATCCAAAATGAGATGGATTGTACTGTGGTCAAACTCAGAAGTGATCATGGCACAAAATTTTAGTCAGGACCCATGACAGAATTCTACCAAGAACTGGGTATCTCTCAAGAATTTTCCTCTCCTAGGACTCCTCAACAAATGGGGTTGCTGAAAGGAAAAATAGAACCTTGATAGAGGCAAGTAGGACAATGCTAAGTGATTCCTCCCTTCCAGAATACTTCTGGGCAGAGGCTATGAACACTGCTTGTCAAGTGATCAACAGGGCCTCCATCATCAAAGACCACAAGAAGACTCCCTATGAGCTAATGAAAGGCAGAAATCTACCTTATCCTATTTTAGGATCTTTGGAAGTAAATGATATGTACTTAATAATGGGAAGGTCAGGATAACCAAATTTGCTGAGAAAAGCAGTGAAGGTATTCTTATTGGCTACAGCTCCTATAGCAAGGCTTACAAGGTGTACAACATTAATACCCAAGTAGTGGAAGAATCTGCACATGTTGTATTTGATGAGATTAGCCTTATACATAAGGGCTGGTCTAGTTCTTCAGTGAATGCAAGTATAATAGAGAATATAGAGAAATTATCCATTAAAGAGAAGGCTGATACTGCAATCAACGTTAATAATAAGTCAGCAACAGTTGAAATCGAAGAAGAGACTATGGAAGCTTCTGAAATAGAAGAGGCAATGCAGCCTGAAAAACTTGTCAATGAAGAAATCCCTAGAATACTACCAACTGCCTTGAGACAAATGAGAGATCATCCTCAAGAGCAAATAATAGGAGATGTCAACCAAGGTGTACTAACAAGGAGCAGGGCTGTAAATGAAGCATTGTACCTGAGTTTTCTCTCTCAAATAGAACCCAAGAAATTTGAGGAAGCAAATCAGGATCCATTTTGGATTGCTGCAATGCAAAAGAAGCTAAATTAATTTAAGAGATGCAAAGTATGGAAGTTGGTTCCTAGACCCCTAGGACATAATATCATAGGAACTAAGTGAGTCTACAGAAATAAATTAGATGAGAATGGAATAATCACAAAGAATAAAGCAAGACTGGTAGCAAAGGGATATAGACAGGAAGAGGGGATTGACTATGATCAGACCTTTGCCCCTGTAGCCAGACTAGAAGCCATCAGATTATTCCTTACATATGCTGCCTACCAAGGATTTAAAGTCTATTAGATGGATGTGAAGTCAGCCTTCTTAAATGGTGACCTCAAAGAGGAAGTCTATGTAGATGAGCCTTCAGGTTTTGTTGATTCAACTCACCCTGACTATGTATATTTTCTTAAAAAAGCTTTATATGGCTTGAAGCAGGCACCTAGAGCTTGGTATGAGACTCTGTCCAGCTTTCTCATTGAGAATAAATTCTCAAGGGGGAAGATTGATAAGACATTGTTCCTAAGGGAAGTTAAGGGAAATATTTTGCTAGTACAGATCTATGTAGATGATATTATCTTTGGCTCTACAGATAACAATCTCTGCAAAACATTTGCCTGCTTGATGCAGGGAAAGTTTGAGATGAGCAGCATGGGTGAGCTCAAATTCTTCCTAGGTCTCCAAGTGAAACAATCTGAAGATGGCATATTCATCTCTCAGACCAAGTTCACTAGAGAGCTAGTAAAGAAGTTTGGATTGGAGAGTGCATCCTCTATGAAGACTCCAATGGGAACCAATGTGTCTCTGGACAAGGATGAGAAGGGAATACCCTTTGATGAAACAAAGTACAGATGCATGATTGGATCTTTACTTTACCTAACTGCAAGTAGGCCTGACATAATGTTTGCCACATGTGTCTGTGCTAGATATCAGGTGAACCCTAAGGAATCTCATCATGTCTCTATAAATAGAATCCTAAGATACCTAAAGGGTACATCAAATCTTGGCCTATGGTACCCTAGGAACAATGGGTGTGAATTGATAGGATACTCAGATGCAGATTATGAAGGATGTAAAGAAGATAGAAAAAGTACCTCAGGAACATGCCAATTCCTTGGAGGAAGACTGGTCTCTTGGAGCAGTAAGAAGCAGACAAGTGTAGCAATCTCCACAGCAGAATCAGAATACATCTCTGATAGGAGCTGTTGTGCTCAACTGCTATGGATCCAGCATCAGCTTGAAGATTACAATCTAAAGATGACCAACCCCTCCCCCCCCCCCCCCCCCCTTTGGTGATTATTCTATAACCAACAAAGGGTTGCAACACAACCTTGTAAGCATAAGTCAACTATGTGATTGGGGCTATGTCATTGAATTCCACAATTACAAGTGCTTGGTCAAAAAGTCAACTAACTTAGAAGTCATTATTTTAGGCATTAGGAGTGGGAATGTTTATTGCTTAGATTTCATTTGCAATAGTTCTTTATATCCTGTGTGTCTTGTAACTAATGAGAGTGAGTCAATTTATGTTCAATGGCACAAGAGACTTGTCCACATTAACTATAAGACAGTGTATAGATTATTTTCTAAAAAATTACTTAGAAATAGTCCAGATTTAAAATGTGTTAAAAGTGGTCTCTGTCATGCATGTCAAATGGGTAAGAAAACTAAGGCCACCTTTAAATGTATTGGCTCCAAAGACACTAAAAGATGTATATATTTATTGCAAACGGACTTGTTTGGTCCTTTTCCCATTCAGAGTCTAGGCGGGAAGTTATATACTTTAGTGATTATTGATGATCACTCAAAGTATACATGGGTATTCTTCCTTAAGAAGAAATCTGATACTTTAGATATCTTTATAAACTATGTCAAGGCAATTCAGAATGAACTAAAATATACTGTGGTCAAAACTAGAATTGACCATGGCACAGAGTTTCAATCTAGTGTAATGACAAAGTTTTATCAAGAACTTGGTATCACCCAAGAATTTTCCTCTCCCAGAACTCCACAAAAAAATGGAGTGGCTGAGAGAAGGAGTAGGACCTTAATAGAGGTTGGCAGAACATTATTTTGTGACTCCTCACTCCCAAAATATTTCTGGACTGAGACAGTAAATACAGCTTATTATGTTCGGAATAGAGGATCCATTAATAAGGCCCAAGGGAAAACCCCCTATAAAATTCTGAAAGGCAAACAACCAACAATTTCATCTTTTAGAATCTTTGGATGCAAATGCCACATTTTAAATAATGGAAAATCCCAACTTACAAAGTTTGCTGAAAAATGCAGTGTTGGTGTTCTCGTTGGATATAGATCACATAGTAGAGCCTATAGAGTATTCAACAAGAAGACCCATATAGTTGAGGATTCTATGCACATTATTTTTGATGAGACTAGCCTACTTTACAAGGGCTGGTCCAGTTCTCCTATTTTGACAGAAAATTATCAGAAGATGTAAGAGTTGTCTATACAAGCCAGGACCAGCT
This sequence comes from Dactylorhiza incarnata, assembly GCA_033032865.1. Lineage (NCBI taxonomy): Eukaryota > Viridiplantae > Streptophyta > Magnoliopsida > Asparagales > Orchidaceae > Dactylorhiza > Dactylorhiza incarnata. Next base: position 15,096,015 of record JAWHQI010000030.1, read on the forward strand.
CCAGCAGAATTAATTTAGAGATTGAGAATATTCAATATGAAGATGATTAGACTGCCGAAGAAGTTGCTGCTGCAGAAGAAGTACATCAAGATGCTGATAGATTGCCTACAGCAACCAGGCATCTGAGGGATCATCCAAGGAACCTGATCATTGGAGATGAGAATCGAGGTGTGATCACCAGAAGCAGGGCTCACAATGAAGCTCTATTCCTGAGCTTTCTATCTCAAGTTGTGCCCAAGAAGTTTGAGGAAGCCAACCAAGACACCTTCTGGATTCAAGCTATGCAAGAGGAGCTACATTAGGTGCAAGGTATGGAAGTTGGTGCCTAAACCGCAAGGACTCAATATAATTGGCACCAAGTGGATTTACAGGAATAAGTTAGATGAGAATGGTGTCATCATCAAGAACAAGGCAAGATTGGTAGCCAAAGGGTATATACAAGAAGAAGGTATATGCTTTGACCAAACCTTTGCCCCTTGTTGCAAGGTTAGAGGCCATAAGGTTATTCCTTGCCTATGTTGCCCACAAGGGATTCAAGGTCTACCAAATGGATGTAAAATCTGCATTCCTGAATGGAAATCTGAAGGAAGAGGTATATGTGGAGCAGCTCTTAGGTTTTGTTCATCCAACTCTAACTTCCCATGTTTATTTACTTAAGAAAGCCTTATATGGTCTAAAGCAAGCCGCTACGGCCTGGTATGAGACCTTGTCTAGCTTTCCCATCAAGAACAAATTCTTGAGGGGAAAGATAGATAGTACATTATTTCTTAGGGAAACAAATGTCAAGTGTCTCCTAGACCAAATTAATGTATATGACATAATTTTTGGGTCTACTGATGACAACCTTTGCAAAAGGTTTTACAACCTTATGCATAGGGAGTTTGAGATGAGCAGTGTGGGAGAGATAAAGTACTTTTTAGGCCTCTAAGTGAAACAGTCTGATGAAGGGTTATTTATCTCTCAGTCTAAGTACATTATGGAGCTTATTAAGAAGTTTGGGATGGAGTCATCCTCCACCATAAACACTCCCATGGGTTCCAATTTTTCCCTGAACAAGGATGAGAAGGGAAAACCCTTTGATGAATCCATATACAGATGTATCATTGGATCCCTATTATATCTAACTGCTAGTAGACTAGATATTATGTATGTTACATATGTTTGTTTTAGGTATCAAGCATGCCCTAAGGAATCTCATTACTCAGCTGCAAAGAGGATATTGAGAGACCTTAAGGGCAGCCAAACTCTTGGCCTTTAGTACCCTAGAAACAATGGTTTTGAACTAATTAGATTTTCAGATGCTGACTTTCCAGGCTGCATAGTAGATAGGAAGAGTACAAGTGGGACTTGTCAATTCCTAGGCAGGAGATTGATTTCATGGAGCAGCAAGAAGTAGACCAGTGTCGATATACCCACTGCTGAGTCTGAATATATTGTTGTAGGGAGCTGATGTGCACAGATTCTGTGGATACAACACCAACTAGAGGACTACAACCTCAAGGTATGTCATTCTCCACTATATTGTGACTCATCCAGTGCAATTTCTATTTCTAAGAATCCTGTATCACATAGCAGGGCACATCATAGAGAAATTAGATATCATTTTATTAGAGAGCATGTAGAAAGTGACGATATCTTCCTTGAATATGTCTCCACAGACAATCAAGTGGCTAATATCTTTTCTAAGCCATTGGATGAGGCTAAGTTTAATTCATTTAAAATTGAGTTAGGAATGTTAAGTGTTGATTAGTCCTTTACATTTCATTTGGTTATTCATATGCTATTGTTATTCCTTAACTGGAAATTATAATGTTCATTGCTATGCAGTGTGTTCAGCTGAAACAGCTGAGAAAGTTTCAGCTGAACCGCTGAGATAAGTATGTAGTCTTAGCAGAACTGTTGAGAGAGCGGAATGGTTTCATTAGTTGATAATACCCTGTCCTAGCGGTTTATCACTCCGTCTCAGCAGATCTACTGAGACGGGCTATTTCAATTAAATCAAGACTTAGTTAAGGGTCCAGAAGTATTAAATCATTTAAATTGATAAGATAAATTAATATTTCTCTCAAGGGTAAATGTAAACCTACACTTAAACTAAATCTACATAGATAGAGTAATAATAATAAGTTTAATAACCCTAAACCCCAGCCGGAGAGACGAACTCTCTTTCCCCCTCGTCTCAACGATTCCTCTTTTTGACAAAATGGCGCCAAAGTCTGCAAAGGATCTTCTAGAAGGCTATGAAATAGTATGGAATGGATTTCAACATGCCCCATATGAAATAAAGGAAGTGATTCAATTATTGGAAGCTCAAGGGTTGGAATTCATGTTGTCATAACCGTCGACGATTCTGAGAACTGAGGTTCTAGAATTCTATAGCAATGTTAAGTTATCTCCTTCCAAAACCTCTCTGAAATCAAAGATTGGAAGTGATAAGATCAAAATTACCCAAAGGAAACTTGAAAAACCATTACATCTACCATCATTCCACAATGATGAAGATGAAGTCTATGAGGATGACAATGATAAAACTCAGAAGTGGTGTGAATATAGTGATGCAAAGACTAGCTCACTAAAAAGGAAGAATTTCAACCAGAAAGGAAAGCTATTAGCTAATATAGTTGGAAAAGCTATTCTCTACAAGCCAGGATCCCATGACACAATCTCCAAATATATGTTTGAATTGATAGCAAGGATTGTCCTTAAGAAAAAGACATCTTGGTCTCAAGTAATCTTTCAAAGAATTAAAGAATGCCTCCAAGCCCCTAATTTGGGAAGATTACATTCTCTTTACCTCTTCAATTCCTACCCCGACTTGTTTGACATCTCAAAACGTTCAAATATCCATTATTTAAAGAGGATGGATATCAACACTTTGGATAGATTTACAAGGTTGCTCACTATGAGTCAACACTCTGAGGCAAAAGATAAGAAGAAAAGGTTAATCAAAGGAACAATAAAGGCTAGAATAGTCTGTTCTGAATCAGATTCGGAAATCCCAGCAGAAAATGTTGTAGCTAATAATGATCTAGGATCAGACAGCATTCCAAATAAAGGAGAGAATGATGGAGAAGGTAAAGTTCATGTTCAAGACAAAGGAGATCATGTTGTAGATAATAATGATGCTCCCAATCCTCTGGACTTCCCAACTGTTGATGATGCACAGAATGTGCATGATGCATCAGAAGGAAATGATGAGGAGCATTTGGCCTCTCCTACTGACTTACAAAGTAAGATTGATCACATCAGCTTTAATCTTAACAGAAGAACTAATCTAATTCCTGATGATTACCCGGACTTCTTGGATTCAACAAATTAAGAAAAGATAGATGCTCCATCTGAGGGAGAGCAGGAGAAGTCATCTGAAGATGTTGTTGATGATAATCATGATGATGTTGATAATGATGCTAATAATATTGATGATATTGAAATATCAACTGAAAAGATCAGTGATCAAGTTGAGGGGGCACACAAGGGTTCCTGCTTAGGATGAGATAATTCCATCCACCCTAGCAGCTGAGGCATCCACTCTAGATGAGTGTGATGGTCTTGAAAATCAAGAGAAAAGCCTACCTTTTGTTCTGCCATCAACTTTCACACAACCCATCATTGTTGAACTACAACCCTCAACCTCTACACATTCAAATGAACTTCTTCTAAGTTCAATCAAGATAATGCTTGATGGTCATATGTCTTCAATGAAGGAATATATAGATACATCTATTTCAACTGTGAAGGATGAAGTGATGGATGAACTCAAGATTATAAAGGAAGATTCAGCCCATCTAAACACTCAAATGACCAAGTGGTTTGAATTTGCAGAACACATTGTTGTATCTCAATGCACTATTCTTGGATCAATGGACAAGGATCTTAATATGGCAGAATCTGACATAAGATATGTCAAAAACTATGTCAGCAAGACTGATGAAGTGATAGAGAAAGTGCCAATCATATTGAAGAATATGTGTGCTCCACAATAACCACTATAATTGGAGAAGCTGAAAAGATGAAAGATGATCTGAAATCACATTTAGAAAATGCATTTCAAACCTTATCTGGCTCTGTTATAGCAACTTCTCAAGCTCTTGAGCAAAAGATATTTGAAGAAGCCAGTAAGGGGGAGGAGACCAATGTTGGGACCAATGCTGAGCTAGCTCTTAAAGTTCTTCAAGGAACAAGGATTGCACTCAATCTTCCTCTCCTGGACAATTTCAGACAAGAATATTTTGACATCCATGCTCAAGCAAAGATTGCACAGGATGCAAAGCTTGTCGCCAAAAGGAAAAGAGAAGGAGTAATGCTAGCTGAGGAATTCATGACTAAAAAAAGAGCTGATCAAGCCAGAGATCCAGATTATGAATATTGGAGTGGTGACTCAAAGAACATAATCATGAATGCTTGGATGAACCATGGACAGCTATGCAAAAATATTGATAACATTTATTTAGCAGAAGAATGGATTATGCACCTAGAAAGAAATTTCCTAAGGGAAAGAATATTCAAAGAAAATCTAGTGAACAAAGCCAACACCAAAAGGATGCCATCCAGATACATTCCAAAACATTTTCTTTACTTCAAAAGGCAAATAAACAAGAAGGAGGTTGCTGAAATAAATGTTGATGTTGCTGCAAAGTCTGTTGTTGAGGATCAAACTGGAAGTTCATATGCTGCTAAGATGAGAAAATTTTGAATAGACGTTTAATTTTTCTTTAGACAAAATTGTGCAATGTTAATGATAAAACTCTGTTGATAGTTTATTATTAATTCATTTGATCTTTCAATCAATATCTAAGATTGATTTGATAGACAAACTTTGTTGTTAAACGTCTAATGTTGTCTATTGCCTATAGTTTTGTTAACAATAATTTTGTTATGTTGTCATGACTGTATTTCAACTATCAATATTTGTCATGATATGTTTCATTATGTTAATGCATCTTAACATTGTGGTATGTTTTGTCTTTTTCAAATAGGGAGAGATTGTTGGGAATATTGCCCTTCAATGTTCCCTAGATTTGAAGATGCATCACATACAATGCTAAGTGCATATTGTATTTGATAAGCCATTTTATCTCATGATTATACAGGCTTAATTATAGATTAAGTGTTGACAAATTCTTTACCATGATCATTTGTGATAACAGTTGGGTCTCAGTTGAACCGCTGAGACACAGCTATATAGCCACTGAGAAGAAGTATGTCTTAGCTGAGCTGCATATAGAGGAAACCGCTGAGAAGGATAACTGTCTTAGCGGATCCACTGAGACGCAGGTTATTTCTGCCGCTGAGAGTGAAGTCTATCTCAGCCCATCGACTGAGACAGATTCAAATATGAATGTTAAATAGGTGTGATCCATTTTTGGCGCAAGTGACAAGAATGCGAGATAATCTTTTCTATTCTTGTCCATGCAGTGACTAGGCATTTCTTAGAGCCGTTGTAGATTGTAGGAGGTATAAAAGTGAATGTTAGGTCAATAAAACAGGATGCTTGCATAACTGATATCCCAAGATTGATGGCGATAAAGAGCAAAGCTCAAACTGTTGTTCTTGCTGGATCAAGTTCAGAAGAACAAGTGGATCTTTTCCTGCAGCTGAAGAAGAACATCAAGTGGAGCAGTACATAAGCTTTATCAAACTCTGCTCAAGACAGCATCTGTTGTGGTACAACATCAGAAGACCAAAAGCTGAAGGTTTATATATTATCTTCTGTTGTAGAAACATAATCTATCATTACTGAAAGAACATCTTTGTTCTGGGCAGTAGGGCCTTTGTGCCTGAGTTTGTAGGGCTTCTTGATAGGCCTGAGGTGGGTGACTTGGGGGTCACTGAGTTGTAGGAGTAGATATACTCTGAGTTGTAGGGTTGTACTCCCATCCTGAGTGTAAGGCTTCTTGATAGGCCTGAGGAAGGTGACTTGGGGGGTCACAGAGCTGTATGAGTAGATATATTCTGAGTTATGGGGATGCTGGCCTGAGTTAGGGTTTTAGAGAAAACCTGAGTGATCCTGAGGGATCAGTGTTGTATGCTCATTGAGCTGAGTTGGAGGAGTTTGCCTTGTCTAATAGTTTGTTAAAGAGGTGTAGAGGGAAAGTGGGTGTACCCAGACCTTGAGGAACCACTATAAATCCTTGTGTGTTTTCTGTGTGTTTGCTTTTACTTAAGTACAATCATCTAAATAACAAATTAATAAAAGAAGAGACCAAGAAACCTATTCACCCCCCCCCCTCCCCCCCCCCCCCCCCCCCCCGTCCTGTAGGTGAGTTAGACTACTACCAAAGTAAACCATCACAGTAGAAGAAAGGAGGAGCCCTTAAGGGATCAAACAATGTTCTCTAGCATTGGTAAGCAATGAATTATTCAAGGCTACCTCAACTGATGTAATGTAATCTAAGGGACCCTAGGATAAGCCAAAATGATTAAGGACTGGACCTAAATCCTAATGGTCATTAGAGAGGTCAACATGGCATGTCTTAATAAATTCTAAATCAAACCTAAGTGTTGTTGCACTTAAGCCTAATTAAGCTCACCTTAAACTTAATTGACCTAATCATAGACAAATAAACCTTAATTGACATAATCCACCTAAGTCCAATTTTATGGTCATGACACTTCATCAAAATTGGACGTAGTCAACCATGGTCATCCATGGCTCAAGCTTAGCTTAAATCTTCATTTAAGAATAAATTGACAAATTCTTTAATCTAATAAAATTAATAATGACATTCAAATCCAACCATGACTCTACCTAGCTGGTGATGACTTCAATTCAGCCAAATTGGTCAAATTGGTCAACCAAATCAAGTGGGAAAGAGGAGAAAATGGACTTGGCATGTAACCACTACTTCAGGACAAGTATGGCTTCCATCTGCTTTATGAAGCACTAGGTTGTCCTATAATCTCACCAGCACGCAGAGGCAGACATCTAGAAGGAATTTGGTTAGCAAAGAGGTGGAACCGAGCTTAAAAATGGTGTTATCACCTCTAGCTAATGAAATCCCCAATTAACCATCCAAAAAGCTTCCTACCCCCTAAGAAGTCAAAACAAACTCCTACTTGAAGAATTGGACCTCATGAGGCACTAAAAGGTCGAGGTCGATCACCTCTATCAAAGTCATGCCTCCCCACACTCAAAATATAGGAAACCATCCTATGGTGGTGAGTTTCCTGACCACGCCCATTGTGCTAGATTTGTAGATCGATTTAGGACAAAAATTGGGCTCATTTAATCTCCGACTTCATATAATTTGATGGAGAAATTTGTGAACAATTCCCATTCCTTTGTGGTGATCACTGACGCCAATTTTCCATCGGACCATCACCCTTAGATGCTTCTTACTCTGACAAGTCGAATGGGGGTGGTGGTTGTCCGGCAGTGGAGAGCAGCTGGAAGTACATGACCGATGGGATTAATCTCCATCGTTGATCCATTTGGGACAATGACCATGAGCCGTCTGATTACCTTAAAATAGTCGAAATAATGATTGGCTTGCCTCCACAGTAGATCGACGATAGATCTTCTATGGGGAATGTTAAATTCCATTTGACGCAGATTTGGATCACTGTATATTGTACAAGGTTGCTGCAACCATTCGATTTGCTCATATCAAAAACATATAGTTTAATTTGTATTTAATAAACTATCACATTTAAGCAGTTAACTTAAATTGCAAAATTAAGTGTTTGACTCTTAGAATTAAGTAAAGTGTTGAATATGAAAGTGGCAGCCCATTCTCTGAGCTTTAAGAATTAAGGCAGCACAATTCCAAGGGATTTCTAGATCTCCTTATTGATCATTTTGAAATTGGTGTCACACAAATTTTAGGAAAAGTGTACTATGTGTATATTTCCATCAATTTTTATCTGATGGCTATGAAATTTGAACCCTGACTGTATTATGACATAAGGAAGGTCTATAAGAATTTAAAGAAATTTTGGAGTAGATATTTTTAAAGTCTTGGTTAAATATTTAGCCAAATTGCAGTTAATCATATTAATGAAGTTTTTGGGCTTTTAGATTGAAATAAATGCAAACATTTGCCTACACTTTTAATATCATATGATTTGTCTCAATTAAAAGTTTTACGACATTTGGACATGGTTAGCTACTATTTTGGTTTAAACCAAAAAGGTGATCACTTAGGTCAACTATATATCTACATATATATAGGGGCATTTATCGGGACCTCCCCTCTAAGTTTGCAAAATTACATATTGCACCCTCTTATTATTGAAGTTACAAAAACATCACCTCAATGTTACAAAACATAACATTTAGCTCCCCTGAAGTTCACATTTCTTAACATTCATGCACAAAAATACCATCTTCGGAGTCCAGTTTCAAAGGGGGTATTTTGTGCATGGGTGTCATGAAATATGTCCTTTAGGGGAAATAAATGTTATGTTTTATAACATTCAGGGGAGGTTTTTGTAATTTCAATAATAATATGGGTGCAATCTATAATTCTGATATCTTCCAGGGGAAGTTTTGGTAATTATTCGTGTATATATATATAATTATTCGTGTGTGTGTATACACACACACGCACAGTTTGAGTCTGGTAGTCCATGATCTCGCAGTTTTGCTCTCACCTCTCATACTCTTAGCTGATGCACAGTCCTTACTCTTTCCTCTCATACTCTTAGCTGATGCACAGTCCCTGCTCATGCCTCTCATAATCCTAGCTGATGGTGTATAGGGGAGGAGATAAAAACATCACTCACGATGTTGGCGTCTCGCACGGTCTCTCACTTGGTTTCGAGGATAACTTGATCTCTAGGACAACATGCATAATTCCATGCCCTAGCGAGGAGGGTTGATAGTTCGTTGTATGTTTTGATCTTCGATTCAAGCTTTTGATACATTCAAGCAACCAAGCCTCTCATATTTGATGCCCTAATTCAATTTCTAATCCATTCTATAATCTTAATCCATGTTTTCACCATCACCACATATCTTGTTTATGCTTTGGTTCTGAAGTTTTTGTTGATCAAGTCCAAAAAATTGATATTTATTAATTTGATTGTTCATTAAGGTTTTCTCCTCAGTTTTGGTTCTCAGATAATAGTGGATGAGTTGCCATTCAAATTTGTAGAGAATGAAGGATTTCAAAATTTTGTTAAGCAATTAGAGCCAAGGTTTAATGGACCTTCTCGAGCAACTATTGCTAGATGTTGCACTACTATTTATACTATGGAAAAAGCAAAATTGAAGAAAGAATTGAAGCATGAAATGTTATGTTTAGCAACGGATACATGAACCACTATTCAAAAATATGGTTATACATGTTTAACTGGTCATTGAATTGATAAAGAAAAGAATACATAAATTTATTAGAATCCTTCATCACAACGGAGAGGGAATTGGGTGTTAAATAATGAATTGTGTGTCTTCATAGGGCATTAAGAAAATCATAACAATTACAAGGGATAATGTTTCTGCCAACAACGTAGTTGCAAGATATATAAAGAGAAAATACAAAGATTAGAAAAGTGCAGTACTAGACCATGAATTTCTGTATTTTCGTTGTTCTATTAATATTTTGAATTTAATTATTAAAGAAGGATTTCATGGGGAATTAGATGGAAATGAACATGAATGTGAAGCCAAAACATAATCGCCGAAGGTATTATAATTCACGCTTGAATTTGTAATATTTGTATTTTGAAAATGTATGTACTACAAGTTATTTCTTGATAATATAACTCATGCAACTATATTTTTGCTCAAATTTTACATCTTATTTTACCTCACATCATCGTTTTGATGTCTATGTAAATCGCATACCAAAAACCCACATCAAAAACGCAACCGCACCGCAAAAACTACATCAAACCGAAACCGCACCGCACAATTTTAGTGTGGTGCAGTTTTGCTTAGACCAAGACCATGCCCTTGCAGTGCATTTGCGGTTTGGTACAAAACTGCACCGCGCACACCCCTTCATGAGTGGGAGAAGGTGTGGCTATTTTCAGGTTGAATGAGAGGGGTTTTGCCTAGGCTTCGGAAGCAAGAAATTGGTGATAACTTCCGTGGACAAGCATGTGGTTCCTGCAGGGAATGTAGCAAATGCCACATTTTTTGTATTGGAGATTAACAGGGATAAAGGTGGAGTTGTGCAATGTTGTATTTGGATTATACTTGATTATATTTTTATTGACTCATATGAGTTTTGTATTCTTAAGGTAAAGATTTTACATAATAGATATAGGTAAAAAATTTCATTACGTACTGAGTTTTATTCAATTGTTCAGCCAGGAAAACACCTTCTAATTGCTATTTATGCTCCTCGGAGGCAATCAACACCAAGTCAGCGATGAAGTGGAAAATTTTAGAAGGTGCATAAAATTCTATTAATATGATCTATCTGCCTATAGTGTTTGTCAATTTATATAATTTTAATGTCCTTCACTATTGTATTCTCTAATTGTTTTGTTCGTTAAAATGTAAATTGTTGTCGAAATGGATCACGTAACCATGAGATATCATGGTAATAATCCCCTATATGTCTTCTTCCTCATTGCAAAAATGTTTATTTGAATGTCTGTTATATTTCCTTATTTGTTGGATTCCTATCTTTCATGCTTGATTGGCATACTTTGTTCTTCATTTATTTTGCTATGTAACTACAAATTAGTGTTCAATCTTCTAGTATCATTTATAATATTACACTTATAATGGTTGTACAAGGTAGTTATCAACTGTTCTAAAACATGGATTATGCAACTTTGTTCAACTTTGTTCAATTTTGTATTTCTTTAATTTGTGTTATACTTACTCCTCCCTCCTTCTCCCTTCCTTATTAATTTTACTATGCTTCTATTTAATTTTTTTGTTATAGATTAGGTTTGGTATGCTTGCACATTTAAACTTTTATTTTGTAACTGGAGTTCATATTGGTTTTACTTCTTGCATCACTTTTGTGTACACTGTCATAAGAATTGTCATATTATTATAGCATGATTAAACCGTGCGTGTATTGTTCTTATGTTACTTGACATTGCTGATGTAGAATTCAACTTTTTCAAGCTTCGTAAACTTTATGCAATAAAGTTTTATTAATTCTGATGGACAAAACAAAGTTTCCACTGCATCTTCGATGTTAATCAATAATAGTTCTTTTTTGGAGTAGCGCACGAGCAAGAACTTAACTGAGTCTAGCTCGGGCCGAGTGTGAGCCTCTGAACAGTCGCACATAAGAGCAAGAACCCGGAGCAAATATGCATAGGCTAAAACTATATTTTTCCTCATATTTATTTAACAATTGCCACAAAACTATGTTCTTCTCATAAAAGCTACTAAATAAATTTGTCTCAATTTCTTATGATGCTTTTAAAATTCTGCAAATAAGAGTTCAAAATAAATTTATATAAATGATTTACAAGTGGTTCGAGACTTATATGTGATATTGAATTTTTTTTCTTAGACGTGTAAATGGAAGAATATGTTGTCGGCTTCAATTCTACATCCGCAGAGAGTGAAGGTAAGTAGAAATTGGTGTGCACACTTACTTGCTTATTATCACTTCTGAAATGATTTCATCTCTTTTATTGTTAAAAGCAGCTTTGCCTTACCATTTCGGATTGCCACCTCCAGGATGCCATCTCCACGATGCCATCGCCAATCTTTGCTTATTCCAGGACGTCGTCGCCGAGCTACGCATATTCCAGGTTAGGTGTGCCCTTCTAATGAATGACAGTTGCCTTACTGTGGGAATCTTTGTGCATATATTGCAATTCATTAAAGGAAACATCCTAAATGTTTTTCTACTCAAAGGCATGGAAGCAGACACATAGACAATTCATTAAAGGAAGCATATGGCTTGATTATCATTTATTTTGCCTTTTGAACACATATATCTTATATTTGTAGCTAAGAAAAACAACATAGCTCAGTTAAATATATTCTAGCTATAATATTCCCGCGCTTTCATACTCATCGAGACCTTGATGACGACAATTTATTTCCTTTTAGTTGCTATGCAATATACTTCTAGAATCATGATGATTCTCATGTATTCTTCCTTAAGAATCATAATTATTTGGCAAAGTAAACTATAGAGTAATACAAGGTTTACTGGCCACTTTACTGCAATTGTTATATTATTTTATATTAGGGTCTGTTTTGTACCTATTGTACCTAAAATGTTTGTGATATTTTGGTGAAATCTTTTTTGTATTAATGGGATTTTTTTCACATGGCAGCATGGAAATTTTACGTCGATAGAACATGAATGGATCATGCTCACAATCATCTTGTAGGATATTTTTCTTTGTTCAGACGATTTTGTAATAAAAGGTTTTGGTTTGTGTTCAAGTAAGATGAGTTCGTCCTATCCATGCTCATGATGTAAGCTATTTTTGCATGCACTATGTTGCAGATTTAACGCCTTCTTAACAGTTTTTTTCTTAGCGGTGTTTTGATAGAATAATCATTTGTATTCGAAGTGTTACCACCTGGTGTTGAAATGGTTTATATATGGTCATGTGATTTGTTGATCAGCTTAAGAGTTGTTACCAAGTGGACTATTTTGTTAAAATATTTAGAGGTCCGGAGTCAAGTAAAAATGCGGAACACTTCACACAATTCACAAGCGTGACAATCAATGACAATGGGAAGACAGAATAGTGCTCTTGTTATTTACTATCTCTTTACAGCTCGAGACATACATGGCGAGACATGATTCATAAGAATCACAAAGGAGAGAAGCACAAGACACACAAAAAACCGCCAGCGAACTGCCAAGGCAGAGACCAACAGACCGCTCGAACAGGCAAGCCACATGTTTAACATTGTGATCGCGCGAACAAAGCACAAGCCGCACCTGTCAGACCGCAACCACAGACCGCACACTAGCTGCTTTATTCAACTGCTGAAAACTGTCCACACTTCTTGATCGCCCAGACCGCACGGTCTCAAGATCACAGAAGAACCTGCGAACACTTGATGAAGAACTGCTTCCTGCTGCAAACCGCAACTCAAGACCGCTCGACCACTTAAGGCCGCCTGCATCAACTGAGTCTGCTTGCACAGACCAAGAACACCTAAACACAGTCCACACAGACAGACCTCTGTCGAACTGGTTTATTCAAAGTTGGAAAGAAGGGAGAAAGCGGATGGTGACTGCTAGCTGCTAACCTGCGAACAAACAAATCGGTCAGACAAACCCAAACCGCGCGACCTCCAAATGAGACCGGCACAATCAAGCCAACTTTGGTTCTTACAGTTCTTGCGTATGAATGGCTACCTTGGCGTCCTTATTTATAGTCAAACGAACAAATGTCATCACCACCCCCAAGGGATACAGTCACCTTCCTTATTGAAGCACGCGGTCTCCAGAAATAGACAGTGCGGTCTCTTCAAGACCTTATTACACTTAAGGCACAACTGTCCAAGAAAGACAGCTCGCCAAGACAACCTGGCAGTATGAGACCATAGAAGAGACCTCAGTACAGACCGCCCGGTCTAAACCAAAACAAGGATACTTGGGCAAAACAGGCAGACCAAACACAGGTCGCCAACACCAGAGATGCGCGACCAAACTAGCCAGGTCGCCACACCGAGCTCGCGGGTTCCAGAGGTAAACCGCAATACAGGTCGCGCGTTCTCTGCAATATCCAAGAACAGACCGCCTTGACTGAACCACTTTCACTTCCACTTCAAAAATTTAACACTCCCCCTTAAAGTGGGAAGTGGAAGTTACCCCAAGTAACTTCCTCAACCGAATAAAAGGTTCCTTCGACAGCGTCTTTGTAAATATGTCCGCTACATTCTCCTTGCTCTGCACATGCTCAACCATAAGAGATCCCTCCAACACCTTCTCCCGAATGAAATGATGTTGAATTTCTATGTGCTTGGTTCGCACATGACAAACTGGATTGTTCACCAGTTTGAGGGCACTCTCATTGTCACCCGGAAGCAGAGTGGGACCATGCACCTCCCTATGAATGTCCTCCACAAGCCTCCTAAGCCAGACGGCTTCCTGAGCTGCCAAAGCCGAAGCTTTGTACTCTGCTTCCGTGGTAGAGACAGACACAGAATCCTACTTCTTGCTGCACCATGATATAGCTGTAGAGCCCATCATAAAGACGTATCCAGAATTCGATTTCCGATCATCTGAATCTCCTCCATAATCAGCATCCATGTATCAATGCAAGCAAAAGCCCGAGTCCTTCCCATTGAAGAGACCCAAATCAGAGGTGGTCTTGACATACTTCAAAATGCTCCTTGCCGCCATCAGATGAGGCTTTCGTAGCTATGCCATATACCGACTCACCAGGCCAACCACATAAGCAATATCCGGCCTCGTGATCGTCAAATACATCAGACTTCCGACCAAAGCCCAGAACACTAAAGGATCAGAAATAACCTTCCCCTCATCACGTCGAAAATGAATATCAACCTCTAGTTGAGTAGAGCTGCTCTTCCCCCCTTCCATGCCGAATCACTTCACAATTCGTTCTGCATACCACTTTTGGGAAACAAGCATTCCGCCCTCTTTACTATCCACTTCGAGTCCAAGGAAATGGTGGAGCTCTCCCAAATTCTTCATCTCAAATCTGATAGCTAGCTTAGCACGAAGCCTAGCTACCTCCACTTCAGAATTCCCCATGACGATCATATCATCAATGTAAAACAGCACCAAGACCTGAACCTCCCCGGTCTTCTTTACGAATAAGCTCGAATCAGAACCAGAAGCTAAATATCCGCGGAACTTGAGGTATTCTGCTATCTTGCTATACCACGCCCGAGGCGCCTGCTTCAAGCCGTAACGAGCCTTCTTAAGCTTGCACAGATATCTTAGGTGCTCTTCGGAAACATAACCAGGTGGCTGATCCATGAAGATATCCTTGTCAATCTCGCCATACAAGAAAGCATTCTTCACATCGAGTTGCCAAATCTTCCATCCTTGGCAAGCTGCCAACGCGATCACCACACGGACCGAAGTCATCTTGGCAACGGGGCTGAAGGTTTCTTCATAATCCTCCCCATACTTCTGAGAGAAACCTCAAGGTACAAGGCGAGCCTTGTATCACTCAATGCTACCATCAGCCTACTTCTTCAGATTGAAAACTAACTTGTAAGTCACCGGAGTAACACCCTTCACCTTAGGCACCAAGTCCCAAGTCTCATTCTTCCTGAGGGCAGCCATCTCTTCATCCATGGCCATTTCCCACTCCTTGACTCCAACGTCGTTTTCAAAACAAGATGGCTCTCTCTCATCTAGGGGACCTGCGAAGAAACATGAGACGAAGCTCACCAAGTCCCCCCCCCCCCCCCCCCCCCCCCCCCGTATACCGATCTGGTGGAATAAGGGTCCTCTTGGACCTCCTCAGAGCTTGACTCTGAACCACCTTTTCTTCTACAACTTATGGACTAGCTCTTCTCCCGGGTACACTTGGAACATTACTCCCCCTGCTTCCAGAACTTGAAGCACCTGACCCAGAGCTAGAAGCACCTGGAGCACCTGGAGAAACAGGCAACTCTACCAAAACCTCCCTTGCAGCTTCTTTTGTTCCACCATCTACCCTACTTCCTTGTAACTCAACAGAAGAGCTACCCTTGTATGACGTCAACTCGTCGAATACCACATCCCTTGAGACCACAGCTCTCCGTGTCTCTGGATCCATGCATCTCCAACCCTTCTTCCGGTCATTATAACCGACGAAGACTAGCTTCCTTGCTTTCGCATCTAGCTTCGTTCTGAGGGCATCAGGAACATGCACATAGCAGGTAGATTCAAACACTCAAAGGTGTTCCACTTTAGGCTTTATCTTGAATATCAACTCATGAGGGGTATTCATGTTGATGGGACTGACAGGCATCCGATTGATGACATAAGTTGCACAAGACATTCCCTCTGCCCAGAAAGACTTTGTGATACTCTTGGCATGATGCCAACATTTGCATGTCTCCGTCAGATGACGGATCTTCCGCTCTGCAATGTCATTCTGTCGTGGAGTGTGAGCACAAGAAAGCTCTCTCTGGATGTCATGCTTCCTGCAGAAGTTAAAGAACGCTTTGGAGGTAAACTCCCCTCCATTGTCAGTTCTGAACCTCTTGACCCGCAGGTTGAGCCGACCCTCCACTAGCTCCTTGAACTCCACAAACCTCGTGAATGCTTCCGACTTCTCCTTCAGAAAATATACCCAAGTATATCTAGTGAAATCATCAATCAGAACTAGCATATAAATGCTGCCTCCAAGACTGACAGTCGCAGTAAGTCCAAATAAATCACCATGAATACACTCCAATGGTGCTTTACATCTGCTTTGTGATTTATCAAATGGAAAATGTTGAGGCTTACCATATTGACAACATGAACAAACATGACCTTCACCGAAGGATGACAAACTAGGCAAACCTCTCACAAGGCCTTTCCCTGCCATAACTTTCAACTTGTCCATCCCAACATGTCCGAGTATTTCATGCCAGATAGCAGTGCTTTCATTAGTCCTCATCTTAACAACATAGGAACTAGTTGATAACACAAACAAGTCCTTCACCCTTCTACCGACATGAGTGACTTCAGCCTCCAATGCTGACACGTTTCTAAGAAACATCACTTTTGTTGGACCAAACAGAACGTGATAGCCAGCATCCACAGCATTAGTCACCGAGAAGAGGTTTTTCTTCATCCCTGGAACATGATAGACACTCTTCAATGTAAGAGTACCTCTATCATCGTGCAAAGAAACTATACCCTACTTCTCTACTGCATGTATAGTATCATCAATCGTAATGATAGCATCATTACATGTATATGCCTGCATAGAAGAGAACTTCAACTCGTCTCTGGTTAGGTGATGACCACAACTCGAGTCCATTATCCAATAATACTGATAGTTGATGGAAGCCATAGCATGAACACACGTGCCCATCATGAAGGCTCCATCACCCCATCTATCATTTGCATTGGAACCAGCCTCCTTCTTTCCTGCAGCATGCCCTGGCTGAAGATTGACCTTGCAATCCCTTTTGAAATGACCAAGCTTGTTGTATCTACAATATCTCAGTCCTTCCTTCTTCTTCCCTTCAGACTTAGGAGCATAACTCCTCTCTTGTTACCAGATGACTTTTTCTTCTTGTCACAATGCTTCTGCTTTCCAGAAAAGAGAACCTCATCTTCTCCCCCAGAGACAGACATCCCCGCCATTTGGTTAGCTAAACTCTCTTGCGACGCAAGCAAGTTTTCCAGCTCCAGCAACGATGGTTGATTGTCCCAGCCTTGCACAGAAAGTAACAAAGGCCACATACTCCCTCCGCAAGCCGCGGATTATGTGCCTCTTCAGCTTAGCTTCTGAGATCGGCTCATCCGGGTCCAAAATGGATATCTCTGCACATAGGTTCTTCATTTTCAAGAAGAACTTCGAAATGGACAAGTCTCCCTGAGTTGCTTTTGCTAACTCATTTCCCAAGAATTGTAGCCGAGGTACATTCTTCTTATTGAACAAGCCATCCAAGGCTGTCCAAATTTCACCAGCTGACCTACACCCGATGATGTGGTCAAACAACTCCGGAATGATAGCTCGCTTGAGAGTGAACTCAACCTTCGCATTCATTCTCTTCCAAGCCTTCACGAGCTCAGCATTCCCCTCAGCAGGTCCTCCAACTACCTCTCATAAGTCCTTGCCAAGCAGATAGCTCTCCATGCGCGACTTCCACTTCTTAAAGTTAGTCTGTGTAAGGAGTTTAATACCAAGACCTCTAGCATATCTTCCTTCCATTGTTATCCCACTGATTGACAAAAAACTTGTAGAAATCTAAGCAGAAGACAATGCTGATTACTGCTCAGGAACCTGCCTCTAATACCATGTTAAAATATTTAGAGGTCTGGAGTGAAGTAAAAATGCGGAACACTTCACACAATTCACAAGCGTGATAATCAATGACAATGGGATGACAGAATAGTGCTCTTGTTATTTACTATCTCTTTACAGCTTGAGACATATATGACGAGACATGATTCATAAAAATCACAAAGGAGAGAAGCACAAGAGACAAAAAAACAAGCCACCAGCGAACTGCCAAGGCAGAGACCGCCAGACCGCTCGAACAGGCAAGCCGCACGGTTAACACTATGACCGCGGCGAACAGAGCACAAGCTGCACCTATCAGACCGCAACCACAGACCGCACACTTGCTACTTTATTCAACTACTGAAAACTGTCTGCACTTCTTGATCGCCCAGACCGCACGATCTCAAGATCACAGAAGCACCCGTGAACACTTGACGAAGAACTGCTTCCTACTAAAAACAGCAACTCAAGACCGCTCGACCACTTAAGGTTGCCTGCATCAACTGAGTCTGCTTGCACAGTCCAAGAACACCTAAACACAGTCCGCACAGACAGACCGCTACCGAACTGGTTTATTCAATGCTGGAAAGAAGGGAGAAAGTTGACGGTAACTGCTAGCCGCTAACCTACGAACAAACAAACCGGTTAAACAAACCCAAACCGCGTGTTGGAACAACCCAATTACTGATTTGGGCTAGGATCACTATCTATTTATTAGGACTAAGTTGACCCCAATGTATAGTCAGTGGGTCAAGGGTTTAGGATGTTAGAACTCAAGAAAATATTCAGGTTCTGCGTTCGACGAACTCAATACTGCGTTCGACGAACGGCTTGCTCTCTGCGTTTGATGAATGGCTTACATTCTGCGTTCGACGAACGGCATGCTTCTATCTCAGCGTCTCAGCGTCTCAGCGGCTTAGCGATCGACAAAATTATCCAGTCTCAGCGGTCGACGAAATTATCCAGTCTCAGTGGTCGACGAAATTATCTAGTCTCAGCGGTCGACCAAATTATCCAGTCTCAGCGGTCGACGAAATTATTCAGTCTCAGCGATCGACGAAATTTGCTCAGTTCAGCGGTCGATGATTTTATTCAGCGGCTCAGCGGTCGATGAATTCTTCAGTTCGACGAACTCAACCTTCGATCGACGAAAGCTCTTCTCAGCTCAACTAATTCAATTCTTCCAGCCAGATTCAGTTGAGGTCGACGAACTCAATATTGTGTTCGACGAATATTCTTGAGATCGACGAATTCTTATTTCAGTTCAGAATTTCAGAAGAATTATTTTTATTTCATTCTCTGAACTCAGATCTTTCAGCAACGGCTCTATTATATCAGATAAGTAAGGTTCATATCTTTCCTTTTATTATTTTGAGAATATAGCCGTTGACATTTAGCTGAAAAGGACATGTTCATGGAAAAGGAAAAAGGTAAACGGCGCATCAGATTTGCAGTACCAGATATATCTCTTCTGAATTTTATATTCCTTAAATTAAGGGATTTGAATTTCAAATCTGTCAGAGATTTGTAAAAGAAAAGGAAGAAGATATACAGTATCACATTACAGAATAGTAAGATATTACAGAATAACAGTACAGGAAAAAGGAAGAAGAAAGATATACAGTCAAGAGGAAAAAGAAAGAAAATATACAGAAAAAGCTTTTCAATCTTCATCTTCCTCAAGCAGCACTCATTCACTGAGAACATCAACTCTACTCTCCCAGTCATCAGTTGCTAGATCATATTTTCAAAGAGCAACAACAATCTGAGGAACTCATTCTCTCGGATTAATCAGCTACTGGAAGATCAGTACATTCAAAAGAATGCTTCCATCCTTAACTGTCAACAATTTTATATTAGGCAGGGGCAGCTTTAAAACATCAACAATCCACTAGAGTCTTCTCTCAGAATATTGACAGAGAAGAACTTCATAACCCTTCTTTACCTCATCTTGTACAGGGTTCTAACTCCCTTCAAAAGTTAACTCCTTGGTGGCAGGGCACCTAAACAAAAACCTGTGGTTTGGCTAGAGCACCTGATCAAAAGCTCACTTGGTGTGTGTACACCTGATCAAAAAACCTTTGGTGATAGGGCACCTGATCAAAAACCTAATGGATCCTACGAAGTGTGGTAGAAGAGTAGACGTACCCAGGTTTATTGGGGAACTGCTATAAAAATCATTGTGTCCTCTATGTTGTGATTTTCTGTGTATTGTGTTGTGATTTGTTTTTATTTTTATAACCCACTCTACAATACACATATAAGTAACACTATTTTAATTCCGCTATAAAATTATGTGAAAAAGTTGTAATACTCTATTCACCCCCCCCCCCCCCTCCCCCCCTTCTAGAGTAACTTTAAGATCTAACCTCACTTTCAATTGGTATCAGAGGGAGGTTGATTCTTTACAGGCTAACACCTGAATCAAAAAGATCAATTGGATCTTAAATTTATTTTAGAGTTTTCTTTTTATTAAAAACTCATGGCACAAAACAAAGAATATTCAAGCACAAGACCTCCTATGTGCAATCTAAGTAAGTTTGCACTATGGAAGGCAAGGATTAGATTGTACATGAATTCTATTGACGAAGATATTTTTAATGTTATCTTGACAGGACCTCCTACACCTACAGCTACAACAAGTGCTGAAGCCACAACAAACAACAATATTATTCCACCACCTGAATGGACAGAAGCACAGAAGAAGCAGAGAAGTGCAGATGCTAAAGCTATGAATATATTGGCACAAACAATGTCAGATGACATTTTCCAAAGAGTTGTGGAATGCACTTCAGCAAGGGAGATCTGGATCTCACTCAACAATATGGTTGAAGGATCAGCAGATGAAAAAAAGGACAGAAGATCTCACCTTATCTCTCAATATGAGAATTTCAAAAAGGGAGAATCTGAGACAGTAGCTGATATGTATAACAGGCTCAGCCTCATAATCAATGAGTTGAAGACCTTGGACAAAGTGATCTCCATCACTGAGATCAATTATAAGATCCTTATGTGCTTCACCAGCACATGGGACTCTAGGATCTGGACAATCAAGGAAGCCAGAAGCCTTAATGAGATCTCCACTGAGAGCTTGTTAGGCAAACTCAAATCCTATGAGCAGCTTATCAAGTCCAGAGAAGCTGAATAATCTACTTCATCTCCAGCATCCAAGAAGGAGAGAAGTATAGCTTTCCAAGCTACTGAAGAAGAAGAAAAAGCTCCAGGAGAAGTGGAGTTCATGAGCTTACTAGCCAAGAGATTCTATAAGATGGCTAGAAAAGATTTCAGAAAGAAGGATTCCAGATCAAGAGAAAAGCCAAGGTATGATAAATCAAATTCTAAAGAAATTATTTGTTTTGGCTGCAGGGAACCTGGACACATTCTGCCAGAGTGTCCAGAGAATCAGAAGAAGGAGAAGAGAAAAGAGAAAGAAGACAAGAGGCACTTCAGCTAGTCTTCCTCCCACATACACAAGCATAAGGAAAGAGGATTCGTAGCTGAAACTTGGAGTGAAACTGAGTCGGAGTCTTCATCCAGTTCTTCTGATGATGAAGAAGAATCAAAGGAGAATGACCAGTGCTTGATGGCCATTTATGACTCAAGCAGTGAGTCAGAAAATGCATCTTCATCCAGCTCCAGTGATGATGAGGATAATGAAGAAGAAAGAAGCTTCTGTATGATGGCTATCAATGCCTCAGCAAACAATTTAGAAGAATCAGAATCAGAGTCTGACAATGATGCTGATCGGGTAATATCTAATTTTGATTTCAATTTAATTGAATTCAAAGATGAATTCAAAGTTCTTTGCTTAGACTTAATCAAATCTGAGAAGGAAATAATCATTCTCAGAAATAAGTTGGCCTAAATGAACCAACTTAATGAAGAAAATGCTAATCTTAAGAAAGATTTGGCTGCCTCTAGAGAACATATTATTCTCATTGAGAATAAACTATCTGAGGCTAAGAAATTTGAAGAATCCCTATATGGGAGAAGTATCAAACGGATGGACATCACCAGCACAGTAAATGCCAGATTAAGTGGCAAACTGGGCTTGGGTGCATCATCAAGTGAGCCACCTCTTATTAAGAAGAACATACTTTCTACACCAATAAAATTCATTTCTGCTAAGAGCGAAGAGGTTGTAGAAGTAAATAAAAATATTTCAAGCAAGGCTGTTAAGAATAAAGGAATTCAGCAGAATTCGTCGAACGGAGCTCGACGAAATGAATTCACTTCGTCGAACGAAGATCGACGAACTCTGAAGCCAGAATCTCTGTATATTCATTATTCGAACGGCGCTCGATGAAAGCATGTCCATTCGTCGAACGACGATCGACGAACTCAGCCCAGTTCGTCGAACGGAAATTATACAGGAAATCTGAAAAATTCTTATTCTTCACATACTTTCAATCCTTTCACTGAATGGATAATTCCTCCAACGAGATACCATCCACAAAGTAATAAGGAACAGCCTGAAATGTCTTTTATTTCAGAATTTTGTGGTAAAACAAAAGGACCCAAGGTAGTCTGGGTCAAAAACAACTAGTTTATTTTTCTGTTTTGCAGGTACACAGCTATCCAAGCAAGAATGAACAATGGTATTTGGATAGTGGTTGTTCAAAACACATGACAGGGAACAAGCCCAACCTGAGCAACTATAAGGCAAAGCTTGGACCCAAGGTGATCTTTGGAGACTCCAACTGTGGATAAACCAAAGGCTATGGACAGATCAAAGTTGTAGCAGTGACCTTCAAGGAGGTATCTTATGTCAAGGGTCTGAAGCACAACCTCATCAGCATAAGCTAGTTATGTGATGAATGTTATCAGGTAACTTTCAATCATTCATTATGTCTTATTACCAATAATAAAAGCATTAATGTGTTATCTAGTATTAGACATGGAAATATTTATTTAGTCAATTTTGACTCTGCCAATTCTGATATTTGCTTATTCAATTCTATAAGTAAAACAAATGAATTATGGCATAAAAGGCTTGGACATATTAACCTTAGAACTATATCTAAGCTTTCTAAGGACAATCTTGTTAGAGGACTGCCTTCTGGTTCATACAAGAAGGAAGGACTCTGTTGGGCTTGTCAATTAGGTAAGCAAACTAGAAGTAGTTTAAAATCTTTATCCAAGAGTGATTCACCTAGGATTTTGTATTTACTGCATTTAGACCTTTTTGTACCTACTGCTATACAAAGTCTAGGTGGGAAGCATTACTCTCTAGTTATTGTAGATGACTTCTCAAGATTCACTTGGGTGTTCTTTCTTAGGAACAAGTCTGACACCTTCAGTGTTCTGACAGACTTTCTCAGGTCTATCAAGATTGAGTACTCTACTCTAGTTGCATTGATCAGAAGTGATCATGGCACTGAGTTTAAATCTCTTCTGATGAGAGAATTCTGTGGAAAATAAGGGATCAGGCAATGTTTCTCTGCTCCTAGAACTCCTCAACAAAATGGGGTAGCTGAAAGAATAGAACCCTTATTGAATCAGCAACTACATTGCTTGCTGATGCTCACTTGCCACTCTCTTTTTGGGCAGAGGCAGTGAACGCAGCTAATTATGTGTTGAACAGAATCCTGATACATAAACTTAAGGGCAAAACTCCCTATGAATTACTCAAGAATAAAAAGCCTAAGGTTAACTATTTTAAGATATTTGGCTGTAAATGTTATGTGAATAACAATGACAAGAAGTATCTGAGGAAGTTTGAAGCAAAAGCTGCTGGAGGCATATTCCTATGATATTGTCTTTCTAGTAAGGCATACAGAGTTTACAACAAATCTACTCTTAAGATAGAAGAGTCCATGCATGTATCTTTTGATGAGACTAACATGTTAATTGAGGAGAGGAACACCACCTCTACCAAAAAAAATTACAGGTACTAGCTCTATGTGAAGAGCTCAATGGACTAGATCTACAGAAAGAAGAATCACCACTTCCATCAACACAAAATCTTGAAGACAGTGAAGAAGAAGATCATCCAGATCTTGCTGATAACTCAAATCAAATGACAGCTGATCAAATTCCCCAAGTGGATATCATTGCTGAACCCACTCCATCTGTTGATCACATCACAGTTAGAGATCATCCAATATCTCAAGTGATTGGAGATATTTCAGCAGGTGTTCAAACAAGGTATCAACTACACCAAAATCAGATGCACAATTGTTTCCTATCACAAGTTGAACCTCAAACCATAAAAGATGCAGAACAAGATCCAAACTGGATTCTTGCAATGCAAGAGGAGCTCAACCAATTTGAAAGGAACAAAGTTTGGGATTTGGTTCCAAGACCAAAGGGACATCCATTTATTGTCACCAAATGGGTCTTCAGGAACAAGCTTGATGATCACGGCAATATAGTTAGAAACAAAGCAAGATTGATAGCTCAAGGATATTCACAGGAAGAAGGAATTGGCTATGATCAGACCTTTGCTCCTGTTGCAAGACTTGAAGCTATTAGGATTTTTCTGGCCTTTGCTGCATTCAAGAAATTCAAGGTATACCAGATGGATGTGAAGAGTGCATTTCTTAATGGAGATATCAAAGAAGAAGTCTATGTGGAACAACCACCAGGTTTCATCTCTCCAACTCACTCCTCTTATGTATTTAAGCTTAATAAAGCTCTCTATAGTCTCAAGCAAGCTCCTAGAGCATGGTATGAGACCTTAGCTAATTTTCTTTTGGAGAATAATTTCTGTAGAGGCATAGTTGATAAAACCCTATTTTTCAGGATACATAAAAATCAAACTTTACTAGTTCAAATATATGTAGATGATATTATTTTCGGCTCTACTGATTCAAATTTATGCAAAATGTTCTCTAACCTAACGCAATCAAAATTTGAAATGAGTAGTATGGGTGAATTATCATACTTCCTTGGTCTTCAAGTGAAGCAAACTCCCAATGGCATATTCATATCACAATCCAAGTATGCTAAGGAATTAGTGAAAAGGTTTGGTATGTCTGATGCTTCCACCATGAAAACACCCATGCCCTCAAATGTTGTTATTGATACTGATGAATCAGGGAAACCTGTTGATCAGAAAGTATATAGAGCAATTGTTGGCTCATTACTTTATTTAACAGCAAGTAGGCCTGATATAATGTTTGCTACTTGTATTTGTGCTAGGTTCTAAGTTAACCCCAAAGAATCTCACCTAATTTGATTAAAAAGAATTTTGAGATATATAAAGGGTTGTCCTAATCTAGGACTCTTGTATCCAACATCATCAGAATTTGAATTAACTGGATTCTCAGATTCTGATTATGTTGGATGCAGAGTAGACAGGAAAAGCACATCATGAACTTGCCAGTTTCTTGGTGATAGGCTTGTGTCTTGGTTTTGTAAGAAACAAATATATGTGTCTACATCAACAGCTGAAGCTAAATACATAGTTGCAGGCAGTTGCTGCTCACAGATATTGTGGATACAAAATCAGCTCCTAGACTATGGTGTTAATCTAAATAATTCAATTATATTTTGTGACAATACTAGTGCAATATATATAGCACAAAATCCAGTTCTCCATAGTAGGACTAAACACATAGAAATTAGGCACCACTTTATCAGAGATAATGTGGATAAAAATAAAATTTGCCTACAATTCATTTCTACTGATTTACAAAGAGCTGATATTTTCACCAAGCCATTGGATGAAAAGAAACATATTTTCTTTATAAATCAGTTAGGAATGATAGATGGAGATTCAATCTGCTAAAAATTAAGTTTACTACTTATCACATCTCTTCATCGAACTGAGATCGACAAAATCTAGTCGTTCGTCGAACGGAGATCGACGAAGTCATCTAGATCGTCGACCTGAGATCGATGAAAACTTATTTTTCATCGAACCCAGTTTTGATGAAGCTTTTATTTCTGATCTGTCATCATAATCAAATCTTTTATTTTAACTGAATGCCTACAGAAACTGCTTCTCTTTCAGTTCCTTTGCACTTGATCTCTATTTTATTTTGCAGGAACAGTAGCAATATAAAGATTGCATCCTTACCTACCTCCTCAAAAGTCCCTTCTTCTAGGGGCCTAGCTCCAGGCCTTCCTGAAACTAGGCAGGGGGAGATTTATTGAAGAAGCTCCTTTTTGTCAGGGGGAGGTACTTTCCTTTTTGACAAGGGAAGTTGTTTTTTGAAGATGCTCAAGCTTCAAGAGGAAATGCTGATGAAGAAGCATGTTTTCAGTTCTATTAAGAAGCTCTATATGATGCAGTTTTTGCTCAGGGGGAGATGTTCTCTGAACTAGGCAAGGGGAGAAAGCTGAAGAAGCTCCAGTCTCAGGGGGAGATGCTCTCAGGCTAACATGTTTTATGAAAGAGGGAAATGATGCATGAAGAAGCTACATATGTTGCAATTTTAGATGCAGTGTTTGCTCTAGCTTAATGCAGATTCAGATACAGCTTTTGATATAGAAGAAGCAACAGATACAGATTCAGATTATGACAAATTTAGGGGAAGATGTTATGACAGATTCAAATTCAGATTGGCAGCACAGCATATTCAGATTATAAAGCTACAGTTCAGATCAACAAATTCAGAAAGCTGAAATATAGCAGATAAAGCTTTTCAGACAATATCAGAATTCAGAAAGTTAGAAAGCAGAATTTAGAAAGACAAAAGGTTTTTATTATTTCTGTTTTCAAATGTAATGTTTCTAAACTCAGAGTGTCATATTTCTTATATATCTGCTAAAATGTTTATAATCTGTCAGATATATATACTCTGTGTTTTTTTTGTTTTGATTTT
The DNA here is from genome assembly GCA_033032865.1 of Dactylorhiza incarnata. Lineage (NCBI taxonomy): Eukaryota > Viridiplantae > Streptophyta > Magnoliopsida > Asparagales > Orchidaceae > Dactylorhiza > Dactylorhiza incarnata. The sequence continues at coordinate 15,122,585 of JAWHQI010000030.1, forward strand.
TTTTGTCAAATAGTGTACTAACCCAAATAGGGGGAGATTGTTGGAACGACCCTATTACTGATTTGGGCTATGTTGGTTATGGAACGTTCACCTATAAGGGGGGGGTTTAGGTGATCTTGATGCCTTTTGAATTACGAGCGTGAGTTATCGGAAACTAAGTAATGCGCAAAAGAAAACACGCAAACAAATTTCACCAGACGACACAAAATCTGTAGAGGTTCCTCAAGACCGGGTGTCTTGAGTAGTCCTCTGTCCCTCTACGCCTAACCAACGATCCGCTAGGCTCCGCAAACTCTGCCAAAAGGTTCAGGCCCTCAAGCCTTACAACACGGACCCGCAAGTCCCAACATCCTAGGCCCTCAAGCCCCTACTGCCCCCGAGCCCGCAAGCTCGACACTCAGGCCCTCAAGCCCTACCTTTCGGACCCGCAAGTCCCAACAGCCTAGACCCGCAAGTTCCTACTTCCCCCGAGCCCGCAAGCTCGACAAAACGCACCTGCGAGTGCACTGCCCTGGCCCTTAAGCCTCACAGCTCTCCAGCCCTCAAGCTAGACAATATGGCCCGCAAGCCTTACAAGAGATTACAGATGTAAACTGTTTCTTCTTCCTGATGTTGATCGGCAACCTTAGCCTGATGATGATTGGCTTCTTGAGAATGAAGAGAATGCTTCCGAATCAGATCTTGAATGCACAGTTCTTCTTCAATTCTTTCTTAGCCGGATGTGGATTGGCTTCTTAGCAGTCGATGAGGATGACTGCTTCTTGAGAAGTTCTTTTTTCTTCTCCGCAAGGATGTACTGTTCTATTGAACGGCGGGATACTTTTTCTCGTTCTTTCTTGCACGCCAAGTTGTATTTTCTAGGGCAACCATGTTGCCTTTTATAAGACTGAGAGGGGTCACCCAACGGTCTGCTGAAAAGTTCCTTTTTAGCACGCGCGAATACCTCGAAACTTTAAGTGCACGCGCTAATTGAACAATCAGGCGGCGGCATTAATTGCTGACGGTACGCGTTCACAAGGTTTGAATTTGTCTCGACGATATATTCCATCGTTACGACGACATGGAATATCTCTCGACGACATCTCTTTGTCAGCTCCTTGTGCTTTGGAACTTCTTCTCAGATCTCCTTGCTTCTGCCTCCGCCGCTTGCATTCCAACAATACGAGACATACTGGCGTTCCTGTATATACGACGATATGCTGACTTTGACTGTGTCGTTGGAACCTTCTTTGTTCATCTTGTCGTTGTAATTGTAGTATTGTCTTGTCGACATGGCTGCTACTTTGATGTCGACGATACTTCATTCTTCTCGATGACACGCCTTTCTTTGATAGTGTCTCTGCGTTTACTTTTCCTATCATTACAGCGATAAGCATACTTTGCCGACCATCCCTTCTGTCCTTCTCGACGACATGTACTTGTATACTTGTATTCTCCTGAGATTATGAACTAGATGTGTGATCAAATACAAAGTGAAGTATTCTTGACATGATGACTTCTTCAAATCAGGAATCATGTGGGCACGATTCCCAACAATCTCCCCCTATTTAAAGAAGTCAGAATCTCATTTCAGAACTACTTCATATGACAATAAATATCATAATCTTAACAGAGGGTGTGTCAAGATATAACTTATCTTTGAGCTAGCTCCCCCTTGATTTGCTCCCCCTGTCTTTAGGGTGACTTTGAGTACATCAATTTTGTAGCTCCCCCTTGATTTGATGTCTCTTCTTTGAGCATTCTTTCTCCCCCTTTTTGACTTCTTTCCTTATGCTTCTCTAAGTAGGGAATGGCTCCCCCTTGCTTCGTCGTGATTCATTGAAGTCCTGTGAGAATTTCTAACAACTTATCTAGAAAGGCATTAGTAAATAATAGAGTTGAGTTTCACTCTAAGTTTAACATCCCCAATTGGAATTTGAAGAAGTTAAACTTAGCTTCATCTAGGGGCTTGGTAAATATATCAGCCACTTGTTTGTCTGTTGGGACAAATTCAAGTGTGATATCTTCATTCTCCATATGCTCCCTGATGAAGTGATACCTGATCTCAATATGCTTAGTCCTGCTACGAGATATAGGGTTCTTAGCAATTGAGATAGCACTTGAAGAGTCACAAAACAGGGGTGTTTTGGTCATCTTTAGGTTGTAGTCTTCAAGTTGATGTTAAATCCATAACAGTTGGGCACAGCAGCTGCCAGCAGAGATGTACTCTGATTCTGCGGTTGAGATTGCACACGCGTCTGCTTCTTACTACTCCAAGAAATCAGTCTTCCTCCAAGGAATTGACATGTTCCGGAGGTGCTCTTTCTATCTTCCTTGCATCCTGCATAATCTGCATCTGAATAACCCGTCAGTTCACATTCATTGTTCCTAGGGTACCATAGGCCAAGATTAGATGTACCCTTTAGGTATCTTAGAATTCTCTTCACAGAGACATAGTGAGATGCCTTGGGATTCACCTGATATCGAGCACAGACACACGTTGCAAACATTATGTCAGGCCTACTGGCAGTGAGATAAAGCAAGGATCCAATCATGCATCTGTACTTGGTTTCATCAAAGGGTATGCCCTTTTCATCCTTGTCCAGAGACATATTGGTTCCCATTGGATTTTTCATGGAAGAAGCACTCTCCAAACCAAATTTCTTGACTAGCTCCCTAGTGAATTTGGTCTGAGAGATGAAGATGCCATCTTCAGATTGTTTCACTTGGATACCTAGGAAGTATTTGAGCTCACCCATACTGCTCATTTCAAACTTTCCCTGCATCAAGTTGGCAAACCTTTTGCAGAGATTGTTGTCTGTAGAGCCAAAGATAATGTCGTCAACATAGATCTGCACTAGCAAGATCTTGCCCTTTACTTCCCTTAGGAACAATGTCTTATCAATCTTTCCCCTTGAGAACTTGTTCTCAATTAGAAAGCTTGACAGAGTCTCATACCAGGCCCTAGGTGCCTGCTTTAAGCCATAAAGGGCTTTTCTAAGAAAATAAACATAGTCAGGATGAGTAGAGTCGACAAAACCTGAAGGCTGCTCTACATATACTTCCTCTTTAAGGTCACCATTTAGGAAAGCTGACTTCACATCCATTTGGTAGACCTTGAAGCCTTTGAATGCTGCATAGGCTAGGAACAATCTGATTGCTTCCAGTCTGGCTACTGGAGCAAATATCTGATCAAAACCAATTCCCTCCTCTTGTCTGTAGCCTTTTGCTACTAATCTTGCTTTATTCTTTGTGATTACTCCATTTTCATCCATTTTGTTCCTGCAGACCCATTTGGTTCCTATGATGTTGTGTCCTTGGGGTCTTGGAACCAATTTCCACACCTTACATCTTTTAAATTGATTCAATTCCTCCTGCATTGCAGTAATCCAGAATGGATCCTGATTTGCTTCCTCAAATTTCTTGGGCTCAATTTGAGAAAGAAAACTCAGGTACAATGCTTGATTTGCAGCTCTACTTCTTGTCAGCACAACTTGGTTGACATTTCCTATTATCTGCTCTTGAGGATGATCTCTTACTTGTCTCAGTGCAGTTGGTAATATTTTGGGTATATCAGTGTGAGCTACTTCTTCATCCTGCAATTCTTCAGCTATTTCTGTATCTTCTGCAGGTTCAACTTCTATTTCCACCATTACTGACTGATTCTTGTATTTGAGTGGGGTGTCAGCATTGTCTGCAATGGAAAGCTTCTCCAATCTTTCCCTTGTACCTGCATTCACTAAAGAACTAGACCAGCCCTTATGTATAAGGCTGGTCTCATCAAATACAATATGAACAGATTCTTCCACTGTTTGGGTATTGAGGTTGTATACTTTGTATGCCCTGCTGTAGGAGTTGTATCCAACAAAAATACCCTCACTACTTTTCTCAGCAAACTTAGTAAGTTTGGATTTCCCATTATTAAGGACATAGCATTTGCTACCAAAGATCCTAAAGTAGGATAGAGTTGGTTTTCTGCCCTTCATTAGCTCATAGGGAGTTTTCTTATGGTCTTTGATGATGGAGGCCCTGTTTATCACATGACAAGCAGTGTTGACAGCCTCAGCCCAGATGTACTCTGGTAATGAGGAGTCACTCAGCATTGTCCTGCTGGCCTCTATCAAGGCTCTGTTCTTCCTTTCAGCAACTCCATTCTGTTGAGGAGTTATGGGGGAGGAGAATTCTTGGGAGATGCCTAGGTCTTGGCAGAATTCTATCATGGCCCCTGACTGAAATTCTGTCCCATGGTCACTTCTGAATTTGACCACCGAGCAGTTCATCTCATTCTGGATTTGCCTGACAAAATTCTTCAAGATGTCTAGTGTATCTGATTTCTTTTTGAGGAAGAAGACCCAAGTGAACCTTGAGTAATCATCAACAACTACAAGGGTGTATGCCTTCCCTCCTAAGCTAAGAATTGACATGGGACCAAATAGATCCATGTGCAATAAAAATAAGCACCTTGATGACTCTTTGTTAGAAATGCTTTTGAAGCTAGTCCTAGTCTGCTTTCCAAGTTGGCAGGCTTGATAAGGGCCATCTCTGATGCACTTAATATCAGGTCCATCTCTGACTAAGTTTAGCGAGAAAAGCTTGCCTATTGTCTTGTAGTTGATGTGTGCAAGTCTCTTGTGCCATTGTACACATAGAGCCTCTTTACCATCGGCTACTAGGCATATGGGCATGGAAGAATTTACATTCAGGAAATTTAAGCAATATATATTCCCACTCCGAGTGCCAGTTAAGACAGTCTCGGAATCTGAGGACTTCTAAATCAGACACTTATCCTTGTGGAAGGTAATGACAAAACCTAGATCACAAAGCTGACTTATGCTTATGAGGTTGTGTCTCAACCCCTCCACATAGGCTACCTTTGTGATCGTGACTAACCCATTAGAGATATTTCCGTAGCCCCTGGTAACTCCCTTTTTTGAACCTCCAAAGATGACTGTCGGTCCATTCTCCACAGGGGTGAATTCTTTCAAATACTTTCTGACTCCAGTCATGTGCCTAGAGCAGCCACTGTCCAAATGCCAAATTCGAGATTGGTTGGTATTTGGACTTACCTGCAACATAAATTACTTCCCCTTAGGTACCCAATAAGGATTGGGTCCTTGGTTCCTGTTAGGATGATAGAACGGAATCGAAAACTCATGAGGACTCTGCACTTTCCTTGCATTGAGCCCTGTTGGGTTGAACCGACAGTCCAGTGCAAAATGGCCTACTTTCCCACAGCACCAGCACTCATATCTGTTGTATCTTCTCTTCTGCCTCATCATCTGTGTAGTGTGGCAGTGCTGATGAGTAGAAGAGAATGTTTCTTGCCTTACAGATCTAGGGTGAACCTCATGTGTGTGAGCCGGGGGAGGAATTGGCTTCACAACCCTTTGGTTCCCCTTCTTAGGAGCAGGCTTTGTGATAACAGCCTCTCCCATACTTTTAGCTGCTATTGTTGAAGGTCTATGGGCTGAAGAATTCGCTCTCAGCACCTTCTTGTTAGAAGGTCTGGCTTCAGGATCTTTGCCCATGACTGGCTCCTGATGAGAACTGATACCAGCTCTGAACTGTCCAGAGAAGGTGTCAATAATCGGCAGGATAGTTTTGGGCATTGAGAAGCTGGAAGCAAGCTTCTTCTCAGCCAGCAACAATTCTTCAAGGTCCCTAATGACATTGTTCTTCTGCCCTAATTCATCATTCTTAAGCCGTATGGTTTCCTTAAGTTTGTCCACTTCTTTGCTCATGCAAGTTAGCCTCTCGACTGTCTCCTGGAGCATGGATTGGACAGGTTTTAAGGAATCTAACTCCTTGGTTTGCACCTTGTGGGGTTTCTTACTGCCTTTGAAGGCTTTCCATAAGGCTTTATATTGCCTTATCAGTTCAGATTCAACTTTATATTGGGATCTTGGGGCAGTGTTGTTGGCAGCAGACACCTCCTCATCATCATGCAAGGAATCTGCTACTGATTCAGAATCAGAAGCAGATAGAGAAGTTCTGTGTTTTACCTTTCCAGGAGAGTTGTCATCCTGGTTACCTTCATTAATAGCCACCAGTCCAATGAGTGCCTCATCCTCAGTCCCGGAGGAACTTGAGTCAGAATCACTCAATGTTTTGATCTTCTTTGCCACAAACCCCTTTTCAGAGGTTCTCTTGTTCCTGGAGCTTCTTCTCTCTTCATGATTCCTTGATTCCTTTTTCTTCGAGGGGCAGTCAGCAGCCATGTGTCCTGTTTTGCTGCAAGAATAGCAAACAGTATTATGTAAATCATGTCTACTGGAGTTAGACCTATACCTATCCTCCCTGGGAGCCCTCGATCTGTCCCGATGGTCAGATCTTCTGGAGCTTGAGGAGGAGTTTCTGCTGTTATCCCTCCTTCTTCTATGTATCAGCTTTCTGAATTGCTTTGAGAGGAGGGCCACCTCTCTATCAATGTCATCAGATTCAGAGGAGCTGGCTCCTGATTCCTCACTGCTCTCAGATTTATTCTGAGAAGCAGCGATCTTCCCCCTGGATCTTCTGGAGCTCTCAGCCTTTAGAGCCACTGATCTTTCTCTTGAGCTCGCCTTTGAGCTTTCTTCTTCTTCAGCCTTCCTTGTGTTGAGTTGAAGTTCATGGGACAGCAGTTTCCCATACAGATTCTTGGGCTCAATGATGCCCTGCTGACCCATCTCTCGGATGGCGCATATCTTGATATCCCATTCCTTTGTGAGGGATCTGAGAAACTTGTCATTCAAGTCAGAGTTCGTGAACTCCCTATCATAGTTTCTCAGGTCATTCACTATCTTGAAAAATCTCTCATAGCAGCTGGAGATTGTTTCACTTTTGCCCTGTTTGAAGGCTTCATACTCCTGGTTGAGGAGGGATTTTCTGTCATCCCTTACCTCATCGGTACCCTCCATATATACGATCAAGGAGTCCCACATCTCCTTGGCCGTTCTGCAGTGGATTAAATTTTGGAGGGTGGAGTCATCTATGGCACTGACAATAACGTTTTGTGCCCTTTTGTCCAGACCTGCCAAGATCAGCTCATCCTTGTTCAGGTCTTCATACTTCTTTATTACCTGCCTGGTTGGATCAATAGTGGAGGTACAAGTAGGGACGAAGGGGCCCTGCTTGATCGTCAGGTAGATTCCTGGGTCAGCAGCTTCCATAAAGAGCCTGACCCTTTCCTTCCAGATGGGAAAGTTCTCCTTCGTGCAAATAGGAAGCTTCATAGATCTCATTTCATGATTCTGATCTCCACCGGCCATGGTGAGACATTCCGGATCTAGATTGGACTGTTAGGTCTCCTTTTGATCAACCTCGCTTTGATACCACTTGTTGGTTATGGAACGTTCACCTATAAGGGGGGGTTTAGGTGATCTTGATGCCTTTTGAATTACGAGCGTGAGTTATCAGAAACTAAGTAATGCGCAAAAGAAAACACGCAAACAAATTTCACTAGACGACACAAGATCTATAGAGGTTCCTCAAGACCGGGTGTCTTGAGTAGTCCTCTGTCCCTCTGCGCCTACCCAGCGATCCGCTAGGCTCGGCAAACTCTGCCAAAAGGTTCAGGCCCTCAAGCCTTACAACACGGACCCGCAAGTCCCAACAGCCTAGGCCCTCAAGCCCCTACTGCCCCCGAGCCCGCAAGCTCGACACTCAGGCCCTCAAGCCCTACCTTTCGGACCCGCAAGTCCCAACAACCTAGACCCGCAAGTCCCTACTGCCCCCGAGCCCGCAAGCTCGACAAATCGCACCCGCGAGTGCACTGCCCTGGCCCTTAAGCCTCACAGCTCTCTAGCCCTCAAGCTAGACAATATGGCTCGCAAGCCTTACAAGAGATTACAGATGTAAATTGTTTCTTCTTCCTGATGTTGATCGGCAACCTTAGCCTGATGATGATTGGCTTCTTGAGAATGAAGAGAATGCTTCCGAATCAGATATTGAATGCACGGTTCTTCTTCAATTCTTTCTTAGCCGGATGTGGATTGGCTTCTTAGCAGTCGATGAGGATGACTGCTTCTTGAGAACTTCTTTTTTCTTCTCCGCAAGGATGTACTGTTCTATTGAACGGCGGAATACTTTTTCTCATTCTTTCTTGCACGCCAAGTTATATTTTCTAGTGCGGCTCGTGCTTGTGTCCATCTCTTATGTGAGTCCTTCTCCACCATTACTCCTATTTTTTCTTTCTAAAACCTAGGTTTTCCTGAGAGGGGTCACCCAACGGTCTTCTGAAAAGTTCCTTTATGTGTCAGATCTCCAAACCTTTTTAGCATGCGCGAATACCTCGAAACTTTAAGTGCACGCGCTGATTGAACAATCAGGCGGCGGCATTAATTGTTGACGGTACGCATTCACAAGATTTGAATTTGTCTCGATGATATATTCCATCGTTACGACGACATGGAATATCTCTCGACGACATCTCTTTGTCGGCTCCTTGTGCTTTAGAACTTCTTCTCAGATCTCCTTGCTTCTGCCTCCGCCGCTTGCATTCCAACGATACGAGACATACTGGCGTTCCTGTATATACGACGATATGCTGACTTTGACTGTGTCGTTGAAACCTTCTTTGTTCATCTTGTCGTTGTAATTGTAGTATTGTCTTGTCGACATGGCTGCTACTTTGATGTCGACGATACTTCATTCTTCTCGATGACACGCCTTTCTTTGATAGTGTCTCTGCATTTGCTTTGCCTATCATTATAGTGATAAGTATACTTTGCTGACCATCCCTTCTGTCCTTCTCAACGACATGTACTTGTATACATGTATTCTCCTGAGATTATGAACTAGATGTGTGATCAAATACAAAGTGAAGTATTCTTGATATGATGAGTTCTTCAAATCAGGAATCATGTGGGCACGATTCCCAACAGGCTAGGATCACTATCTGTTTATTAGGACTAAGTTGACCCCAATGTATAGTTAATGGGTCAAGGGTTTAGGCTGTTAGAACTCAAGAAAATATTCAGGTTCTGCATTCGACGAACTCAATACTGCATTCGACGAACGGCTTGCTCTCTGCGTTCGACGAAAGGCTTACATTCTGCGTTCGACGAACGACTTGCTTCTATCTCAGCGTCTCAGCAGCTTAGCGTGTAAGACACCATTTTTTTTCAAACCCGGGGTCTTAGGCCCAGAACCGCCGCTTTGCGGTGACACCCTCGCTCAGGAAGGTTGCCACCACAAAACGCCGATGCTGTCGGCCAAATCTATCATAAAGAAGCAAGAACAAGAAACTTAAACAAAAGAGCCAAGTCCACATCACATAGAAAAGTAAAACATCACAAGGGATGTCCACATAGTATAACTGAATAAAAGATTACAATAATAAAGGGCTCATGCCCTGTACATCATGTCCTCACTACAAGATCACTCGCGGAAGCTAACTACTAATCACTCACTGATCCTGAAACTTGAGCTCCTGTACTAGACTGACCCGCCTCCGTCTGCACCGGCCTCTGGTGCTGCTGCATCTTCTCGATCCCCTAAAATGATATGGTCCACCGACCATTAGTCAAACGACTAAGCCAATCCCCCACCGCTCCCCCGGTGACTCTTAGGCACCGAGCGGGAGAATGAAGCGGAGGACAACAAGGGGTAAAAACAAAAGCAGATGACAGCGGATCTAGTCTACAGGAATTTCCCTACATTACACATGTGATTATAAATAATTGAAGCAGTAAAATAAAGCATGGTAAAGAGCGAGTAAAGAACAGCAAGTAAAGCAGGTACATAATAGAAAAGTAACCATTGATTTATAGGAATGCCCACACAAACCTATAGACCAAGGGGTCGTTTAGCAAGGCCTATCATATAAGAAGTCCCATAACCGACTTATACGATAGGGGTAGGAGTTGAAATGCAATGTGTATGCCATGACATGCAGAGTATGATGTTTATGCTATGTTCATACAAGTGCAACACACACACTTCGACTATATGCGCATAGACCTTTAGTTCCCCCTTTTTGGAGCTAGCAAGACTCCCAGGATACTCCCATAGTGGCAAACGGAAGCGGTGGGTTGGGCCTCGCCCACCTCTAGGTTGGTATTCACACTACCCTACCTAGACCTATCGTACGCCTCAATGCAAAACCGCGGAGCATATGCGTACTCTTACTGGCTGGACCACCAGACTTTTATGGCTAAGTGCAAATTCCACACTTGCTGAGTCAACGTACTGACGTCGGTGTGAACGACCGTCCAATACCGGAGACCCACCACCTTCATGCACATGCAACATGTTCTACTATATCCTGAGCCATAAATTCCCCGGGCTAACCTGCCCGTCATCATAACCTTCCGAGCCACCGGCTCGCCAGACCAACCCGTCTGCACCAACAACATTACTGAGTCACAAGCTCGCTAGACTAACCAGTCCGCTGCTTCAACCATCGAGCCTACCGCTCGTACAACCAAACCAACTAACCTCATGTAACCACTGGGTGTGGGTGTGGGTGTTATTAAGTTACTTTTGTACAACATATTACTCTTACAGTTTATGGTTAATCTTGGACTTCCCAAGGATTACCCTGTAAGGGGATCGCTACGGTACTAGGAACTATAATGGGATGACACCCCAAAGTTCCCTTTCTCAAGACACTTAGTGTTGTTGGTATCTACCCATAAGATTAACCTTCTTATCTTTACCCTTGGATTACCCTAAGTGTGTTATGACCCTCTAAGGGGAAGACGATCTTTCGTCTATCCCAAGCATAACTTACCCTTAACTCACCAAGCACACTTTCACCATCTAATCCATTTTGGTGACCTTCAATCTCTTCAACCTGACCATGTACACCAACTACATGTCACTTCCACTTGGTAGGCCCCTAAAAACCTAAGTTTCACAGTTTTACTAAAAGCAGACCAAACTAACTATATGAAGCTTATAAATAGAGGTACTCCAAATATTCATCCAACTGACTCAAGATATTTACTGGAGGTCTATCATGATGTTATAAGACTAAATCCATAGAATCATATTTTTCCTTAATTATTTAGCATTTATTTTAATTTCTCCAAACATTTGCCAAGTATGAAAATGAACATGAAGTGTAAGGAATTCTTATGATATGGCTCTCCAAAAATTATGATAAATCTATGATGACTAAATAACAGTAAATATAACATATCATATTTTTAACAGTAAGAAATTGTCCTCTATTTTTTTTAATATTTATCATCTATCCAAACTTGTAGTTTTATGAAGGAACCACCAAAACTATCTACTCCAAAATTATGGGAAAAATCTCAAGCTCTTGTATTCATCAAAAAAGTCTACAAACTAAATTTCAGGATTTATGGAAATCATTTTCTCACTTAAAAGAATTCTTTAAGCAAAACCCAATTAGGATAAGTTGTGAAGTAGCCTACTGATAAAAGTCTCCAAAAATTATATAAAAATTCACAGAGCTTCCTAGTGCCCTGAAATATCCTATCGCCAATTTGCACAATTTATTAAGGAGTATTGAACCCTCAATTATTTTTCTTAAGCCTAAGACAAAATAGGTGCCTTGTGAATGAAGTACTGGTTTAATCATTTAATAAAATGCACAAAAATTACGAGATGTTTAAAATATGATTATAAAGGCACTACCAAGGTTTCATCATCATCCAAGAACATTTGAGCATATAATTATCTCCTATAAGAAATTTCTCTAAAGGGGTTATGCCCTAATTTAGGGGGAATAAATTCTTCTAAAATTCTCTCAAAATTCCCTTGGGCATAATTACACCCCTTAAACATATCTCCTAAGTTCTATGACCATCCAAGGACCTTTGACCACATGGCCTTCACAAAGTTCTAAATGCACACCTAGGGATAAATCTAGGGTCCTAGGGCTTAACCACCTCCACGCCACCCCAAACCACTCATGGGGGTGTTTTAGGTGATCCTAAACCAGTGGACATGGTTTCACCTCATGGTGAGGAGATTTGACCACAATATCCCAAGATAACACCATGCCCTAATTTTGACCTAGTTTGACTCAACTTGGATTGACAAATTACTCAATCAAAACAGTCCCAATTGGGCTGATATTTGTACCAAGGTCATAACATAACCCTAAGGAGCACCCACTAAAATTTGGAGGGCATTGGAGGTCATTTGACCCAATAATTAATTTCTAAATGATTTATGAAATTATCTCAAAAACCTTAGAAAAAGGTTCTCCTAAAAAATCCCATCTTTGATTATGTTGAGTGGGAGTATGAAACCAGCCTAGGTTTTAAATATCAAGGCCATAGCATCTACCAATGAAAAGATATGCAGGAAAGAGTGACTGCCCTACCCTAGGGACCAGTCCCACCATTTTGACTCTACAGGGAGCTACAGTGCTCCTTTTGAGCTGAAACAAATTTTGAATTAAAGTACACACCTAGGGCTACAACTTTGGTGTTGGGCACTTTTTCATATAGGTGTTCTAGTATTTTAATAATTAAAATGAAACATTGTTTATTATGTGACAGCAAATACTATAAACATTTAATTATATACTGACTCTGCGTTCGACAAAAGCTGAACACATCTGCGTTCGACGAAAACTAACTGCGCTCGACGAAGACAGAATAAATCTGTGTTCGACGAAAACTAACCAGCGCTCGACGAAAGCAGAACAAATCTGCGTTCGACGAAATCTAACCTGCGCTCGACGAAAACAGAACAAATCTGTGTTCGACGAAATATAACTTGCGCTCGACGAAAACAGAATAAATCTGCGTTCGACGAAAACTAACCTGCGCTCGACGAAAGCGGAACAAATCTGAGTTCGACGAAATCTAACTTGCGCTCGACGAAAACAGAGCAAATCTGTGTTCGATGAAATCTAACCTGCGCTCGACGAAAACAAAATAAATTTGCGTTCGACAAAAACTAAACTGCGCTCGACAAAATGAATTCAGTTCGACGAAATCCAAATTCAGTTCGTCGAACTCAACTATCAGATCGACGAAGTCTAAAATGCACTCAACGAATCAGTTCCGTCCGATGAACTCAGGATTCCGTTCGACGAACATCAACAATCAGATCGACGAATTAAATGAAATAAATGAAAACATTAAAAATAGATATGACGGCTCTCAGTTATCGTCCCCGAGGAATGGATGGCGCACGACAACCCGACCTGGGTTTCTTTGCGGGATGATTTCCCGGCCACCTGTGCCGCTTCCCGACCAGCCAATGCCACCACCACCTCCGTTGAGGTGGTAGCCTGCGATAGGAGGTGGTTGGCCGGCCGGAGGTGGTCGGAATCAGGATTTAGAGGAGGGGAAGGAGAGATCAATCTGAGCCCTTTAGGAAGCACGATCCGAGCCCAATTGAACTCGTACTAAGCCCCAAATCATGAAAATATCTAGCACTAAGGGAGAGGAGGTGGATCAGACCTGTGTGGGGGCTTGGTGGCGTGAATTCTGGCTAGTTGTCATTGACGGTGCTGGAGCTTTCGGTGCCTTGTCGATCTAGGCTTCCTCTGCACGATTCTCACTAGAAGGTTGGGGGATCTCTTCCTCTCTGAGCACTGAAGGAAATTGGGGGGTTTCAATCGAGCTTGGATGGCTTTATTCCTGAATGCCATTAATGGTCATTAACACAGATTTCAATTACGTCTAACTTTCCCTTAATCCAGCCCCTCTGGCCATAGAAAACTCCAGAATTTGTTTGTAACTGAAGGGGGGAGGTGAATGCTCATCAATCGGGGAGGGATTGAAGGATCAATTGCATTAAATCTCCATGAATGCTCTCTTTCTCTCTCTGATTTGGGGGAAACCTCCATTTTCTCTCTCCTAATTACCAAATACATAACTTAAGTGGTAATTTCAGTAATTACCAGGCCCACTAGATGGTGGACCTCTTTAGTTGGGCCTAGCCCAAATGGATTGGGCTTGAATAGGTTAAATTAGGGTAATTTGCCCTAAATTAAGCTTAAGTTGACTTTGGTCAAATTGACCAATTGGGTTGACCCCAAAGGGTGGCTTGGGCTCCATTGGCTTCCCTTAAGTGTTAGGAAGGTATAGGTAGGGTCAATTTGGCAAGGTTAGGGTGAATTGCCCCTTATTAGGGCACTTTGACCAAATTAGGGTTTAGGGAAAATTGGTCAAATTGGAGGCCCCGTGATGGAGTTTTTTGGTCCATTAGGTTCCTAGTACCCATACAAGGGTAGGGGCAGGGTCAATTTGGCATGGTGAGGGCCAATTGACCTTAATTGAGTTAGTTTGACCAATTTAGGGTTAAGGTTGACTTTAGTCAAATTGGCCTCTTAGGTTGACCCCAATGGGTCCTTGGGGCTCCAAGGAGACCCCTAATGGGTTGGGGATTATATGGTGGTATCAAGGTTCAAGGTGGGGCCCTAAAGTCCAACCCTAGGCTTGGTATCTAAAAATTACTATTTGCAGACCACTTGGGTTTTCTCCTTCCCACCTATGTTCACAAGGTCTTGAGCTCTTCCTATGGTTTTGTCATGACCTAGTCATGACAAAACCAACTTATGGGTTTAGCTGTTTGGGGGATGTTACACAGCGGTCGACAAAATTATCTAGTCTCAGCGGTCGACGAAATTATCCAGTCTCAGTGCTCGACGAAATTATTCAGTCTCAGCGGTCGACAAAATTTGCTCAGTTCAGCGGTCGACGATTTTATGCAGTGGCTCAGCAGTCGACAAATTCTTCAGTTCGACGAACTCAACCTTCAGATCGACGAAAGCTCTTCTCAGCTCAACTAATTCAATTCTTCCAGACAGATTCAGTTGAGGTCGACGAACTCAACATTGTGTTCGACGAAAATTCTTGAGATCAACGAAAATTCTTGAGAGTGACGAATTCTTATTTCAGATCAGAATTTCAGAAGGATTATTTTTATTTCATTCTCTGAACTCAGATCTTTCAGCAACGGCTCTATTATATCAGATAAGTAAGGATCATATCTTTCCTTTTATTATTTCGAGAATATAGCCGTTGACATTTAGCTGAAAAGGACATGTTCATGGAAAGGAAAAAGGTAAATGGAGCATCAGATTTGCAGTACCAGATATATCTCTTCTGAATTTTATATTCCTTAAATTAAGGGATTTGAATTTCAAATCTGTCAGAGATTTGTAAAAGAAAAGGAAGAAGATATACAGTATCACATTACAGAATAGTAAGATATTACAGAATAGCAGTACAGGAAAAAGGAAGAAGAAAGATATACAGTCAAGAGGAAGAAGAAAGAAAATATACAGAAAAAGCTTTTCAATCTTCATCTTCCTCAAGCAGCACTCATTCATTGAGAACATCAACTCTACTCTCTCAGTCATCAGCTGCTAGATTAGATCTTCAAAGAGGAACAACAATCTGAGGAACTCATTCTCTAAGATTAATCAGCTACAGGAAGATCAGTACATTCAAAAGAAAGCTTACATCCTCAACTGTCAACAATTTTATATCAAACATGGGGAGCTTTACAACATCAACAATCCACTAGAGTCTTCTCTCAAAATATTGACAGAGAAGAACTTCATAACCCTTCTTTACCTCATCTTGTACAGGGTTCTAACTCCCTTCAAAAGTTAACTCCTTGGTGGCAGGGCACCTGAACAAAAACTTGTGGTTTGGTTAGAGCACCTGATCAAAAGCTCACTTGGTGTGTGGACACCTGATCAAAAACCCCTTGGTGATAGGGCACCTGATCAAAAACCTAGTGGATACTACCAAGTGTGGTAGATGAGTAGACATACCCATGTTTATTGGGGAACTACTATAAAAATCCTTGTGTCCTCTGTGTTGTGATTTTTTGTGTATTGTGTTGTGTGCTTTGATTTGTTTTTATTTTTATAACTCACTCTGCAATACACATATAAGTAACACTATTTTAATTCTGCTATAAAATTAAGTGAAAAAGTTTTAATACTCTATTCACCCCCCCCCCCCCCCCCCCCCCTCCAGAGTAACTTTAAGATCTAACCTCACTTTCACCGCGCGACCTCCAAATGAGACCCCCACAATCAAGCCAACTTTGGTTCTTACAGTTCTTGCGTATGAATGGCTACCCCGATGTCCCTATTTATAGGCAAACGAATGGATGTCGTCACCACCCCAAGGGATACAGTCACCTTCCTTATTAAAGCACGCGGTCTCTAGAAACAGACTGCGCGGTCTCTTCAAGACCTTATTACACTTAAGGCACAACTGTCCAAGAAAGACAGCTCGCCAAGACAACCCGACAGTACGAGACCGCAGAAGCGACCTCAGTACAAACCGCCCGATCTAAACCAGAACAAGGATACTTGGGCAAAACAGGCAGACCAAACACAGGCCGCCAACACCAGAGACACGCGACCAAACCATCCAGGTCGCCACACCGAGCTCGCAGATTCCATAGGTAAACCGCAATACAGGGCGCACAGTCTCTGCGGTCTCCAAGAACAGACCGCCCATACTGAACCACTTCCACTTCAAAAATTTAACATTGTTGCGGGTTGCTCGGGTGCTCTGGTAGACCGGTCGAATTGAACCACCTTAGCTCGGAAGCGAACCGAGCGCGCAAACAGCCAATTAGAGATTTGTCGAGTACACTGAGACTTTTTAACGTGGAAAACCCGAAAAGGTTAAAAAACCACGTGGTCGGAGTTGTGCCGACCAAACTTCACTATCTTCTGAGAGCTTACAGTTAGGTATTTAGAAGTCGAGCGCGACAGGCCGCCGCTCGTTACAATAATAGAGAGAGAGAGTTCCGAGGGTGACAGACCACCTCTCGGAAAACTAAGTCTTTTTTCCTTCTGAGAACTGTGGGGAACAAAAGTGAGAATGCTCCGGAGAACGAAAGTGAGAATGCTGAGTCGCCTTTTGTGATGAAGTAAATCTTCAAGTACACGAAGGAGATCTTCAACCGCCGAAGGAGAATTCCGCGAAAATCATCAAGGAGCTCTCCCGCGTGCCGAAGGCATGGTCCTTTGAAAAGAAGCCCTGGGGCTTCTTTTATAGCTTTGGTCGGGGGTAGCCCGATAATTTCACAGTTGTAACCACTATAACCACCTGGCGGACGAATCATATTTTCCGGTTCGGAGCACACGGATCGCCATTTTTCGTAAATGACCATCTCGCCCCTCGGGCAGTTCGGGAAGTTCGAGAAGTTCGGGCAGTTTGGGCAGTTTTGCTGGAGGCAAAAAAGGCGACGGGTTGTTCCTGAAATCTGAGAAGCTAGAAAGACAAAATATGAGCATGCTAGAAAGACAAAATGTGAGCGTATCAGAAATGCGAAAGTGTTCCGGCGCGCAAGCGCACTCAGAAGCGCTCTGAGTGTGCAACGAACACGGAAGTGCTCCGAACGCGCTTAGAGGCGTTCTGAGCATGTTACGAGCGTGGAAGCGCTCTGAGCTGAATCTGTGGCCCAAAGGGCGCACATCGAGCTTGGAGAGGGCGGACGCCCCCGAATCCCTCCACATGGAGGTGAATCGACCGCAACCTCAGGGGCGCGGTTGGCCGCACCCCCCCCACGAGGGGGTGCGGCTTGGCCGCACCCCACTAGGGGTGCGGCTTGGCTAGCGGGGTGCAGTTAGGCGGCACCCCCGGGGGGGGGGGGGGGGGGGGGGGGGGGGGGGGGGGGGGGGGGGTTGCCTGCGCGCTATCTCGCGCGTGTTACCGTGCGGTAGCGCCGCGCGGTAGCATTATTGAGTAGTTGTACGCGCGATTGTAGGCGTTGCGGTCAGGCGAGAGCAGTTGGTTACGAAGGAAGTGGGCTTGCCCACTTCCCCATTCTCTCCTCGTCATGCTAGTGGCTTTGGGGAGTAACCGCCTCATCTTATGCATATAAATAAATGGGATTCTTGTATGAGTGCGCATCATAAGCCCCCCAAACCTTCAGAGTCCAAGCTTTCGTGCGGAGGAGTGCGAAGGTTTCATTTTTGTTCGCGGCAATTTTGATTTGTTGCACGGTGCGTTGGATCATGGCGGAGGTGAGTTCTTTTTTTGTTTTGTAGGAACAAAGAGAGAGCGGAGGAGTGTGCCTGCGGGGGTGGTTCCGACCGAGGGAGCAAACGGTCGGAGACCGCGTGCATGCCCGCGCGGGGGCGGTGCCGGCCGTGGGAGCAAGCCGTCGGCGGGCGGGCGCTGTCCGCGCGCGGTTGCTGCCGGTCGCGGGAGCAAGTCGCCGGTGAGGGGGCCGCGCGGTCCGCGCCGGGCGAACCTTGCGCGCTGCGGTTTGCGCGCCCGGCCGGCACGCGGGCTGCCGCACGCGCGCGGTCTTGCTGTGTGCGCGGGCTGCCGCGCGTGACTTGCTGTGCGCGCAGGCTGCCGCGCATGCACAGCTTGCTGTGCGTGTGGCCTGATGTGTGAGCGCGATCAATTGTGTGCGCGGCTTGATATGTGCGCGATTAGTTGCACGCAATTAGTAACTTGATACGTGATTAGTTGCGCGCGCGATTAGTTGTGTGCGCGGCTTGATGTGCGCGCGATCAGTTACTTGATATGCGCCTTTCTCATTTTTTATATATTATTTTTGTTTCTTTCAGGCTTCGAAACGGGGTGGCCAGTCAAGGCCGATGCGCTTGCGCTCCACTCTTGACATTGCGCGGATTGATATATGGCGGAAGTGGTTTGGCTTGCCTTCTGACGTCGAAGTGAAGATTCCGCGGGTGGAGGAGCGCGCTCAAAATCCACCAACTGGTTTCATGACCCTTTCTGAGAGTTGTTTGAAATCCGGGTTTCGCCTTCCTCCCTCTGAGGAAGTTGTTGAGATACTCTGGTTTTGCGGTGTTCCGATTACCCAGTTTACCCCTGCCGGGATGGCAAACATTATGGGGACGGTAGTGTTTTTTTCGGGAGCATAGCGCGCGCTTTTCGCTCGAGATTTTCAAGGATTGGTGTGAGGTTTCTACCAACTCAGGTGGCCGTGTTGAAGTCCGAAGCAACAAGAGCTAGTTTCACTTTGGGGAGAAGACCGATTACCGCCACGGGAACACTCTTTATGGATACGTTCGGAATCGATGGGAGCTACCAGAGCTATGGAGAGCACTTCCTGGACGTTGCCGCCGACAGACTGGACGGGAGGATGAGTTCCTTCCTATCCCTGGTTTCCCTGTCCGAGAAGGGCTTTCAAAGGCCCTGTTCTGTATTTCCAGTTGCGTAGAGAAAAGTCGACTGCTCTCGGTGGGGCTTTCCTGGGACGCCGAGCGGGCGGCCGCTGTTCCCCTAGATCGTGGGAAGAGGAGGAGGATTGTTGTCAAGAACGGCGGTTCTAGCTCGTGCTCTTTCCCACCGGCGCCCAGGAGCCATGATCATGAGGCCGTCCCGAGCCGCCGCAGGGGGGAGCCGATTCCGTCCGATGCGGGGGTTAAGATTTTGGCGTCTCCTGTTGCCGACCGGGTCCCATAGGGAGACTTGCCTCTGCCTCCCCCCTTGCCGCCGACGAGGCGAGTTTCTTCTTCTCTTCAGGCGATGATTTCGGCGGTAAGTAAAGTTCTCTTTTTCTAGCCTCGGATACTTTTTTCTCATTGTTGCTTTGGTATGCTGACTGTTTATCTTTTGTCCGCAGGCCGATGTTCTAACCAATGTTGCTCTCACGTGGAACGACTGCTATGTGGGCCTCAAGGATAGCTACTTCGCTCTTCAGGAGGAGCTGCGCGCGGTGAGGAGCGATATGTCCGTTTTGCAGAAGAAGAGGGATCGCGACTTGTCTCACATCAAGCAGTTGGAGGCCGACATCTCTTCTTCCCGATCCGAGGTCAAGAAGCTGCGGGCGGAGTATGGTGGTGACAAGGCGCTTGCCCAGGATGCCTTCGTCAGCTTTCGGAAGCTCAGGGGGAGATGTTCCGCCTGGAGGGGGAGTTGGGCTTTCCGAGGAGCGAGGTGGACCCGTTGTCGTCGATCGAGCGCAGCCTCGGGGAGGCCAAGGCAGCTGGAGTGACCGAGCACAAAGATTCTCTTACTTTTGTAGAAGAGCGGTTCCAGATGCCGGAGGAGATTCGCGCCAAGGTTATGACGAAGGAGGTCGAGCCCTTGATAGCGGATGAGCGCGAAGTTGCCTTCAAGAGAGGCATTCAGAAGACTCTACGGAAGTTCGGGTGCGACACCGCTGGCCTCGGAGTTGGGGACCTTTCAGGGGATGATTACTCGGATGTAGCCGAGGAATGATGTTGGTTTTCTTTCTCTTTCCTGCTTTCAGTATTGTCGTTTGTTTGCGTGTAGCGCTGCGTTTGGGGCGGTTGTATTCCCTTATTGTACACATTGCATTTATTCCTTTATGTGATCTTGTTGTTCTGGTTGTTGTCACCAGTGTAGCTTGATGGTATTTCCAAAATTATAGATAAGTTCGCGTGGGTCTGAGCTCACGGCTTTTACATAATAAAAAATTAGTTTGCGCGAGTCTGAGCTCGCAGCTTTTACATAATAGAAAATTAGTTTGCGCGAGTCTGAGCTCGCGGCTTTTACATAATATAAAATTAGTTTGCGCGAGTCTGAGCTCGCGGCTTTTACATAATAAAAAATTAGTTTGCGTGAGTCTGAGCTCGCGACTTTTTTTAATATAGATTTGGCCGGTTAATAGCGGGTGTATTCAAACCGGGGGCGAACGTAAGGGAGGAAGGCCCCTACGACGCCGGGACTCGACGTCGGAGGAGAAGGGCGAACTTTCAATCGACGGCGGTGCAAAGTCCCCGGGTCAGGGCCCCAAAGTGTCCGGTGAATAGCTGGTGTATTCAAACCAAGGGCGAACGCAAGGGGGGGCAGGCCCCTACGACGTCGGGACTCGACGGCGGAGGAGAAGGGAGAACCTTCAATCGACGGTGGTGCAAAGTCCCCGGGGCAGGGCCCCAAAGTGGCCGGTGAATAGCTAGTGTATTCAAACCGGGGGCGAACGTAAGGGGGGGAAGTGCCCTACGACGTCGGGACTCGACGGCGGAGGAGAAGGGAGAACCTTCAATCGACAGCGGTGCAAAGTCCCAGGGTCAGGGCCCCAAAGTGGTCGGTGAATAGCTGGTGTATTCAAACCGTGTGCGAACGTAAGGGGGCAATCCCCTACGACGCCGGGACTCGACGACGGAGGAGAAGGGCGAACCTTCAATCGACGGCGGTGCAAAGTCCCTGGGGCAGGGCCCCGAATGGGTTCCTGCAGTAGAATAGTTTAGGACATGTAAAACATAATTAGAAAATGAACGTTGATACATGCGCAAGTGTAATCTTGCGACTTCTGAGCCAATAAGTTTCTGATACAAGTTTGACGAGAGAGAAGGTAACATCGTGCTCCTCCTGGCACTGCGCTCTCTCGAGATCTTTCGGTCATTCAGCATGGTGGGCGGTGGTGACCTGGCGACCGACCTTCGGTGGCATCCTTATGTGCTTCTTTGCGGAAGGCCTCAAGGTGTCCCGACTGGACAAGGCATTCAATTTCTTCTTTCAACCTGGCACAGTGCTCCGTGCGGTGTCCTCGGTCTTTGTGGAAATTGTAGAACGGGGATTGATCTCCCCTACGATGGGGGAGCTGTCTGGGCCAGTTGATGATTTTGTTGTTGTAGATTATGTACAGTATATGCTCGCGGGGGGCATTTAACGGCGTGTAGATCCGGGAGCTTTGATCTGCTAGCCCTCGGGAGCGGTCTGCTTGGTTCTGAAGGGGCGGTATGGCCTTCTCGAGTTGATGTTGCTGTCCCTTTCTCTTGCGACACGTATCCCCAGGTTGTAGTTGGTTTGTCAGTGCCGGAAGATTAGCTTTTTCTGCCAATGCGGGGGTTGCGCGGCACTCTCGCACGCCTTGCTTCTTAGAATTTGGTTTTGGCGATGGGTCGTAGTTGATCTATGGGAGCTCGCCTGCGGCCGTGTCGAAACCACGAATTGCATCCCTGAGGATTCTCCCTTTGTTGGTCATGCGTCCAGACATGGAAACGTCGTGGTCCAAGGCATCGAGTAGGAGGCTCCCAAATATTGCGTCGTAGGGGGAGTCTGCCTGGTAACTGAACGTCATAATGGACTGGTTCCGAGTGCATCCCTACTTGGATGGGGAGGGTGACGACTCCTATGGTGGGCACCATAGTTCCGTCTGGGAGCTCTGCGTCGCTGGCCCTGAGCTTGAGGTTCCCGCTTAGGAGTTTGAGCCGCACCACGGCTGCCACGAACAGGATGTTGAACGAGATGTGATGGGTTATCAACGCCCTTCTTAGCTCGCAGGCTGGATTTCCTATGCCTGCGTCTAAGGCGAAGTCCGGCCATCCACGGGGATGCTCTTGGGGAAAGCTTGTGTAGATCTTCTCGTGTTGCTTGCTCCGCTCCGCTTCCCTTAGGCGGGGCGACTCGTCCGTCTCGGGCTCTTCTCATTCTTCTTCTTGGATCCTTGGCGTGTGCGCTTCGTGCCATTCAACGAACAGTTGGGACAACTCGGTGAAGTTGTGAATCGCTCCGTTTGGCAGGGATTGATACCAACGGAGGGCGTCTTTGCGCAGTGTCTTGGTGAAGATTTTGCAGCTGATTTGGTCGGGAAGTCTGAACGTCCGCACCGTTATCAAGAAGTGATTAACGTGCCCGTACGGGTCCTCTGCTCCGTGGAACTCCTTGAAGTGCGGGATCTTTAGCCACGATGGAACTGGGTATGCCAAAATTGACTTTGACAGGGGGATCGCCTTTGCTGGTGCGTGATATCGTTCGGATCCTGCCCCGCTACGAGAGGGGCCGGCATGCTAGTTGATCCAATCCACTGGGGCTGGATGGGTGCAGCGATGAGCGCTCTTTTCGCCGGGCCTTCAAGGATCGAGGAACTGCATGCGTCGGATAGTTCGGGGGATGTGTCCACTCTTGCTGGTTCCGTGAACTAAGGCGAAACGGGCGCTGCGTTCGGAAATCCTTTGCTTAGTGTTTGGGAATCCATTCCCACAGACGGCGCCAAACTGTTGCGGGTCGCTCGGGTGCTCTGGTAAACCGGTCGAATTGAACCACCTTAGCTCGGAAGCAAACCGAGCGCGCAAACAGTCAATTAGAGATTCGTCGAGCACACTGAGACTTTTTAACGTGGAAAACCCGGAAATGACCATCTCGCCATTTTACGTAAATGACCATCTCGCCCCTCGGGCAGTTTGGGCAGTTTTGCTGGAGGCGAAAAAGGCGACGGGTTGTTCCTGAAATCTGAGAAGCTAAAAAGTCAAAATGTGAGCATGCTAGAAAGACAAAATGTGAGCGTATCAGAAATGCGAAAGTGTTCTGGGCGCGCAAGCGCGCTCAGAAGCGCTCTGAGCGTGCAACGAACACGGAAGTGCTCTGAACGCGCTTAGAGGCATTCTGAGCATGTTACGAGCGCGGAAGCACTCTGAGCGGAATCCGGGGCCCAAAGGGCGCACATCGAGCTTGGAGAGGGCGGACGCCCCCGAATCCCTCCACATGGAGGTGAATGTACCGCAACCTCAGGGGCGCGGTTGGCCGCACCTCACGAGGGGGTGCGGCTCGGCCGCACCGCACTAGGGGTGCGGCTCGGCCGCACCCCGCCAGGGGTGCGGTTAGGCGGCGCCCCCGGGGGGGTTGCCTGCGCGCTACCGCGCGCGTGTTACCGTGCGGTAGCGCCGCGCGGTAGCGTTATTGAGCGGTTGTACGCGCGGTTGTAGGCGTTGCGGTCCGGCGAGAGCGGTTGGTTACGAAGGAAGTGGGCTTGTCCACTTCCCCATTCTCTCCTCATCATGCTAGTAGCTTTGGGGAGTAACCGCCTCTTCTTATGCATATAAATAAATGGGAGTCTTGTATGAGTGCACATCAAACATATTTAATCGTGTTCATCTTTAGGATGTTGATGTTCCTCGACAATGGCCTTACAGCAGGAATGGGGTGAAGCATTCCACCGTATGACACTCTCATGGTATTATGACATGCTCATACTCTGAAGTGGCTCAATCAACGACACAATCACATTTCTCACCATCACGTTCTAATAAATTTAAACTTAGCATTTACCACATGCTTCCACTAAATGCTTTAGGTGGTTTCATTAGTTAACAATTTTGTCTTGCAGATACAACATAAATTTATTATTTCTTTCTCGATGAGTTTTTAGTCTCTGTTTTAGATAACTATGAATTTTGATAACTTCATATATTTAATCGTTGTTGCTAAAGTTTTAAATCATGAATATTCCAGGACGCCATCGCTGATCTATGCTTACCATTGAGAAGGTCCCTGCAGTCGGTGTAGTATACAATCCAATAATTGGTGAGGTGAGATTGCGCCCTTCTTAAAATACTTTTTCAGAGTTTGAGAAATTTATCAATACTAGCTTCTTAGGATTTAATATAAATTTATGAGTCAATGAGATTCATTAATCTCCTCTTAATTTTTAGGATAAAGATTATTGAAGTATTCGATTGTCGATATGAAAATGATGCAGTGGGGGCATGAGTTTGTCATCTGCGATTGGCGAGGAGTGAGCATGCATGGAAACCACTACAAATTGCTCTCGGCGAAGAGACATCAATCCACACTTAGTGGACACTCCAACCTGATTATTTTCATGTTTCGCTTCCAAATTTTGTAATACATCATGATGTCATTGATTTGTTTCCAAATTTTGTAATACATCATGATGTTATTGATTATATAACAAAGCGCATACATTTTGCCAGCATTAACAGACTACTATTGGGTTAGTCATGCTAATTGGAAGGGACTTTTATGTTGACATGAAATAGTTAGGAGGGCCGAGGTGTGCCAATAACATGTTGGTATGCAAATATTATTTTTTGGGCCGTGAATATAATTTGACTGTGAATAGCTGGTATCGGTGTGCTTATAACATTACATTTTTAAAAATGTATTGAATTTTTTGTCACGACTTCAAATCGTGACAAATATATTTTTTTAAATAACTCGGACAAGTATTTGTCACGGTTTTAAACCGTGACAAATTTTTTTTTTATAAATTAGTTAAGTATTTGTCACGGTTTCACATCATGACAAATACTTTTTTTTTAAATCAGACAAGTATTTATCGCGGTTTACTATCATGACAAATGATGAACTTTTAGCACGGCAGAGAAATTGTGGCAAATAACTGTTAAAATCAAGACTTTTAGCCACGGTTTAAAATAGTGGCTAAAAGTCATGGCAAAATGGTATTTATATCGGAATGAGTGTGACAAATACTTTTTGTCACGCTCGCATTGTCAATGCCCCTTTGCCATGGGCAAGCCGTGGCAAAAGACTTTTTGCTACGATTTTGGATTTTTTATCACGGGAAATTATTGTGGCAAAAAGTCAAATTTCGGACAGTATGTGATATTACAGAGCAAAAATACTACGCAATAAAACTTATTTTCTTTCATATTTTTAGGCACCAATTCAAAAATTCGGACTTCAAATACCTAATATTAAGTTCTACTAGTGATGGTTGCTCGTGTGCCATGTATATAAATATTGTCGTACACACTGCCCATCGAAGAACCCATACACGACTGCTAGTTTATATCATATATATATATATATATATACGCTGCCAATTATATTAATTAAATTTTAAATTTTATTTGATATTGATATTTTATTTATTGTTGTGGGTCACTCGACGCTCTTCTAGACCGGGCAAATTGAACCGTCTTAGCCCGAGAGTGGGCCGAATGCGCAAACAGTCACTGAGAGAACAAACAGGTGGCAAGAGAACATTTTTAGCGTGGAAAACCCGGAAAGGGTAAAAAACCACGTGCCCGAATCTGCGCCAGCCAAATTTCACTAAGTGTTGGAGTGTTACAAACGAGGTTACAAGTTTAGAGAGCGACAGGCCGCTTCTCGTTACAATTGCAATTGAAGAAAATTCTCCGAGGGTGACAGGCCACCTCTCAGAGAAGCTAAGTGTCTTGGTGTTGCAGGAAATCTTCAAAGTCCGAAGAAAATCTTCAAGTGACGAAGGAGATCTTCAAACCGCAAAGGAGATCTTCGAACCGCGAAGGAGATCTTCGACGCGCGAAGGAGATCTTTGAAGCGCGAAGGAGATCTTCGAAGGAAATCTTCAAGGAGCTCTCTCGGATGTCAAAAGTCAGATCCTTTCAAATGAGGATTCAGGGTCCCTTTTATAGACTTGGTCGGGGGCGGCCCGGTAATTTCGTCGTTGTAACCACCATAACCACCTGACAGGGCGATCTTGATCGTTGATCGTGAGCACACGGATCGCCACTTTTCGAATATGACGGCTTCGCCCCTCGGGCAGTTCGGGCAGTTAGCGCTCCTGATTGCAATGTGCAAATCTTGCAATCTTAAGAGAGAAAGTGATGTTAGCAGTTGCGCGCACCGCGAACTTTTTAATGCCCAAACGTGCGCGGTATGAAAACTGGGTACGGACTTAGCGGCGCTAAGCGCGCGTTGAGCACCGAGCGGGAACGCCGCTAAAGCATGACCGGAGTCGTGCGAGGATGACGCAAAGGGGCGGCGGGCGTGCCGCGGGAGATCGCCCGGCAGGCCGCGCGCGCGCTAGCGTGCAGGTACGCGGGCCGCGAACGCGCTAGCGCGCAGGGCCCGCGCTAGCGTGCAGGCGCGCGGGCCGTGCCCGCGAGTGCGGGCCGTGCGCGCGAGCGCGCGGGGGCGCGGGCGCATCCTAGCGCGCGCCCCGCGCGCTCGCGCGCGCGCAGGCTAGCAGGCCATGCGTGCTAGCGCGCAGGCCGCGCGCACGCGCGCGGTTGCGCGGTACCGCGCGCGGTAGTGCGCATGCGGATGCGTGCGACCTTGACGTGGTCCTGGGCGCGGTCGCGCGCGTTCGGTCGCGCGTGCGTGTTTGGGCGTGGTTGCGGTTGCGCGAGGAGATAGTGGGTTTGACCCACTTTTTTCCCCATGACCTCCTCATCTTAGTGGAGGAGTTGGGTTTTTGGCTAATCGCAGCTTGGGTTTCTCTACATAATAGATGACAACCCATCAATTGCCCCCCAAATCCTCGGAGTTCTTTGCTATTGCTCAAGGAAGTGCGAGAATTTTGTAATCTTTTGGTGTGATCTGGGCGTTGCGGTGGAGCTGGAGGAGTCCCGTGCTGAAGTTCGTACGGAGAAGGCCCTTGTGAGGGGTTCAGCTCATTTGTTGGAGGATTTGCGAGCTATAGTGACTCGTCTGGGGGCCGAGTTGGTGTCTTTGAAGACGGAGGTGGAGCGCCTTTCTTCGCCGGAGCGGGCTGCTGAGCTGAAGGCTGTTGGTGGGTTGCGTCGTTTGTACAACTGTTCTTGCTTTCAGCTCTTATAGTTGCGAAGTTTTTGCGGTGTTTGAACCAATGTTTTGCCCGACAAACCATGTTCTTCTCTCGCGGGGTTGGCGTTTAGAGGACGAGACCCAGATGGTGTTGGAACATGGGCATGTCATTGATAGTATCGGTGGAGGGCAGACGCTTCGAACCGTTTGCGAGCGCGAGGGGGACAGACCCTGGCGACGGGGTTTAAAGGACGAGACTCAGGTGGTGTCGGAACCTACTACGTCGGCGAATGGAGAGTGATTCTAGCCGGGTAGTGGGAGGTTAGCTTAACCGACCTGGGGGATGTCGTTGATAGAAGCGGTGAAGGGCAGACGCTTCGAACCGTTTGCGAGCGCGAGGGGGCAGGCCCTGACGATGCGGTTTAGAGGACGAGGCCCAGGTGGTGTCGGAACCTACGACGTGGCCGAATGGCGAGCGATTCTAGCCGGGTAGTGGGAGGTTCGCTTAACCGACCTGTGGGATGTCGTTGATAGAAGCGGTGAAGGGCAGACGCTTCGAACCGTTTGCGAGCACGAGGGGGGCAGGCCCTGGCGATGCGGTTTAGAGGACGAGACCCAGGTGGTGTCGGAACCTACTATGTGGGCGAATGGCGAGCTAGCGATTCTAGCCGGATAGTGGGAGGTTCGCTTAACCGACCTGGGGGATGTCGTTGATAGAAGCGGTGAATGGCAGACGCTTCGAACCATTTGCGAGCGCGAGGGGGGCAGGTCCTGGCGACGCGGTTTAGAGGATGAGGCCCAGGTGGTGTCGGAACCTACTACGTGGGCGAATGGCGAGCGATTCTAGCCGGGTAGTGGGAGGTTCGCTTAACCGACCTGAGGGATGTCGTTGATATTACAACAATTGGCGATGCTTGCAGTTGATCTTAACTGTGTTTGAATAGCAGTGCTCGAAGCAGAGAAAGCATTTCGAAATTTAACACACAATAGTTCTAGCGTAAGCGCAGGCTTACAACTTATCTAGAATAACTATTACAAACAAGAGTTCTTAGAGACAATTTGACGAGTTTGGAATATAGTAAGACATTTCTGCCCAATTCCTAGCTCCTTTTGGGGCTTCAAGTTCTGGATGTGGTGGCGCACAGGGCGGCTCCTTGTCCAGGCTCCATCTGCTGCAGATAGCACGCGCGTGCTGCTTCCTGGTTTCCACGGACAACTCCAATTCCTCGTGGGGTGACAAACTTCTTTGCGAGGTGTGGGATGGACGAGATAGCTCCAAATAGGACCTGCAACGGTCGACCAAAAATCGCGTTGTGAGGCGATTCTGTCTCGATTACCACGAACTGTACGTCGCGCGTAGCCCTCCTAGGGTAACAGGGAGAGTGATGGTTCCTTTAAATTGGACAGGACTGTCGTTGAAGCTGTAGATTGGTCCAAAAGCTGGTTGGATACTTTCTGGTAGGATATTCATGCTGAGAAGAGCGGACATGAACATGACGTTGACGGAGCTGTCGTTGTCTACCAGTATCCGTTTGACGCAGAAGCTGGGGTTGCCGATCTCTGCGTTGACGATCAATGGATCCTGGTGCGGAATGAGCAGTCCCTCTAAATCTTCATCTCCGAAGCTGATAGTCTCTGCCGGCCGGGCAATGGAATTGACGGTGGGGAACGGAACACTTGAGATGGTTTCCACCACCCCTACTACTTGTCTGTCTCCCTGCGCGCCTTGTCGAGCAGGCAGTTGTTCTCTATTTGCGGGATGATTTTGCGTCTGGTCCTGTAAGAACCTTCCGAGGATGCCTTGTCGAATGAGACGCTCTATCTCATCTTTGAGTTTGATGCATTCCTCGGTGGCGTATCTTGCACCTCGGTGGAACTCACAGTACTTTGACTGATTTCCCCTGCCTTGGGGAAGCTCTCTTGGCCTTTGTAGTGTCGGGTTATCCTGTATTGCGTAGAGTACGTTTGTTCGGGAGGTATTGAGCGGTGCGTACTCTTGGTAGGTTCTGGGGGGCCTGTTCCCAGGACGGTCTTGTTGATGTAAATTTCCTTGGCGCTCCTCTTACTGCTTCGGGGCTGGCTCTTCTCTCTTCCTCGTTACCACTCCTTCGAATTGTCGGCGGTGAGCTTCGATCGCTTCGTCCACCGCTATCTGTGCCTCCACTCGGTGCACCAGATCTGGATAGCTTGGTAATGTCTCCCTCATCAGAGCGGAGTAAAATCCTCTTGGGCGGAGTCCTCCCAGGAAAACGCCGCGCAGAAGCTCGGGATCAACCCCTGGGATTTGTCGCGCCTCAGCCGTGAAGCGACGGAAAAAGTCTTTGAGGGTCTCTCCTTCGTTCAGGCGAATCCCTGAAAGATGTGAGGGATCTCGAACGATTCTTCGGTTAGCGACGAACTGGTCCGTAAACTGCTGTGCGAGCTCGGTGAAGTTGTTGACGGATCCATCCCGTAGGGAATGAAACCAAGTGCGTGCCTGCCCCCTGAGTGTTGCCGGAAACACTTGGCATAGGAGCTGATCATCGGCGTTGTAGATCCGCATAATGGTGGTAAAATGGTTGACGTGCTCCAGGAGATCGTCCAGCCCATCAAATGTCTCGATGTTGGGAAGCTAGAAACCATGCGGAATCGGATGGTCCAAGATTTGTTGTACCAGTGGGGAGCCGTGACGTAGGGGGCGGCGGGCGAAGATGCCCCTGCGCCCGGCCTGTCCATACTCTTCGACAATCACATCGCGGATCTCCTCGCGAGTGGGCCTCCCTATGGCTTGATCGACTCCTACCCCTCCTTGCTGATGGTGGAGGGGTTCTCTTCTAGCACCCCTGGCGGGGCGGACCGGATGCACGGAGCTGGCAGCATCTGAGTATTCCTCTTCGTACATTTCTTCCTCTTGAGCATCTTCTCCCAATGGAGCATGGTTTGGGATCAACGTGGGTTGGATGATTGGTGCGGCAGGTGGAACGGGAGCTTGCGGGGCTCCGAGGTTTCTGAGGAGGGCCAGCATTTCAGTTTGTTGTTCCTCCAACGCGGCGACAGGTGCTAATGCGCCCTCTTCGGCGGGAGGAGCGTTGATGAGGGAATGAGAGGGAGCGGGATCAACGCGCCCTTTCGGGATGGAACCATCGGTGGTGCGAGCACTTCTTCTTGCCATCGCTGTTAGTCACGAGTATTGCTATGAAGCGAATACTGTCTTCGAAAATTCTTTGCAGAGTTTGGGGAACACCTTTCCACAGACGGCGCCAAACTGTTGCGGGTCACTCGACGCTCTTCTAGACCGGGCGAATTGAACCGTCTTAGCCCGAGAGTGGGCCGAATGGGCAAACAGTCACAGAGAGAACAAACAAGTGGCAAGAGAACGTTTTTAGAGAAGCTAAGTGTCTTGGTGTTGCAGGAAATCTTCAAAGTCCGAAGAAGATCTTCAAGTGACGAAGGGGATTTTCAAACCGCGAAGGAGATCTTCGAACCGCGAAGGAGATCTTCGAAGCGCGAAGGAGATCTTCGAAGGAAATCTTCAAGGAGCTCTCTCAGATGCCAAAAGTCAGATCCTTTCAAATGAGGATTCAGGGTCCCTTTTATAGACTTGGTCGGGGGCGGCCCGGTAATTTCGTCGTTGTAACCATCGTAACAACCTGACAGGGCGATCTTGACCGTTGATTGTGAGCACACGGATCGCCACTTTTTGAATATGACGGCTTCGCCCCTCGGGCAGTTCGGGCAGTTCGGGCAGTTAGCGCTCCTGATTGCAATGTGCAAATCCTGCAATCTTAAGAGAGAAAGTGAAGTTAGCAGTTGCGCGCACCTCGAACTTTGTAATGCTCAAACGTGCGCGGTATGAAAACTGGGTACGGACATAGCGGCGCTAAGCGCGCGTTGAGCACCGAGCGGGAACGCTGCTAAAGCATGACCCGAGTCATGCGAGGACGACGCAAAGTGGCGGCGGGCGTGCCGAGGGAGATCGCCCGGCAGGCCGCGCTAGCGCTAGCGTGCAGGTGCGCGGGCCGCGGACGCGCTAGCGCGCAGGGCACACGCTAGCGTGCAGGCGCGCGGGCCGCTCGCGTGCGAGCGCGCAGGGCGCGCACGCTAGGGCGCCAGCGCGCGGGCTAGCGCGCGCTTGCACGGGCCAGTGCGCGCGCGCAGGCGAGCAGGCCGCGCGCGCGGGCTAGCGTGCGCGCGCGCAGGCCGCGCGTGCCAGCGCGCAGGCCGCGCGTGCCAGCGCAGGCCGCGCGTGCCAGCGCAGGCCGCGCGCACGCGCGCGGTTGCGCGGTACCGCTCGCGGTAGTGCGCATGCGGATGCGTGCGACCTTGACGTGGTCCTGTGCGCGGTCGCGCGCGTTCAGTCGCGCGTGCGTGTTTGGGCGTGGTTGCGGTTGCGCGAGGAAATAGTGGGTTTGACCCACTTTTTTCCCCATGACCTCCTCATCTTAGTGGAGGAGTTGGGTTTTTGGCTAATCGCAGTTCGGGTTTCTCTACATAATAGATGACAACCCAACAATTATATTTATTATTTTGATTACATTATTATTGTATTTATATAATTTTTTGATTATATATATTGCCGTGTCATATATTATAAGTAAATAGTAATCATTGTTAAAATATGTGTTATACCACCCATAAAGGCCTTGGGGTGCGTCTAAAGGAAGCACCACTGAAGAGAGATGGGGTCGGCGGTCAACACGCAATCGCCCGAATCAAAGAAACCGAGCCCGCCATTTCCGCCGCCCACCGTCAGAAACAGAGCGCGCGCAAGCGCGTGCGCTGCCGCGCGCACAATAGCGCGTGGGCAGCGCCCCCCGTCGCGGGGGAACGGCCCCGCCGCACCCCCCTCGGGGTGCGGCTCGCGCGGAGCCGCACCCCTCAAGGGGTCCGGCCAAGCCGCACCCCCCTTGGGGGTGCGGCCCCGCCGCACCCCTCAAGGGGTGCGGCCAAGCCGCACCCCCATGGGGGTGCGGCCAAGCCGCACCCCCCTTGGGGGTGCGGCCCAGCCGCACCCTTCAAGGGGTGCGGCCCAGCCGCACCCTTCAAGGGGTGCGGCCAAGCCGCACCCCTGAAGGGGTGCGGCCCAGTCGCACCCCTTGGGGGGTGCGGCCGAGCCGTACCCCCCCGGGGTGCGACTCCGCCGCACCTCCCATAGGGTGCGGCCCAACCGCACCCCTCAAGGGGTGCGGCCAAGCCGCACCCCCCCGGGGTGCGCCTCCGCCGCACCTCCCATAGGATGCGGTCCGGCCCCCTTCCCTCGCCTTTTTTCCATAAGGGGGCTCGTAAGGGACACCGCCGTATTCACGCCCCCTCGTCGGGCGCGTCGGATCCCAATTCCCCTTTGGGGGACAACTTTCCGTTCCACCGTTTGCTCGGAACGCCTCCGCGCTCACGCGCGCTCAGAACACTACTAAGCGCACTCAGAGCGCTTCCATGTTCGTTGCGCGCTCGGAGCACTTTAGCGCTCACGCGCGCTCAGAACGCTTCCGAACGCGTTCGGGAGCGTTCTCACTTTTTGTCTTTCAGGCGTCTCACTTTTTGTCTTTCAGGCGTCTCACTTTTTGTCTTTCAGGCGTCTCACTTTTTGTCTTTCAGGCGTCTCACTTTTTGTCTTTCAGGCGTCTCACTTTTTGTCTTTCAGGCGTCTCACTTTTTGTCTTTCAGGCGTCTCACTTTTTGTCTTTCAGGCTTCTCACTTTTCAGGAACAGTTAGTCGCCTTTTTCACCTCCAACAGAACTGCCCGAACTGCCCAAACTGCCCAAGCTGCCCGAAGGGCAAGGTGGTCATTTACGAAGAATGGTGATCCGAGGGCCACGAACCGGAGAATATGATTCGTCCACCGAACATTTATGGAAACTGCCGACGGCAAAATTACCGGGCCGCCCCCGGCAAAAACTATAAAAGGAGCCCCATGGCTTCATTTGAAAGGACCTGGACTTCTGGACTCGGGAGAGCTCCTTGCAGACTTTTGCGGAATTCTCCTTCGGCACTTGAAGATCTCCTTCGGGACTTGAGGATCTCCTTCGGGACTTGAAGATCTTCATCTTCCAGAAAGGCGACTAGCATTTCTCAGAAGGGAAAGACGACTAGCCTTCTCGATTCCGAAAGGCGACGAGCAGTTCTCAGAAGAGAAAGGCGACTAGCCTTCTCGATTCCGAAAGGCGACGAGCAGTTCTCAGAAGAGAAAGGCGACTAGCCTTCTCGATTCCGAAAGGCGACTAGCCTTCTCGATTCCGAAAGGCGACGAGCAGTTCTCAGAAGAGAAAGGCGACTAGCCTTCTCGATTCCGAAAGGCGACAAGCAGTTCTCAGAAGAGAAAGGCGACAAGCCTTCCCGATTCTGAAAGGCGACGAGCAGTTCTCAGAAGAGAAAGGCGACTAGCCCCCTCAATTCCGAAAGGCGACAAGCAGTTCTCAGAAGAGAAAGGCGACAAGCCTTCCCGATTCCGAAAGGCGACGAGCAGTTCTCAGAAGAGAAAGGCGACTAGCCCCCTCAATTCCGAAAGGCGACGAGCAGTTCTCAGAAGAGAAAGGCGACTAGCCCCCTCAATTCCGAAAGGCGACGAGCAGTTCTCAGAAGAGAAAGGCGACCAGCCTTCTCAATTCCAGAAAGGCGACCAGCATCTCTCAGAAGGGAAAGGCGACTAGCCTTCCCGCTTCCGAAAGGCGACTAGCAGTCTTTGAAGGGAAAAGGACTTAGTTTTTTCGTGGGGTGGCCTGTCACCCTCGAAGCTCTCTTTCTCCAAGTATTGTAACGAGCAGCGGTCTGTCGCGCTCGAGTTCTAGCTTCCAAGTTGTAACTCCTCCAGAAGATAGTGAAGTTTGGTCGGCACAGCTCCGGCCGCGTGGTTTTTTACCCTTTCCGGGTTTTCCACGTTAAAAAGTCTCTGCGTACTCAACGAACCTCTAATTGACTGTTTGCGCACTTAGCTCGCTCACGAGCTAAGGCGGTTCAAGTGAACCGGTCTACCAAGAGCCCTAAGCGTTCCGCAACAGTTTGGCGCCGTCTGTGGGAACATTCCCAACAACTCTTCAAAAGCCGACTGTCATGGCAAGGAAGAGTGCTCGCACTACTGAAGGATCGATGCCGGAAGGACGCGTCGACCCAGCTCCCTCCCACTCGCTTATCGATGCACCTCCCGCAGAGGAGGCACTACCAGCACCCGCGGCTGGTTTGGAGGTGCGCATGCGGCAGATCGAAGAACATCAAGCTGAGATGTTGGCTCTTGTAAGGAATCTTGGGGCTCCTCCAGCTCCGATTCAGCCGCCAGCTCTGAACGCACCGCCACCCCCAATTCTGAATCATGCCCCGAACGGGGAGGCCACCCAGGGAGACGAAGCCTCGGAAGGATTCTCCAATGCGGCAAGTTCCGCTCACCTTGCCCCACCAGCTAGAGGCCCAGAAGCTAACCACCGCCACCACCACGGAAGAGCTGCCCCTGAGCAAGCAGTGGAAAGAGCTACGCGAGAAGAAATACGCAACATGATAGAGGAGGAGTATGCTCAAGCAGGGCGGCGCGCAACTCTCGCCCGCCATCCCGCGCGCCACGGCTCCCCACTATCACCTCAAGTCCTGGACCATCCAATTCCAAACGGTTTCAAGCTTCCCAACATCGAAACGTTCGACGGGACGGACGACCCGCTGGAACACGTCAATCACTTCACCACCATCATGGGGATTTACAGCGCCCCCGACCAACTCCTCTGTCGAGTGTTCCCGACAACTTTGAGAGGACAAGCGCGCACTTGGTTCCACTCCCTGCGGGATGGGTCCATCAACAACTTCGCAGAAATGGCGCGGCAGTTCGTGGACCAGTTCATCGCCAATCGTAGGATTGTCCGAGATCCTTCCCATCTCTCGGGAATCCGCCAGAACGACGGAGAAACTCTGAAGGATTTTTTCCGACGCTTCACCTCTGAGGCGTGACAGATCCCGGGAGTCGACCCCGAGCTTTTGCGAGGATTTTTCCTTGGAGGACTCCGCCCAAGTGGCTTCTACTCAGCTCTAATGAGAGAAACCGTACAAAGCTATCCCGACCTCGTCCAGCGAGTCGAGGCTCAGATAGCCGCCGATGAGGCCATCGAAGCACACCGCCGGCAGTTCGAGGGGAGCTCGAAGAGGAAGAAAGAGGAGTCGCCGCCGCATACAGCTCCCAACAAAAATAACAAGCATCACGACAACCCCAGCCGAGACCGAGGATCTCGCCAACGTCAGGACTACACTCCCCTGAACACTACCAGGACTAACGTTCTCCTCGCCATCCGTGATAGCGAAGCGCTTCGCAGGCCCGAGCCGCTTGCACCGAACAGAGGAAATCAGTCGCAGTATTGTGACTTTCATCACGGGCGTGGACACAGGACTGAAGGCTGCAACAAATTGAAGGAGGAAATCGAGCGCCTTGTCCAACAAGGCCTTCTCGGAAGGTTTTTACTAAACCAGGTCCCAAACCAACACGGACCACGGGCTGACACTCCAGTAGAGGACAACGCTGTACCCCGACACGGATGAACCAGAGATACCGGGCAGGGAAACTTTCCTCGTAGTAGAGCACGCGCAACCCGCATTTCATTTGTCGTTGATTTCTGTTTTCCGCTCCTCCCAGTTTTCTGCTTTTAAAAAACAGTAAGCCGCAAGATTATACTTGCGCGCATGTATCCATTATGTATTTGAAATTACTACATTTGCTCTCTGTCTCAATCAGCGGTACTAATCTTCTAAAGTGAGGCACTGAAAAGTTAAAGTCACATACGACCCTCAGCATTATTATCAAACGACAAACTCGCCAACATAGGAAAAAGAAGGGGCCTCTCACAAGTGGAGGACATACGTCGAGTCCAACAATCTAAACCAAGTCCGTAAAAAGGACAACACAGCTCCCACGCTGCAGAGCATCATGCTCCTGCGTTGCAGGGCACACAGCTCCCACGCTGCAGAGCATCATGCTCCCGCGTTGCAGGGCACACAGCTCCCACGCTGCAGAGCATCATGCTCCCGCGTTGCAGGGCACACAGCTCCCACGCTGCAGAGCATCATGCTCCCGCGTTGCAGGGCACACAGCTCCCACGCTGCAGAGCAGCATGCTCCCGTGTTGCAGGGCACACAGCTCCCACGCTGCAGAGCATCATGCTCCCGCGTTGCAGGGCACACAGCTCCCACGCTGCAGAGCATCATGCTCCCGCGTTGCAGGGCACACAGCTCCCACGCTGCAAAGCATCATGCTCCCGCTATTCACCGGTCAAGTCTACATCATGTAAAAGTCGCGAGCAAAGGCACGTGCACCAAAGCCGCGGGCACAGAACCGCGCAAAAAGTCGCGAGCAAAGGCACGTGCACCAAATTCGCGGGCACAGAACCGTGCAAAAAAGTCGCGAGCAAAGACTCATGCACCAAAGCCGCGAGCACAGACTCGTGCACCAAAGCCACGAGCACAGACTCGTGCAAAAAAGCCGCAAGCACAAACTTGCGCAAACTAATTTTCTATTGTGTAAAAGCCGCGAGCTCAGAACCGCGCAAGCTAATCTGTCATTTTGCGTAAACCCCTCAGCCCATGCGGATATCAGAGCCGGGCAGCAAGCTCACAACGACCTCGGAAAACCAACACCCTCCGACATCAGCTCTTACCAGAAAAGCGCCGCACAGTGGACAATGGGTAAAGCCGCCACAGAAAAATTAAAACCTCCGAACTCCTCGCATCGAAACTCGGACTCCGAAGGTTTGGGGGGCTTATGTTATACCACCCATAAAGGCCTTGGGGTGCGTCTAAAGGAAGCACCACTGAAGAGAGATGGGGTCGGCGGTCAACACGCAATCGCCCGAATCAAAGAAACCGAGCCCGCCATTTCCGCCGCCCACCGTCAGAAACAGAGCGCGCGCAAGCGCGTGCGCTGCGGCACGCACAATAGCGCGCGGGCAGCGCCCCCCGTCGCGGGGGAACGGCCCCGCCGCACCCCCCTCGGGGTGCGGCTCGCGCGGAGCCGCACCCCTCAAGGGGTCCGGCCAAGCCGCACCCCCCTTGGGGGTGCGGCCCCGCCGCACCCCTCAAGGGGTGCGGCCAAGCCGCACCCCCCATGGGGGTGCGGCCAAGCCGCACCCCTGAAGGGGTGCGGCCCAGCCGCACCCCTGAAGGGGTGCGGCCCAGCCGCACCCCTTGGGGGGTGCGGCCAAGCCGCACCCCCCTTGGGGGTGCGGCCCAGCCGCACCCTTCAAGGGGTGCGGCCAAGCCGCACCTCCCATGGGGGTGCGGCCAAGCCGCACCCCTGAAGGGGTGCGGCCCAGCCGCACCCCTTGGGGGGTGCGGCCCAGCCGCACCCCTCAAGGGGTGCGGCCCAGCCGCACCCCTCCAGGGGTGCGGCCGAGCCGTACCCCCCCCGGGGTGCGACTCCGCCGCACCTCCCACAGGGTGCGGCCCAACCGCACCCCTCAAGGGGTGCAGCCAAGCCGCACCCCCCCCCCCCCCCCCCGGGGTGCGCCTCCGCCGCACCTCCCATAGGATGCGGTCTGGCCCCCTTCCCTCGCCTTTTTTCCATAAGGGGGCTCGTAAGGGACACCGCCGTATTCACGCCCCCTCGTCGGGCGCGTCGGATCCCAATTCCCCTTTGGGGGACAACTTTCCGTTCCACCGTTTGCTCGGAACGCCTCCGCGCTCACGCGCGCTCAGAACACTACTAAGCGCGCTCAGAGCGCTTCCATGTTCGTTGTGCGCTCGGAGCACTTTAGCGCTCACGCGCGCTCAGAACGCTTCCGAACGCGTTCGGGAGCGTTCTCACTTTTTGTCTTTCAGGCGTCTCACTTTTTGTCTTTCAGGCGTCTCACTTTTTGTCTTTCAGGCGTCTCACTTTTTGTCTTTCAGGCGTCTCACTTTTTGTCTTTCAGGCTTCTCACTTTTCAGGAACAGTTAGTCGCCTTTTTCACCTCCAACAGAACTGCCCGAACTGCCCAAACTGCCCAAGCTGCCCGAAGGGCAAGGTGGTCATTTACGAAGAATGGTGATCCGAGGGCCACGAACCGGAGAATATGATTCGTCCACCGAACATTTATGGAAACTGCCGACGGCAAAATTACCGGGCCGCCCCCGGCAAAAACTATAAAAGGAGCCCCATGGCTTCATTTGAAAGGACCTGGACTTCTGGACTCGGGAGAGCTCCTTGCAGACTTTTGCGGAATTCTCCTTCGGCACTTGAAGATCTCCTTCGGGACTTGAGGATCTCCTTCGGGACTTGAAGATCTTCATCTTCCAGAAAGGCGACTAGCATTTCTCAGAAGGGAAAGACGACTAGCCTTCTCGATTCCGAAAGGCGACGAGCAGTTCTCAGAAGAGAAAGGCGACTAGCCTTCTCGATTCCGAAAGGCGACGAGCAGTTCTCAGAAGAGAAAGGCGACTAGCCTTCTCGATTCCGAAAGGCGACTAGCCTTCTCGATTCCGAAAGGCGACGAGCAGTTCTCAGAAGAGAAAGGCGACTAGCCTTCTCGATTCCGAAAGGCGACAAACAGTTCTCAGAAGAGAAAGGCGACAAGCCTTCCCGATTTCGAAAGGCGACGAGCAGTTCTCAGAAGAGAAAGGCGACTAGCCCCCTCAATTCCGAAAGGCGACAAGCAGTTCTCAGAAGAGAAAGGCGACAAGCCTTCCCGATTCCGAAAGGCGACGAGCAGTTCTCAGAAGAGAAAGGCGACTAGCCCCCTCAATTCCGAAAGGCGACGAGCAGTTCTCAGAAGAGAAAGACGACTAGCCCCCTCAATTCCGAAAGGCGACGAGCAGTTCTCAGAAGAGAAAGGCGACCAGCCTTCTCAATTCCAGAAAGGCGACCAGCATCTCTCAGAAGGGAAAGGCGACTAGCCTTCCCGCTTCCGAAAGGCGACTAGCAGTCTTTGAAGGGAAAAGGACTTAGTTTTTTCGTGGGGTGGCCTGTCACCCTCGAAGCTCTCTTTCTCCAAGTATTGTAACGAGCAGCGGTCTGTCGCGCTCGAGTTCTAGCTTCCAAGTTGTAACTCCTCCAGAAGATAGTGAAGTTTGGTCGGCACAGCTCCGGCCGCGTGGTTTTTTACCCTTTCCGGGTTTTCCACGTTAAAAAGTCTTTGCGTACTCAACGAACCTCTAATTGACTGTTTGCGCGCTTAGCTCGCTCACGAGCTAAGGCGGTTCAAGTGAACCGGTCTACCAAGAGCCCTAAGCGTTCCGCAACAATATGTAATTAAGAGAAAATGTTAAGAATAAAATTGATTAAAAAAAGTCGAAAATGACGACTTTTTAATTTTAAAATGATATAGAAAATGGAAGACACCTTCTCTTTTGCCTAATCCCACCACAATAGCAAGAAGTTAAAATTGGGGAATAAAAGTTGCGAGGCTTCTAAGATGCTGTTGATGATGATAATAATAATTAGATAATAATAATAATATTATTGTGGTTGTTTAGGAGAAAATATTAACTTTGTTCACACTAACCAACTCCCTCCATGTGACATCAGCCTCCTTAATTGCATGGCAACTAAACCTATAGCCAGCGGGCCCACTGAATAATTAACTTTACAAATAATTCGGGACCAGCGGTCCCACCGAATAATTAACTTTACAAATAATTATTACTCCACCCAAACCCCAAACGATCTACTCATCTTATTTTAGTGCCTGAAACCCAAAGCTATGATATGATTGAAATTTATGTATGCTCATGTCTGATTATTCCCTTTTAAACATGAAGTTTGTTTGTAATATTTTTTTAGTACACTTAACTTACGTGTTTTTTTGTGTTGGAGATTAACAGGGATGAAGGTGGAGTTGTGCAATGTTGTATTTGGATTATACTTGATTATATTTTTATTGACTCATGAGTTTTGTATTCTTAAGGTAAAGATTTTACATGCTAGATATAGGTAAGATTTTCATTACGTATTGAGTTTTATTCTATTGTTTAGTCTGGAAAACACCTTCTAATTGCAATTTATACTCGGAGGCAATCGACACAATCACATCGACACCAAGTCATCGTTGAAGTGGAAAATTTTAGAAGGTGCATAAAATTCTATTAATATGTGTTAGGTTTAATTTATTAATATGTTCACGCGTGTCAGGACCGACTCGGAACGACCCGACAGGTTCCGTGTCAATAGGGTTAATGGATCTACGCTGAAGATACTATATAAGTCCATCCACATGTTGATGAGGCTTAGTAGAATATCTTGAGCGGAGCTAACATTCTCAAGATAGGAAAAAATTAGGGTTTCCGCTCCCGCTTGCGACTCTCTCGTTCCCGCTGCGCCGACTCGCAATTTCCTCCGTTCGTCGTGGTTTTCCTTCCCGTCGCCGATCGTGAAGATTCGATCGTGAAATTTTCTCGCAAGGATCGTCTTCCCAGTTGAGGAAGATCGCCGCACTGCGCGACTTCCCTGTGAGGAAGAGGTTTCTCCGGTCGCCGTCAAGCAAGAATCGCAGATCGCTTCTTCTCGCTCGTTCTCTGCCTGTTCTCCGATCTGGACGAAGGAAGATCACGTTTCCTTCGGTTGTTCTCTGCCGCAGATCGGGAGGAAGTCGCAGATCTCAGATCTGTTTCTCTGCCGCAGATCCTAGCCGTTGCTCTCATTCCCGTCCGAAGCAGTGCTGCCATTTCCGACGTTGGAGTTCTGGCGTCGCGTGCTCTTG
Source organism: Dactylorhiza incarnata (assembly GCA_033032865.1). Taxonomy (NCBI): domain Eukaryota; kingdom Viridiplantae; phylum Streptophyta; class Magnoliopsida; order Asparagales; family Orchidaceae; genus Dactylorhiza; species Dactylorhiza incarnata. Next base: position 15,163,264 of record JAWHQI010000030.1, read on the forward strand.
CAGATCTGGAAGCTCGCAAATCTCTGCGATTTCTCCCTCGTTGCACAGACCTCTGCCTTCTGAACTTGCCTACAACAAATTGAAAGAAAAGAGGAGAAACCTCCCAGATCAAGTCACAGGAAATTTGTGAATTCCAGATTCAAATTTCTGTCCATTGGAGTTCCTGCACATTTAGATTCAGATTTGGATTTTCTTCCTGCCGATTGGAGTTCCTGCTGCGATTTCCTTGATCAAGGATATTCAGGAAAATCCAGATCTGCTCCAGTTTATTCCGACTGCTTTCTCAGATCTTGCCGGAGAGCAGGAGCAAAACTCCTTTTTTCGATTAGATCTGAAGGTTCTCGCACGTATCAGGTGACCCCATTCTAGAATTTTATTTCTGTGCTTAATTCTAGCGAAATGTCGAAGATGAGTGCTCTCGACACCGTCAAACTGCAGTCGTTCGATGCCTCCGATTTTCTCAGTTGGAAAATTCAAGTCCAACTAGGAATGAAGGAACACGACATTTTCTATATTGTCCAGAGCGATTTTGCGTCTTCTGGCGAGGGCGTAGACGAATAACAGTGGAACAAGGATGAGGATTTCTGCAGGGACTACCTGTTGAATTCCATCAATCCTCGTCTCGCACTGACCTACCACGCCTACAAGACTGCAAAGGAGATCTGGGATCGTCTCAACGCGCATTTCCAGAAGGAGGAGGTGTTGTCCAAATCGCTCATTGGGGAGAAGTTCTTCAACTTCTGCCTCAAAGCGAACCTGCCGATCACCTCCCAGATCATAGAGCTGGAGAACTTGCGCAACAGGCTGGAGGACGATCAGTCGAAGATGGACGATAATCTATTCGTGTACTTGATTCTGAGCAAGCTACCTGCGGAGTGGCTGACTTTCAAGACGGAGATGCACAGACGGAAGGAGAAGATTACTCTGGATGAACTCAAAAGGTTCATTCACATCGAGGACCAGAACATCGCAGGAAAGAGCGCGGAGCAGGTTGTTCAGCCCTCACAGACTGTCAACTTTGTCTCCCGACCTAACAGGCCTTCTCGGAAGCCCTCGGTACCTAAGGGTGACACCCCTGCCCAGTTGGCGGTCAAGAAGCCTTCTCTCAAAAGGAAGAAGGGTAAATTCCACAACTGCGGCAAGTGGGGTCACTGGGCCGCTGACTGTAGGGGTCCGAAGAAGCAGAAGGATGAAGCTCCACAACAGGCGGCACACATGGTGGTCGACACTTCTGATCCCAAGCCCTTTATGGCTATGATCGGGAGCAGTCACCGCAGTGCGTCTTCTGAGTGGTGGCTAGACAGCGGTGCCACTTGTCATGTTACGAATGACAGTGGTCTTCTCTCTGACGTCAGAGCAGTCCGAGATAGAGTTGAGAACTGCAATGGAGGAGAGACAGCCGTTACTCATGCTGGGACGGCACAACTCGTCCTCTCTTCAGGTAAAATTTTAATTTTGCAAAATGTTAAATTAGTTCCTAATTTAACTAAAAATTTAATTTCTATGAGTTTGCTAAATAAGTCCGGAATGTCTTTCACAACCATTAGCGGTAGAATAACACTAACTGTTAATTCACATTACTTTGGTTGCGCTTACCTAATCAATGGAATGTATAGACTTAGCCTAGAAAACGAGTGCATAAATCAAGTGAGTTCGTCTCTGATATATCCAAAGTACTACATAATATACTTGGACACGTTCACTATAAGAGGATATGCGATCTAGCTAAGAGTCATAACATTCCATTAGATTTTTCTATTCGATTTGATAGGTGTGAGGTTTGTGCCCAAACCAAAGTAACTAGAAACCCTTACAAGACCGTTTCTAGGAGCACACAACTTTTGGAATTGATTCATTCCGACCTCTGTGACTTTCGTAGTCATGCCACTCGAGAGGGAAGGAAGTATCTAATTACCTTCATTGACGATTTATTTAGATTTTGTCATGTCTATCTATTGAAATCGAAAGACGAGACATTCGAGACATTTAAAATCTTCAAATCTCGGGTAGAAAACCAGTTAAATTTAAAGATTAAGAGACTTAGAAGTGATCGAGGAGGAGAATACACTGCAATTGGGTTTATCGAGTTTTGCGCCACTGAAGGCATAATCTTTGAAACTACAGCTCCTTACTCACCCCAATCAAATGACGTTGTTGAGCGTAAGAATAGAACTTTGACAGAGATGTTGAATTCTATGCTCCTGACCGCTGTCATGCCCAATTCCTTCTGGGGGGAAGCAGTCCTTACTGCAAATCACATTCTGAATAGAGTGCCTCACTCAAAGCTCCGTTCTACTCCGTATGAGATGTGGCACGGTCATCCTTGTAGATATGACACTCTTAAGATTTGAGGCGGTATCGCCTATGTGCGTATACAAGACCTTAAAAGACCTAAGGTGGGACCTAGAATGACAACATGTGTCTATCTAGGTAGTGCAGAAGACAGTGCAGCTGACCGGTTTCTGGATCTGTCCACTAATTCAGTGATAGAGTCCAGAGATGCTATCTTCTTTGAACATAAATTTATCAAAGATCATGGCCTGACCGTTCCTGAATCTACTGACATGATCTCAGAATCTATGGTAGAACCCGAAGCCGGCCCCTCTGACACTGCTCCCCAACCTCTAGAGGTCGACCATGTTCCTCTTAGAGTATCTACAAGAGATAGAATCCCTAAGGATTTTGGTGAGAACTTCGTCACCTACCACTTAGAGGATGATCTATTCTCTTATCAATAAGCGATGAGATCGAGAGATGCATTAATGTGGGCAGAAGCTATCGATGATGAGATGAACTCGCTGCTACAAAACAATACCTGGCATCTAGTGGACCTACCAAAAGGAGCTAAAGTCCTTGGATGCAAATGGGTACTGAAGAAGAAGTTACATAGTGATGAGTTTATAGCCAGATACAAAGCACGTTTAGTAGTTAAGGGTTATAAACAACAAGGGTGAATTGACTACTTTGATGTCTACTTGCCTGTTTGTCACCTATCTACTATTAGAATTCTTCTAGACTTAGCATCTATCGAGAATTTCATAGTCCATCAGATGGACGTGAAAACAGCCTTTTTGAATGATAGCTAAATGAAGAGATCTACATGGCACAACTTGAAGGTTATGTCCATACAGATTTAAAGGATAAAATGTGCAAACTCGATAATCTATCTATGGGCTTAAACAAGCATCTAAGATATGGCACATGAAGTTTGATCAACTGGTAAAGAGCTTTGGATTTCAGTCCAGTCTCTCAGACAAGTGTCTCTATTACCGCTCGATGTCAAACCAAACAGTCATCATATGCCTATATGTGGATGACATGTTGATCCTGGGGTCAGACCTAGATGTCGTGAGGGATATTAAGTCCGCTCTCGCCAAAGCGTTTGATATGAAGGACCTTGGTCCTGTCGATACCCTACTAGGTATGAAAGTAAAAGTAGACAAGGGACGTGTCACTCTAAGTCAAGCTCACTACATAGAGCAGATTCTAAATACCTGGGGTTATAAAGATTGTAGGCCCGTTGAAACACCAATTGATCCGAACATCAAGCTGAGTCCGAATGAAGGGATAAGCGTTGATCAAGTCAAGTACTCAAAGATCATTGGAAGTCTCATGTACGCCACAAGTTGTACTAGACCAGACATTGCTTTCTCCGTAAGCATGCTAAGTCGCTTTACCAGTAGTCCAGGCACAGAGCATTGGGATGCCTTAGATCGGCTGATGAAGTATCTCAAAGGTACTAAAGATCACGCTCTCTGCTACACTGGTCACCCTCCTACTTTGGAAGGGTACTCTGATGCCTCTTGGTGTTCAGAAGTTTCAAACAGCAAGTCCACAAGTGGATTTATATTCACATTGGTTAGCGCTGCAGTTACTTGGAAGTCCAAGAGACAGACTTGTATAGATTTGTCGTCTATGGAAGCCGAGTTGTTTGCCTTAGCTTCAGCTGGTGAAGAGGCAGACTGGATCAGGAATTTGATCTTAGACATTCCCTTGTCTAGACTTCAATTCAACTCATTAAGCCTGTACTGTGATAATCAAGCAGCAGTCCAAGTTGTTAAGAATGTCATCTTTAACACTAAGAGACGACATGTACGACTGAGACACGCTCTTTTGAATTATCTTAAAGAACAAGACATTATTATTTTGGTCGATGTGTGATCGAAGGATAATCTAGCTGATCCACTGACGAAAGGAATGCCCCGAGACTGTTCAATCAAAACAGTGGGGGAAATGGGACTCAAAGCGTTTTGAAACCATCCTTAGTCCGAATGTTTTGATTCATTCCTTTGTCAGATCAAGCATGTTGTGCTCCGTTGATACTTTGGTTACTGAGTACGAATCTGGTTGGTTGTTTCATTCCACATTTTATGTTAACAACCTCATCTGGATTCGTCTTCCTTAACTTGAAGGAGAGTATTATTCCACATTTGATAACACGATCTGACTTGTTTTGGACCTTCTCCTGTTGATTGGTTCCATTCCATATTTGATGAGTTCCAATCAACCCTAGAAGAACAGTAACCAGGATATCACACATAGGAACACAGATATAGCTGCGTTGTCCAGAAGTCTGAAATCGTTTCGTTTGGAAACAGTTAATAGATTATGCGGTTAAACCTGAAATAATCTACCTATATCCTCTAAGCATAATTTGAAGTACTACGTTCTTATATACAGAACTAGATACATGTATATTTTCCATAGTTGAATTCATTCTGAATGAAGTTCTCTGTTGGAAATTACAAGAAATGTTGTTGCAGGAGGAGCAGACTGGGATCCTGAAAAGGATGATCTGCTGGATGATGGTTTATAGAGTATCTGTTTGGTTTTCTTTCTCTGACTTAGAGCACTGTTTAGCTCTCTTTACCTGTTTTGTTTGGACTATTTCCTACTCCTTGTTAGTCATGAGACATTAGATCTTCTGGTACCTATCTCTTTGACTGTACTTGGATTCTGATGTGATGCTGCTTAGTCTATGTTCTATGCTTATGCATGCATACATACTCCTGTTTCTTTCAATCCAATATATTATAACAGGTACTTGCGGACACGGTTGTGTAATGAGTCGAACTGGTTGAACACTACACACACCAACTCTTTTCCAACGTCGGTATACCGCGGACATAAGAGGAGATTGTTAGGTTTAATTTATTAATATGTCCGCGCGTGTCAGGACCGACTCGGAACGACCCGACGAGTTCCGTGTCACTAGGGTTAATGGCTCTACGCTGGAGATACTATATAACCCCATTCCACATGTTGATGAGGCTTAGTAGAATATCTTGAGCGAAGCTAACAATATGATCTACCTGCCTATAGTGTTTGTCAATTTATCTAATTTTAATGTCCTTCACTATTGTGTTCTCTAATTGTTTTGTTCGTTAACATGTAAATGGTTGTCGAAATCGATTACGTAATCGTGAGCTATCATGGTAATACTTCCTTATATGTCTTCTTCCTCATTGCGAAAATGGTTGCTTGAATGTCTGCTATTTTTCTTTATTTGTTGGATTCCTATCTTTCTTGCTTGATCGTCATACTTTGCTCTTCATGTATTTTGCTACGTAACTACAAATTAGTGTTCAATCTTCTAATATCATTTATAATATTACACTTATAATGTTAGTAAGAGTTAGTTATCAACTATTCTAAAACTTGAATTATGTAACTTTGTTCAATTTTGAATGTATTGTGTGTGTATCTGTAACTTTGGATTTCTTTAATTTGTGTTATACTTACACCTCCTGCCAACTCCCTTCCTTATTAATTTTACTATGCTTCTATTTAATTTTTTGTTGTAGCTTAGGTTTGGTATGCTTGCACATTTAAACTTTTATTTTGTATTTAGAGTTCATATTGGTTTTACTTCTTGCATCACTTTTGTCTACACTGTCGTAAGAATTGTCATATTATTATATCATGATTAAACTGTGCGTGTATTGTTCTTAAGTTACTTGACATTGCTCATGTAGAATTCAACTTTTTCAAGATTCATAAACATTATGCAATAAAATTTTATTAGTTACGAAGGACTTAACAAAGCTTCCACTACATCTCCGATGTTAAGCAATAATAGTTCTTTTTTGGAGTAGGGCACACGCAAGAACTTAACAGAGTCTAGCTCAGACCTAGTGTGTGCCTCTGAACGATCACACATAAGAGCAAATAGTGAACCCGGAGCAATCGTGCATAGACTAAAACTATGTTTTTCTCATATTTATTTAACAATTGCCACAAAACTGTGTCCTAATAAAAGCTACTCAGTAAATTTGACTCAACTTCTTATGATGCTTATAAGATTCTGCAAATTCAAGTTCAAAATAAATTTCTATAAATGATTTACAAGTGGTACGGGACTTATAATTGAGTTTTTGTAGGCATGTAAATGGAAGAATATGTCGTCGACGTCAATTCTACATCCGCGAAGAGTGAAGGTAAGTAGAAATTGGTGTGCACACTTGCTTATTATCACTTCTGAAATGTTTTCATCTCTTTTATTTTTAAAAGCATCTCTGCCTTGCCATTTCAGATTGCCACCTCCAGGACGCCATCGCCATGGCGCCATTGCCAATCTATGCTTATTCCAGTTCCGTCGCCGAGCTACTCTTATTCCAGGTTAGGTGAGCCCTTCTAATGAGTGACAATGGCCTTATTGCAGGACTCTTTGTGCATATGTTGCAATTCATTAAAGGAAACATCTTAAATATTTTTCTACTCAAAGGCATGGAAGCAGACACATAGGCAATTCATTAAAGGAAGCATCTGGTTTGATTATCATTTATTTTGCCTTTTGAACACATATCTTAGATTTGTAGCTATGAAAAATAGCGTAACTCAGTTAAATATATTCTAGCTATAATATGTCTGCGAGTTAATACTCATCTAGACCTCGATGACAACAATTTTTTTCCATTTAGTTGCTATGCAATCACCTTCTAGAATCATGATGATTCTCCTGCATTCTGTTGGAAGCGAGACCTGCGCGCGAGCTCACTTCCTCACCCCACTCCACGTAGCGAACACCACCACTCTCGCTAACACACCACTTCGCAGCACACAACTCCCTTCTCCGGCGAGCAACACTTCCGGCGAGCACCTACCACGCGAATACACCGCCAAGCCACACCACCGGCGAGCTCCTCCTACTCCTCATGCGAGACACAGTCCACGCGAGCACCTGCACCTCGGCGAACCCCGACTTCACTACGGCGAGCTCCCTCAACTCACGGCGAGCCCTTTCTCACGCGAGTTCCAACCCTCGGCGAGAGCTCTACCACACGCGAGCTCTACCTTGACTCCTGCCCGGCGAGCGCAACTGCCTACGAGGCGAGCTGGGCGAATACACGGTTGTGCGAGTGCACTGCAGTGCGAATGCGGGCTGCTGCGAGGTCTCCTGCGGGAGGGGTGGCTGGCGAGAGAGGGAATGCCGAGAGATTTAATGTTCCTGCGGGAAATACAATCTTTATCTCTCTCTCTCTACACACTCACCCTCTCTCTCTCTTTCTAGCTCTGTACGCAGGAAGGAGGAAAACTTTTCTATTCAACTTCAAACTTTACACATACAAACCTATTTATAGGCAACAAAAAACTTCACACTCTCTCTCTCCATAATTAATGCTCTTCTCTCACCTCCTTTTCAAAATAAAATACATATAAAAAAACTTGAAGGTTGACCCGGTCAACCAATTAAAACCAACAAACTCCCCCTCAAACTTGGGAGCACATGCCGAGTTTTCCTTTGAGCTTCGCGAACGTGTCTGCCTTCAATGCCTTAGTGAATATGTCTGCGACCTGCTCTCCGGTGGGACAATAGTTTACTTCGACCGTCTTCAGCTCCACTTGCTCCCGAAGAAAATGATATCGAGTCTCGATATACTTGCTCCTCCCATGCAGCACTGGGTTCTTCGCGAGCTGGATGGCCGACATGTTATCTACTAACACTGTCGTTGGCCAGTCCTGCACATGATGTAGCTCCTCTAATAGTTTCCTGAGTCAGGTGGCTTGGCAGGCGCATGCCGCCGCCGCTATATACTCCGCTTCGCATTATGACAAGGCTATAGTAGCCTGCTTCTTCGAGCTCCATGAGAACGTCGTCGTCCCCATGTGAAAACAGTATCCGGAAGTGCTCTTCCGATCATTGACATCTCCACCATAGTCGCTATCCGAGTAGCCGACTAGCTTCAACTCTCCTCCTGATGAGTACTTCAGGCCATGGTCCCTTGTTTCGTTCACATATCTTAGGATTCGCTTCACTGCGGTGAAGTGATCCTGCTTGGACTCCTCCATGTACCTGCTTACTACCCCGACCGCATACATGATGTCCGGCCTAGTGAAGGTCAAGTACCTTAGACTCCCGACTAGGCTCTTGAACATCGTCGGGTCCACACCTTCCTCCTCAGAGTCCTTCCTCAACTTTGTCCCTGGGTCCGCTTGAGTGGAGATAGCCTTGCTACCCTCCATCCTGAACTTCTTCAGAATTTCTTCTGCATACTTCTTCTGGGATATGAAGATCCCGTCTTCCTCCTGCTTCACCTCAACCCCCAGGAAATAACTCAGCTCTCCCAAGTCCGTCATTTCGAACTCCTTCTTCATAAGCCTCTTGAACTTCTCAAGCATGGTTGGGTTGTTCCCGGTGAATATCATGTCGTCCACGTATAGACACAAGACCATGATATCCCCGTTCTCCTCTATCTTCACATACAGGGCATACTCGTACGGGCACTTCACATATCCATGCTTCTGGAGGAAGGCATCTATCCTTCCATTCTACGCTCTGTCTAGCTTGCAGACTTTTCTCTCCTGGCCCTTTACCACATACCATGGAGGCTGCTCGATGTACACATCCTCTTCCAGGTACCCATTCAAGTACGCCGCCACAGCATCCATTTGCAAGATTGTCCACCCATAATGAGCCGCCAGTGCGATGATCAGTCTTATGGTATCGATCCGCGCAACTGGGGCGTAGACTTCATCATAGTCCACTCCTTGGACTTGTCTATACCCTTTCACCACCATCCTGGCCTTGTGCTTCTCCACAGCGCCGTATTTGTTCTTCTTCACCTTATAGACCCACTTCTCCCCGAGGGGTTTGTGGCCTGCCGGTGGATCCACTAGCCTCCAGGTATCGTTCTTCTTGATAGAAGCCATCTCGGCATCCATCGCCGTCCTCCAAGATTTCTCCTGGGCAGCTTCTTCATAGGACCTTGGCTCACAATCTGCTAAGAGGCAATACAATGAATAGTTAGTATGGATTGGGACCGTCTCCTCATAGAGCTCCCCCACCCTCTTCATCCTGGGTGGTGGACTCTCGGAGTCACTCCGGCTCCCGCTGCCTCCTGCAGAATTTCCTCCACTTGAGCTTTCCCCTCTTGAGTGGGAGGTGGAAGCTCCCCCTGAATTCCTGCTCGGTGGTGATGGTGGCTCCACTCCACCATCCTCGGCTCCAGCCTCATGACCTCCTTCATCTTCATCCTCGAAGAACATGCCCTTCATGCTCCTCGTCTTCTCATCCCAGCTCCAGCTGCTGCCTTCTTCGAACACCACGTCTCTCGAGACGATGGCCTTCCCCGTCACCGGGTTGTAGAGCTTGTATGCCTTGCTCTCCGGAGCATAGCCAACAAAGATACACTTCTCGCTCCTATCATCGAGCTTCTTCCTTCTTTGTTCCGGGATGTGAGCATGAGCTACACACCCGAAAACCCTTAGGTGCTTCACGTTTGGCTTCCAGCCAATCCATGCTTCAAACGGCGTCAAGAACTTCACGCTCTTTGTGGGGCATCTGTTCAGTAGATACACCGCACACTGCACTCCTTCCGCCCAGAAACTCTTCGGTAGCCCCTTCTCCTTCACCATGCTCCTCGCCATGTTCATGATGGTGAGGTTCTTCCTCTCTGCCACTCCGTTCTGCTGCGGTGAGTACGCCGCCGTCAGCTGGTGTAAGATTCCATTCTCCTTGCAGTAGACATTAAACAGCCTCGAGGTGTACTCCCCACCTCGATCTGTCCTTAGCACCTTCAGAGCCTGACCGCTCTCCTTCTCCGCCATAGCCTTGAACTCCTTGAACTTGTCAAGGGCCTCAGATTTCACCCTTAGGAAATATACCCAACACTTCCGACTAAAGTCATCCGTGAAGGTTATGTAGTATCTGCTTCCGCCTATTGAGGTGGTCTCAAACGGACCCGCAATGTCCGAGTGAACCAGTTCAAGCTTCCTCCTTGCTCTCCAGGACTTCCCTCCTTCAAAACTCTGCCTCTTCTGATTCCCTTTCGTGCAAGCTTCACACACCTTCTGAGGTGGTGAGATCATTGGCAGATCTGTCACCATCCTTGAGTGAGATAGCAGCTTCAACCCCGTGAAACCCAAATGGCCCATCCTATGGTGCCATAGCCATGCTTCTTCCTCTTTCTCCATTCTCGCGAGACAAGCTATCTCTTGAGCATCCATCTTCAACGTGAAGAGACGGTTCGCCGTCATCTCCACCTTCACTACTTCCTTCCCTTGACCATTCTTCATTGCCAGAGACCCATCTTTCATTTGGACGCAATAGCCTCTCTCCACTAACTGCCTAATGCTCAAGATGTTGGTCTTCAACCCTGGCACATAGTACACATCGTTCAGGTGTACTCTCTCCCCGTTCAGCTTCGTCTCCACCAAACCCTTTCCTTCCAAGGAGATCTTTGACGCATCCCCGAAGCTAACCTCACCCCCAATGGGTTCAAGGTTTGTGAACATCTCTCTATCTCCACACATGTGGTTGCTCGCCCCTGTGTCCAGGTACCACACTTCACTTCTCCCTTCTTCTGCACCTCGGTAGGTTTGGAACATCATCGGGTTTCCACCTCCAGCATTGTTCCCATTGTTCCTAGCCTCCGCATAGTGGTTAGCTTCTTCTCTCTTCCTCGGACTCCAGCAGTCGTAGCTCATATGCCCATACTTGTTACAGTTGTAACATTGTACTTGGGACATATCTCCTCGGCCTCTTCCTCGGCCTCTTCCTCTTCCTCTTCCTTCTTGCCATCCACCTTGATGTTGCTCCCCCTCTTTCTGGTAGTTCTGATTTCTCCCTTGATCTCTACCTCCTCTTCTTCCTTTACCTCTTCCTTGGTGACCTCGGCCACGCTGACCGCCTCCTCTTCCTGAACTTTCCCCAAAGTTCAACTGGGTTTGGAGTGCTTTTCCTAAGCCACTCGCTTCTTCATCATCCCGCAGCATCCTGTACTCATGAGCTTGCAAAGAGCCTACAAGCTCGTCAACGGCCATCAAGTTGAGGTCCTTCGATTCTTCGATCGCCACCACTATATGACGGAACTTCTTGGCCATAGATCTCAGCAACTTCTCCATGAAGCTCACATCCTCGATTGCCTCCCCATTGCGCTTCATCTCATTTGTGAGCGTCCGCAGATGGGTCACATAGTCTCCGACCTTCTCGGTGCTCTGCATCTTCGTTACTTCATACTCCGCACGGAGGGACTGCAGCTTCACCTTCTTTGCCTTCTCAACCCCTTGCATGGAGCGTTGCAACACCTCCCATGCTTCCTTAGAGGTCCTCGCGTCTGAGATCTTCTTGAAGGTTGCTTCGTCAACCCCTTGGTATAACAAGAATAAAGCCTTCTTATCCTCCTTCCTTGCCTCTCTAAGTGTTGTCTTCTGGGCGTTAGTCAACGTCGCCTCTACTGCAACAGTGCGCTCCTCATAGCCATTCTCCACTACATCCACAACTCCTTTGATGCGAGTAGTACTTTCATCTGGATGCTCCAGTTCCCATAGTTGGTCTTCGTCAACTTGGGGAGTTGCCCCGGCATGGCTCCACTCGTCTCCATCACTTCTACTCCTCAAACCTTCCGAGTCACCGCAAAGGTTTGAAACCTCGCTTTGATACCACTTGTTGGAAGCGATACCTGCGCGCGAGCTCACTTCCTCACCCCACTCCACTTAGCGAACACCACCACTCTCGCTAACACACCACTTCGCAACACACAACTCCCTTCTCCGGCGAGCAACACTTCCGGCGAGCACCTACCACGCGAATACAACGCCAAGCCACACCACCGGCGAGCTCCTCCTACTCCTCATGCGAGACACAGTCCATGCGAGCACCTGCACCTTGGCGAACCCCGACTTCACTCCGACGAGCTCCCTCAACTCACGGCGAGCCCTTTCTCACGCGAGTTCCAACCCTCGGCGAGAGCTCTACCACACGCGAGCTCTACCTTGACTCCTGCCCGGCGAGAGCAACTGCCTACGAGGCGAGCTGGGCGAATACACGGTTGTGCGAGTGCACTGCAGTGCGAATGCGGGCTGCTGAGAGGTCTCCTGCGGGAGGGGTGGCTGGCGAGAGAGGGAATGCCGAGAGATTTAATGTTCCTGCGGGAAATACAATCTTTATCTCTCTCTCTCTCTCTACACACTCACCCTCTCTCTCTCTCTTTCTAGCTCTGTACGCAGGAAGGAGGAAAACTTTTCTATTCAACTTCAAACTTTACACATACAAGCATATTTATAGGCAACAAAAAACTTCACACTCTCTCTCCATAATTAATGCTCTTCTCTCACCTCCTTTTCAAAATAAAATACATATAAAAAAACTTGAAGGTTGACCCGGTCAACCAATTAAAACCAACACATTATTCCTTTAGAACTGATGGGGGCTCACAACAGAGGCTCGTATTTATAAGATAAATGGGCAGAAAATGTTTCCAAAGACGACAAATAATTCCAAATGCGGAGTTTATTTCCAAAAATATTCCCCCACCGATTCAGCGGGAAAGATAGGCGCGCGAAGCCGCGACGAGCGCAAAGGCGGCGCCACCTCCCCTCGCGGGGGCGATCCCCGCAACCGCGCCCCGCAAAGGGCGCAAACCGAGCCGCTCCCCAAGCGGGGTGCGGCCGGGCCGCACCCCAAGAGGGCGCGGCCATGGCCGCACCCCAAGGCCGCACCCCACGTGGGGTGCGGCCATGGCCGCGCCCCCTTTGGGGTGCGGCCAAGCCGCACCCCATGTGGGGTGCGGCCAAGCCGCACCCCATGTGGGGTGCGGCCAAGCCGCACCCCATGATTGGGGTGCGGCCAGGCCGCACCCCGCGAGGGGGGTGCGGCCGGGCCGCACCCCCTCGGGGTCCGGTCAAGCCACACCTCGTACAGGGTCCGGCCGCACCGCACCCCCTCAGGCTACGGTCGCGTCGCCCTTCTTACCCCATGCGGAGTATGGACGCCCCCCCCCCCCCCCCCTCTCTTTCTTTCTCGACAGGGGGGCTTGCGAGGAGCCCTTCTAGGCGTACTCCTCGCCTGGGGCGTTGGGTCATGTTTTCTCCTTAGGGCGCAACCTCCCGTTCCGTCATTCGCTCAGAGCTCTTCGCAACACGACCGGGACACCTCCGCGATGCGTTGCACGCTCGGAACCCTTTAGCGCTCGCACGCGCTCGGAACGCTTCCGAACACGTTCGGAGGCGTTCTCACTTTTTGTCTTTCTGACTTTCTCACTTTTTGTCTTTCCAGCGTGCTCACTTTTTGTCTTTCCAGTTTCTCAGATTTCAGGAACAACCTGTCGCCTTTTTCGCCTCCAACAGAACTGCCCGAACTACCTGAACTGCCCGAAGGGTAAGGTGGTCATTTACAAAAAATGGCGATCCGTGTGCCCCGAATCGGAAAATATGATTCGTCCGCCGAGCATTTATGGAAACTGCAAACGGCGAAATTACCGGACTGCCCTCGGCCAAAGCTATAAAAGGAGCCCCAAGGCTTCATTTGAGGGGACCTTGACTTCTGGACCCGGGAGAGCTCCTTGCAGACTTTTGCGGAATTCTCCTTCGGCGCTTGAAGATCTCCTTCGTGGACTTGAAGGTTTTCTTTGTCACGAAAGGCGACTCAGCATCTCACTTTCCGTTCCGGAAAGGCGACTCAGCTTCTCACTTTTCGTTCCGGAAAGGCGACTCAGCATCTCACTTTTCGTTCCGGAAAGGCGACTTAGCTTCTCACTTTTCGTTCCGGAAAGGCGACTCAGCTTCTCACTTTCGTTCCGGAAAGGCGACTCAGCATCTCACTTTCGTTCCCGAAAGGCGACGCAGCTTCTCACTTTGGTTCTCCAGGATTCTCAGAAGGGAAAAAGACTTAGTTTCTCCGAGAGGTGGCCTGTCACCCTCGGAGCTCTCTCTCTTGTTGTAGCGAGTAGCGGCCTGTCGCGCTCGAGTTCCAACCATCAAGTTGTAACCACCAAAAGATAGTGAAGTTTGGTCGGCACAGCCCCGACCGCGTGGGTTTTTACCCTTTCCGGGTTTTCCACGTTAAAAAGTCCTAGTGTACTCAGCAAATCTCGAATTGACTGTTTGCGCGCTTAGTTCGCTCACGAGATAAGGTGGTTCAATTAGACCGGTCTACCAAGATCCCTAAGCGTTCCGCAACAGTTTGGCGCCGTCTGTGGGAAATGGATTCCCAATTACCAAGCAAAAGATCCCCGAACGCAGTGCCCGCTTCACCTGAGTTCACGGAACCAGCAAGGGTGGACACCTCCCCCGAACTGTCCGACGCATGCAGTTCCTCAATTCCTGAAGGCCCGATGAAAAGAGCGCCTATCGCCGCACCAATCCAGCCCCAGTGGGATGGACCGACTAGCAAGCCGGCCCCTCTCACGGCGGGGCAGGATTCGAACGATATTGCGCACCCGCAAGGACGATCCCCCCTGTCAGAGTCAATTTTGGCACACCCAGTCCCATCATGGCTGAAGCTCCTGCACATCAAGGAGTTCCACGGAGCAGAAGACCCGTACGCACACGTTAATCACTTCTTGATGACGGTGCGGACGTTCGGACTTCCCGACCAAGTCAGCTGCAAAATCTTCACCAAGACATTGCGTGGGAACGCCCTCCGCTGGTATCAATCCCTGCCAAATGGAGCGATTCACAACTTCACCGAGTTTTCTCAGCTGTTCGTTGAATGACACGAAGCACGCACACCGAGGATCCAAGAGCAAGGGCAGGAAAAGCCTGGCGCGGACGAACCACCCTGCCTAAGGGAGGCGGAGCGGAGCATGCAGCAACAGAAGATCCGTGCAAGATTCCACCAGGAGCGTCCCTACGCATGGATGGACTTCGCCCTAGACGCAAGCATAGGCAGTCCACCCTGTGAGCTAAGGAGAGCGTTGGTGACTCACCACATCTCCTTCAACATCTTATTCCTGACCGCCGTAGTACGGCTCAAACTCCTAAGCGGGAGCCTCAAGCTCAGGGCCAGCGACGCAGAGTTCCCAGACGGAACTACGGTACCCACCGTAGGAACCATCACCCTCCCCGTCCAAGTGGGGACGCACGCAGAACCAGTTCAATACGACGTTCAGTTCGTCGTCGCCGAGGCAGACTCCCCCTACGACGCAATATTTGGGAGCCTCTTACTAGACGCCCTGGACCGCGATGTTTCCATGTCCTGGCGCATGGCCAATAAAGGGAGTATCCTCAGGAATGCGATTCATGATTTCGACGCGCCCGGCTCCAAGCTCCCTTGGATCAACAACGACCCATCGCCGAAACCAAAGTCTGAGAAGCAAGGCGCGCGGAAGGACCGCGCAACCCCCATGTTGGCTGAAAAAACCAAATTTCAGGCGTCAGCAAGTCCGCTGCAGTTCGATACATGCCGCAAGAGAAAGGGACAGCAGCAGCAGTTCGAGAAGGCTGAACTGCTCACTCAGAACTGAGCAGGCCATTCCCAAGGGCTAGCAAATCAAGTTTCCCAGAGCTTCACCCCGCTGAATACCCCCCCGCGAGCACATATTGTCTATAATCAGCAATAGCAAGATCATCAACTGGCCCAAATGGCTCTCCCTGCACAGGGGAGATCAAGCCCAGTTTTGCCACTTCCACAAAGGCCGAGGGCACCGAACGGAGCACTGCGCAAGGCTGAAAGAAGAAATCGAACGCCTCGTCCAGTTAGGGCACCTGGAGGCTTTCCGCGAAGAGGCACAGAAGGATGCCACCAAAGATCGGTCACCGGGCCACCGGCGCCCACCAAGCTGAACGATCGAAGAGGCTCGAGCAAGCATAGCGCAAAGGGATCTCAAAGATTACCTTCTCTATAGACAAAACTTGTATCAGAAACTCACCAACTCAGGAATCACAAGACTGCACTTGTGCATGTATCATCATTCATTTTCTAATTGAATTCTACCTGTTCTGAACTATTCTACTGCAGGAACCGCTTTGGGGCCCTGCCCCAGGGACTTTGCACCGCCGTCGATTGAAGGTTTGCCCTTCTCCTCCGCCCTCAAGTCCCGGTGTCGTGGGGGCCTGCCCCCCCCCCCCCTACGATCACCCCCGGTTTGAATACACCCGATATTCACCGGCCAAGCCGCGAGCACAGACTCGTGCACCAAAGCCGCGAGCACAGACTCGTGCACCAAAGCTGCGAGCACAGACTCGTGCACCAAAGCCGCGAGCACAGACTCGTGCACCAAAGCCGCGAGCACAGACTCGTGCACCAAAGCCGCGAGCGCAGACTCGTGCAAAAAGCCGCAAGCACAGACTTGCGCAAGCTAATTTTATATATATATAATTTGAAAGCCGCGGGCTCAGTCCCGCGCAAAACTCATCTTGAAAACAATCAAACCATGCAGGAGCCAACAACCAGATTAACAGGATCGCGCAAAGAAATAAACACGATAAACTCAATAAGGGAATACAACCACTTCGGCTAAACGCTGCACGCAAGTCAAACGATAATGCGAAAAACAGAAAGACAGAATACAGTCGAACCAGCCCAGTGCGACGCCCAAGCAAACGATAGTGCGGAAAGCGGGAAAACGAAAGATAGTCAACATCAGTCTTCGGCCACGTCCGAGCATTCATCCTCTGAAAGATCCCCGGCTCCGAGACCATCGGTGTCATCCAAACTTCTTCCCCATCATGCGAAGAGTCTTCTGAATACCGCGCTGGAAGGCGACTTCGCGCTCATCCTCTATCAGAGGCTCAACCTCCTTCGTCATGATCTCGGCACGAATCTCCTCCGCCATCTGAAACCGCTCCTCAACGAAGGCAAGGGAGTCTTTATACTCGGTCACTCCAGCCGCCTTGGCCTCCTCAAGGCTGTGCTCTATCGATGACAACCGGTCCGCCTCGCTCCTCAGAAAGCCCAGCTCCCCCTCCATGCAGAACATCTCCCCCTGAGCCTCCGACAGCTGACGAAGCGCGTCCTGGGCAAGCGCCTTGTCCCCTCCATACTCCTCCCGCAACTTCTCGACCTCAGATCGGGAAGAATAAATATCGGCCTCCAGCTGCTTGATACGGGATAAATCGCGATCCCTCTTCCTCTGCAGAACAGACATATCGCACCTCGCCACGCGCAGCTCCTCCTGAAGAGAGATATAGCTATCTTTGAGGCCCACGTAGTAATCATTCCACGTAAGAGCAACATTAGTGAGAACATTCGCCTGCAAACACAAAGGAAGCAGACAAGGAGCATAAGCAATGGTAGCAAAGATGAGCCAACACCCGGAAAGAAAAACCCCACTTACCGCAGAAGTCATCGTCTGAAGAGAAGAAGAAACTCGCCTCAGCGGTGGGAATGGGGGAGGCGGCGGCAAATCTCCCTGTGTAACCCGATCGGCAGTAGGAAATGCCAGAATCTCGACCTCCGGATCGGGCGAAATCGGCTCCCCCCCGGCGGCGGCTCGGGCCAGCCTCATGATCGTGGCTCCTAGACCTTGGCGGAGCGGAGCCCGAGCCAGAATCTTCGTCCTTAAAAACAACCTTCCTCTTTTTTCCGCTCTATGGGAACGGCGGCCTCTCGCTCGGCATCCCAGGAAAGCCCCACCGAGAGCAGACGAATCTCCTCCACGCAGTTGAAAACGCTGTACAAAGCCTTCGACAGCCCTTCCCGGCCAGGAAAACCGGGAATAGGAAGTAACTCGTCTTCCCGTCCGGTCAGCCAAAGCTCCGGAAGCTCCCAGCGATTCCGGACGTACCCATAGAGGGTGTTCCCATGGCGATAGTCTGTTTTCTCGCCAAAAAGAAACCAGCTCTTGTTGCTCCGAACCTCAATCCGACCACCCGAGTCAGTGGAGACCTCACACCAGTCCTTGAAGAGCTCGAGAGAAAAGCGCGCGCTATGCTCCCGAAAGAACACTACCAGCCCCATAATGTTTGACATCCCGACAGGAGTAAACTGAGTAATCGGGACGCCACAAAACCGGAATATCTCAATAGCCTCCTCAGATGGAGGAATGCGAAACCCAGACTTCAGGCAGCTCTCAGAAAGCGTCATGAAGCCCGTGGGCGGATTCTGAACGCGCTCTTCCACCCCCGGGATTTTCACCTCGACATTCGAAGGCAACCCAAATCTTTTGCGCCACATCTCAATTTGTGCACCATCAAGTGAAGAACGCAGGCGCATCGGCCTCGACTGGCCGCCTTTCCTCGAAGCCTGAAAGGGAAATAAGCACACATGTGCACAGGCGTTAAAAATAATATCAAAAGACCAAAGTGACGTGAATCAAATACAAGCCACACTTCCAACCGAAAATGCGCGAGGCCACGCGCCATTTTCCGCAAGCAACGGCGCACGGGCGCCGGACGCACGCGAGCGCGGGACGCCCCGCGTTCACCGCCGTCCTCGCCCAAAGCGCGCGTGGGCACCGGATGCCCGCACCACCGGTCCCGCCCGTGCGCAAGGGCGCCGGGTGCCCGGCCGTGCGCGGATGACGCCCGCACGCGGGACGCGCAAGCACGAGCTCGCACGCGAGCACGCATGCGCCGGCCGCGCACGGGGGCGCGTGGGCGTCTGCCGCCCGCGCCCTCACCCATTCACAACCGCGCGCAACGGCGCTCGGGGCGCGCGGACGCCGCCCCCGTGCGCACCGGCCATGCGCGGGGCGCGCGGTCGCCGGACCGCGCGGGGGGGGGGGGGGGGGGGGGGGGGGGGCGCACGGGCGACCACCGCACGCGGAGGCGTGCAGGCGTCGGCCGCCCGCGCCCTCCGCCGCCCTTGGCCGCGCGTGGCGACCCGCGCGCACCGGCCGCGCGCTCCTCCGCCGGTTCCGGCCGTGCGCGAGGGCGCGCGGGCGCCGCCCGCACACGTGGACGCCCGAACGGCGGCCGCCCAAAGCTCGGCCGCCCGCTCTCCCGTCCGCGTCCAATCGTTTTCCCTCCACTTTGTTTTTTTCAAAAATAAATGGCTTACCCCAGTCATCGTTCGGCGCGCCACACGGAGATTACGACCAGGTCCGCTACCAACTGTTCAAAAACCTTCGCACTCCCTGACAAGGCGTGGATTACGAAGGTTTGGGGGGCTTATGATGGGGGCTCACAACAGAGGCTCGTATTTATAAGATAAATGGGCAGAAAATGTTTCCAAAGACGACAAATAATTCCAAATGCGGAGTTTATTTCCAAAAATGTTCCCCCACCGATTCGGCGGGAAAGATAGGCGCGCGAAGCCGCGACGAGCGCAAAGTCGGCGCCACCTCCCCTCGCGGGGGCGATCCCCGCAACCGCGCCCCGCAAAGGGCGCAAACCGAGCCGCTCCCCAAGCGGGGTGCAAACCGAGCCGCTCCCCAACCGCGCCCCGCAAAGCGCCCCGCAAAGGGCTACGGTCGCGTCGCCCTTCTCACACCGTGCGGAGTATGGCCCCCCCACTCTCTTTCTTTCTCGACAGGGGGGCTTGCGAGGAGCCCTTCTAGGCGTACTCCTCGCCTGGGGCGTTGGGTCATGTTTTCTCCTTAGGGCGCAACCTCCCGTTCCGCCATTCGCTCAGAGCGCTTCGCAACACGACCGGGACGCCTCCGCGATGCGTTGCACGCTCGGAACCCTTTAGAGCTCGCACGAGCTCGGAACGCTTCCGAACACGTTCGGAGGCGTTCTCACTTTTTGTCTTTCTGACTTTCTCACTTTTTGTCTTTCCAGCGTGCTCACTTTTTGTCTTTCCAGTTTCTCAGATTTCAGGAACAACCTGTCGCTTTTTTCGCCTCCAACAGAACTGCCCGAACTTCCCGAACTACCCGAACTGCCCGAAGGGTAAGGTGGTCATTTACGAAAAATGGCGATCCATGTGCCCCGAACCGGAAAATATGATTCGTCCGCCGAGCATTTATGGAAACTGCAAACGGCGAAATTACCGGACTGCCATCGGCCAAAGCTATAAAAGGAGCCCCAAGGCTTCATTTGAGGGGACCTTGACTTCTGGACCCGGGAGAGCTTCTTGCAGACTTTTGCGGAATTCTCCTTCGGCGCTTGAAGATCTCCTTCGTGGACTTGAAGATTTTCTTCATCACGAAAGGCGACTCAGCATCTCACTTTCCGTTCCGGAAAGGCGACTCAACTTCTCACTTTTCGTTCCGGAAAGACGACTCAGCTTCTCACTTTTCGTTCCGGAAAGGCGACTCAGCATCTCACTTTTCGTTCCGGAAAGGCGACTCAGCTTCTCACTTTTCGTTCCGGAAAGGCGACTCAGCTTCTCACTTTTCGTTCAGGAAAGACGACTCAGCTTCTCACTTTCGTTCCGGAAAGGCGACTCAGCATCTCACTTTCGTTCCCGAAAGGCGACGCAGCTTCTCACTTTGGTTCTCCAGGATTCTCAGAAGGGAAAAAGACTTAGTTTCTCTGAGAGGTGGCCTGTCACCCTCGGAGCTCTCTCTCTCTCTCTTGTTGTAGCGAGTAGCGGCCTGTCGCGCTCGAGTTCCAACCATCAAGTTGTAACCACCAGAAGATAGTGAAGTTTGGTCGGCACAGCCCTGACCGCGTGGTTTTTTACCCTTTCCGGGTTTTCCACGTAAAAAGTCCCAGTGTACTCAGCAAATCTCGAATTGACTGTTTGCGCGCTAAGCTCGCTCACGAGCTAAGGTGGTTCAATTGGACCGGTCTACCAAGAGCCCTAAGCGTTCCGCAACAAGAACCATATTTATTTGGCAAAGTAAACTATATAGTGATATAAGGTTTACTTGCCACTTTACTGCAATTGTTATATTATTTTATATTAGTGTCTGTTTTTTACATACTGTACCTAAAATGTTTTTGATATTTTGATGCAGTGATTTTTGTATTAATAGGACTTTTTTTCACAAGGCAGCATGAAAATTTTACGTCCACAAAACACGAATGGATCATGCTCGCAATCAGCTTGTACGCTATTTTTTTGCTTGTGTTCAGAAATTTTTTGTACTATGAGGTTTTTGTTTGTGTAAAGGTAAGAAGAGTTCTTCCTATCCATGCTCGCGATGTAAGTTGTTTTTGCATGCACAATTTCTCATTGTGTTGCAGATTTAAGGCCTTCATAACTGTTTTTTGCTTGGCTGTGTTTTGATAGAATAATCATTGGGATATATTGGAAGCGGTACCATCTTTGATCTGATCCTCTGCACATTTGATTGTGGCGAGATTCTTTCTACCATGTGGACAATTCTACCTAGTTCATCTTTAGGTTGTTGATGTTCCTTGACAATGGCCATATTATAGGAATGGGTGAAGCATTATGTCAAATGACACTCCCATTGTATTATGATATGCTCATGCTCTGAAGTAGCTCAATCAACTACGCAATCACATGTCTCACCATGACGTTCTAATAAATTTAAACTTAGCATATACCTTCCACTAAATGCTTTAGGTGGTTTCATTAATTAACTATTTTGTCTTGCAGATACAACATAAATTTAAATCATGAGTTTTAAATCATATATTTAATCATTATTGTCAAAGTTTTAAATCATGCTTATTCCACGACACCATCGCAGATCTATGCTTACCATTGAGAAGGTCCATATTGTCGGTGTAGTATACAATCCAACAATTGGTGAGGTGAGATTGAACCCTTCTTAAAATACTATTTCACAGTTTAAGAAATTTATCAGTACTTTTTAGGATTTAATATAAAGTCATGAGTCAATGAGATTTATTAATCTCCTCTTAATTTTTAGGATAAATATTATTGAAATATTTGATTGTCGATATGAAAATGATGCAATGTGGCATGAGTTTGTCTTCTGCGATCGGCGAGGAGTAAGCATGCATAGAAACCAGTACAAGTTGCTCTCGACGAAGAGAACAATCCACACTAGTGGAGACTCCAACCATAGTATTTTCATGTTTCGCTTCCAAATTTTGTAATACATCACGATGGTTATTGATTGTTTTCAAATTTTGTAATACATCATGATGTTATTGATTATATAACAAACATACATTTTGCTCACATTAAAAGACTACTGTCAGGTTAGTCATGCTAATTGGAAGAGACTTTTATGTTGACATGAAATAATTAGGAAGACCGAGGTGTACCAGTAACATGTTGGTGTTATTTTTTGGGCCGTGAATATAATTTGACTGTGAATAGTTGGTATCGGTGTGCTTATAACTTTACTTTTTTTAAATGTATTGAATTTTTTGTCACGACTTCAAATCGTGACAAATATTTTCTTAAAATAATTCAGACAAGTATTTGTCACGGTTTTTAAACAGTGATAAATATTTTTTTATAAATTAGTCAAGTATTTGTCACGGTTTCAAATCATGGCAAATATTTTTTTTTAAATCAGACAAGTATTTATCACGGTTTACTATCAAGACAAAATGATAAACTTTTAGCCACGACAGAGAAACCGTGGCAAATAGCTGCTGAAATCATGACTTTTAGCCTGGTTTAAAACTGTGGCTAAAAGACATGGCAAAAGGGTATTTGTCACGGAATGAGCGTGAGCGTGACAAATACTTTTTGCCACGCTCGCATTGACAACACCCCTTTGCCATGGGCAGGCCGTGGTAAAAGACTTTTTGTCACGATTTTGGACTTTTTATCACGACAAATTGCAGTGGCAAAAAGTCAAATTTCTGATAGTGTGTGATATTACATAGCCAAAATACTATGCAATAAAACTTATTTTCTTTCATATTTTTAGGCACCAATTCAAAATTTGGGACTTCAAATATCTAATATTAAGTTCTACTAGTGATGGCTGCTCGTGTGCCATGTACATAAATATAGGCTCAAATATGAATCAATTGGTGCTTATGAAGAGTTTTTCGTTGGCATATCATTGGCTTGTCTTTGTGCAATAACACCGTTCCATGCTTTTTGCAAAATTATTTTGTATCTCCACGTATCACGGGGTCAATGAGTAGCGACTGAGTGTTATTATTGTGCACACTGCCCATCGAAGAACCCATACATGACTGCTAGTTTATCATATATATACACTGCCAATTATATTGATTAAATTATAAATTTTATTTGATATTGATATTTTAATTATATTTATTATTTTGATTATATTATTATTGTATTTATATAATTTTTTTATTATATATATTGTCGTGTCATATATTATAAGTAAATAGTAGTCATTGTTAAAATATGTAATTAAGAGAAAATGTTAAGAATAAAATTGATTAAAAAAAGTCAAAAATGACGACTTTTTAATTTTAAAATGATATAGAAAATGGAAGACACCTTCTCTTTTGCCTAATCCTACCACAATAGCAAGAAGTTAAAATTGGGGAATAAAAGTTGCGAGGCTTCTAAGATGCTGTTGATGATGATAATAATTAGATAATAATATTAATATTATTATTATTGTGGTTGTTTAGGAGAAAATATTAACTTTGTTCACACTAACCAACTCCCTCCATGTGACATCAGCCTCCGTAATTGCATGGCAACTAAACCTATAGCCAGCGGGCCCACTGAATAATTAACTTTACAAATAATTCGGGACCAGCGGACCCACCGAATAATTAACTTTACAAATAATTATTACTTAGGTGGTTGTACGGATTTGGGCTTATTTGGGTCCACTCAAAACCCAAAACGATCTACTCATCTTATTTTAGTGCCTGAAACCCAAAGCTATGATATGATTGATATTCATGTATGCTCATGTCTGATCATTGCCTTATAAACATGAAGTTTGTTTATAATTTTTTTTAGTACAATAATTACCAAATCATCCCCTGGAAGTTAGCACAATTACAAATTACACCTCTTTTATTATTGAAATTACAAAAGCTGCCCTGAATGTTACAAAACATAACATTTACCTCCCCTGAAGTTCACACTTCATAACATCCATGCACAAAATACGCACCCCCCCTCTGAAAATGTACCCCAAGGGTGTATTTTTGTGCATGGATGTTATGAAATGTGAACTTCAGGAGAGGTAAATGTTATGTTTTGTAACATTCAGGGGAGTTTTTTGTAATTTCAAAAATAAGAGGGGGTGGAATCTATAATTTTTCACACTTAGAGGGGAGGTCCCGATAAATGCCCCATAAAATCTAGGGAATATCACTTTTACATTTTCAAGAGAGGGTGAATAGGGATTTGATTTATTGGAGAAGTTATTATTCAAGCGACTCATTGAATTGTATCTTGTATGTATGGACAAATGTTGGCATCACATGAGCCTTAAAGCCCCCATGCATGATTCACTGCTTTGCCCATAGGGCCAAATACAAGATTCTAAAGATGGCCTTGATATTGGGCATGTTCTTGTCTAGGTGGAGCACCCAACACATTCGAGCGATGAGATGCTTCGGGATCGACTCAAAGCAATCGTTCATCAGGATCCATTGATTTTTAATTTGCATTGTTGAGCTCCTGAGCTGGACCAAAGTTCAATATAAGAATTAAGTTTATTAAGAAAACATATTTACCACTCATGTGACTAGGCCAATTGCGTCTCCATGTGAGAGGTGGTAGGTATTGTCTCCTTCATTTTCTCATCTATTTGGTGGTCTCCATGTGAGAGGTGGCATGATGAGCAATCAAAGGGATTGATATGCGCTATATGGTCAAAGAATGGAGGGTGTAGAGGAGCTTGTTTAGGGTTGAGGACAATAGTAGTAGTAAAAAAAGTTGTGTCGAGGATTGTTCAACGTGGTCGGAGCCAGAAGGTGGTATTGGACTATGTTTTGTATAGCATGATTGAGGGGTCATTTTCCCAAAGGCAGTATTACAAAGTTCGATGGTGGTAGTTACAGAAGTTGTGGTGGCAAGGTTCGCGTGAGCTGAGGTCAAATTTTTGTGTAGCTTGGGAGACAATTTTTGTCAGTGTTGTGACAAGGAGACAACAGTCGCATGGTGGAGTGTCAGGTGTGTGAGTGGCATAAGCATTTGAGTATGTGAGATATTAGAGAAGTTTGTGGGACCACCAACTTAGTGCTTGGGAGAGCAAAAGTCATGACAATTAATGGAAAGTTCTCGGGGACAACCATAGTATATATTCAATCTTAGGTGAGTACAATCACCATATTTGAGACAAAGGGAGTTCAACACATGGATTCTCTTAGGTTTAGAGGGCATCAATTGCTTGGTTAAAATACAATTATTTTACAATATCCATGCAAAAACAAGTTAATCGAGAAATATAAGCTCTACCTACAACGAAATAGTGAGATTCAGTTTCGTTCCAAAGGAGTTGTAAGTCCAAATACAAAAAAACATACACATTTCTATCTGTATTCATGTGAACGCCTAAAACTCTAAAAAACTATCTATGAATATTGTTTATATTTTCTCCTTATCTTCTTTTTAAGTATCTCCCCAGGGAAGCACAGGTAAATAGTTACCCATAATTTTGAAAACTAAAATGTTTTTTATATTTAGAGTATTTTTAAAATACTAAATGAGGAGTAATGGAGATGCAAGATTTGATCATTCAGTTCCAAAACTTAATAATATTTCTCACTTTATTAATTTTAAATTAATTATTATGCGTTAATATATTTCATTTCTTAGGTTAAAAAAAGTCTAATATATATTAAACCCAATCCTACGATTCTTTATATTATGTTCATAATATGTGATCACATGTTTATATTACGTTGTCGATGAAACAATCTCCAACTTGATGTACAATAAATCAATCAGAGTGTCGCAAGCAATGAGCGGTGATGAGTTTCCCACTAAGGCTTCCTGAGTAAAACCGGACCAAAGCGCCCAAGTAAGTCAGCTCGACCAAGTGAGCCGCGCTACCTCGAAGGGTCCCAAAATCAGCACAAAGACGCACCCGCGCACGACGCAACCGGTCCGAAGGCACCCTGCGCGTGCGCTAGTGCACACACGGGCGCGCATAGCGTGCACACCCCTTTGTGCGCGCGCGGACGCGACCCGAGCGCGCGAAGCGCACGGGCATACGCTGCGAGCGCGCCCATTGCGTGCGCGCACAACACAGGAGCGTGCACAACACACGCCCCCCTTTCGTGCGTGCGCACGCCGCCGGCCCGCCGCCGCCGCCGCTTCCGACTACCTCCATCTACTCCGCCGCCTCCGCCGCCATCGCCGAGCAACTTGCCCGGGCTGCGCGGGGGGCGTGTTCGTCATTTTTCAAAAATTTGTGATCTAGGTGACCAGAATAAAACAACATCTTTTGTCAAGTCCAGATTTAGCCAGACGCAATTACCAGCACGTCCCTTCAGAAAACTATAAAAAGACACAGACCTTCATTTGAAAGAGAGCAATCCAAGAGACAAAAGTGAGCTCTGAGGTTTTCTGTCAATGATGTGAGACTAAGATCATTACTTCGATCTGAATCCGCTCAGCTCCCTCTCAAGTCTGCTCGCGGTGAACGCTCAAGCTGACGTTCATGCAACAGTTCTGTGGACTTAGTGCCAGTGAATGCTAGAGAGGACACAAAGGATCACCCTAGTGAACTCTCCCTCTGTAGCTCTATGGACTTAGCTTTAGCGAGCGCCAGAGAAGAATTGGAAGAATGCGCCCGAGGACACTCCCGCCAAGGCTTCGTGGACTTAGTCATTTCTTCTTCTTTTTTCCGCATATAAAGCTTGTAAACGGAGAGTGTCCTGTCACCCTCCAGGGAACTCTAATACTTGTAACCTCAAGAAAAATAATGGATTTCGGCACGAAACCGCATCGACCAGGGGGTTTTTCACCCTTTCCGAGTTTTCCACGCTAAAATGCCTCTGTGTCATTGCTGCTAGGTTTACTTTTAACTGTTTGCACGCTCGGTTCACTCTCGAGCTAAGGTGATCCGATTAGCTGGACCATGGGAAATCCAAGTGATCCTTAACAGTTTGGCGCCGTCTGTGGGAAGGTGTTCCCAACTCTTCAACACATCTATGAGGATCGTGCTTGCTCGGCGCAAGCACCCTGACTGGCTGCAATGACAAGATGAATTACTTTCACCGCTAACGGGGCAACTCCCGAGGAGCATGCTTATCAATCCCTTACCAACTCACCTGCAAGCAACATGCCACCAGTCAAGGAGGCCTTAGCCGCGCCAACAACGCTTGTGGAGAAGTGCGTTCGCATAATGTTGGAACGTCAAGCAGAGGTGCTAACGTTGCTGAAGGATGTGGAGGCCTCCTACATTCCCAACCCGGTCGCCTCCCCCAGGGGGCGACCACCGCCTATAACAAACCATATATTGCCTGAAGTTGCTGGCGGATTGGAAGAACCCACTGCGGATGAGCCATCTGACGATGCCAGCTTCGCACATCTTATGTTACCTGATGGGCTTCTCGAGCACGTGCAGTATAATCCCCATGCGGAAAAGGAAGATGTCGCTCTGACCGACAGAAGACTCACTCGTGAGGAAGTGAGATGCATGATCATAGAGGAATATGGTCATGGGGGGCACCAGAACACAAACATGCAGTACCCTATTCACCACATCTCCCCGCTGGCTCCGTAGGTTCTGGCGCATCCCATTCTGCCTGGGTTCAAGCTCCCCAGCATCGATACCTATGATGGGTCGGACGACCCTCTAGAGCATGTCAGACACTATGCAACTATCATGTGCATTTATAATGCTTCAGGCCAACTCTTGTGTCAAGTATTCCTGAAATCTCTTAAGGGACAAGCCTGCACCTGGTTTCATTATCTGAAAAGGTGGCATATCAATAACTTTGCAGAGTTAACTCGGCAGTTCATAGATTAGTTTGTCGCCAACTGGTGAATCATTCAAAACCCTTAGCACTTCTCGAGGATCCAGCAGATCTAGGGGGAGTCGCTTAAGTATGTTTTCCGCCGCTTCACTACTGAGGCACGACAGATTCTTGGAGTCAACCTCGAGCTCCTATGCGGTGTTTTCCTCAGTGGGCTCCAATAAAGAAAATTTCACTCCATGCTGATGAGGGACACGATGCCTAGCTATCTCACACTCGTCCACCGAGTCGAGGCTCAAGTAGCGGCAGACGAAGAAATAGAAGCTAATCGACAATATTTCAAAGGCAGAAAGGAGCAAGACTCAGCTATGGTGTCTAGGAAGAACGATGGACATCGTGACGACTCCCGCCCAGCGTGGGGACACCACCAGCATCAGACCTTCACTCCCCTCAACACCTCGCGAACAAAATCATTACTCGCCATCCACGATCAGCCCTCTCTTCAGAGACGAAGGGCTCTCGCCCCGAACTCGGGGGACCAATCTAAGTACCGTGACTATCATCGAGGACACAAGCATACCACAGAGAGTTGCGCACGGCTAAAAGTAGAAATTGAATGGTTCATTCATCTGGGCACCTCGAGAAATTTCTGCGAAACGCAAGTTCTAAATCGTCCAGTCCAGAATAAGATCGTAAGGGGGCAGTCCCCGGAATAATCACCCCGGTGGAAAGATTGTGAAACATTCAGAGTATTCAACATCTCTACCTGTAGCTCATGCTTTCAGTAGCCATGAAATAAGCCGCGAGTCCCTTCTCATGTGCGCGAATAACAAGTGTCATTTTTGATTTCACTGCGTGCTTCCTGATTTTTTAAACAAAGTGTTTAGATATCCTCAAAGGAGACTCCGACCTTTTACAACAAAGTGTTCGAATATCCTCAGAGGAGAGTCCGACCTTTTTCAACAAAGTGTTTGAATATCCTCAAAGGAGATTTTAGCCTTTTCCAACAAAGTGTTCGGATATCCCCAAAGAAGACTCCAGCCTTTCCCAACAAAGTGTTCGGATATCCTGAAAGGACACTCCGACCTTTTCCAATAAAGTGTTCGGATATCCTCAAAGAAGACTGCAACCTTTTTAACAAAGTGTTCAAATATTTGATGTGTAATTCTGACACACCAATATAGACATGAGCGAAACTATGATACGCAGGGACGGAGTCAGAAAGAATTCTTAGGAGGGGCACAAAATTTTTAATAATTCTAAAACGTTATTTGTATAAGAAATACAAATTAAAACAGAAATATTAAAGTTAAACAGTAAGTGTAAAAATTACCAATCATTGTAGTTGTCCTCGTCGACTCTTTATAAACTTCAAAATATAAGATCACAACACATTTCTCTAAGGAAATATCAAATTTCTGGTGATATTCTTGTTTCCTGCAAAACATTATAAAATAATAAAAAATATTAGATATATTGAAATTTTTCATTAAAAATATTTATGAAATAATTTAATACAATTTGTAAACATACCATATTTTTACAGCTGCCCTCGTCTGGTTTTCATTTTTTGAAACCTCTGAATGATTGTCTCTTTTTCGATATTTGCAAATACATCTTTTTCTATATATGTAACCAAACAGTCATTCATTAAAGAATCTCCCATTCGATTGCGTAGACGATTTTTTACAATGTTCATTGCTGAAAATGCTCTTTCGACAGTAGCAGTCGCAACTGGTAAAATCAATGCCACATACATATTTTCCATTAAAGGAATCTCAATTTTATAATTCTGACAAAATGATGAAACATCTTTAATCAAGCCGCGTTAAACTTTCTTTCTTTTTGACCAAATTTTGTTTTGGGAAATCTATGACATTGAGGTTGATATGGTCCTTTTAACAAATAATAACGCCTAATCTCATCACGTTGTTCAACAGGATAATCTGAAATACGAATCCGAAAATAAGGATCTGACGGAAGATTTGTCATATCAGTTTCAGTCCGACTACGTTTATTACTTAATTGTAACTCATCATCATTGATGCTGATACAGACATTACTTGTATCACCTGCTGATTTTTCAACTGACTTAAAATACTTATACATTGATGATTGTCAATATCAATAAGCCAATAAGTCAATAACCTGAACAGGAAAATCTGTAATTGAAACATACATTCAATTGAAAAATATCACATTCATAAATCCTAATCGGGAAGAACATTCAAACATTCAATTAAAACTGGCTTACTCAAAGTCAGAAATAGGAAATTGCTTAATTGGGAAATCCAAAAATTGCTAACTAGAAAGTAGAAATTTCGATTACCTGCGGCTGCTGAGTGCTGCCTGCTGGCCGAGAATGGCTACGACTTACGAGCGGACGAGCCTACAAGGCTACAAGCCTACGAATCTACGCCGCTGCCGCTGCCCGCTAGGGCAAGTCCAGTCCCAGAAGAACACCCTGCCGGCTGCCGCTTGGTCCAGAACCAGAGTCCAAAACCAGAAGAACTGAAAATCTGAAATGGTCAAATCACTCAAATGCCGCTGGCTGCCGCGTGCTGTGCCGAGGCGGCGACCAAGGGCGGCGCCGGCGACGCTGGAAAACTCTCCTGCTAACAGTCGCACTCGCACACTCTAATCGCTTCAGCAAACCTGATCTGCGGCGGTAAAATCCTCAAGGACGACGGAGGATCGGATTCTAGCGAGTTTGCTGGAGCGATCCCGTCCCGAGTCGGCGTCGGCGAGTCCCGAATCTTGCGGCTAGGGCAAAAAGAAAATGTCGTGAAATGAAGCTGCGCCAGGCGATCCCTAAAAAATATGTTTTTTTTTAATTTCAGGGGGGGCACGTGCCCCCTGGACCACATGTACGTCCGCCCGTGATGATACGCATGGCAGTTTGTCGGTCATTGTTAAGTAATAAATTCGGGAAAAGTAATCAATCCCCAGATATCGAATCTCTCGAGGAATACAGAAGTTTTGATTTGCTCATTGAAATTATAAAGAGTTAAAATGTTCATTTGTGGGTTTTCAATAACGCAACAGTAAAAGGAAATCCAAATCTACGGGTGTGGGTCGCCTTCACCATCTCTTAAACACACAATCTTGTGCAAGTCGCAAACACCGCTTCACAACAACTCCAAATCTCTTCTGCGGGTCGCCGCACCACTTCACTTAAGAAGGCTATGTGAGGGTCGCCGGAACCTCTTCACTCCTCCACGAGTCGCCTTCCTCCACTTCACTCAGCTCATACCTAGCGACTGCTAGAGTAGCTCACTCAACCTATCACAATAAAGAGATCAATCAAAGATGCAAATATTAACCACAAAGTATCTTGAAAATAACTAGGAAAGAAATATGCAAGCATATAATAAATACAAACTATGGTTCTGCAACCAAAATCCACAAATAAAGATAGAACTATAAACACTCACTGTAACACCCCATATTTCGCTGAGCGCGGAAGCTGGAATGCCCAAGAATGAGGGCAAGTCTTTCGTAGCTGGGAGCTAGCGCCAGGCGTTAGCTATCCGGTCGAGTAAGACTCTTGTTTCGATTGTTTGTTCGGTGGAGGAACTTTAGGGCACCCTCAAGACTCTATTACGCCCCATTTCTCTGAAATTCAAGATGCTCATTGAATGAGAAGAAAGCCCTTTTTGACTTAGGCGACACAACTCGAGATTCCAGGATAACAAAAAAATAAATTTTTTTTGTAACCTATTTCATGGATCCGCAGGAGAGTACTTGGGTTCTCCCATACGAACATGGTATATAGGAGAAAGCACGCGATAGCGCTAGCGCCAGACGATAGCGTTTCGTCGGGTAATGAAGTTCCGTCGGGCCGTTGAGTTGTTTTCATCGGAGGTTTTCGTCGAGTAGCTAGCGCTGGCGGTAGCGCTAGCGCCGACGCTAGCTGACGGAACCAGTTCCGTAAGTGGTGTTTCCTGGACGTCCGATCTTCTTAGATCTTGATCCTAAGGTTCAGATAAGTGTGTCCTAAGGCTCTAAATAAGGAAGAGGAGTTCTATTCTCATTTCATCAAGTCTTTTGGTGCTTTTGGAGGCTAATGAAAGGAGTAGGGTTTGGAGGAAGAAGAAGGCTAGATCCGCCATTGTTGGAGCACCGGAGCTCCGTTCGTTGATCTGAAACCAGATCCGTGGAGACTAGAAGGCGCTTCTTTCTATCTGTGCCTTTCAATCGATCCATGGCGAGGAAGAGAACTCTTTGGGTAACGACATCTCTCCTCCGGGTTTTAGGATGTGTGCATGACATCTTTGCTTTTACCTTCTATTTTCTGAAATTTATGGCACCGGATCCCTCAAATGAGAGGGGGTTGGGTCACCTGGTGATTGAGTCCATCCCCGACATGATTTTGCACTAGAGATCTGCTTCGCTAGTGGATTAGGCATTGTAGGTGAAGCCGAAATCATGACCGGTTGTCCGATTCGGTGATGTTGCTTAACGTGCATTTTAGGGATTTTGCTAGAAATCTGATGATGGCGAAAACATCGTATGTGTTTCCCTTATGTTTCGTGTGAGAACGAACGTTGGTTTGGAAAGGATAAATTTTATGTGTATGTGAAGGCGTGACTTTGTCTTTGTGGTTGGCTGGCTAGCCCGTGAATGCTTGGATTCATGTGGGGAGAGTGTCCCGGAAAGACAAGTCCCCTTTTGGGCTAACTGATGAGAACAAGTTTGCTGATGCGCCCGTTGGCAAGATGAGCCATGTAAGGGGTGATGTCTCAGTGGAGTGCTTGGATTTTGGCTTAATGATTGTGGCGAGAATAAGTATGCTGATGCACCCGTTGGCAAGATGAGCCATGTAAGGGGTGATGTCTCAGTGGAGTTCTTGGCCTTGGGCTTGCACGCCCGTGGGGGAAATGATATGTACCCTTGGTTTATTCTGAAATGATGATGTGTGTTGTTATGTTAGAAGCATACACGCCATAGGGTGCCTTGGGTGAAACCCAGGTTTACATACATGCTACATTGCTAGGCCCCCTTACTTTTATTGCTCAACATAGAAATGTGGATGATGATTGTGACACTCATGCCTGTCGTTTTTATATTACTACTGTTTATTACATTTGCATATGAAGTGCTGACTTGCAGGGTGATGTAGTTCCCCGGGGTCCGCTAGGACGGTCGGGAGGAGGGGTGTTGTTATACCGTTGTTGGTCAGCCAAAGCTGACCCTCGTTATACCACTCTTTGTGATTTGGATGCAGGGCAAGGATCGCATGCTGGACCTAGCTCGCCGGCCAAAAAGGCCTAAGCTTCATGAAGTGCGCTTTTCCTATTTTCTTGTTTGACTATGTTGTCTATACCTGTTCCGGCTTGCACGTTGAGGTAGCTTAGGATTGTGTTGATCTTTTGGACATTTTCTATGCCCTGTTTGTTTTGCTTGAGTATGGGTTTTGTAAGGCCTTAAAATCGCGGTACTCTTATGTAGATGTGGACAACTTCTGTGGTTTATTTAATGTTTCCGCTGTGTTTGTTCTGAGTTTTGAGATGGTTAGATCTATATCACTTTTTAATACTAAAGTTGTGGCGATTATATGTTGTGGAGTCCCGGCCGGACCTATATTATATAGTCATTTGCAGGGGAGGTGTTACACTCACACCCAATGGTCATGGTGTGTGCGTGCTTTAGCAATATCACAAAATAATAACAAGTACTCCAAAGAACTGAAAGAAAGAACGAGGGTACCACTCCCTAAGTAGGGGAGGAGTGAGAGACTCTGACCTGGATCTAAAGGAAAGTTGTCACCCTTCCTTCGCATCGTGGGTTGCATCCCTGCTTTGCAGTTGGAGATGTCACCTCCTTCCTACAGGTCTTCTCTCTTCAACTATTGCCGCCAACAATTATGGCCCCGGACTCGAAGGGCTCCATTGTGTTTTGTCGGTGCTTCCAATCCTTTGAAATATCTTGGGGATGTGAGGGAAGTGCCCCTAAGGTTGCTAGAGAAAAACTCTGAAGAGAGCTCAAAATGAAGCCCTAAATTCATATGGATGAAGTAAAGATCCAGAGCTATCCTGAGAAAGTAGCTTAAATAGGAGGTCATGCAGATTTTGTTCTCGCACGGTCTGGCGCACGGTCGTACGCTCCAATCATGTGAGACCAACAATTAAAACAATGAAAAATGGTGTCGCAATCAGTGAATGATATCGATTTAAAATGACATTACGACGTCCGTGCGATTTACTCACGCACAACCAAACCAGCCAGTGCGAAAAGAAAATGCACGACGACCAAAAAATTTCATATTTTCATAGATTGAACGTGCACGTACGATCGGCCTAGCCCATGCATGAAGTAATATCGCACGACCGTGCGGAAATTACTAAATGCACACACCAGTGCGATTATTAGGTCACACGATCAAAACCAACCGTGCGAGAAGGAATCGCACGGATACCGACAGATCACATATTTTTAGCAATTTAATGGGGTTCAGTGTGCACAGTCGAAGCAACCATGCGATAAGGACATGCATACGACTGTGCGTGTTGAGCAGAATTGAATTTACATTGAAATGATCCCCTCGCGTGCTAAAAGTGAAATTATCGAGGCGAATTGCCAGCGACATATGCAGAAATTTGCCAAGATGCATAAATAAAAGAGGAGGGAAAAGAGACACGCTCTCCACATATAACGATTAAGCAAGCATTGCACACCACAACCAGCTAAAAGTAAGCTTCATGCGCGCTTTGTGATTCAAGGAAATAAGAGTGATTTTTCATCAAATGTGAAGCGACTAAACATGAAATTGAGCCTAGATGAGAATGAAATATGCTATAATAATTCTACTCATCAAATACCCCTAAACCTACCTGTTTGCTAGTCCCGAGTAAACAACTCACCATAATGGTGGAAAATCTAATGCTTGAAAAGATAATGAATATAAAGAGTAAAATGAGAAGTCTTGCGCCTGCACACGTAAGAAACTTAGTAGAAAAATCTCCTCAACATACATATTAGTTTAAAATTTTCTATAACGTGTATCGATCTATTATACCTACTCTTAATTAGAATCGACGTTTAGTCTAAAGGTCACGAATAGGAAGAAAGTAGCGTGATCGCTTAGATCACCATTACGCAGTGTCAGACATTGGGGTAGCTGTTGGGTTTTCATTAGGGGTAGTCACATCATATGTGTACAACAAAATATACAAGAACAACCCAAAAGAGACATATGGATCTTGTGAAAACCATGAATCAAGAAATTGCAGCAATAATAAAATTACCTTTGCGGAATTGATTCAATACTCAATCGGATGCTCCAAGAAAATTCTTCTTGAAATCAGAATCCTATTCCGAGTTCTTTCTTTTAGCTTCCTTCATCTCTGTCAAGATTGGACTGCTCATCGGAGGAGTTAGTGTAGAAATAAGTCGACACCTCTACAGAAGTCCACACGAGTGAAGGAGAACCCTACACCTCTCGTCTAATAAGAGCTAGGTCAGAGAAGGAGTGCCCTCTATGTCTCCACGGATTGCTAGATTTGACTAAGGAGAGGCAGTGATGAGTCTTCTGGAACAGCGACAAGATCGACCGAAACACTTCCTCTTCGATCTCTAAGAACGGCTTCCGATTGACGCACTGGTACAAATTCGCACTCGCACTTGGGGTCGCACGGGATCGCCTATCGGTTCTCGAGATTTATATCGCATAAAAGGTAACACAAAACCTAATGTCTCTTGCCCTTTTTATACCCACGATAATAAGGCAGACAAAAGCTTCGCTATCCGCAGACCAGATTGTTGGGAATTTGATACCCAAGATTCCTGATTTGAAGAAGAACATCTACATAATAATAAACTTATTGTGCTTGATGAAATCTTGATGATGCTTGAGACAGGTACTCTTAGTAAATATCTGAATATTGCTTAAGGTCACTAAGACCATGTAACACCCTAGGTTTCGCTGAGCGCGGAGGCTGGAATGCCCAAGGCTAATTGCGGTTTTTATATATCAAGGAGCTAGTGTCAGCGCTAGGTGCTAACATTAGCGTTAGCTGCCCCATCGAGAAGACTAATGGTTTTGACGGCTACATCGAGATGGATTCATCGAGACAGTTTCGTCGAAAGGAGTTCGTCGAGAGGCTAGCGCGGGTGGTAGTGCTAGCATCGGCATTAGACTTCGCCATGTGTTGCAGTTCCGTCGGTACGTCGAGATGGATTCGTTGAGAGGGTTTTCGTCGAGTGGTTAGTGCGGGCGGTAGCGCTAGCGCCAGCGGTAGATTACGGAACCAGATCCGTAAGTAGCATTTTCTGGATGTCCGATCTTCTTAGATCTTGATCCAAAGGCTCAGATAGGTGCGTCCTAAAGCCCTAAATAGGGCAGAGGAGTTCTACTCTCTTTTCATTAAGTCATTTGTGTTTTTGGAGGCTAAGGAAAGAGGGAGAGTTTGAAGGAAGAAGAAGGGCAAGATCCACCATTGTTGGAGCATCGGAGCTCCGTTCGTCGATCTGAAACCAGATCTGTGGAGAGGACTCGAAGGCGATCTTTTATATCTGTGTCTTTCAACCGATCAATGGCGAGGAAGAGAACTCATAGGGTAACGACATCTCTCCTCCCGATTTTAGGATGCGTGCATGACATCTCTTATTTTGCCTTTCTCTTTTCTGAAATTTTGGCACCGGATCTCTCAAATGAGAGGGGTTTGGGTCGCCTTGGTTCAAGAAGAACCATCAGGTTGATTGAGTCCATCACCGACATGATCTTGCATTAGAGATCCGCTCCATTAGCGGATTAGGCATTGTGGGTGAAGCCAAAATCGCGACCGGTTGTACGATTCGGTGATGTTGCTTAACGTGTATTTTAGGGATTTTGCTAGAAATTCGATTGCGGCGAAAAGGTCGTTGTGATGCCCTTTTGTGTTTTGTGTGAGAACGAACGTTGGTTTTGGGCGGGATGATTTGCGCGCGATGAAGGGCTTGTGATGCCCGTTGGTATGAGAAGGGGAGGATTTATCTTTGTGGTCGGCTGGCCAGCCCGTGACATTGCAAGTCATGTGGGGAGGGTGTCCCGGCAAGACATATGTAAGACCCCAGGTTTCAAGTGCACTGAATTCAAAATGTAGTGAAGTCTGAGAGCTAGCGTTAGGGATAACTCCAGGTGTTAAAGTTCGAGAAAACTTAGGCATGTAAACGAGTCGACGGGATCGAAGGTCGATCGACGGGATCGCAGACCGATCGATGGGTCGACGGGACCGCAACCTGATCGACAGGACCGTACCCCGATCAACGAGATCGCTACTCGATTGACTTTCCTCATATTGCCGGCCTGCGTGCCGATGCATGTTTTTGAGTTTAAGACATTGTTGGGATGTAAGGCCTTAAGGCCATAACTCTTACTTATTTCATTCCTGGGATAGTGGACAATTCTGAATTGAATGTTATTAAATGCTTTCGCTTACGCTAGTGATACTGTCATGTAGTTCTTTCCTATTAGCATCTTATTGACGTTTAGCTAGTGTGTTTGATATGGCGTGGGGTCTCAGACAGACCTATTGTTATATTATTTGTACTGGCATGGTGTTACAATTTAGTATCGGACTTTAGGAGTTGATCCGCAGTTTAGCGAATTTGAGGCCGAATTCCTTTTAAGTGGTGGTGTGCACGTGATGTGAGTTCACCCAAAACGATAAAAAAATAATAAGAATGTCCACTTAGGAACGAAAAACATGTTTGTTTGCGGAACCTGAGCGTTCATTGCTTGTTTGTTGCTATGTTTTTGGTCACTAAATTGTGTACTGCACGATTATTGGTAACTAGTAGTGGTGTCGGGCAGTCTCGACCTCATAACACTACTGAAAGTAGTGTGTCCGCTGAGGTACCAATGACCACTCCTTCTGCTGAGACGATCAGATTAATTGTTGAAGCGGTCTTCGCAATGGTTAACAATTAGGCTGGGCATGTTACACAGCCTACTACACCTACTCCTGATGTGGCCCCAGTGTCTGTTACTATAGTGGAGCCGAGAACGAAACCCGCAACAGAGCCCAGGGTGGAACATAGAGTTGAAAAGGTAGATGTGGGAAGAGCGCGCGACCAGTAGTTGAAGCATTTTCTGAGCTTGAGTCCTCCAACATTCTCAGGGACCAAATCCCCAACAGAAGCAGAGGACTGGCTGTCAAGAGTAAAGAAAACTCTGAGGGCGACAACAATGGAAGAGGCGATGATGGTCACCTTAGCCACTTTCCTTCTGAATGGAGAGGCGTCACTTTGGTGTGAAGAACTGGAAGCACACAAGTTGGCCAGTAGAGATAACACTGATGTCTCGATGGCAGAGTTTTCAGGAATGTTTCTCCAGAGGTTCATCCCCTCGGTCCAGCGCATTGCATTGCAAAATCAGTTTTTGCGGTTAACTAAGGGTGATCGTTCTGTAGACGACTACATGTATGAGTTCACCATACTCAGTCGCTATGCAGGGTCGTTGGTGGAAGATGAGGAGACGAAGACAAATAAATTCTACGAAGGACTTCGAGATGAATTAAGTCTACTTCTAGCAGGCCCAATGACGTTTGACTTTCATGTCATGGTGCAATCAGCCAAATCATTGGAATTGGATATACAGAGGGTGCAGCGTGCGAAAGGCCTTAATGCAAAGAAGCCAGAGTTTCACGAGCCGACCTCTCAATCAAAGCCTGAGTCAAGAAGAAATAAGAGGAAGTCTAGGTTCGCAGAACCAGCTCCCTCTGCTGTATCGGGAGTAACTACCGCTCGGATCCCTATAATGTGTTCACTTGTGGAAAGGTGGGAAACAAATCCCGAGTGTGTCGAAGTGGTCCCCCGAAGGCGGTTAACTAAGCAGTGGACTATGCTCGTGTTGAGGGTCCATCCTACACGTAGAAGGGCAAAGCTGCAGAGTCTTCTGCTTCCCAGCAACCTCCGACCCAGCCGAGAGTCTACTCGCTTGGCCAGCAAGAAGCCATCAAGCAGAACGATGTTGCCACAAGTATGAATTGAAATTTAGCTTTTATAGCATGTCATAGTTCATATTTCGTGTGCGACTAATGTTTGTTTGTATGCAATTAGGCTTCGTCCTAATTTTCAATTATCCGGTGATAGCTCTTTTCGATACTGGTGCATCATACTCCTTCTTGTTTAAGGACTTCGTGGTATGAATCGGAGTACCGTATACCCTGGTGAAGGATAGATTGGAGTTAGTGCTGCCCAATGGATCTCGTATGAGCTCGGATAGATCGAGGCGAGTAAAGGTACGAATAGGGAATCAATACTTCAACTTGGAAGCGTCGTTACTACCAATAGCTGAGTTTGACGTGATCTTTAACATGGGCTGGCTCTCGAAGCATCGATCATGCATTGATTGCAATCTGAAGGAGATTACTCTGGGAAAGAACACTGGTGATGAAACCACATTTGCTGGTATGCAAGGAGAGAGCAAGACTCTGATGTCTGCTCTCCAGGTGGTTAAGGCGGTGAGAAAAGGCGCGGAGTTATTCTTCACGTTGTTGGAGGCTTCGATGCCTAAGCCCAGTTTATGTGATGTCCCGGTAGTGGAGGAGTATGCTGACGTGTTTCCTAATGAACTCCCTGGTGCTCTACCCCTGCGAAAGATTGATTTATGTAACAAGTTGGTGTCAGGTGCCAAACCTGTGTCACGCTCACCGTACCGGATAGCGCCAAAGGAATTGGCAGAGTTAAAGGTCAACTGCAAGAACTGCTAGAGCAAAGCTATGTATGTCCAAGTTCATCCCCTTGGAGTACACCAGTCCTCTTTGTGAAAAAGTAGGACAGAAGCTTGCATCTATGCATCGATTATGGAGAGCTAAATAAGCTGTCAGAGAAGAATCGTTATCCGATTCCGAGAATCAATGACTTGTTCGACCAGCTGGTTGGGTTGACAGTGTATTCTAAGCTAGACTTAAGGTCCGGCTACTATCAGCTGCGAATACGGGAATGTGATATTCCGAAGATAGCGTTTAGTACCCGCTTTGGGCACTATGAATTCATGGTCATGCCGTTCATTCTTTCCAACGCACTGTCGGTATTTATGGACTTGATGAATAGAACATTCCGAGAGTACTTGGACCAATTTGTGATTGTCTTCATCGACGACATCTTGGTATACTCTCAGTCCGAAGAGGAGCATGCAGAGCATCTGCACGCAGTTTTGAGCACTTTAAGGAGGAGTCAGCTATATGCCAAGTTCTCCAAATGGGATTTTTGGCTATCATCAGTAGCATTCATGGGTCATGTCATTGGTGGTGAAGGAATCGCGATCGATCCGTTGAAGATAGTGGCTATCCAAGAGTGGCCTGTGTTGAAAAATGTGGCGGAAGTCCAAAGTTTCTTAGGACTTTCCGACTACTATAGGAGCTTCATGGAGAACTTCTCGAGGATTGCACTTCCTCTCACTAAATTGACTAGGAAAGATCAAAAGTTCATTTGGTCGCCCGAGCGCGCACGATCTTTTGAGGAGCTAAAGAGTCATATTGTAAGACCCCCCCCCCCCCCTCCCCAAACTGAACCGGGTTCAGGGAGGGGGGATCTTACTGCCCAAGGATGACCACTTAGCGCTTCCCAGGTGGCAACGTCCCACCCTCATAAGCACCGAGCGGCCTTATTGTCAGGCACGAGAATCACAATATCACATCAGAACGCATAGCGGAAGCAATCGAAAGACAGAAAATCAAGCGCACAACTTATATTTACATATTTAAACATGGCCGAAGCCTAATGTTTACAACTACTGCCTCGGGGCTACATCGACGAAACAAAAGACACTAGTCTGGTCCTATACTCTAGGACTCACGTCGCGGAAGATAGGGGGCGAGGCTGGGGTAATCGAACGGGCCATCTCCAAGGCTGGTATCTCATCCTGTGGTGCGAGGGCTTCGCGCTGTCCCATCTCCTGTGATTGGTTATAAGAAATAACTGTTAGTCACAGAGCTAAGTAGAAAATACATCCCCTCCCCGGATCCATATCCAGGGGGCGGCTAAAGGACAGAAATAAATAGCCGAAGCAAGGAAGAGAGTTAGCAACAGGTATGCATATATATATAAAAGGGCTCCTGCCCTATTATCCATAATCGCGCCGAATAGTAAATACACAACACTATCTCGCGCATATACGCACCCAGGTATTCAAACATGTACACACACAAAAACCCCGTGTCGACACAGTTTAGACCGCTTTATTTCAAGCAGGGGAGCTAACCCCGCGGGCCTCACCGATGTGGCCGTCGGTGACAGTGGCCAGTCTTGCCACTTCTGAGTGTAGTCGTACCGTATCACTCAGGCCCTCCTGTACAACTTGGTGTACTAATTGGATGTGAGCGACATCCGGCGAACCAATTTTTAGGCCGACCAGCGGAGGCAAAATTGCGGGTTCAGAGTGGAGATAACCCGATGCCACATCTCCCTGTCGCCATGAGTCATCAACCCTCCCACACCGGTACGAACGGTCTGTGGGCGTGACCGACCCGCCACTTTCAAACAATCTTCAAAACTTTAAGCGAGCGCTTTAAAACTTGACACGACACTCTTACTCGACCGATCACGCAACTTTTGACCAAGAGGCTTAGCGGTATGGGGGCTCATTATTTGGGGCTAACCTGGGAGGAGGGGCTCAACTCTGGGTTTTTCCCAACTAAGGCCTCGCAAGGGAGGGTAAGCACCGCTTGCCAGCGTAGGGCTGCAGTTAGTACCAAAATAAGTGCAGCAGCAAAAATAGGCCGAAAGCAGAGGCCATAATATCAGTAGAAAATTAGGCCGAAAGCAGAGGCCATGATATTAAGCAGAAAATTAGGCCGAAAGCAGAGGCCATGGTATTAAGCAGAAAATTAGGCCGAAAGCAGAGGCCATGGTATTAAGCAGAAAATTAGGCCGAAAGCAGAGGCCATGGTATTAAGCAAAAAATTAGGCCGAAAGCAAATGCCATATTATCAGGACCAGTGTGAGACTGGAGAATTAAAAGTACCGAAAGTAAAGGCAGGGGACCAGTACGAGACTGGATTTAAAGAAAAGTACTGAAAGTAAATGCAGGGGACCAGTACGAGACTGGATTTAAATAGAAGTACATAAAGTAAATGCAGGGGACCAGTACGAGACTGGATTTAAATAGAAGTACAGAAAGCAAATGCAGGGGACCAGTACGAGACTGGATTTAAATAGAAGTACAGAAAGCAGTAAATAAGTAAATGGTTAGTAGTCCAATCACTCCATAAGAGGAGGCTTCAACGCTGACTCCACTCATAGGAGGATGTTCTGCTTTCTCCCCGTTCATAGGGGTTCAACTCCGTCTTGGGAGTTTATTTACATTTCATGATATTTTTAGTAATTCCCCCTTTGTCGTGGATTCGTTCTTTTATAATTATTCCGGCATTATTGGAGTGCGGCGTCGCGCCGCGATTTCGCCCTGAGTTTTGCGTCGATATTCTTAACTTAGTCGATTCCTTAGATCGATACGCGTAATCTTGATTATGCGTTTAAAAATCATACGTCGAGAGGACGTCAATTTATTTCGATGAGTTTCGCTCTTTTTCAGGCGTTTATTTTGCTTGCAAAATACTTTTAGAGGACCAAAATAAGAAGTCACACCTCCCAACTTCAATCGTAGTTGTTAAATACCTTTAATTAGAGCCCATGATTTTTGGGGATTTTTACGAACTCATTTGGAATTTTATTCCTTAAAATAAACTTTATAAAGGGTTTCAAAAATAGCAAATCTCCTCCTAAAAATCCCAAAAAATTACAGGAGGTGTCCCTTAGGGTGGGGCACATTTTTCATTTAGGAAGTTTTGGCTGAAAGGGCCCCATTTTCCTCAAAAAAATGGGGAAGGGAGGAAGGTGTTTGGGGTGCGGTTAGAGGCAGGGAAGAGGTGCAGGGGTTTTGCACCCTGCGCCCTCCAGCGGCCCCCACATAGGCTCTGCGGCGGATCCGCTGTGGGGGGGGGGGGGGGGGCACACAATAGGAGGCGGGGCGGGAGTTAAGATTAGGGGAGCCGCCCGATTTCCTGGGGGAGATCGGGCGGCTCCTATTAACCCTAACGGGAGGCGGCCGCTGCCACCACCGGGCAGCGGCCGGATGGAGCCGGCGCCGCCCCTGGTCGGTGCGCCGGGGGCCGGCGACCACTCCGGTGGTGGTCCGGCGGTCTGGCGCTGCCGGACTCCACCGGGGAAAGGTGCAGGAGGTGACGGGGTGGCGTGGCGCAGCCTGCATGGGCCATGCAGGTTCGCTGCGCCGCCCCCGCCTCGGCTAGGGCCCTCCCTGCCGCCCCTGTTCGGGGCGCCCGGGAGGGGGCAGACCTCCGGCGGGGGTCCGGCGGCCTGGCGCCGCCGGCCGCCGCCAGGGGAGGGGTTTTAACCCCTACAAGAAAAGGGAAGAGGGGGAGGCCACGGGTGCTACCGGGGCTGCGTCCTCCGGCGGCCTGACCGCCTCCCCTGCGCTGGCGCCGAGGTCCCCGAGAGGGGACCTACTCCCCCCCCCCCCCCCCCCCCCCCAGCGCCACCACCGGCGCTGGGGGAGGAGCTTCCACGGCCGAGCCTCCTCCCCGAGCCTTGCAAGACTCGGGGCGGCGGCTGGCGGCGCTCCGTCGACGGGGAGGGGGTTGGCCTTCACTAGGAGGTAGGAAGGAGGAGGGGGAGGTTCTACCTGGGGATGGGGGGCTCGGGTGGTGGAGGGGCGGCCGGCCATGAGGGAGGAGGGAGGTGGTGGCGGCTTGGGCTGGCTGGGCTGGCTCTGGTAGGGTGGAGGAGGAGGAGGGGGTGGCTGAGAGGGGGTGGTGGGGGGGGGGGGGTTTGCACTCAGGGAGGGGGCTGAGCCCCTCCTTATATAGGGGAGGGGGGGGGGGCCTCCCCTCTCCTTCCTTTTAGCCCATGTGGGCTAAAAGGAAGGAGTGGGTGGGGGGAGATATTTTCTCCCCCTCCCCCCTTCTCTCTCCTGCCCCTTTGCCCCAATAGGGGCTGCCTATTCATGGGCAACCCCCTTCCTTGGGGGAAGGGGCTTCTCTTTCCTCCCCCCCCCCCTTTATTCAACAAATTCGAGCTGGGGGGGGGGGTTGACCAAGGTCAACTTAGGGCGGGGTCCTCCAGGGTCCCGGGGTCCATTAAGATTTGCCGGGGCCGATGCCGGGTTCGTGTGCTTCACATCTCGTGCGTTGCACTGAGGTGGTCTGCATAGTCCCAATGTTGAAACCGATTTCTCGGTCTCTCGTAGAGCTCGGGGCCCTCACCGAAATGAGGGGCGGCTAGTCCTTACTAATCCCTCGAGGAGGGTAGGCGGAAGATCAGGAAACTGACTAAGACCTTAGTCACAGCGAGGAGGTCCCTCCACTAACCCGGAAGATCGTTGAGCGCTTCCCCTCCCAAGCCAAAGCTGAGACTCGGGCACCTTG
Organism: Dactylorhiza incarnata; assembly: GCA_033032865.1. NCBI lineage: Eukaryota > Viridiplantae > Streptophyta > Magnoliopsida > Asparagales > Orchidaceae > Dactylorhiza > Dactylorhiza incarnata. The sequence continues at coordinate 15,207,441 of JAWHQI010000030.1, forward strand.
GAGAGCTCTGGAAATGCTAACCAAAGGAAGCCTAAGGAGAGGGAAGCTGAAGTGAGATCCTCTCCAAAGGTGCCCTTGAGGTCCTATTTATAGATTTTCTGATCTGGCCTGCAAATAGCAGGATTCCGCCTCTTGATTTTACTATCCTCACCCCAAATGGGTCTGCTAACAGCCAAACTCCGCTGTTTGGAGAGGCTAAAGGCAGACTACCAAGGGTGACAGGGTAATTTGGCCGATCCCGATGACTCTGGAAGGGATCTGACTCGCTCGTCTTCTCGCGACTCATCGGTGAGTTCTTGACCCGCTCACCTCCTTGCGAACACTCGGCGGGTTCTTGACTCGCTCGCTTCCTAGCGAGCACTTGGCCGGTTCTTGACTCGCTCGCTTCCTAGCGAGCACTTAGCCAATTCTTGACTCGCTCGCTTCCTAGAGAGCACTTGGCGAGTTCTTGACTCGCTCGCTTCCTAGCGAGCACTTAGCCAATTCTTGACTCGCTCGCTTCCTAGCGAGCACTTGGCGAGTTCTTGACTCGCCGGCCCCTCTGGCTCGCTCGCCTTTGGTTGCCCATCCTCTAGGCGAATATCGGGGTTGTACACCCAAAATGGCATACTCTCCATACAACCTCGGGTCGAGGCGCAACGAATTCCGTTGCGCTCGTATCGGTCACACGAGTTTATCGGAACTGACAGAAGTTAATTTGGGGTTCGTACGACCACTATTCATAATAAGGAGGTAGTGGCGCGCTACGATACCCAAAATGGTCGTTTTCTCCAAACGACCTCGGATCGAGGTGCAACGAATTCTGTTGCGCTCGTATTGTTCATACGAGTTTAACGGAACTGACAGAAGTCAATTCGGGGTTCGTACGACCACTATTCATAATAAGGAGGTAGTGGCGCGCTACGATACCCAAAATGGTCGTTTTCTCCAAACGACCTCGGATCGAGGTGCAACGAATTCCGTTGTGCTCGTATTGTTCATACGAGTTTAACGGAACTGACAGAAGTCAATTCAGGGTACATTTGGTCACTGTACCCCAACGACTTAGTTGTGGCGCGCAACACCACTTAAAACGGTAGTTTTCTATCGCTCGGGCCTACTTTTATTGGGCTTACTAGGGTCTAGGGGCCCAATAAAAGTCCGGATGTTACAATCCAATAAAAATAAAGGGATTTTCGTCCCCGAAAATTGGCTAAAGTAGGGGATTTTGAAGGATATACCTGGGGGAAAGAGTGCCGGGTATTTTTCTCGAACGAGCGTCTCTGGTTCCCAAGTAAACTCTTCGCGTCCACAGTTTGACCACAAGATCTTGACCATCGTGATGGTTTTGTTCCGCAGTTCTTTGATCTTGGAGTCCACTATCTTCGCTAGTTCGAGTTGGACGGATCGGTCGGATTGCACTGATGTTGGTGGTGTGGGGAGGTGTTGCTCCGGTTGGCGTAGAACACGTCTTAGCAAGGAGACGTGAAATACGTCGTGGAGGTTTCCCAGTTCAGCGGGCAGGGCTAACATATAAGCGACGGGGCCAATCCTTTCAGTGACTTGATATGGGCCTAGATAGCGTAGATCTAGCTTTTTCTGCTTCTTTATTCGAGATACCCTGTGCATCGGTTTAATTTTTAAGAACACCATGTCTCCCACGTTGAACTCTACCATCCGATGACGTGCATCATGATATTTGGCTTGACAACTCTGTGCCTCCAGCATACGTTCTTGAATCAACCTTATAGCTGTCGTGGTATCATCTATATAGGTGACTCCTAAAACTTCGGGGTCCTCGTCCTGTGCCCATGATAGTGGTGTTCGACAACGTCTTCCGTAAAGGGCTTCGTAAGGTGCCATTCTGATGCTCGCCTGGAAGCTGTTATTGTACGAGAACTCTACAAAGGGTAGTAACTGTTCCCAAGGCTCATTGTGTTCCACTATGCATAATCGGAGGAGGTCTTCCATCGTCCAGTTCGTCCTTTCTGTTTGCCCGTCGGTCTGGGGGTGGAAGGCGGTGCTAAAAGCTAACCTGGTTCCCAGATAAGCCTGCACTCGCCTCCATTCTTTTGACGTGAAGCGTCCATCACGGTCAGACATGATTGACTTGGGTATCCCATGAATTCGGACCACCTACTCTATAAATAGGCGGGCTAATATGTCGACACCGTCACCTTGTCTGTTCGGGATGAAGCGAGCCACTTTGGTGAGGCGATCTACTACGACCCATATCGAGTCGTTCCCTGCATGAGATCGGGGTAAGCCATGGACGAAGTCCATGGAGATATCCTCGAATTTCCATTCTGGTATCGGCAGGGGTTGTAGCAAACCTCCCGGGCTACGACATTCTGCTTTGACCATTTGACAGGTCTGGCAGTGTGCTACATAATCAGTGACATCCTTCTTCATTCCAGGCCAATATAATGTTCTTCGCAGGTCCGTATACATTTTTACTACCCCCGGGTGTATTGAATACCTTGTTTGGCGTGCTTCACGGAGTATCTCCTCCCGGATTCCCTCTGCAGCGGGAATGAATATGCGGTGTCTGTACTGTAGGATGCCATCATACAAGTTGTAGTCTTCTTGTGCACTGTGTTGCAAGGCCTGAATGATCGGGGCTGCTTCCACGTCGATCTTCTGGGCCTCTCGTATTCTGTCCCTGATGTCACACTGTATCTCCATCCAGTAAAGCTGGGCCTAATATTCCATCGGGTTCCTGCGGGAAATGAGGATGATATCCAAGTCTGCCAAGGACTTGATTAATTCACTTGGTATCATCTCTAGCCAATTGCCGACCATCGGAGGTTGCCGACTTAAGGCATCTGTAACCTTATTGGCTTTACCGGGGTGATATTGGAGAGCGAAGTCGTAATCGAATAGGAACTCCAGCCATCGGCGCTGTCGGAGATTTAGCTCTTTCTGGGTGAAGATGTATTTGAGGCTTTTATGATCGGAGAAGATCTCGCATCGCACTCCGTAGAGATAGTTCCTCCAAACTTTTAATGCGAAAACTACTGCACCCAGTTCTAGATCTTGGGTGGCGTAGTTTAGTTCGTGAGGCTTTAGCTGCCGGGAGGCGTAGGCGATCACTTTGCCGTGTTGCATCAACACGACTCCCAATCCTTTGAGCGAGGCATCGGCGTAGATCTGGAATCCCTCTGTACCTGAGGGGAGTGTCAGAATCGGGGCTGATATCAGTCGGCTCTTTAGCTCTATGAACGCTGCTTCGCATTCAGGAGACCACTGGAACGTCACGTCCTTTTTGGTCAGGGCGGTACGTGGTAGCGCAATCTTAGAGAATCCTTCCACAAATTTACGGTAGTAGCCGGCGAGGCCAAGGAAACTCCTGATTTCTGCTGCCGACTTAAGTGGCGGCCAGTCTCGTACTGCTCGTACCTTAGCTTGGTCCACCGCTACCCCGTTCTTGTTAACTGTGTGTCCAAGGAAGCCGACTTCTTCCATCCAGAACTCACATTTGCTGAACTTTGCGAAGAGCGAGTGCTCCCTTAGCTTGAGCAGTACCATTTGGAGATGCCTGGAATGGTCGGCTTTGCTCTTCGAGTAGATGAGTATGTCATCTATAAAGACTATCACAAAGTGATCTAGGAAGGGTTTAAACACCGTATTCATTAAAGCCATGAAGGCGGATGGAGCATTAGTCAATCCGAACGACATTACCATGAATTCGTACAGTCCATAGCGGGAGCTGAAAGCGGTCTTGGGGATGTCTTCTTCTCGTACTCTGAGTTGATAGTAGCCAGATCTTAAATCCATCTTAGAAAAGACGGACGCGCCCTGTAATTGGTCGAACAATTCATCTATTCGGGGCAGGGGATAAGTATTCCGGACAATGAGCTTATTCAGTTCCCTATAGTCCACACAGAGGCGCATGGATCCATCTTTCTTTTTAACAAATCGCACTGGGGCTCCCCAGGGCGAGCGAAACCGGCGTCAACTAGCTCTTGTAGTTGAATCTTGAGCTCGGCCAGTTCTCTCGGGGCCATTCGGTATGGAGCTCGGGACACGGGTCGGGCCCCATGTGTAAGTTCAATTTGGAAGTCCACTTCCCGTTGCGGGGGCAACCCGGTAAGGGATTCTGGAAAGATGTCCGGGAAATCCCGAATTATGGGTACTCTAGAGAGCACCTGTGTTTTGTCCTCCATCTCGAAGTAAATTAGGTATACCTCGTCCTTCCGTCGGACTGCTTTCACTGTCTGTGCGGATGTTAAGATAATGCGGGTGACAGAAGGTATACATGTTAGTGTGACGGACAGCCCATTTGGGTTCTGGAGGTGGATCTCCTGAGTTGAACAGTTAATTTTGGCGCTGTGCTCGGCCAACCAGTCCATCCCTAGAATGATGTTGAATCTGGTTATCGCCAAAACGGTCGCGTTGACTTCGAATTCCATTCCTCCTAGCATTGCTCGGAAAGAACACTTTTCTGTGGACGTCATATCTGATCCATCCGGGAGTCGTATTCGTATTGACATCCCGGATGATCGTACGGTGTTTCCCTTGTCAGCGATGAAGTTCTGTGCGACGAATGAATGCGTGGCACCGGTATCGAATAGCGTTTTAGCGGGATGATCTTCTACCAAAAGTAAACCTGATAATATATATATACCATGATTATGAGTTTTTTACAAATATACAGGAGTCGAGATTATGCATGCTACACAAAAGGTCACATCATATAAATATATATATCTATCACATCTTCCTAGGATATCGTAACTACTGAAAGTAGATACCTATCACTACATCGGGTGCAGGACCGTGCTGGAGGTCTAAAGCGTACGCCTCGAGGGGTGCTGCTCTGCCCTGCCTGGCTTGGCCTCTCCTTCCTGCAGGCTATCCTCTGCGTCTACCTCGTCCTCGTCCTCTCTCCGCGGCTCCCTGCACGGCTCTTAGGCTGGGCCTACCTACTGCCTGAGGGCAAAAGGCTCGTATGTGCCCGGGCTGCTGGCAGAGGTAGCAGTTCCCTGCAAAGGGAACATCTCATCGTGCGGCTGGGGCGGGCTGAGGTGCTGGGGTGGTGGTGCTGGGGCTGGAGGTGCTGGTCGAGGCGGGGGTGCCTGCCTATACGGCTGGTGACGCTTATGCTGTCTCCTGGCCTGGTCCTATCTACGTGGGCCTACTCCTCTCTCTCGGCCCTGAGTCCGGGAACACCCACGTGTCCCCTCCGCTGCTGGGCCACCATCCGCTGATCCATCTCTAGAGCGGTGGCGTGCGTGGCAATCGTGTGGAAGGATGCCTGGGAAATCATGATCAGGGCCTGACGGAGATCGTCTCGTAATCCCCGGTAAAATCTGGCCGCCCTGTCTCTATCCGTACCTGCTAAGGTCCCGGCGAAGCGGGCCAAGTGGATAAACTCTCTCTGGTAGTCTGGAACCGTCCTATCTCCCTGTCGGATCTGCAGGAACCGCTCCTGGAGTGCCATCCGGTCCGCATCTGAAATGAAGTACTCTAAAAAGGCCTCTGAGAACTCCCCCCAGAGGATCGTGCTGAGTGGTCGCCCTCTAAATGTAGAGCGGCTGGCAGCCCTCCACTAATCCCGGGCATAGCCCTCTAGTATGGTCACCACCAAGGACACTACGGCTACGGCGGGGCACATCATCCCAACTAAGAGCTCCTCTATCCTCTCCACTCACTCTTCGGCCTGAATGGCTGACTCGGTACCTCGGAAGCTGGGGGGCCTTAGCCCCCGAAATGTCGTCAGAAGATCGGTGGGTACGGTGGCCTACTGGGGTGGCCGTAGGGTGGCTGTCTGGAAAGCGGCTAACAATGCTATCAGGGTCCGTCCCAGCTCTGTATCCCCAAACGGAACTGCGGCTGGAGTGGCAGAGGCTGGTGGTGGAGTGGTAAGGTGGTACTGATCCCTGGAGGAGGATCTTCCGTTACTCGACTTGGGTATCTGGAGAAGTAACAAAACGAACATCAGTACTTGCAAAAATAAGGGAATTTTGCAGGACTGACACGAAAAGAAAGCGGAAAGCGTGCGGGTGTACTACCGTGCAGTCTCGAATCCTTAACCTTAAACCTAAAGGGTCTACCAGGATTCCGCTGCGTGGTTCGTCCTGAACCAAGAAATGGAACCGAGAACGGGAGGATCGAAAGACTGCCCCATGTGGTCGGATCGTGGTAGCTCTGATACATTTGTAAGACCCCCCTCCCCAAACTGAACCGGGTTCAGGGAGGGGGGATCTTACTGCCCAAGGATGACCACTTAGCGCTTCCCGGGTGGCAACGTCCCACCCTCATAAGCACCGAGCGGCCTCCTTGTTAGGCACGAGAATCATAACATCACATCAGAACGCATAGCGGAAGCAATCGAAAGACAGAAAATCAAGCACATAGCTTATATTTACATATTTAAACAGGGTCGAAGCCTAATGTTTACAACTACTGCCTCGGGGCTACATCGACGAAACAAAAGACACTAGTCTGGTCCTATACTCTAGGACTTACGTCGCGGAAGATAGTGGGCGAGGCTGGGGTAATCGAACGGGCCATCTACAAGGCTGGCATCTCATCCTGTGGTGCGAGGGCTTCAAGCTGTCCCATCTCCTGTGATTGGTTATAAGAAATAACCGTTAGTCACAGAGCTAAGTAGAAAATACATCCCCTCCCCGGATCCATATCCAGGGGGCGGCTAAAGGACAGAAATAAATAGCCGAAGCAAAGAAGAGAGTTAGCAACATGTATGCATATATATATAAAAGGGCTCCTGCCCTATTATCCATAATCGCGCCGAATAGTAAATACACAACACTATCTCGCTCATATACGCACCCAGGTATTCAAACCTGTACACACACAAAAACCCTGTGACACCGTTTAAACCGCTTTATTTCAAGCATGGGAGCTAACCCCGCGGGCCTCACCGATGTGGCCATCGGTGACAGTGGCCAGTCTTGCCACTTCTGAGTGTAGTCGTACCGTATCACTCAGGCCCTCCTGTACAACTTGGTGTACTAATTGGATGTGAGCGACATCCGGCGAACCGATTTTTAGGCCGACCAGCGGAGGCAAAATTGCGGGTTCAGAGTGGAGATAACCCGCTGCGCACATCTCCCTGTCGTCATGAGTCGTCAACCCTCCCACACAGGTACGAACGGTCTATGGGCGTGACCGACCCGCCACTTTCAAACAATCTTCAAAACTTTAAGCGAGCGCTTTAAAACTTGACGCGGCACTCTTACTCGACCGGTCACGCAACTTTTGACCGGAAGGCTTAGCGGTATGGGGGCTCCTTATTTGGGGCTAACCTGGGAGGAGGGGCTCAACTCCGGGTTTTTCCCAACTAAGGCCTCGCAAGGGAGGGTAAGCGCCGCTTGCCAGCATAGGGCTGCAGTTAGTACCAAAATAAGTGCAGCAGCAAAAATAGGCCGAAAGCAGAGGCCATAATATCAGTAGAAAATTAGGCCGAAAGCAGAGGCCATGATATTAAGCAGAAAATTAGGCCGAAAGCAGAGGCCATGGTATTAAGCAGAAAATTAGGCCGAAAGCAGAGGCCATGGTATTAAGCAGAAAATTAGGCCGAAAGCAGAGGCCATGGTATTAAGCAGAAAATTAGGCCGAAAGCAAAGGCCATATTATTAGGACCAGTGCGAGACTGGAGAATTATAAGTACCGAAAGTAAAGGCAGGGGACCAGTACGAGACTGGATTTAAAGAAAAGTACTGAAAGTAAATGCAGGGGACCAGTACGAGACTGGATTTAAATAGAAGTACAGAAAGTAAATGCAGGGGATCAGTACGAGACTGGATTTAAATAGAAGTACAGAAAGCAAATACAGGGGACCAGTACGAGACTGGATTTAAATAGAAGTACAGAAAGCAGTAAATAAGTAAATGGTTAGTAGTCCAATCACTCCATAAGAGGAGGCTTCAACGTCGACTCCGCTCATAGGAGGAGGTCCTGCTTTCTCCCCGTTCATAGGGGTTCTACTCGGTCTCGGGAGTTTATTTACATTTCATGATATTTTTAGTAATTCCCCCTTTGTCGTGGATTCGTTCTTTTATAATTATTCCGGCATTATTAGAGTGCGGCGTCGCGCCGCGATTTCGCCCCGAGTTTTGCGTCGATATTCTTAACTTAGTCGATTCCTTAGATCGATACGCGTAATCTTTATTATGCGTTTAAAAATCATACGTCGAGAGGACGTTAATTTATTTCGATGAGTATCGCTCCTTTTCAGGCGTTTATTTTGCTTGCAAAATACCTTTGGAGGACCAAAATAAGAAGTCACACCTCCCAACTTCAATCGTAGTTGTAAAATACCTTTAATTAGAGCCCATAATTTTTGGGGATTTTTACGAACTCATTTGGCTTTTTATTCCTTAAAATAAACTTTATAAAGGGATTCAAAAATAGCAAATCTCCTCCTAAAAATCCCAAACAATTACAGGAGGTGTCCCTTTGGGTGGGGCACATTTTTCATTTAGGAAGTTTTGGCTGAAAGGGCCCCATTTTTCCTCAGAAAAATGGGGAAGGGAGGAAGGTGTTTGGGGTGCGGTTAGAGGCAGGGAAGAGGCGCAGGGGTTTTGCACCCTGCGCCCTCCCGCGGCCCCCACAGCGGATCTGCGGCAGATCCGCTGTGGGGGTGGGGGGCACACAATAGGAGGCGGGGGCGGGAGTTAAGATTAGGGGAGCCGCCCGATTTCCTGGGGGAGATCGGGCGGCTCCCGTTAACCCTAACGGGAGGCGGCCGCTGCCACCGCCGGGCAGCGGCCGGATGGAGCTGGCGCCTCCCCCCATCGGTGCGCCGGGGGCCGGCGACCACTCCGGTGGTGGTCCGGCGGTCTGGCGCCGCCGGACTCCACCGGGGAAAGGAGCAGGAGGTGACGGGGTGGCGCGGCGCAGCCTGCATGGGCCATGCAGGCTCGCTGCGCCACCGCCGCCTCGGCTAGGGCCCTCCCTGCCGCCCCTGGTCGGGGCGCCGGGGAGGGGGCAGACCTCCGGCGGGGGTCCGGCGGCCTGGCGCCGTCGGCCGCCGCCGGGGGAGGGGTTTTAACCCCTACAGGAAAAGGGAAGAGGGGGAGGCCACGGGTGCCGCTGGGGCTGCGTCCTCCGGCGGCCCGACCGCCTCCCCTGCTCCTGCGCCGAGGTCCCGGAGAGGGGACCTACTCCCCCCCAGCGCCACCACCGGCGCTGGGGGAGGAGATTCTACGGCCGAGCCTCCTCCCCGAGCCTTGCAAGACTCGGGGCGGCGGCTGGCGGCGCTCCGGCGACGGGGAGGGGGTTGGCCTTCACTGGGAGGTAGGAAGGAGGAGGGGGAGGTTCTACCTGGCGATGGGGGGCTCGGGTGGTGGAGGGGCGGCCGGCCATGAGGGACGAGGGAGGTGGTGGCGGCTTGGGCTGGCTGGGCTGGCTCCGACAGGGTGGAGGAGGAGGAGGGGTGGCTGAGAGGAGGGGGGGGGGGGGGGGGGGGGGGGGTTTGCACTCAGGGAGGGGGCTGAGCCCCTCCTTATATAGGGGAGGGGGGGGGCCTCCCCTCTCCTTCCTTTTAGCCCATGTGGGATAAAAGGAAGGAGTGGGTGGGGGGAGATATTTTCTCCCCCTCCCCCCTTCTCTCTCCTGCCCCTTTACCCCAATAGGGGCTGCCTATTCATGGGCAGCCCCCTTCCTTGGGGGAAGGGGCTTCTCTTTCCTCCCCCCCTTTATTCAACAAATTCGAGCTTGGGGGGGGGGGGGGGGGGGGGTTGACCAAGGTCAACTTAGGGCCGGGTCCTCCAAGGTCCCGGGGTCCATTAAGATTTGCCGGGGCCGATGCCGGGTTCGTGTGCTTCACATCTCGTGCGTTGCACTGAGGTGGTCTGCATAGTCCCAAAATGGCATACTCTCCATACAACCTCGGGTCGAGGCGCAACGAATTCCATTACGCTCGTATCGGTCACACGAGTTTATCGGAATTGACAGAAGTTAATTCGGGGTTCGTACGACCACTATTCATAATAAGGAGGTAGTGGCGCGCTACGATACCCAAAATGGTCGTTTTCTCCAAACGACCTCGGATCGAGGTGCAACAAATTCCGTTGCGCTCGTATTGTTTATACGAGTTTAACGGAACTGACATAAGTCAATTCGGGGTTCGTACGGCCACTATTCATAATAAGGAGGTAGTGGCGCGCTACGATACCCAAAATGGTCGTTTTCTCCAAACGACCTCGGATCGAGGTGCAACGAATTCCGTTGTGCTCGTATTGTTCATACGAGTTTAACGGAACTGACAAAAGTCAATTCAGGGTACATTTGGTCACTGTACCCCAACGACTTAGTTGCGGCGCGCAACACCACTTAAAACGGTAGTTTTCTATCGCTCGGGCCTACTTTTATTGGGCTTACTAGGGTCTAGGGGCCCAATAAAAGTCGGGATGTTACACATATGACCACAACGCCCATTTTATGCTCATCATGTGGAACGGAAGGTTATGAAATATATAGTGACGCCTAAGTGAGTGGCTTGGGTTGCGTCCTAGTGCAATTCGGGCAGGTGATTGACTATAGGTGCTTCGTGCTCATAGCGTACCCTCGTTTACCTCGTATTGGATGTTGGTGCAGGTACTTGTGAGCCAAGTGGAAAGTAGCAGGCTGAAGCCATATGTTGTGTTGTCCTTCAAAGGCCAACCTCTCTTTTACTGCTTTCCTCATATTGTTGTCCTGCGTGCCGATGAATGTTTTTGAGTTTAAGGCATTGTTGGAATGTAAGGCCTTAAGACCATAACTCTTACTTATTTCATTCCTGGGATAGTGGACAATTCTGAATTGAATGTTATTAAATACTTCCGCTTACTCTAGTGATACTCTTGTGTAGTTCTTTCCTGTTATCATCTTATTAACGTCTAGATAGTGTGTTCGATATGGCGTGGGATCCTGGTCGGACCTACTATTATATTGTTTGTACTGACAGGGTGTTACATAAGACCTGTGAGTGGTAGGCTCGGTATTATATAAGAAAGGACTGGGGTGTCCTGCGAGCTGAGGGCTTGGTGGTGCACTTAGAGGCATTGTTGTATCTGATCCGCAAATCTTAGCACACCGCTATAGGCGGTAGCAAGACTGCGACACGAAACGGCAGTGTACCGATCGTTCATGTAATAATATGAGGAAGTAAATCCCCAAGTATCGAATCTCTCAAGGAACACAGTAAGGTGGAGTTTACTATTGAGGCAGGACTTGAGATTGAAGTCCTTTATGTCGGATGGATGCGAAAGGGGGTGATTTGGTTTGTGGAAAATAAGGGAAAACAACTACAACTACTCATATGCAATGCCGCTATGCAATGCTTCGCTTGGCGGGATGGATACTAGGCAGGCCTTGAGCGCGCTGCTTCGAAAGGGCGGATGGACGAGTAGGCAAATGTAATCGAACTGTGCAGGCCTTGAGCGCACTGCTTCGTTAGGCGAATGGATTACACGGGCCGCTATGCCACGCTTCACTAGGCGGATGGACGAGTAGGCAAACCGTATGAGGGTCGCAAGCACCTCGTCGACAAGCACGCCACTAGCAATTGCTAGTGCGGAACATGAACATGACGGCGGGATGGAGGATGGAATGGGGCGCTCCTCAAATCACATAAACCACAAACATAACCACAAAACCATGGAAAATTATACTAGTAATATTTAGGGTTTATGGACATCATTCATATAGAAACATACAACCACACACATCAAATAGAATCAACAAAAGTAACAAGGAGGAGGTAAGATTACAACCGAAGCACGAAGACTCGTCGGAGATTCACGGCCGGAATCTAGGGTTGTCAATCCTCGTCCGGGCTCGGTCTTCAACTGTCGTCCGGGGTAGAAGAGGGCTGTCACTACCTCCCAATGGACCCGTCTTCTTCGTCAATAGCCTTCAGCCACGATCTTGCCGGAGAACTCCAAGGATATAGTGCAAAATCCGTTGAAATGGAGCTTGGAAGCTTCTGAATGATGGAGGAGGCCGAGAGGATACTCCGGCTCGAGATTGGCCTGAAGAATATGTCCGGAGCACCTCCAGATGGTGGGCGGCGATGGAGCAGCGAAAATGGCGTGGAATTGGAGATCTTGGCGCGAGAAAGAAAGTCTATCCCCGTTTAGGTCGAAAGCTGCAGCTTTTATAGAAAAAGATCAGAAAATAGGTCACGCACGATCGAACGCACGACCGTGCGTGAACCGTGCGATAATTAATGATAAAAACTGCCGTAAAGACGAAGCTGCGCCGCCCGTGCGATTTACTCACGCACGGGCAAATCCGCACGTGCGTTAAAACGCACGGTAAATTCAGAAAAGATAAAAACAGGAAGAAACAGGCAACCGTGCGTTTTACTCACGCACCGGCAATTCCGCTCGTGCGTCAAAACGCACGACTAAACTCAGATCTCCCATTTTCAGCCCAGATGAGAACGCACGACCGCAACCGTCCGTGCGTCAAGGAAATGCACGACCGTGCGATATGCGCAGTCATGAATTCTGGATTGAAATGGATGAACCGTCCACCTGCACAGCCACAACACAGCTGGGAATACCCTTCCAGCTCTAACATGAAAATAGAAATACGATGGGGAGCACAGTGTGCTTACCCCCAGCAATGTAGCGTGCAATTGCACACCAAAATGGGCCTAAAAGGTGCACTAAGTGCGAGAAGAGTGAACAAGTGAAATATAAGCATTAATGAACTAAAAATGTAGTGCAAGTGCGTGAAAACTAGCACAGATGAGTCCAAATATGTTTATATAAATGGGGCTCATCACACCCCCAGACTTACCTGTTTGCACGTCCCGAGCAAACAAATCTGGCGGAGTATGAAAACGGTAGTTAGTGAAGGGAATTGCAAAATAGGAGTACGGTGCGAAGTATCACACGCATGCAAATAGAAATTCAGTAAAAGGAGATTCTAACTATGCTAACTAATTTACAAAAGTGTTAAAGCGTAAATGAAGATTTAGTTATACTCAGATGGTGAATCATGAAGAATTTGTGTGGTCGTGCACGATGTGAAAGTAAACAAGCGACCCAGGAGGGTGTTGCAAAAGACCGGAATTCAGGGATAACTCCGCTGAAATCCATCAACGACGAGAGCCATAAGCTTGCCCGGTTACACTCTCTCTATGACGCTAGCAAACTCACAAGTTAAATCAATAGGGCTTTCAGGTTATAATGGGGCTTAGGTTACGGTATGATATTCAATGATAAACAAGACGGCTACGCAACCCAATTGAGTCAAAATATATCGATGTACCAAAACAAAACCAAGAACGATGCTAGTGTGACACACCCCTAGACTTAGCTTGAAAACTGGGTGTGCACACAGCCTACTCCAACAAATACCAACTGAATTTTCTATTACGCTCAAAGGGATTTCTTTTCATTCCAATTCTTTTCAGATTTTTTTTTAACTTCATTTTTTTTCTTTTATCCCCCGGTTGGTTCACAATAATGAGTTCAGCAAATAATATAGATTTTTCTTTCACATCACAAAGGTTCCATACATCACATTAAATCAAGAAATATGATTTCAGTTAACTCGCTACTTGGTTGCGATAATAGGATAAGCTTCATGCTTTGGTGATTGAAAGAAGAGCTAAAACAAAGGAGGGGTAGGCACAAACTTGGCTTGCAAAGGTAAACGCATAGGTCTTGGGAAACAAGGCTCAAACTAGCCAAAACAAATGGCCTACATCATGTTTAACAATATGAGTTGCTCTCGCCCATGCTTCAAAAGTCGCTTGGGGCAAGCTCTTAGCCCACGAGAAAGGTAAACCTTCCTCCCGACTCGAGCAACACACAACTAGCGCTTGCCTACACACAACACCGTGCTATCGCCAATTTCATTCACATTCACCAATTGAGTATAATAAATCTACAACTACGCAAAAACACTAATCGTTAATTAAATGCATAGAAATAATCTAATTTTACTCAAATTTCTACTGGAGCATGCGAATGCGACTAAAGCACTACAAGAGTCAACATCACACTCCGACTTGTAATACCTAAACTAACATCCTATTTCCAAATCCCAACCAAAATGAGCGTGAACGGAAGCACACAAACAAGTGAGTGCGCGCTTGTGCGGGTGAAATGGTGTGTGAAGCATATGAACAAATTTATTACAAAGCTTAAATAAAATTACTTCTAGTATGCAATCCAACATGTGCGTGCACTGCGGGTACCAAACATCTCTCCCCCAGACTAAATCTACACACTAAGATCAGCTGAAATAACAACATGAGTGTAAGACAATGAAAAGAGGAGAGGTTACCCCATGCTCAGAAATGAGCATACCAGAAGATTTGGCGTTAAATTCTGAAAACTTCACTCCAAGGGTCCGCCACCAAAGAAATTGCCGCACACCTGCAAGCAAAAGACTCCACGCAAAAATATATATATATAAAACTAAACTATTAGCGTATTAGAGAAATAAAAACAAAAGAGACTTGGGTTGTCTCCCAGCAGCGCTTTTGTTTACCGTCCTTAAGCTGGACTTAATACCTGTATTATGCAGTTTTAATAAAAGTCTAAGCATAAAGCAAAAGCTAGTAAATCCTAAATATTACATGCCTCAAAATGATAAACTATAAGTTGATTTAAAATAGTAACTGAAAATAAAAGAAATGGGCCCGAAGACCCAAAAGTAGCACATCAGAAGATTATGAGCTTTCCATCTCCATATTTCATCTTTCTTCATCCTCTTCCTCTCCTCCAATCTGCGGTCATGGATGAAGTAGCGCTTTCCACCCTGCACCCAGTCTTTTAAGGAAAACGCGGGCAATGATGATGAGGTGGAATAGGCGATGGATTTCATCATTGCCATTTGATTGTCCTTCCAAGACTGCCACTCATAATCACCCAGGAATGGGTCCACATATTCATTCACCCGCATGGGGATATACGAATTATCATAAATAGAAGCAGGAGAGGGAGCAGGAAGGAGGAATTTATCAATATCAGCATTATTAGAAGGAGGATTAGGAAATAAAATGGATGAAGGACTAAAAGGTTCACATAAAGGAGGAGTGGCACCGACGTCACTCCTGGCAGGTTTCCAAGCATGATCACTGTCAGTGTCGTAAGAGTCATAACAAGGCGCATCTAAAAACTCGAAGGCATCAATGGTGCGACAGATCTCCTTCACCAATGAAGAGGTGCATAACTCCTCATCAGAAAGGTCATCCTTATCATCCCACTTTGGTGCAACTTGGAGGTCGAGAACATCACCCTGAAAATAATCTTCGACAGGATCATAAAAGATATGCGTAGAAAAGTTTGCAAAGAAACTGGAGGAACCTCAGAGTCATAAAGTAAAACATCAGGTTCCTCTGCAAAAAGATCTGCTAACGCCTCCCCAATGGAAAGAATACTTTCCTCATCCCACTCTAGTTCATCATGGAGCTCCCAAATCTCACCTTGTTGGCCATCAAATGAATCATCGTCATCACTAGGAGTAAAGCCATATACTGGGAGTGAAGAGTCCATGCACGAGATAAGTTCATGGGTAGAGGGAACGATTGCCTCCATGGGTAAAGAATGAGCAGTAGGGACAATGTTGTCAAGAGTGAAGGAGCAGCGGTCAGGAATTGGAGTAGGTAAAAGCCTGGGGCAGTCCTTCAAAACATGATCTGTATTTTGACAAAGCAAACAACGCAAAGTCCTACGTAGCTTATCATTCATAATATTTAAGGCGTCAATAGCATGACAGAAAGTGTCATAGCAGCTAAGCTTAGGCACAGAATCCATAGCGATTCAAAGTTCTTTGAGCAGAAAAGCTACACAATCAATTATAACAAAACTTGGGAAACTTGCTTACAACTTTTAAAATAGGAGAGAGAAAGAAATAATAACAAACAATAAATAACTAAAAAGCAAAAAAAATAACAAAGCGGCTATACACACTGGAAGAACTACTATCTCTCGGCTCTCCCTCTCAAGAAACTCACACGTCTGTGTTCCCCGGCAACGGCGCCAAAAACTTGATGCGCAAATCTTAGCACACCGCTATAGGCGGTAGCAAGACTGCGACACGAAACGGCAGTGTATCGATCGTTCAAGTAATAATATGAGGAAGTAAATCCCCAAGTATCGAATCTCTCAAGGAACACAGTAAGGTAGAGTTTACTATTGAGGCAGGACTTGAGATTGAAGTCCTTTATGTCGGATGGATGCGAAAGGGGGTGATTTGGTTTGTCGAAAATAAAGGAAAACAACTACAACTACTCCTATGCAATGCCGCTATGCAATGCTTCGCTTGGCGGGATGGAGACTAGGCAGGCTTTGAGGGCGCTGCTTCGAAAGGGCGGATAGACGAGTAGGCAAACGAAATCGAACTGTGCAAGCCTTGAGCGCACTGCTTCGTTAGGCGAATGGATTACACGAGCCGCTATGTCACGCTTCACTAGGCGGATGGACAAGTAGGCAAACGGAATGAGGGTCATAAGCACCTCGTCGACAAGCACACCACTAGCAATTGCTAGTGCGGCACACGAACATGACGACGGGATGAAGGATGGAATGAGGCGCTCCTCAAATCACATAAACCACAAACATAACCACAAAACCATGGAAAATTACACTAATAATATTTAGGGTTTATGGACATCATTCATATAGAAACATACAACCACACACATCAAATAGAATCAACAAAAATAACAAGGAGGTGGTAAGATTACAACCGAAGCACGAAGACTCGTTGGAGATTCACGGCCGGAATCTAGGGTTGTCAATCCTCGTCCGGGCTCGGTCTTAAACTGTCGTCCGGGGTAGAAGAGGGCTGTCACTACCTCCCAATGGACCCATCTTCTTCATCAATAGCCTTCAGCCACAATCTTGCCGGAGAACTCCAAGGATATAGTGCAAAATCCGTTGAAATGGAGCTTGGAAGCTTCTGAATGTTGGAGGAGGCCGAGAGGATACTCTGGCTCGAGATTGGCGTGAAGAATATGTCCGGAGCACCTCCAGATGGTGGGCGGCGATGGAGCGGCGAAAATGGCATGGAACTGGAGCTCTTGGCGCGAGAAAGAAAGTCTATCCCCGTTTAGGTCGAAAGCTGCAGCTTTTATAGAAAAAGATCATAAAATTGGTCACGCACGGTCGAGCGCACGACCGTGCGTGAACCGTACGATAATTAATGATAAAAACTGGCATGAAGATGAAGTTGCGCCACCCGTGCGATTTACTCACGCACGGGCAAATCCGCCTGTGCATCAAAACGCACGGGTAAATTCAGAAAAGCTAAAAATAGGAAGAAACGGGCGACCGTGTGTTTTACTCACGCACGGGCAATTCCGCTCGTGCGTCAAAATGCATGACTAAACTCAGATCTCCCATTTTCTGCCCAGATGAGAACGCACGACCGCAACCATCTGTGCATCAAGGAAATGCACGACCGTGCGATATGCGCAGTCATGAATTCTGGATTGAAATGGATGAACCGTCCACCTGCATCAGCCACAACACAGCTGGGAATACCCTTCCAGCTCCAACATGAAAATAGAAATATGATGGGGAGCACAGTGTGCTTACCCCTAGCAATGTAGCGTGCAATTGCACACCAAAATGGCCTAAAAGGTGCACTAAGTGTGAGAAGAGTGAACAAGTGAAATATAAGCATTAATGAACTAAAAATGAAGTGCAAATGCGTGAAAACTAGCCCAGATGAGTCCAAATATATGTATATAAATGGGTCTCATCAGTATCAAGCAGTACGCGTATACCCTGTGTGTTCTTAGGGGCATACAAGACTTTTAGGCTGGGAGATGTGTGACATAAGCCTAGAAGTGGACATGCCCGATCCACTACCCTGTTTGCCTCAACCGGGCACCCAAGTTGTCATACTCGAACAGAGGGAACTAAAAAGGTCTGTACGTATAAAGTCGGGTGGGTGAGTTGCATCATTGCATTGCACATCATAGCATAGCATCATTGCATAAACAAGACCTTATCGTATAAATTAGTATGAGCTCTTTTATACGATGAGTTTACCTTAGTGCCAGATCCCTTAAATTATAGGTTTGTATCGGCATTCCCATAAGTTAAGGTTATTTTCGTAGCTACTCTTCCTTATTACTCTATCTGCTCCTTTTTGTACTGCTTTTATTTAATGCTGATATACCATAATTGTGCTAGATTAAAATCATTTTCAATACTTGTTTAGTACATATGCCTTGCTAGACTTGTCGCTTGTCACCTGCTTGTTTTTACCCCTTGTTGTCCTCCACTTCGTTCTTCCGAACGGTGCCTAGGAGTCGCGGGGGGAGGCGGGGACAAAACTGACTTAGTCTTTATGACAAATAATCGGTTGTGACCGTAGGATTCGGAGGAGCTGGAGCAGCAATACGACCAACAGGACGTGATGGCAAGACTCGAGGAGCAGTTTCCGGGCAACACCACTACTTAACGACAGACTGATAAAACTTTGATAGCTTCCACATAGATGTAGAGTGAGAGAGTTGTTTTACTTTATTTTTGGGCATGTACCGGGCATAAGCCCTACTCTCTTTCATTTATTGTACTCATTGTTGGACTTGTATTCATTTGGATATACATATATTTGTTTGATTGTGGACTTGGTTTATTTTACTTAGTTTTCTTCTTATCTCTTGTTGGCATGTTTGATCGTTCTTGCCGGCAGGATCATTGTCTTATGGAGGCGGCTAACTTACGTGTTAGCTCCACCGTAAGGCAGTGGTTCTGGGCATAAGATCCGGGAACACTCCAGGTGCGGGAGAGGGATCTTACACATTTGACATGAGTAAAGAGCTATTTGAGGGACCGCACCCCTGTGGAAAATGGACCAACAGTAATATTTAGAGGTTCAGAAAATGGGGTGACCAGAGGATATGGTAACATTTCCAATGGTTTAGTCGCCATCACAAAGGTAGCTTATGTGGAGGGATTGAATCACAATCTCATAAGCATAAATCAACTTTGTGATTTAGGTTTTGTTATAGTTTTCTACGAGGATAGATGTTTAGTTAAGAGATCCTTGAATTTTGAGGCTACCTTAACTGGCACTAGGAGTGGAAATATTTATTATCTTAATTTCTTTCATTCAGACTCTCCTAAGCCAGTGTGCTTTGTAGCAAATGAGAAAGATGATCTTTGTGTTCAATGGCACAAGAGAGTTGCCCATATTAATTATAAAACAATTAGCAAGCTTTTCTCTCAAGACCTTGTTAGAAATGGACCCAACATTAAGTGCATTAAAGAAGGTTCATGTCATGCATGCCAACTTGGCAAGCAAACTAGGACCAGGTTTAAGGTCATTACTAACAACGACTCTACTTGGTGCCTCTACACGTTGTACATGGATTTGTTTGGTCCTATGTCAGTTCATAGCTTAGGAGGGAAAGCTTATACTCTTGTAGTAGTTGATGACTATTCAAGATTCACTTGGGTGTTCTTCCTTAAAAAGAAGCCAGATACCTTAGACATCTTAAAGAACTTTGTCAGGCAAATCCAAAATGAAATAAGGTGTACTGTTGTCAAATTCAGAAGTGGCCATGGTACAGAATTTTAGTCAGGAGTCATGATAAAATTCTGTCAAGAGTTGGACATCTCCCAAGAATTTGCCTCACCTAGAACTCCTCAACAAAATGGAGTGGCAGAGAGGAAAAATGGAATCTTAATAGAGGTCAGTAGGACAATGTTGAGTGACTCCTCTCTACCAGAATCCATCTAGGCATAGACTGCCAACACATCATATCATGTAATAAATAGGGTTTCTATCATCAAAGACCACAAGAAAACTCCCTGTGAGCTTATGAAGGGAAGAAAACCTACCTTATCCTACTTCCGAATCTTTGGTAGTAAATGTTATGTACTTAATAATGGGAAATCCAAGATAACCAAGTTTGTAGAGAAATGCAGTGAAGGTATTTTTGTTGGCTACAGCTCATATAGCAAAGCTTATGGGGTGTATCACATCAATACTCAAGTAGTAGAAGAATCTGTGCATGTTGTATTTGATGAGACTAGCCTTATCCACCTAGGATGGTCTAGTTCTTTAATGGATGCAGGTAGAACTGAGAAAATGGAGAACCTATTCATTGAAGACAAAGTTGAAACTCCAGTGAAAGTCAAAGATTACTCAGTTGTAGAAGACTTAGAGGAAGATGTTGTGGAAGGTTTGGATACACCAGAAGAAGAACATCCTGCAGAACTAGTCACAAGAGAAACCTTCAGAAGACTGCCAACTGCATCTAGACACATCAGACATCAACCACAGGAGCAAATCATAGGAGATGCCAGCCAAGGAGTTCTGACAAGAATCAGGGCCTTGAATGAAGCCTTATATCTAAGCTTTCTTTCTCAAACTGAACCCAAGAAATATGAGGAAGCAAATTCAAATCCATTCTAAATTGTAGCCATGCAGGAAGAATTAAACTAATTCAAGAGATACAGAGTATGGAAACTAGTTTCTAGACCCCAAGGACACAATATCATATAAACCAAATGGGTCTACAGGAACAAGTTGGATGAAAATGGAGTAATTACAAAAAACAAGGTCAGGCTAGTTGCAAAGGGATACAAACAAGAGGAGGGCATAGACTTTGATCAGACTTTCACCCATGTTGCAAGATTGGAAGCCATCAAATTATTTCTAGCATATGCAACACACAAGGATTCAAGGTCTACCAGATGGATGTGAAGTTAGTCTTTCTAAATGGTGACCTCAAAGAAGAAGTGTATATAGAGCAACCCTCAGGTTTTGTTGATTCTGAACACCCTAGTTATGTTCATTTTCTTAGAAAAATATTATATGGGTTGAAACAGGCTCCTAGAGCCTGGTATGAAATCTTGTCAAGCTTTCTCATTGAGAACAAGTTCTCAATGGGGAAGATTGACAAGACAGTGTTCCTAAGGGAAGTAAAGGGCAAAATCTTGCTAGTGCAAATCTATGTGGATGACATACTATTTGGCACTACAGATGATCATCTCTGCAAAAAGTTTGTCAACTTGATGCATAGAAAGTTTGAAATGTGCAGTATGTGAAAGCTCAAATACTTCCTAAGTCTCCAAGTGAAACAATCTGAAGATGACATATTCATCTCACAGACTAAGTTCACTAGAGAGCTAGTCAAGAAATTTGGATTGGACAGTGCTTCTTCCATGAAGATTCCCATGGGATCTAATGTGACTCTGGATAAGGATGAAAATGGAATACCCTTTGATGAAACCAAGTACAGATGCATGATTGGATCTTTGCTCTACCTAACTGCTAGTAGGCCCGACATAATGTTTACCACATGTGTTTGTGCTAGATACCAGGTGAACCCCAAGGAATCTCACCACTCCTCTGTCATGAGGATCTTAAGCACCTCAAGGTCTTGTCCTATGATACCCTAGGAACAATGATTGTGAGCTAACTGGTTATTCAGATGTAGATTATGCAGGGTGCAAGGAAGATAGGAAGAGCACTTCAGGGACTTGCCAATTCTTTAGAGGAAGACAGGGACTTGCCAATTCTTTAGAGGAAGACTCATTTCATGGATCAACAAGAAGCAAAAAAGTGTAGCAATCTTTGCAGTAGAATCAGAATATATATCTGTACGGAGTTGATGAACTCAATTATTGTGGATTCAACATCAAATTCAAGACTATAATCTGAAAATGACCAAAAAACCCTTGTTTTGTGACTCATCTAGTGCCATCTCAATTGCTAAGAACCCTGTCTCGCACAACAGGACTAAGCACATTGAGATAAAGTATCACTTCAATAGGGAGCATGTGGAGAATGAACATATTATCCTTGAGTTTGTCCCTACAGACAAACATGTAGTTGATATATTCACAAAGCCCCTAGATGAAGATAAGTTTAACTTCTTCAAGTTCCAATTGGGGATGTTGAACTTATGATAAATCCTAACTCAATTTCAATTTGATATCATCTATTTATAGTCACTGATAATATGTATGCTAAGTGTTGCAAGTACCTCTCCAGAAGTGATGGAAATTCACTAAGTCTGAAAGATATCGGTGGGTTGTCTCAACGACATAGTTAGATGTATCGACGACACTGCACGTATCTCAACGACACAAAGATTCACTTACGAAAACTAAGAGGCACCTATAAAGTCGGTGGAAGGATGCTTGGCGATGAAATGTTTCGATGACACAATGTGCATCATCGAAACGCAACCCAACTATTTAACGCAATATTGGATCTTTCAATCTAAGTCATCTAATGATTAATTAATCAAATCAACAGTATAGACAGGTACGTGCCCCTTCATCTGTCTCTAGTATAAATATGATGAATACTTAGGACAAATTACACTGTCGTTTGCCCTAAGTCAACTATGTGACAATCTCTCATTTCGTTCCCGACATTCACTCATCCCGCAAACTTGATTCAATGGATTCAAAGAAAGACAAGCAAAAGGATGAGGCATCCGTGATCTCTGGATGTGAGCTTCTGCGAGAAGGCTTCAATTCTTGCTTAGAAGAAATCAAGTCAGTATTAGGGTTTCTAGAAGTGGCAGGATTGGAGTACTTACTCAGTGAGTCATGCGTTCTGATGCATAGAGAGCTGCTAGAATTTTATGAAGGAGCAAGGGTAAATCATTCTGAGACCTCTATAAAATCGATGGTGGCCAAAAGGAAGGTAAAAATGTCTACCAAGAGCCTGGGGAAGGCTTTGTGGCTATAAGACCACTTTTTGCTTTTGTTTCCAGGTCTTATGCCCAGAACCACCGCCTTATGGTGACTCCAACACACGAGGAGGTTGTCACTGTGAGACGCTGATCCTGCCGGCAATATAACATTCAAAGACCAACCATTCATCACAAAGTAATAAAAGCAAAAATAAATTAACATAGTCCACATCACATCATATAATTATAGTAGATGTCCACAGATGTGTTGAAGTAAAAAGTGCGCAGAAGAGTAGTACGATAAATAAGGGCTTAAGCCCCAGTATATTTATTCCTCACCACAATCTCTCATGTTTAAGCAACCTCACACTGATTAGGAAAGACATGGAAGACTGCATTTGGAAGATAATATCTCGTCACACTCACAGGTGCTGCTCCAGATGCTCTAGATACTCTGAATCCTGGTCATGCCACCGCATCACATTCTGTCCTCTCTATATACTGGGTCTGTTGCTCCTGGGGCTTCTGTTGTTATGTCATATCCAGCCGTTAATCAAAAAGACTAAGCGGTTTTCCCTATCTCCTCCCTCGGTGACTCCTAGGCACCGGGCGGGAGGAAGAAGCGGAGGACAACAAGTGGTATATCAAAATAGGTGACAGTGCTCTCACTCACATAGTAGTAACCAGAAACTAATACGAGATCTACTAGCAAGTACAATAAATCACTAACAATTCT
Source organism: Dactylorhiza incarnata (assembly GCA_033032865.1). NCBI lineage: Eukaryota > Viridiplantae > Streptophyta > Magnoliopsida > Asparagales > Orchidaceae > Dactylorhiza > Dactylorhiza incarnata. The sequence goes on from JAWHQI010000030.1 coordinate 15,230,741, forward strand.
ACTATGTAAGAGCTATATATAAGAACAACAATAAGACCAACAAATATGTAGAAGAAGTACACCTAACTATCATTGCAGAGAAGTAATCTTAACTTATAAGGAATGCCCATACAATCTTATAAGTTAAGGGGTCATTTTGCATAGACTCATCGTATAAAGGAGCTCATACTAGATTATACAATGAGGTTTATGAGGTATATGTATGATGCATATGATATGCAGTGCAATGCAATGTTTATATTATTAGTTCACACACATGCAACTGACTCACACGACTATGTACGTACAGATCTTTAGTTCTCACTTTTCAGAAGTACATCTAACCTCTCGGGCACCTCCTGTCATGGTCAAATGGTGGAAGAGGAGCGGGTGTCTCCTCACCTAGGTGGGCACAACACATACTAAACCTAGGCTCTAACGTACGCTATGACACCAGTGCTTGGTACTCATGAACTTACGCGTACTCTTGCTGGACCCGTAGGGACCAGGACTTAAAATAGGCTAAGTATAGGGTTATTAGGGCATGAGACCTTTTGGTCGCGCAGTAAAACATTATGGCCCACTGAACTCCTACCACTCACCGAGTCATCGTACTTCTGTCAGTGTGTCGACTAGGCTAGTACTGAAGACTCACCACATGTTATGCACAAACACATGTTCCACCCGAGCTCAAGCTCGCAGGATGAACTCGTCCTTTATAACTATCGAGCCTACGACTCCATGGACAAACTTTTCCGTTCCACTCTATAAAGTACTATTCGCCTAAGTTGTATGTGTATGATTCTTTCATATTCCTAAACCCTCTAGTCTTTTTTCTACTCTTTTGTTAATCTTAGATGTTTATGGTGCATCTTGGACTTCCCGAGGTCTACCCGATGAAGGGCTAGCAGCGGTACTAGAAGGTATGATAGGGTGACATCACAAACCTCCCTTCCTCAAGATATTTATTATTATTGGTGTCTACCCATACCTCCCACAATCTCTCTGATTACTTTAGAGCCCTAAGATGATTTATAGTTATTTATGGGAGCATTGATCTTCAATTGAACCTACGTTGTCTGTTATTTGTTGACTGACTTCTTCTCAGCTTATCTCCACTTGGTCACGATCTAGGACTAATCCCAGAAGCTTAACATACCATATTATTGTTGGTGGCTCATATCGTCTCACTCCTCTTTTGAGGCTTAATAATTCAACCTTAAGCATTTCTCTAACCGCACACCAAACTTTCTTGGGACTAGTTTCAAAATGAACTGGCCTACCCACCATGTTATGTGGTACATGGCAGTTCTAAGGTTGTTGGAGTTGTGTATGATAACAAAAGGATGTCCAAATCACTAAATGCAGATTTGATATCTGCAGACCAACTTGATTATGAGTGTAATCTAAGGCCCTTATGAGGTGTATATGAGAATCATGTTCAAAGGCCTTCAATTTTATTCCTGAAGCTCTACATGACAAGTAGTGTATTCATGATCAATCTTGTGCATTTTCCATTAAGGGCCTAATTATTTAACCTTCTATAATTAATTGTTGACTTCCAATTTCAACATGAAGTATGATTTTCTGATAGTTGTCTTTGCTACATATTTTTTTACCAGAGGTTCCCCTAGGTTAAAATGCACATTTCTAGAATTTGGTATTTTTTTTCTATTTTAACTTCTGCCAATAATAATTTAATACAAAAATTGGGCCTAAACAACATTTACAAAGGATCGCCATATTTATTTCAACTAAAAATTGCAAGAAAATACCCAGTGCTTAATAATGATCCAAAATTAACTTCTACAATTTTTTATCAATTTCCAAACATATATGATCACTTAAACCAATTTTACTAAATATAGACCAAAAGCTCATTTTAAGAAATACACCAAGATTAATGTTTGCCCAGAAGTCTGCGACCTCTCCTCTCCAGCCAGAATGACCATTTCCAACGGTCTCAGCTTTTGGAAACCGCCCAGATTGCCAGCCTCAGCTCCGGATTGCTCATCCAAGTCCTATGCGGTCAAGATCTCAGAGACCGCCAGACTGGGCAGTCTGGTTCTTTTTCTTCTTATCTCTGCCCTGGCTCTCCTGTATCCAGGGCATCCCATAATTTTTGGATCTACCCATTTGGGATGTCTCTGTGTCTATAAATAGGGGGTAGGGGTACCTGAAAAGGGACTTTTGTGTCGAGGCTCCAACTTACAACCTGTGTAAGCGGTCTTGAATTCTGTCACTTTTCTACCTCTTCCTCTGACCTGTTCTGGCCTTTCATCTTGTAACCACTTTTGAGATTGAAACAGTTTTTCTCGTCAGAGGTCTCTCCATTGATATCTTTTGTCTCAAGTAATCTGCACTTCACAGTTTCATCCATCCCCTCTCTAGTGTAAGTTTTTGGAAGAACATTTTTTATATCAACAGAACGAACACGCGATCTTCAGATTTGAAGTGTTTAGGTGAAATCAGTAGACTTTTTGAGATGTCAAACCATGAAGGTCAGACCAGTCAGTTCACAGGCGGTCTCCCTTCTTCTGTGAGTGCAACCTCTTTAGAAGATCTCTTTCATTCTCTTCTTTTCTTTGTTGTATTAATGTATATACAAATAATATTTGAAAATTTTGAAAAAAAAATGTTGAAGAAAAAATTTAGAAAAACAAAAAAAAAGCATCTTTAGATTTTTTTTTAGTATTAAAGTTTATATACAAAATCAAAATATATAAAAAAAGATCATAATTAAAAATCCAAAAAAAAAGATGAAAAACTTATCCAAAAATCCAACAATAAAAGAAAACCCCTACTTAGCTTTTTGTTATTTTCAAAGCTAGGTTGAGTTTATTTATAAGCATTTTTATTATTTTTGATTCGCTAAGTCTTTTTATTTGTATCATAGTTTGTAGATTTAATCTTTTGGAATTTTAGTTGTAAAGAATATTTTGTGATATTAATTCAATTAGAGAACAAACTTTTTAGCACTACTTCGAGTTAACCCTATATTGCTTCTTTTTGTATTATATTGGCAAACCATTTTTAGATTTAATTATTCTTACATCAAACTTATGAAACTTTAGGAATAGTCTAATCTACTAAAATTTGCTCTCAAAATCTACTTAATTTATAAACTCTAGAAATTTCTACAAACCTTACCCCTTATCCCCTTTCTTGGTATTTTATTCTAAAAGATCTTGTGTCAATGGGAATAAGATTTCATTCTGTAAACATAGGCACCCAATTTTATTAAAAGATTATCTGACAAGAATAAGATTTTTGTTCCCTAAACATATACATTGGGTTATTTTTGAAGATTGAAAAAAAAAATCATTTTGGGAGTAAGATTTCATTCCCTTAAACTCTATCCAAAAGAAAAAATTGAGTGGGGTGCCAGGATAAAATCCATCACTACCAAATCAAGAATCATCTTCTCTTACCAAGTTTTCTCCTACCTCTTAGCCAATAAAATTGAAACTTAGATATAAATTAAAAAGTTTGGGAGAGCATAATTAGTAGGTTTTATTAATTCATAAAAATGTCTCTTAAAAGTTAAAGTTTTTATAATTCAATTATAAACATGGTGCTAGTAATTACAATCATTTAGGTCGCTATTTAGCTAACTTTAGAAGTCTTGTCGGCTAGAACCTTTTCACTCTTTTTAAATCATTTTCATAAATTAGGACTTACCTCTTTTAATCTCCTAAATTTATTTTGATCTTACTTTTGATTAAATAAATTTTTAGTAAATTAGAAATTTTATTAATGTTTTATAAGCATCCTTTACTTTTGCTCTGGAATAGCAAAAGATTAAGTATGAGGGTATTTGATGAATAGTAAAATATACCTATTTTGTATATAGTTTTCTATATAGTTTTATTAAAAATTTGTAATATTTCATATAAATTATTGAATAAATGATTTGTTTTAACTTATATATATATATGTAAAAATGAAACTATTTAAGTATATATATATAAAACAATATAGTAAGTATTTAAATGTTTAAGTAAATATATATGTAAAAATATATCTATATATGTAAATATATATATAGTAAATATGTAAATATATATATATATATATATAAAGTACTTAAAAATGTATATGTAAATACTTATTAAATAAAAACTAAGTCTATATATATAAATTTTGGTTGTAATTAAAGTTAAATATTTATTTCCTTAAAGCTTCCTGTCGATCGACAGGACGGGATGTCGATCCCGTCGATCGGCTTCCCGTCGATATTATGACTTGCTTTTATTTCCTTAAAGCCTCACGTCGATCGACGGGACGGGATGTCGATTTCTCCTTCTCGTCTATATGTATTAATATATTATAATATATATATATATATATATATATATATGTGTTCAACAGATATGCGCGCTTGCCTGCGTGGAGATGTACTTGGTTAGCCTCCATTGAGGTGGCGGGATCGAATCCAGGCCGATGACATTTTTGCTGGATTAAATCCAGCTATCAGTAGCCCAACCCGCCAGCTACTATCCGCACCCCAGCTTTCTCACCCCAGCTTTCTAGCTATCCGCACCCCAGCTTTCTAGCTGTACCACACCCCAGCTTCTAGAAGCAGCCTGCTGTTCTGCCAGCTCAACCCGCACCCAGAATTCAACCTCCAACTGCTCTGCCAGCTTTTTTTTACTAAATGCAGACCCCTTTTGCCTATAAATAGAGGATGCCCCCTCTTCAATCCCCCCTCTTGGATTGCCCATTTTGGGGTGATCTTCCACCATCTTTTCCACCTTAGTTTTTTGTATTTTCTTTTTATGTTTTTTTATGTAATTAATTAAGTGTTGTTTTTGTAATTTCCTTTTATATTTTCTGTTTGATGTTGTATTGTTTTTATTTCTCGTAATCTTTATTACTTGTCTTTTTATTCCTTGTAAACTCCTTTATTATGGCAATAAAATAAGTTTAGTTTTTTTATTTCGTGCAATTCATAGCGTAGTTTCATTTCTGCAATTTTATTTCTATACTGTATTTCAATTCATAATTTAGTTTCATTTTTGTCTTGTCATTTCCATTCATAACTTAGTTTAATTATCTGCACTTCAATTCCTACAATTTTCCTTTCTTTAGCTAAGCTTATTTACCGCCGTAATTTTGATTTTTGTTTTAATTCAAATTTATTCATCTTCGTAACTTTCGCTCTTTTTCTTCCTTGACACGGAATCGATGGAGCCGAATATTACGTTTCCGTTTATATTCGCTTTAATTCGAATTTTAGTTATCTTTATTTTTGCTTTGATTCAAATTTATTCGCCACCATAATTTTCATTTTTTTCTTCCTTGACGCGGTAGAGATTAGAGCGGAATATTATGTTTTTGTTTGAAAGCAACTTTCGTTCTCGTTATTTTATGTTTTCGTCGTTTTTCGTTTCTGTTGTTTTTCTTTTCGTTGTTTTATGTTTTGGTTACTTATGTTTTCATCTTTTATAGCTTAATTCTACTTTACTATCACGCATTTATTTCCCTTCAACCCGTTTGGGTAGAACTCGTCTAGCATTTATTTCCCGTCTACCCGTTTGGGTAGAACTAGCTCACACATTTATTTCCCCTCTACCCGTTTAGGTAGAGATCGCTCACGCATTTATTCCCCCTTTACCTATTCAGGTAGAGATTGTACTTCTGTCTTTCATTTTCTGTAATTTCAATTTATGTCTTTCATTTTCTGTAATTTTAATTTCTTTAAATCACGTTTTTATCCGATAAAACAATTGTCATTTTCTCGAAGTAGCAGTACTCGATGAGATCCGTGGAAAAATACGACCTTGATAATTTTCTAAAAATTTATCCTATAATCTATGCAATAAGGTATACTTGCCTTTTTGAATGATTAGTTTGAATAATAACGATACAAAAACTCTCCCTTTCTTTATAAAAATTAAATGAATTCGGCGCCGCCGCCGCAGCGTGATCATCGATATTCCGAAAGATGGAAAGACAGTTACTTCTATTCATCGAAGTAGGATAAATGTTAGTTCCCCGAAGTAGGAGTACTCGCAAGACGCCTCGAACGCGCCCGCCGAATTCTAATATCCTCTCCCAGAAAGGTTTTGCAAAACAAACTCTAAATTAAACTCATCAAGACGCATTTGGGGTGCTCTGCCCTGGATGAGCAAGGTGAAAGTGTTGTTCAAAGGTTAGAACTTATATTGAAGGAGAAGCTCAGGAAGGAACTGAAAAGGAAGCATAAAAGAAAATAAGCAATAAGTTAGAGAAGGATGAAGGTGTAGGATCCAAGATTGTACTTGACTTGGTGTTGTTCAAAGGAAAGGCAGTTGTGTCAGATGGAGAGAAAATGCAAATAAATTCTCCTAGCTTTCAGTTTGGTGATAGTGATCCTGACAATCTCTCCAGGAGCTTCTCTGCCCATGAAGAGGTTGCTTCTGTACCCCCCACTGCATAGTCAAGATCCATGTTTCTCATGTTGTCAGCATTTCTAGATGTGCAAAGGCAAAAGATGGAAGCTTTTGTTCTGAAAACAATTAATGGATTGAGAAAGGAGCTGAAAGATGAGTTGCAGGTTGTAAAAGATGACATGCATCATCACAACACTCAACTAACTCACTTTCTGCACCTGGCAGCTCCAGCTAAGGAGATAATTTCTAAACAACTGAATGTATCTCACCAATCAACCCTCCATGTATTCAAAATCAAGTAGCCACATCACAAAATCTGCAATATGCCTTTCAAGAGATCACAAGTTTCATGGGTGAAGACAGAAAGCATATAGTTGGCAGAGTAGACTTTAATACTCAAGTGCTAGATGGTCATCTGCTTCAAATAATAAATAATCTAGATGAGGCTAAACAGAATCTCCGTGAAAGGATTAACATGGTGCAAGTTGCCATGTATGATCACATTCTTGAAGAAGTCCTAAAGGGGGAGAAGGTTGTGATAAATGTGTTGGGAAAAACTCCTTTTGATTTAACTTAACAAATTATCTATAGGTGATTTTACTCCTTAAGAGTATTATCATCATTGTATAGAAAGGGTAAAATGGTCATTAGATGTCTTAGGATGTCACATGCATCTTGGAGTGTCAAGGCCAGGTCAATATAATCAGAAAGTCAGTTAAGTTAAGACTTGCGTCGAATGAAAGTCGACACAACTATGACTTGATGTCGACGCAACTCTAACTAGAAGTCGAAGCAACTTAATCAGCCTGTCGAAGTATATGTCAAGTTGACGCAACGTCGAAATGTACTCGACGAAGATGGTCAAGCCATTTGAAGGCATCTCAGTAGTCGACGCAACTTCTATTCCAACTCGACGCAGATGATGAAGTCCAAGTTCAAGCTTCCAACTCGATGGATTCGTCGACAAGTATTCGACGTAACGTTGACATCTGTGTTCATTCAGATCTAAGAACTATTTCGAAGCCACTTCAATAAGAACTCAGAGGTGCATCGATAAGACGGAAGTCAATTCAACGTTACGTCGACATCTGAGTTCAGTCAGAGCTAAGAAGGATTTCGAAGCTACTCCTATAAGAACTCAGAGGTGCGTAGATAAGAAAGAAATTCAGTTCGACGCTCGTCAAATACAGTCAGAAAAAGTATGTTTTCTGGTGTGCTTTCAGATGATCTGCAAGGATGAAAATCTGTTCTCCAACGGCTCGTTTATTGCCAAGAATAGAATGGAGTATTTCAGAGACACAACAAAAGACTTTCTTGGAAGTTATTCAAATCAGATGGACGGGTCGGGAACAGAAATAGAAGGAGACATTTATTGTCCAATGGACATTCCTTCTAAAGACAGTCTAGAAGAGGAAATAGATTCAATCTCTAATTGATAGAGAATAAGTATTCAGCAGTAGGAAAAAAGAGACAATGAACGAATTGATCATTTTGCTGTTACTCCTTCTTCTTCTCAAGCTCTCTAAGAAAAAGAGAAGAACTTCACTGTACAAATATACAAGGTTGTTGCTTCTTCTTCTCCCTGATACAGCAGCAAGCAAACAGTAGTACAGAGATCACAAGGATCATAATCTTATAACCCTTGCACTCATCACTATCATAAGCAAGGGTTCATCTTATACAGATCCAGAAGATTATCAAAAGCTCATATCTGCTGAAGGATTTATACAGCAAAATCATTTCCTTCTTCTCTTCTTCAACTGTTCTTTATTCTTCAACTGTAAAAAAGTTTTATTAATCCCTCTTCAAGAGATTCAGTGGTTCTAAGAGTCTTCTTATCAAAAGACTCAGTGGTTCTAAGAGTCTCCTTATTAAAAGACTCAGTGGTTCTAGGAGTCTCCTTATCAAAAGACTCAGGAACAGGTTGTGCCTCCTACCAGGGAGGTAGAAGAGAGGAGCACCCACATTTTGGGGAACCTCTATAAAAATTCATATGCCCTCTGTGTTTGATTTTCTGTGTTGTCCCTATTTCTAATTTTCTATGTTTATATTTCCTGCAATCTATGTTTACTTTATTGTCTTTTGGATTGCTGATTGCATAATACTCAGTGTTCTTATTGTGTGTGCATAATTAGCGTAGAAAATATTTAAAACTCTATTCACCCCCTCTAGAGAATACTCAGAGGCACACTATGCACTTTCAATTGGTATCAGAGGTAGGTTGATCATTAAAAGGTTAACACCTTGATCAAAAGATCTCCTCACTTTCATTTCATTATTTTAAATTAATCAAAACTATTTTCTAAAGAAAATGAGTTCTAAGGATTATGCATCAACAAGACCACCAGTGTGTAACCTTAATAAGTTTACATTTTGGAAGGCCAGAATAAAATTTTACATGAACTCTATTGATGAAGACATCTTTGATGTTATAATTTCAGGTCCCCCAGCTCTAGTCAGACAAGATGCCAGTGGATATTCAACACTGGAAGTTGTCCCAAGGAATGAGTGGACGGAGGCTGAGAAGAAGCAGAAAGCATATGATGTCAAGGCAATGAACATTCTGGTTTCCACAATGTCAGATGACATTTTCCAGAATGTAGATGACTGCCAATCAACAAAAGAGATCTGGGATTCCCTTTCCAGAATGGTAGAAGGGAGTTATGATGAAAGAAAGGACAGGAAGTTCCTTCTCATATCCCAATATGAGAACTTTCAAAAGAAAGCCGGGAAAAGTGTTGCTGAAATGTATGACAGATTCAGCATCTTTATCAATAAGCTAAAGTGTCTGGACAAGGAGATATCCCTGACAGAGATCAATGATAAGATCCTCATGTGCTTCCTAAGATCATGGGACTCAAGGATCTGGGCCATCAGAGAGTCCATATGTCATAGAGAGATCTCTACTGATGTTTTGCTAGGAAAGCTTAAATCATATGAGATGCTACCGAAAAGCAGAGCTAAAACAAAGGCAAAGGATACAACTCCAACTCCTATCCAAAGGAGCTTTGCTTTGAAAGTTGCTGAAGGAGAGCCCTCCACTCCTGAAGATGAAATGTTCAATCTCCTAGCAAGGAGATTCAGAAAGTGGGTCAAGACAGAAGACTCAAGGAGATGAGAGAGGAGCTCAAAGCCCAGATTTGATAAGACTCCAAAGAAGGGCGTGATTTGCTTCTCCTGCAATAAGCCAGGGCACATAACCCCTGAGTGCCCACAGGAACAAAAGGACAGGAGCAGCAACAAAGATGAGTAGAAGAAGAAGAAGTCTTTCAGGGGGAAAGACAAGAAGAAAGCTAAAGGTTTCATTGCTGAAACTTGGAGTGACTCTGAAGTAGAGTTAAGCTTCTCTTCATCAGAGAGCGATGAAGAAAAGGATGCTGAAGCAGCCTGCCTGATGGCATTAAGAATATCCTCAGATGATGAAGAAGAACAGGTATCACTGTTTGATGATTTTGATTTTAATTCTGATAATTTTAAAAATTGCTTTAAAGAATTTTGCATTGATTCCCTCAAAATACAAAAAAAAAAATAGAAACAGATAGGGAAGAATTAGAAAACCTTAAGAAGGATGAATTATATTCAATAAATAATGATCTGAGAAATAAAATTTAGGGTAAAGAAACAGAATTGATAGAGATAAGAAATGATAATCTAAAGTTAAAAGGAGAGCTAACAAAGGCAAAAGCCTTTGAGGACTCTCTCAATGGAAGGAGTCAAAAGCTCAGAGATATTACACAAAATCTCTCCATGAGATTTAAGCACCTATGTCTAGAAGCAGACCCTTGCACTAACACTAAAGTCACTAGTAGACCAGCTTGGAAAAATCCAGTTAGATTTATTAGACCTAGTGATTATCAAATAAGTGAGAGGAGTGCAATGTTTGAGGATCAAGATAATAATAATCTTGATAAAATCATTATATTTAATAAAACAAAATCTTATAGTGAAAAGAAATCTCTAGGGAAAATCAATCCAGACAAACCAATGAATCTAAGTAAAAAGGGGGTTGTAAAAGAGAAAATTGTTAGGCACTCCGCAGATTTATTACACTTTGATATATTTTATATCAATATAATAAACCTAGGTTTGATAAACACATTCTCTGCCATCCAAAAGGATAATATGAAAGACTCTTTTATTCTTTCATAGAACCCTATAATGGTAAAAGCAAAGGGCCCAAGGTAACCTGGGTTCCTTCTAATGTTTGAGCTACTTGTGCAGGATTAGGTAGGATCCCTCCTAGGAGATAATGGAAGGGAAAGGAAGAACTATGGCTTAATAAAGAACTAAATTCAACAAGGGAGTGATCTCTTCTCTGAATCCTCTTATTATCTTCTTTAGTTCATGAAAATAATAGCATAAATACTATTTTCAATAAAAAATACTGCTGGGAAAAACAGCAAGAATTTTCTAAGAAAATAGAACTATTTATTTAGAGTTGCATCGAATAGAATTCGACGTACCGTCTAATTCTACTCGATGCTTGCTTCAAAAGCAATATGAAACAGATAATTTGAGTTTCGTCGAATAGAATTCGACGTACCATCTAATTCTATTCGACGCCAGCTTTGAAAGCTGTCTAAATCAGACAATTTGAATAACATTCGACGCAATATCGACTTCATATCGATGGAAACGCCGATTTAATAGTTGCTCATCAAATTCGAAGGTGCGTCGAGTTCTAATCAACGCAACGTCGACATGACAAGCATGCGTAGAGCAGCTTCTAGAAGTTGCCTCTACAAGTTTTGGCGCGCTGAATATTAATTTTATTGACGGTGCATCGACTACAACCCTAAGTTGCGGCGAATCAACTTCTTTTAAGCAACTTGGGCGTCAAATTCATTACGCTTTTGAATTCTCTCTTTCCTCTCTCGTGCTCTCACTCCCTCCAGCTTTCCTGCATCTTTCTCACATCTTTCTCTCTCCCTCTTGTCTCCTTTTGCAGGTACTTTAGAATGAATGGATCCTCCAAAGATAAACTCTGGCTTTGATGTTGAGATAGACTCCTTCAACGCAGCATCTGATAGGCCATCCTCGGCTTATTTCATGTTGCCGGTCTAACAAAGTTGATTTCTTCAAGGTGCAAGATAGTTGATGCTGAACTGACAGAGTTCAAGGATAATTTGCAAATAGGGGATGATGGCTCCCTCAATGGGAAAGTTTCTGAGACAGATATACATATAACAGAGGAATCGTTAAATCAAATATTTTATCTTACAACTGGCAGTGATTTAGATGAACTGACAGGGGAAGAGATCAAAATGGTTCTATAGATCATGCAGTTCAAGAAAGAGAAGGCCATCAATCTGAAGATGATTGATCTTGCAGAAGAATATAGATTCCTTGCTGATATAGTGGGGAAGGTGCTCTTATGCAAAATCTCAGCTCATGATGCTATCCCCAAGCAGCAGCTGCAGATCTTGGGTTTTCTAGTCCTAAAGAAGAAGACAAACTGGGGGAGATGCCTCCTGAAAATGATTGGCCGCAAATATGCTCATAAAGAAAATGCATATATGAGAATTGATAAGTAGGATTTATGCTTATTTTAATTATAGTATTTAGGTTAATTTTAATATAATTTTGCAAATATTATTTATATTTTAGTTAAAAATCACTTCTTTTATAATTTTAGTTCTAAATATAATTGTATTTTTGTTTTGCAGATTTTTTGGAGATTTTGGTCAAATTTCATAGTACACGCCCTAGGTCACGCCCGTGACCAAGGGCGTGTAACATTAAGATCAGTCCAGGAGTTGTTGTCACGCATTTGAGCTAGTCCACAGCAAGTCACGCCCTCGGTCACGCCCGTGACCCAAAGTCACGCCCGTGACCAAGGGCGTGTAAATTTAAAGATCACTTCAAGCTTTCCACGTGGACCTGTCAGCCACCGAATCCAATGTTGACCCAAGTCACGCCCGTGACCAAAGAGTCACGCCCGTGACTTCCCGCGTGATCCCTGCTCCCTGCTGCGCCGAATTCAAGCCCACGCCGCATTGATGGAATTGACCCCAGTCACGCCCGTGACCCATGAGTCACGCCCGTGACTTTTCGTGCGTGATCGCTTTTCGCTGCAGCGCCGCACTCAAGCCCACGCCGCATTGATGAAGCCGCCCAAGTACACGCCCAGGTACACGCCCGTGACCAAAGTTACACGGGCGTGTAATGTCCTTTTTCGCGACACAGTCACGCAAGACCCACGCCGATGTCGCAACCGTGCAGAACAAGTATTACACGCCCTAGGTCACGCCCGTGACCGAGGGCGTGTAACCTGGAAATTTTTCCTATAAATTCAGAGGTTCCCCTCCAGCATTGAAGGCCCTTCCCCCTGCCCATTTGGGCTGTTCTTGTACAGTTTTCCTTATTTCTTCATGTTTTAGGGTTAGCTTTAATTTCATGTAATTTTGTTGTTTCTTTTTTTATTCCTTGTAATTTTATTTCATGCAAGCTAGCTTAGTTTCAATTCCATGCAATGTAATGTAGGTTTTATTTCATGTAATCTCTTTCTTTTATGGCAATGAAAATTTAAGCTTTCTTTTATTTTCGCAAACTCTCTTTCTTCCTCTTTCTCTCTCTTTCTTGTTTTCGTTTTTTTTCCTTTAGCAATTATTTTGTAGTCTTGATTTTTAGCAAGCTTTGAATCAAAAATCATCTCTTTCCTTATTATCGTATCTTCTCTCCTTCGATTTATTCTCGAAATATAACGATATCGGTTTCATATTCCGGTTATGAATTTCGGTATTTGTTTTCGTATTCTAGCTAGCCGAGAGGACGTGCGTACGAATCGATCACTCGAGAATAAAAAGAGTTGCACGCACCCCTCGAGAGAGGATGACGTAAATCTTCTGGATAGGAGTCAAATCCTATAGTGGGATTCACATCGTAAAGCAAGTCTTAGGTAATCAATTATAGGACGAGAGTCCGGTTGATTTTTCCTAAGCTTAGTTGGGCATTAACCTCGAGAGAGGCATGTTCGAGCTTCGGGAATCCCCACGGTCAAGGCTTAGAGTTGAATGATAGTATTTATCTTTTAATTTCATTTCAAAGCGAGTTTTAATCAAGTTTTATTTTCTTTCTTTATTTTCGTTCTCTTTTATTTAGTAGCAATTTAGTTCTCTTTTCCGCTCTCTCTCCGATAAAATAATAGTCCGCTTTCTCGAAGTAGAAGTACTCGACAAACCCGAGTTTAATACGACCTTGGTATTTTTATAAAATATCCTATATTATATACGATAAGGTACACTTGCCTTCATCGAATATAGTTTTGGAAAATATATTCAATCTTCTTCGCATAATCACAAATCATAAACCCTAAGAAGAAGTCTAATTTTTCTTATCAAGTTTGAGAGTCCGGTTGATTTTTCCTAAGCTTAGTTGGGCATTAACCTCGAGAGAGGCATGTTCGAGCTTCGGGAATCCCCACGGTCAAGGCTTAGAGTTGAATGATAGTATTTATCTTTTAATTTCATTTCAAAGCGAGTTTTAATCAAGTTTTATTTTCTTTCTTTATTTTCGTTCTCTTTTATTTAGTAGCAATTTAGTTCTCTTTTCCGCTCTCTCTCCGATAAAATAATAGTCCGCTTTCTCGAAGTAGAAGTACTCGACAAACCCGAGTTTAATACGACCTTGGTATTTTTATAAAATATCCTATATTATATACGATAAGGTACACTTGCCTTCATCGAATATAGTTTTGGAAAATATATTCAATCTTCTTCGCATAATCACAAATCATAAACCCTAAGAAGAAGTCTAATTTTTCTTATCAAGTTTTTGGCGCCGTTGCCGGGGATATTTTGTCGATATTTTGAAAAGAGAAAGCACTATTACTTTTATCAAAAAAAAAAAATAATAATAATAATAATAATAATAAGTAACTTTTATGTTTTAATTCTTTTGATTTTGTGTTTTGTCTTATGGTTTTGAAAGAAAATTTTTGCAGGTAATCGTGATGGTCGTCCGTCTCCATCAGGGACGTACTTCTTTTCCTCTCCTTGTTCTTTTTCTTTCATAATCATGCTCTTGTATTTTTCTATTTTATTTTTCTCCATACTTAGCTTTCAACATTGGGGACAATGTTGAACTTTAAGTATGGGGGTGTATTTTCCTTTCTTTTAAATTATAAAATCGTAGAAAATTTCCAAAAAAAAAATTTGAAAATCACAAAATTCCAAAAAAATTTGTGTACATAGTTTTGTAAATAGTTTATTTCCTTTTTATTGTCTTTTACAAAAGAAAAATTAGCTTTTTCAAAAAAAAAAAAAAAAAAAAATTTAGAAAACCCAAAAATATTCAAAAAAATTAGAAAATCAAAAATTTAAATTCTCGGAAAGGACGCTTTGGGCTTGAATTCCCATAATAGCCTCTAGTACCTTGCGAGCCCTTCACCGGGTAGACCTCGGGAAGTCCAAGAATTAACAAAAAAAATTAGTTTTTTTTTTAGTTTATGTTTAGCATTTTTAGTATTTACTTCTTATCCTAAAAAAATTCCCAAAAAAAAAAAAAAGATAATATTAAAAATTCCAAAAAAAGATAATATCAAAAAAAAAAAATTTTCCAAAAAAATTATTACATAAAACTTAGAAAAAATCCCAAGAATATAATAAGCCCTTACTTTGGTTTTTGTCATTTCCAAAATCATTTTGAGTTTATTTATAAGCATTTATACTTTTTTATTTGCTAATCATTTATTCTATCATGGTTTGCTAAATCTAATTTTTGTTTAAGTGATTTAGTGTTAAGAAATATTTTATGATTTTAATTTGATTAGAGATATTTCTTTAGCACTTCTTCTCTTTTATTTTAAATAGTTACAAATTTTTAGTAATCTTGCTTAAACACCTTTAGATTTTAATTATTTCTACCTCAAGCTTTTAAAATCTTAGGAAAGTTTAAAGTACTAAAATTTGCTCTCAAAATAATTTAATTTATAAGCTAGAAGTCTTTTCTCTACCCTACCCCTTTGATGGCATAAAAAAAAGTATTTTAAAAGATCATATGTCATGGGAATAAGAGGATAAAATTCATTAGTCCCTAAAACATATGCACCCAAAATATTTGAAATGATTATATGGCATGGAGTAAGAGGATAAAATTCATTACTCCTAAACCATATACATTTTGGGTTGTTGTTAGAAGAGAAAAAAAAAATATTTACTTAAAAAAAAAAACCACTTTGGTGAAATGGAAAATCCATCACCTTCATTCAAAGATCTCTTCTTATGCCAAATTTTATGAAACCCCCCCTAACCCAATATCTTTGATCTAGATTTAAATTATGTTATGGAGAGAGCAATACTTAGTAAGTTACATTTTTCCTTTAGATTTTTCAAAGTTATGGTTTTTACAAATTTTAAATCTAATTTTGTTTACTTATTACTCAATTTTGTTAACTAGTTAATATTTTTGAGAACTCTTGGCTAAATATTTTTCTCTTATTATTTTAATTTCATAATTTAGGACTTAATTCGTCAATCCTTAAATTTTCTTTTTAGCTTACTTGTGATTCAATAAATTTTTAGTCTTATTTAAAATTTTTATTAAATGTCTTATAAATATTTCTCATACTTTTGCTCTGGAATAGCAAAAGCTTAAGTATGGGGGTATTTGATAAGTAGGATTTATGCTTATTTTAATTATAGTATTTAGGTTAATTTTAATATAATTTTGCAAATATTATTTATATTTTAGTTAAAAATCACTTCTTTTATAATTTTAGTTCTAAATATAATTGTATTTTTGTTTTGCAGATTTTTTGGAGATTTTGGTCAAATTTCATAGTACACGCCCGTGACCAAGGGCGTGTAACATTAAGATCAGTCCAGGAGTTGTTGTCACGCATTTGAGCTAGTCCACAGCAAGTCACGCCCTCGGTCACGCCCGTGACCCAAAGTCACGCCCGTGACCAAGGGTGTGTAAATTTAAAGATCACTTCAAGCTTTCCACGTGGACCTGTCAGCCACCGAATCCAATGTTGACCCAAGTCACGCCCGTGACTTCCCGCGTGATCCCTGCTCCCTGCTGCGCCGAATTCAAGCCCACGCCGCATTGATGGAATTGACCCCAGTCACGCCCGTGACCCATGAGTCACGCCCGTGACTTTTCGTGCGTGATCGCTTTTCGCTGCAGCGCCGCACTCAAGCCCACGCCGCATTGATGAAGCCGCCCAAGTACACGCCCAGGTACACGCCCGTGACCAAAGTTACACGGGCGTGTAATGTCCTTTTTCGCGACACAGTCACGCAAGACCCACGCCGATGTCGCAACCGTGCAGAACAAGTATTACACGCCCTAGGTCACGCCCGTGACCGAGGGCGTGTAACCTGGAAATTTTTCCTATAAATTCAGAGGTTCCCCTCCAGCATTGAAGGCCCTTCCCCCTGCCCATTTGGGCTGTTCTTGTACAGTTTTCCTTATTTCTTCATGTTTTAGGGTTAGCTTTAATTTCATGTAATTTTGTTGTTTCTTTTTTTATTCCTTGTAATTTTATTTCATGCAAGCTAGCTTAGTTTCAATTCCATGCAATGTAATGTAGGTTTTATTTCATGTAATCTCTTTCTTTTATGGCAATGAAAATTTAAGCTTTCTTTTATTTTCGCAAACTCTCTTTCTTCCTCTTTCTCTCTCTTTCTTGTTTTCGTTTTTTTTCCTTTAGCAATTATTTTGTAGTCTTGATTTTTAGCAAGCTTTGAATCAAAAATCATCTCTTTCCTTATTATCGTATCTTCTCTCCTTCGATTTATTCTCGAAATATAACGATATCGGTTTCATATTCCGGTTATGAATTTCGGTATTTGTTTTCATATTCTAGCTAGCCGAGAGGACGTGCGTACGAATCGATCACTCGAGAATAAAAAGAGTTGCACGCACCCCTCGAGAGAGGATGACGTAAATCTTCTGGATAGGAGTCAAATCCTATAGTGGGATTCACATCGTAAAGCAAGTCTTAGGTAATCAATTATAGGACGAGAGTCCGGTTGATTTTTCCTAAGCTTAGTTGGGCATTAACCTCGAGAGAGGCATGTTCGAGCTTCGGGAATCCCCACGGTCAAGGCTTAGAGTTGAATGATAGTATTTATCTTTTAATTTCATTTCAAAGCGAGTTTTAATCAAGTTTTATTTTCTTTCTTTATTTTCGTTCTCTTTTATTTAGTAGCAATTTAGTTCTCTTTTCCGCTCTCTCTCCGATAAAATAATAGTCCGCTTTCTCGAAGTAGAAGTACTCGACAAACCCGAGTTTAATACGACCTTGGTATTTTTATAAAATATCCTATATTATATACGATAAGGTACACTTGCCTTCATCGAATATAGTTTTGGAAAATATATTCAATCTTCTTCGCATAATCACAAATCAAGACCTGGAGTGATAGTGAGTCAAGCAATACAGATACAGAGGAAGAGCCTCACTTTGGACTTACTGCCCAATCTGAATCAGAGGAAGAAGTTCAGAATGACGTCATCCCTGAACAAGGTGGAATAAGGACTCCCCCGTCGAACACTGATTCAGATTCTGAAATGAGTCCCTCAGAAACTTATGAGGATCTTTTAGAAGAGCTCAGAAGGAGCAAGGAGATATGCAGGAAGCAAGCTGATGAAATCGTAAATCTCCAGGCCAGAAACTCTGATCTCTCGGAAAAGGCTGAAATGCTGACTCTAGAGAACGCAGATTTCTGCCAGCTCAAGAGAGACTACAATGCCAACTCAAACCTTGACCTAATATACAAGTTTGAAACAACCATGAAGGCGCTGGTAGATAGCAGGGAAGCATGCTACTCTCTCAGCAAAGAGATCATGTTCCTAAAGAAAGATAGAAATCAGGCTGGTTTCCTGAAGACGAGGGCTAATAAAGTCAGAAGATTGGAGAACAAATCCTTCATTAAAGGAAATCCAGTAGCAATATCCTTTAAACCAGAGACCTCTCCTCCACTGGTTGATGGTCGGTGCTCCACTCAAAGTCGAGAGCTGGAATGCTTTAAGAAAGAAAGATCAGATAGACCCTGCGAGAGGCAGGCTAGCTTGAGGAAGGTAAACTCACTCTCCATCTGGAAGGCTGGGCAACCCGATCGTAGGAATCTCAAAAAATGGAGCTCCACAAGTGAACTGGCTAAGTTCAGAATAGAGAAGAGATCAATAAAGAAGAGTGAATCTAGAAGAGAAACTATGAATGGTGACAATCACATCTACCATCAGCATAGCTCACCTTCTTTGCTTCATTCATTTGTTCACACACAAAGAACCCCAGTTCACAAGGTCAGTCAGCAAAGGCGATTCAACAAGTTTGAATGCTGGAACTGTGGCAAAACAGGCCACTTTGCAATCGATTGTTGGTACAATCCAACTGCTCCAAAGGTAACGAATGCTTAGCTTGCAAAATGCTTTATTCATTACAACTATATATACCCTGAAGTAATTAAATCCAGTATGCCTATTAATGCTAACAAATTCCAAGGACCCAAATTCATTTGGGTTCCTAAGGAATTGTAATCTTGTCTGGCAGGTAGCCCAAGTGCCCACTAGAAGTAAATCTGGGCCTTGGACAAGGTGGATGTTCTGGCCCTTCGGCAGAACAGCAAAATTAGCACTCTAACAATCTTAGTGCAAGATTGGTACCAAAAGACAACACCCAAGCAGGGCGGGAGAATGCCTTAGGCAGAGGCGTTAGGAAGAATGGGTATCCTAGATGTATTTCAAATGACAAAATAGTACCGTCGGAACTGCGTCTAAATAACATAAATCTTATTAAATTAGATAAATCAGAACCGCTTGATGCATCATACATTGATGCCTCGATAAACTCAACAATGAGTACGCGCCCCTTCACCTACTCCCCCTATAAGTAAAGTGAATGTCAAGGTTGGAGCTCATTTGCCCTAATACATTCCTCGACAAACCACCTCTTCGTCTCTGATCTATCGTCTTCCCAGAAACAATGTCAACCGAAAAAGGAACAGGCGAGATTCTGTGGGAGCGGATGGAAGCCCTTATAGAAAAAGCGGTAAACAAAATCAGGGATGAGATGAAGGAGGAAATAAAGTCAGTAAAGGAGGACATCACTCAACTGCAAACTCAACACGAGGAGTCCACGAACCTCATCATGGACAAACTCACCAACCAAGAGCAAACCCTAGACGCTCGTGTTTTGGAACTAAGAAACTTTATTGATGTCGGGGATCAAGAAACTCTTGAACAGATATTTGAACTAAAGGAGTCAGTGAAAGAAGTACTCCAAGACGGGGAAAGGAGAATTAAAGAAGAAAACCGGGAAGAGATCAAGGGAAACATAGCTGCTTGCTCGCATCAAGCGAAATGGGTAAGTAATCAGGTAATGCAAGCGCTTCAAGTACCCCCCTCCGAATACATACCCACTGAACCCTCCTCCAGCTCCGACTCTAAAACCGAATCGGGTGAATCCGCAACAACTAGGAAGAGAAGGAGAACATCCAGCGCGGAGTACCGGAAGAAGAGGCTAAGTGAGGTTGAGTAGGATCCAGAAGCTGGTAGATGGAGTCCTCGTTCAAGAGAGATCATCACAGAATCGTGGATAGAGTTTGGACATGGTCAGAAGGACCATGAAAGAGTGTACTCCTCCATCGAATGGAATCGTCACATAATAAATCTAGAAGAAAGAGCAAGACATAAGACGGATTTTCCCCATGGTCCCCCTCCTCCTCCAAAGAAGATTCCAAAGCCACTGAACTTCTATAGGCGAAAGATGAAGAAGGAAGCAAAGAACGCCAGCTCCAACAAAGACGCCCTGCTTATCAACGACTGAAGGACATTTATTTCTCTTAAGTTCATTTTATGTTAAGAACAATTGGGCCAGTTATATGACTAATCTCATATATGAACAATTTTAATATTAGAACATTTATATATGAATACTTATAAGTCATATGCCGGTGATGTTATTGCAGCATGGTATTCATAAAATGCAATTACTGTTATTGCCTGCTGATAACGTACCCTGCACCTTGTGTGCTTAGCTAGCAATATATAATACATAGGTATATGCCAGAAATCAGATGCAGGTTATGCTAGACATTCAGATACAGATAATGCAGGGTGCAAGGAAGACAGGAAAGATGTCAGAAAGGGAGCCGTAAAGAAGAGACATCATATTAAGGGGGAGCTTGTGCTACTCCTTGGTTAGAAAAGCAGAAGGCAAGAAGTCAGAAAGGGGGGGAAATGGTGCTCAAGAAGACCTTAAAGGTAGGGGGAGCAAAGAAGAGGCATCAAAGCAAGGGGGAGCTACTGGCTTGATGCAATCAGGGAGTTCAGCAAAGATAAGTACAATCTTACATGCTCAAAATGCTCAAAGTTAAGATTATAATATTTATTGTCTAAGTGAAAGTCATCTTGAATTGGAATTCTGACTTCTTCAAATAAGTGGAGATTGTTGGGAATCTTGCCCACATGATTCCTGATTTGAAGAAGTCACCAAGTTAAGAAAATTTCACTTTGTATATGATTACTTCTCTAGCCTATAATCTCAGGAAGTTAAAGTGATGTCATCGACAAAGAATGCTTATCGTTGTAATGATGAGCAGAGCAATCGCTGAGAAGATGAAGTATCGTCGACATCAACAAAGTGAGCATAATGTCAAGAAGAGTAGATATCGTCGTAAAGAAGTCTTGTCGCTGACAAGGCTAAGGTTGACTGATGAAATTGGATATCGACATGAAGAAGTGTTGGGGAAATGATTTATCTTAACCCCTGGAATTAAGAAGAATATAATTTCTAAGAATGAAAAGTTAATCTAAGTAAATATGCGTCGAATATAATTTGACGCAACGTCGAAATATAGTCGACGTTTCTCTCAGAATGAGTCGAAGTAACTCTAAGAAGAATTCGACGTAATCATAGTCGACGTACCTCTGACTTCTAGTCGACGCATTTGATAAAGTCGGCGCACCTTTGTCGACGCGCCTTCCTTATTCTCCTCTTGACGTCCAGCCAGGATGAAATCGATGTTTACGTCGAATAGTAATCGACGCACATCGATATCTATAAGTAATTCAAAAACACGCCAGACTCTTTCCTTCTTTCTGTAGATCTGATTTTTATGGAATGATATTATTCTTTTATAGTCGTTCTGAATCAGCCTTTCCTTCTATTTGATACTTGGCTAATTTGATTAAGATTATTATGGATATTATTTGAAATCAGAATGAATTCTTTTCCTTCTACAGAATTCTTTTCCTTCTACAGAAATATTGATTATGGAAACTCTTATCTTTTTCTAATTCTCTGTCTGCTAATTGATTATTCTCCTTTAGCAATATATTTTAAACAGAGCTATAAATAAGAAGGAGGTCGGCAGAGAATGAGAACAAGTAATCCACCATATACATTTCAAAAAGAGGAAGAGTTCCCAAGTGAAGAGTGAGAAAGCTGAGAAAAGAGATAGTGTGCTGCAGAAAAGAAAAAGCCTTCATCTTCTCCTTCTGAAGCCATTCTGCTGCAAATTCTGAAAGCTCTCACAAAAGAGAGAAAAGCTTACAATCTCCTTCTCACTATAGAAGAGAGATCATATTCACTATACTTGTGCTTCTAATCTTCTTGCTAGGAAGAAGATTCTTTCTTACATATATTGTCTTCTGTTCTCTTACTTGTTCTACTTCTTCTTCTCATTCTATTTTCAAATTGTGTAAAAGAGTTTTTAGAATCTCTCTTCAAAAAATTCAGTTGTAGTGGTTCTAAGAGTCTCCTTACCAAAAGACTCGGTTTGGTTCTAAGAGTCTCCTTATCAAAAGACTCAGTCTGGTTCTAAGAGTCTCCTTATCAAAAGACTCCGTGCAAGTTAGTGAATTCCTACCAAGGGGGTAGAAGAGTGGACTACCCAAAGTTTGGGCAACCACTATATTTCTTTGTGTTGTGCTGTGATTTTCTTCTTGCTATTTTTCTTCTTTACTTGCTTAATTCTTGTTGGTGTGTGGGAAGCCTAAATCTGTGATTATTAGACACACATATATATATAAATATATATAATAGCACAAAGTATTTTTAAATCTCTATTCACCCCCCTCTAGAGAATTCTAGTGAGGTTAACTATGCACTTTCAATTGGTATCAGAGCCAGGTTGATCTAAAAAGGGTAACTCCTTGATCAAAAAGATCATACCTCATATATATATTTTTTTGAAAACTATATCTTTTCGCATGGCACAAATCAAAGATTATGCTTCCACCAGACCACCAATGTGCAATCTTGAAAAGTTTGCAGTTTGGAAACAAGAATTAGGATTTATATGAATTCTATTGATGAAGAATTATTTAATGTTATTTTGACAAGTCCTCCCGAACCTTATAGAAGGGACTCAAGTGGTGAAGTGACTCAAACACTTGTCCCAAAGGTTGAGTGGACAGGTGACAAAAAGAAGGCAGGAACATGTGATGCAAAAGCTATAAATATTCTTGTCTCAACCCTCTCAGATGAAATCTTTCAAAGAGTTGTTGACTGTGAATCAGCCAAAGAAATATGGGAGGCTCTTACAAAGATGGTATAAGGAAGTGCTGATGAAAGGAAAGATAGAAAGGCTCTATTGATCTCCCAATATGAGAACTTTCAAAAGTAGCATGAAGAAAGCATATCTGAGATGTATGATAGATTCAGTCTGATCATAAATCAATTAAGGAGCATGGATAGAGAGATCTCTCTCACAGAGTTCAATGACAAACTGTTAATGAGTCTCCCAAGTTCATGGGACTCAAGAATATGGGCAATAAGAGATACAAGAGGACAAAGGGAAATATCAACAGATGCCCTCTTAGTAAAACTCAAATCCTATGAGCAACTGCTGAAAACCAGAGAAGAGAAGGAAAGAAGAGGAAACACTTCAACCTCCTCAAAAGATAGAAACATTGCTTTGAAAGCAACAGAAGAAGAGACCCCTGTCACTGAAGAAGAATTATTCAGCCTCCTGGCCAGGAGATTCAAGAAATGGTTCAGGACAGATGGGTCTAGAAGGAGAGAATCAAAACCAAGGTATGATAAAACTCCTACTAAAGAAATCATTTGTTATTCCTGCAGGAAAACTGGACACATTGCACCAGAATGTCCAGAAAATACTGAGAAAGAGAAAGATCTGAAAAAGAAAGATCTCAAGAAAAAGGGAAAGAAGAAAGAAAGAGGCTTCATTGCAGAAGCTTGGAATGAAACAGATTCTGAGGACAGCACTTCATCCAAAAGTGACAATGATGAGTCTAAGCAAGAAGACCTATGCCTAATGGCTTTTGAAAGCTCAAATGAAGAACATGGTGCTAAATCATGGAGTGAGACAGAATCAGAAGGGAGCATCTCTTCTGAAGATGATAAAGAAAATAGCCCTATTCTCATAGAGGAATCTGAGGATAAGGATGAGGTAAGCATTTTTGATGACATAGATTTTCTGTGTGATGATTTCAAAAATGATTTTAAAGGATTATGTTTAGATCAACTAAAAGCTAAACAAGAAATTAAGAATCTAAGAGAACAAATTAATGTCATTAAAAACCAGAGAAATATAGAGGATACTTGTTCTAAAAAATATGAGTTAAGGGCTAACATCAGAGAAAAAGAAATAGAGAGGGCTAAAATAGAAAACCAGCTTCTTAAAAATAAGGTATCCCAAGCAAAAGCTTTTGAAGAATCAATAAAAATGAGAAGCCAAACACTCAAAGAAATCACAGAAAAACAAACAAGAAGACATAAAAATCTTGGACTAGGAGCTGATCCCTCAGCTAGTCTAATTCCATCCAACAAACCTGCTTGGATGAGCCCTGTTAAATTTACTAAACCCATCAAATCAACAAACCAAGAAGAAGACTCACAAAATAAGGGAGAAGACTTTAAGGAAATAAACCAATTTGATGAAACATCATACTATTCAGCTGATGACTCTCAAACTTCTTCTGAGAAGGTAACTAGGCCAAGAGAAACAACTCATAAAGAAATAAAATCAGAAAAAGGGAAAAATAAAATTTGTGAAAACACAATCGCGTCGACTTCATATCGATGCATGAATGATAGTGCGTCAAATTCTACTCGACGCAATCTCTCAGATGCTTCAATCTCAACTCGACGCTTGAATAAAAGTACGTCGACTTCAAATCGATGCAACTTCTTCCATGCATCGATTCCAGATCGACGCAATCTGGAGAAAGCACCGAGTATAAATCGACGCAACTATCAACGTACGTCGAATAAATATCGACGCATACAAACTCAGAGCAACATAAAGATAGAACACTTCCATCCTCCAAAAACCTTCCATCCTAACCATTCAGGACCCATTCATCCTGATCATAATTTCTATCCTAGTCAAAACTTTTATCCAAACCAAAATTTTTATCCTAATCAAAATGTTTACCCTAATCAACACCACTATCCCTCTCTAAACTCAAAATCCCATAATCTACAGATATTCAGATGTTATATCTGCAATTAAACTGGCCACATTGCCAAACAATGTTGGTACAATCAATCCAATTGATTATAAAAATTAGCCCAAGACTGTCTTAGAAAACATTATTAGGAGCAGGAAGAAATATTCCCTCAAGAGAAAACCCAAAATTTTTCAGGAAAATGAAAGTCACGTCGATTTTATAATCAACGCACCATCGATAACTATCAATAATAACTTACATCGACGCATGCGTCGACTCCAATCGACGTATACGTCGATATGAAACCCTAACATCTTACCTCAGACTGTATCGACGCTTACGTCGAATTCCACTCAACGTAACGTCGACTTCATGAAAAAGAGCGGCAATACTAAAATATTTTTGGTCACATCCACTGTAGTACCGAATATGCCTCGAATTGTATCTTATTTCGATGCTTCACCTAACTTAAATAGACTCTTCAGTTAGAAATCTTCTCGCATCTTTCATCCCTCTTACCTCTTAGTCCAGCCATTTCTTCCTCTTTCTCATTGACCTACAATGGCTCCCAAGATAAACTCTGGGTTCGACATTGACCTTGAATCCTTTCAAGCCGCCGTAGAAAATTATAAGAGCATCATAGCTCTCTTCACTGAAGCTGGTCTGGATAAGCTCATCTCTACAAGATGCAAGCTCCTGGAGACAGAACTCACAGAGCTGATGACTCATGTTCAGATATCTGAACAAGGAGAAATCACAGGAACAATCCATGAGACACCTGTCTCAATTTCTGCAGAACACATTAGGACCACCTTTGATCTACCATCAGGTACAGTCAAATATTATCTTTGTTCTAATAGGGAAAGGAAATCATTTTCTAAAAGAATAACTAAAATAATTTCCCTATCAGGTGATGAACCTGTGGAACTTACCCCTGATGAAATAAAGAATTTGTTAATCACCATGAAGTTCTCCAAAGATAGACCAATCCACCTGAAGAAAATAGACTTCTATGATGAGTATAGACTGTTGGCAGACATAGTAGGGAAAATATTACTATGTAAGATCTCTGCCCATGATGCAGTGCCCAGGCAGCAACTGAACATCATGGGAGCCCTTGTGCTGAAGTAGAAGGTAGACTGGGCAAACTGCCTGCTCAAAATGATAGGCTTTAAATACTCTCACAAAGAGAATGCCTACATGAGAATTATGAGCCAAGTACTCTTCCACTCCTTCCCTGACCTATGTAGGTCAAAAGGAATCCCCATTCCACCTGGCAAGAGGATGTCCATAGCCCTCTTCTCAAAATGGACCAGGCAAATTCCCAAGCCTGGTGCCATTCCTGAAAAGACTCCATCTCCTCCCAACTCTCCTGCTCATCCATCATCACCTCCTCCTCCTCATACAGACATCTCTTCTGTACCACCATCATCCACACCTTCACAAATACCAACTCAATCACCTGCTCAACCCTCCTCTATTCCTCCACCTCCTCCATCCAATACCCCTCATCAAAATGATATAGTCCACTCTCCACCTTCTTCACATACAACACCTCCTCCTCCACTGACTCCTCCTCCTCCAACACAACATGAACCATCTCCATCCACTGACAACCTCATCACCCAATGTATCCAATCAGCAGCTCAAAGATTTCAGGACATGTTGGATGGACACTGCTCTCAAATTCACTCCTCCATCATACACATGCAGACCCAAATAGATGGGGTCAATGCCTCACTGCAAAGCCTAAAATCCTCTATCTCTTCATCTAGGGTCACCAAGTCTTTCTTAACCTCCTTGGCTAAGAAGGTCAAGAAGGGGGAGAAGTTAGATGAAGAGCAGCTCTCCAGTCACAAAACTCCCTCTCACAAAACCCCTCATTCAGATGTATTGATTATAGCAAGAGAAGCTGCACAACAAATATTGCAAGGGGAGGCAAGTAGAGCAGAGAATGAAGCTGAAAAGGGAGCTGAAGCTCAGGGGGAGCCAAATGCTGTTATACCTGAAACTGGAAATGAAAAGGAAACTGAAGAAGAAGTAGAAGGCTCAAAAGAAGTTCCATCCCAGGGAGAGCAAATTGCTGAGACTCAGGGGGAGCTGAGGGAATCACCTGCTACTGAGAAGGAGCAACCCACAACAGTATTCACTAGGAAAAGAAAACTCCTCCTACCCCTGAACAATGATGATATACTCTATTTGAACAATTGTCTATGCTTAAATGCTGATTAGTCAACTGAACATGAAACTTGTTTATATAATTTCTTATTCTATCTTCTTCTGATTATTTAACATATTTTTAACCTATATGAATGTCTTGCTGAGTTGATTAAATACTGATACAATTTCTCTCTAAATAGGGTTAAGACAAATAAGGGGAGATTGTTGGGGAAATGATTTATCTTAACCCCTGGAATTAAGAAGAATATAATTTCTAAGAATGAAAAGTTAGTCTAAGTAAATATGCGTCGAATATAATTCGACGCAACGTCGAAATATAATCGACGTTTCTCTCAAAATGAGTCGAAGTAACTCTAAGAAGAATTCGACGTAATCATAGTCGACGTACCTCTGACTTCTAGTCGATGCATTTGATAAAGTCGGCTCACCTTTGTGGACGCACCTTCCTTATTCTCCTCTCGACGTCCAGCCAGGATGAAATCGACGTTTACGTCGAATAGTAATCGACGCACGTCGATATCTATAAGTAATTCAAAAACACGCCAGATCTCTTTCCTTCTTTCTGTAGATCTGATTTTTATGGAATGATATTATTCTTTTATAGCCGTTCTGAATCAGCTTTTCCTTCTATTTGATACTTGGCTAATTTGATTAAGATTATTATGGATATTATTTGAAATCAGAATGAATTCTTTTCCTTCTACAGAATTCTTTTCCTTCTACAGAAATATTGATTATGGAAACTCTTATCTTTTTCTAATTCTCTGTCTGCTAATTGATTATTCTCCTTTAGCAATATATTTTAAACAGAGGTATAAATAAGAAGGAGGTCGGCAGAGAATGAGAACAAGTAATCCACCATATATATTTCAAAAAGAGGAAGAGTTCCCAAGTGAAGAGTGAGAAAGCTGAGAAAAGAGATAGTGTGCTGCAGAAAAGAAAAAGCCTTCATCTTCTCCTTCTGAAGCCATTCTGCTGCAAATTCTGAAAGCTCTCACAAAAGAGAGAAAAGCTTACAATCTCCTTCTCACTATAGAAGAGAGATCATATTCACTATACTTGTGCTTCTAATCTTCTTGCTAGGAAGAAGATTCTTTCTTACATATATTGTCTTCTGTTCTTCTACTTGTTCTACTTCTTCTCATTCTATTTTCAAATTGTGTAAAAGAGTTTTTAGAATCTCTCTTCAAAAAATTCAGTTGTAGTGGTTCTAAGAGTCTCCTTACCAAAAGACTCAGTTTGGTTCTAAGAGTCTCCTTATCAAAAGACTCAGTCTGGTTCTAAGAGTCTCCTTATCAAAAGACTCAGTGCAAGTTAGTGAATTCCTACCAAGGGGTAGAAGAGTGGACTACCCAAAGTTTGGGGAACCACTATATTTATTTGTGTTGTGCTGTGATTTTTCTTCTTGCTATTTTTCTTCTTTACTTGCTTAATTCTTGTTGGTGTGTGGGAAGCCTAAATCTGTGATTATTACACACATATATATATATATAATAGCACAAAGTATTTTTAAATCTCTATTCACCCCCCCTAGAGAATTCTAGTGACGTTAACTGTGCACTTTCAAGAAGGCATGTCGTCGAGAAAACAATGAGATCACGACGACTTGCTGCAAGAAGGAAGATCACTACGACACTGACAGAGGAAGCAAATCGTCGAATATGCAGAACCACTGAGATATCTTTTATCGATGAGATACCGGTGTCAACAGCTGAAGAAAGAAGACATCTTACTATCGTCGAGATATACTCCATGTCATCGTAATGATGGAAATATCGTCGAAACAGATTCAAATCTTGCGGACGCGCTGTCAGCAATTAATGTTGCCGCCTGATTGTCCAATCAGCGCCTGCTATGATGGATGGGCTTCTGACAGGAAAGGAAAGTGAATATGACCGTTATACAGCTGGTTCATTCTATAAAAGGGAATAGTGTTGCCCTAGGAAAGGGGGCTTATTGTGCAAGAAAAGAACGTGAAAAAGAATCCCGCCGCTCTTCAATAGAACAGTATTTTTTTCAGCGGAGAAGAAAGAGAACAAGATTCAGGAGTTCTCATAAGAATCGGTCATTTCTATTGACTGAGAAGTCATCGTTCAACATCAGGCAAAAGAAGAAGAGGCTGAAGAAGATCCAGAGCTGAAACTCAAAATCAAGAAGCATCTTCTTCATCCTTAAGAAGTCGATCTTCATCAAGGCTAAGTAGCCATATTTCATCTCGCTGAAGAAACAGTTTATTTTATTACTGTATTTTCTTATAAGTCTTGCAGGCCAAATTGTCTAGCTTGAGGGCTGGAGAGCTGTGAGGCTTGAGGGCCAGGGCAGTGCACTTGCGGGTGCGTCTTGTCGAGCTTGGGGGCTCGGGGGCAGTAGGGGCTTGCGGGTCTAGGCTGTTGGGACTTGCGGGTCCGTGTGGTAGGGCTTGAGGGCCTGAGTGTCGAGCTTGTGGGCTCGGGGGCAGTAGGGGCTTGAGGGCCTAGGTTATTGGGACTTGCGGGTCCGTGTTGTAAGGCTTGAGGGCCTGAAGCTTTTGGCGGAGTTTGCCGAGCCCAGCACACTGCTGGGTAGGCGCAGAGGGAGAGAGGACTACTCAAGACACCCAGTCTTGAGGAACCTCTATAGATCGTTGTGTGCTTTCTGTGGCTTGTTCTTTATTTCTTAGATCTATTAACCAAAAAGAAAGAAAAACCTAAAGGGGGATATTATAAAAAGAAAAACCTATTCACCCCCCCTCTAGGTGATTTAGTAGACACCCCATAAACAATACCTACTCCTTTTGATATTGAGAAAGCAATCTCCAAAGCAATAGGGTTGTCATCAAGCACCTTTACTGACCTACTGGCCAGTCAAGCCAGAAAATTCAATATGAAGTACTCCCAGATGGAGTCAGAGATACAAGAATCAAAAGAGTCCCTCCTGTCACTCAAATTAATTATATCCTCCTCCATGATCACTAAAGATTTCTTAACCTCCCTTGTAAGTAAGGTTAAGAAGGGGGAGAAGATTCAGGAGGAGGAAGTGCCCAATTTAGAAAAGAGTGGCCAGGTGAAGGATAAAGTTGATGAAGTTCATGATCATGATAAACTTACTATATTCCAAACAGTAAGGCTAGAAATTCCAGATGCAAATATCCAGGGGGAGCCTCTTACAAGCCCTCAATGTAATCTTGTACAAAATCAGGAGGAGCTTCTTACAATAGCTCAGGAACTAGTTGCAGAATTTCTTGCAGTAACCCAGGGGGAGCTTCCATCAACTCAGGGGGAGCTCCTAGAAGATGATCAACTTTTAGATGAAGTATCAAAGATTGCTAAGGAAGCTTCTTTAGATGTTGAAGAGAATACACAATCTCAAGGGGAGCCTCACAAAGAAGATCACACTCATCAAGAAGCTAACAGGACTGATGAAGAGGAGAATGAGCCTCTTGTATTTGCTCCAAGAAATATGATACCACAAGTATTCTCAAGGAAGAGGAAAACTCCTGACAAAGAATAGTGATGCTCAAGTATTTTGTATAAATATGAAACAATTCTCATTATCAAATGGATACAGTAATTCAGAACAGTATGATTACTTGGAAGTTTACTATATGATCTATCATGTTATTTGATAATGTTTTTATTGTATCTGTATAATTGTTTGTATTAAGATTTATGTAAAAGTATGTGTAAAATCACTTGAAACAATCTATAAAATTTGTTAAGATAAATAGAGGGAAATTGTTAGGAAAAACTCCTTTTGATTTAACTTAACAAATTATCTATAGGTGATTTTACTCCTTAGGAGTATTATCCACATTGTATAGAAAGGGTAAAATGGTCATTATATGTCTTAGGATGTCACACGCATCTTGGAGTGTCAAGGCCAGGTCAAGATAATCAGAAAGTCAGTTAAGTTAAGACTTATGTCGAATGAAAGTCGATGCAACTTCGACTTGATGTCGACGCAACTCTGACTAGAAGTCGAAGCAACTTAATCAGCTTGTCGAAGTATAAGTCAAGTCGACACAACATCAAAATGTACTCGATGCAGATGGTCAAGCCAGTCGAAGGCATCTCAGTAGTCGACGCAACTTCTATCCAACTCGACGCAGAAGATGAAGTCCAAGTTCAAGCTTCCAACTCGACGGATAGGTAGAGAAGTATTCGACGTAACGTTGACATCTGAGTTCATTTAGAGCTGAGAACTATTTCGAAGCCACTTCAATAAGAACTCAGAGGTGCATCGATAAGAAGGAAGTCAACTCGACGCTACGTCAACATCTGAGTTCAGTCAGAGCTAAGAAGGATCTTGATGCTACTCCTATAAGAACTCAGAGGTGCGTCGATAAGAAAAAAATTCAATTTGACACTACGTCAAATACAGTCAGAAAAAGTATGTTTCCTGCTGTCCTTTCTGGTGTGCTTCCAGATGATCTGCAAGGATGAAATCTGTTCTCCAATGGCTCGTTTATTGCCAAGAATAGAATAGAGTATTTCAGAGACACAGCAAAAGACTTTCTTGGAAGTTATTCAAATCAGATCGACGGGTCGGGAACAAAAATAGAAGGAGACATTTATTTTCCAATGGACATTCCTTCTAAAGACAGTCTATAAGAGGAAAGAGATTCAAACTCTAATTGATAAATTATTAGTATTCAGCAGCAGGAAAAAAGAGACAATGAATGAATTGATCCTTTTGTTGTTACTCCAACTTCCTCAAGCTCTCTGAGAAAAAGAGAAGAACTTCTCTGTACAGATATACAAGGTTGCTGCTTATTCTTCTTCTGCCTGATACAACATCAAGCAAACAGTAGTACAGAGATCACAAGGATCATATTCTCATAACCCTTGCACTCATCACTATCATAAGCAAGGGTTCATCTTATATAGATCCAGAAGAGTATCAAAAGCTCATATCTGCTGAAGGATTTATACAGCAGAATCATTTCCTTCTTCTCTTCTTCAATTATAAAAGATTTTTATTAATCCCTCTTCAAAGGATTCAGTGGTTCTAAGAGTCTCCTAATCAAAAGACTTAGTGGTTCTAAGAGTCTCCTTATCAAAAGACTCAGGCACAAGTTGTGCAATCCTACCAGGGAGGTAGAAGAGAGGAGTACCCACATTTTGGGGAACCTCTATAAAAATTCTTGTGTCCTCTGTGTTTGATTTTTTGTGATGTCCCTACTTCTAGTTTTTTGTGTGTATATTTCCTGTAATCTGTGTTTACTTTATTGTCTTTTGGATTGTTGATTGCATAATACTTAGTGTTCTTATTGTGTGTGTATAATTAGGGTAGAAATTATTTAAAACTTTATTCACCCCCTCCCTTTAGAGAATACTTAGAGGCAGGTTGTGCACTTTCAAAATGCCATCTCCAATCAAGCAATGTGGACAGTCAATCAAGTTCAACAAGCATTGCAAAAGACATCCTCTGTGTTTGTTATAGAAGAACTCTCAGATAGCACTGCCTTAGAAGGTGATGTTGTTGAAGTTGGAGAGTTCTCAACATCCATGAAAAGGAAAAGAACAGAGAATAGACAGTATAGGACTAGAAGGCTAAGGGAAGTTGAGCAAGATCCTTAATTCAGCAGATGGAACCCTAATTCTAGAACTCAAATCTCTGAAGCCTAGATTGAATTTGGATATCCTAAGGATGGCTCAAAAAGAGATTACTATTCTGCTGATTGGCAACTTCATTTGAGACAAGAGGAGAAGAGGAGAAATCACAAATTAGCTTTTCCTCATGTTCCTCCTCCTTCTCCTAAGAGGATCCCTAAGCCAATAAGCTTTTATGAAAGGCAGAGGAGAAAAGGAAAGGGTAGTGCCAGTAGGAGCTAGAAGAATAAAATCTCTAAGGATGACCACCAAGGCTCTGTTGGGAACAGTGTCCAGCAATATTCCTGATTTGAAGAAGTGCGTAGGTCAATGATAAAAGCACTATATATTTGATGTTATATCTTATGTATGAATGCAGTGAATAGACATGATGTCTAGTACTTCTCATATATCTTTAAGTCCAAAATCGTTGAAAAATATTGGACATATCGTTGAGAATGGACTGGACATATCGTTGAGAAAGTATAGACATATCGTTGAAACAATATAGACTTATCGTGGAATAATTACAAATATTGTCATGAAGGAGCTATGTCAACCTAAAGCCTGTTAGATATCATGGAGATAGAGAATGCAGTTGAGAAGTTCCATATCGTTGAAAGGATCACGACGATATCGACGAGAAGAACTTATTTCGTCGTAACTGAACA
This sequence comes from Dactylorhiza incarnata, assembly GCA_033032865.1. NCBI lineage: Eukaryota > Viridiplantae > Streptophyta > Magnoliopsida > Asparagales > Orchidaceae > Dactylorhiza > Dactylorhiza incarnata. Next base: position 15,263,882 of record JAWHQI010000030.1, read on the forward strand.
TGTCGCTGAGACGAAAAGTTCTGTCGTCGAGATACCTATTCGAAGTGAAGATCTCAGAAGATTTCATGAGTTGTCTAAGTCCAAGTTGGATCGCTGAGACGGTAAGTTCTGTCGTCGAGATAGTGTTCATATAATCGAGACAGACTGAGATTTTTTGAAACGTGCTGTCTGCATTTAATGTCGTCGTCTAAGGGTCCAATCAGTGGATGCTGTTTATTCTTGGGCTTCTGACATTTAAGAGACCTCAGAATAGACCGTTCGACATTCCTGTCATATATAAGGGCAATTTGTTTACTCTAAAAGAGACAGAAAATAGTAAGAGAAAAAGAATCAATCGAATCTGTGTAACCACTTTCAAAAGAAGAAACATTTTTGAGAACATTGCTCTCAATTCTCCAAGGTTCAGCCAGGCATCATCGAAAGATAAGCTTGTTCCAGATTGAAGAAGAGGATCAAAGAGAACCTTATGTGTGTCAGTGAATAGTTCTTCAAGGCTTTTTCTTCAAATCCAGAGGTCGTCTGCTTTAGGCCTAAGAAGACTCTTCAGGATATTTCAATTCCCTATTCTGTGAAGTGTTCTTCAATTTTGTAAACATAATACTTTATTTGTAGGACTCCTTTGAGTCTGAGCTGTGGGGTTATGTGAGAACCTGAGGTAGGATCTATTGTAGATCTGAGTTATAAGGCATGTTATGCCTGAGCTGTAGGGTTTTAGGAACCTGAGGTAAGATCCTGAGAGGATCTAAGTTGTAGGGCCTACTGTACCTGAGTTGTAAGATCTGTGGAGGAGATCTGAGTTCTTGGTGGAGTTTTCTGACTCTAGCAAACTGCTAGATAGGCGCAGAGGGACAATAGAGTACTAAAGACAATTGTCTTGGGGAACCACTATAAATCTGGTTTCTCAGTGTGTTGCGTTCTGTGCCTGTGATCTTTGCTGTGAATTACTTTATTTGCTTCTAGGTTTAAATTTCAAAAAGTCATATCACCTATTCTCCCCCCCCCCCCCCCCCCACCCCCTCTAGGTGATTGTTCCATAAAAATTAGGATATTACACCCCTCTTCTCCCTTGACCTAGAGTTCCGCCTGGAATGCTAAAAGCATAGTGTGACTCTTCTTCTCGCATCCCCATCCAGCAGATCAACGTTGGTTATCAATGATCGGGCCTTCTCCTCCTCCTCCTTCCTTCGCGTCTTCTACATCTCAGGTTTCCTTTCCTTTTATTGCAGAATCCGCACAAAGAAAGTGGGAGTGGAGGAGACGATGTCGCCAAATCCATCAGAAAAAGAGAACTAACCTGGTTCGATGGCTATCATGGAGCTAGCATAGAAAAAAGTTATATTTCTAACATAAAAGTTCTATCTCTCCCATCATTTTACTGTTTGTAGCTACTCAAAGACCATCGTCTGACAACCAGAAGATCTCAATATTGCTCCTCAATGATGGCTCCCTACTTTCAAACGACCACAAAATAGTGGGGTTTTGAGGATCAAGAGGAGGGTGGGATGATTTTAAGGTGCGCAAGGACTCATGTAATTCTCCTAATCTATTTTCCCCATTTCTGTCTATATCCCTATTTTTTCTCCTCCTCCCCCTGTTTATTCTAATATGTTTTTTTGGCTAGGATCTATACGAAGTAATTGAAATGCCAAATTTTGGTAGTTTGATTTGTCGGTCGAACGAAGTAGAAGGTAACAACCTATCCCCGGATTTTCCTTTTGATTCTTGAAGTATCTAGTTGCCAACCTAAATCACCTAGAGGGGGTGAATAGGTGATAACTGAGTCTTTTGCGGAATTAAAGAACTTAATAAAATAGAACGCACATTAAGCAAATCACAATCACAGATAACACAGAAATTTATAGTGGTTCCCCGTTCTTGGGTACTCCACTTGCCGGCCTCGCCAATCTAGCACCACAGCTAGACTTGACTACTTCACTAAAACTCGGATCAAGAAAGATCCTACAATCTCGGAGTCAACACTCCTACAATCTCGGAGACAAATCTCCTACAAACTCAGAGAGAAACCCTCTCTTACAACTCGGAGAATAACCTCTCCTACAACTCGGAGAAAACTTCTCCTACAAACAAATGTAATAAAGAATTGATACAAGTTTATCAATACATAACCAGATCTGAAAGGCCTTGAGATCTTCTTCCATCTTGAGGCTTGAGAAACTTTGACTTGTTGTCGATGAGGAAGAACAACAAAACTCAGATCTGACCTTCTTTGATTCGATTTGATCCAATAGAAACTGTAGATGAAGGAGCAGTGATCAATCGAACCTTCACATCAACCGGAGATGACTGATTTAGAACATCTGATCGATCTCCAGCTTTTCGATAGGAGGCGGCACTTTCTCGTGTTTATTGGAACGACAGGAGAAATTAGGGTTGATCAGGAAGAGTAATGAATTATTATTTGGAACTTAAGAATGAGTGCCTTTTATAATAAAAGACTTAACGACATCAGTTAAGGTAGAATGAACCTTAAACGAAAACAAAAGAGCCGTCAGATTAGACAGACGGAAATGACGTTCCGTCAAAAAGAATTGAAAAATGATTTCAGGATATGAATAGATTTCTTGAGAACAAAAAGGACTTTTCGAGAAATAAAAAGAACTTCTGATAAAACAGGATTAGGAACACAAGGAATTAATTTCTCAAGAACAAATAATTTCTCGGGAAATAAATGAGCTATTGAGAAAAAGGAATTAAGAACGAAATAATTTAATTTCTCGAGAACAAAGTATTTCTCGAGAAATAAATAGGCTTCGGCTTAGAGAAGAGAATAGAAGGATTTACGGGATAGAGAAAAACTTCTCGAGAAATATAAAGACTTCTCGAGAAAAGAATTGGAGAAACAAAACAATATAAAGTCAATTTCTCGGTCTGAGAAGAAAAATCTTCGAACTGAGCTCGACGAACTCATTTTAGTTATCAGAAAACATAGAAGCTTCACAAAGCTGAGATCGACGAAAGTACTTAGGTTCATCGAACGGAACTTCTGAAGAGCAGCGGTCGACGAAATTATTTCTGTTCGTCGAACGGAGATCGACGAACGCGATCGACGAAAACAACTTCAACTCTGCCAAATCAGCGGTCGACGAAAACTTTTTTGTTCGTCAAACGGAGATCGACGAACACGATCGACGAACCAACTTTAACTTAGGCGAACTGGTGGCCGACGAAAACTTCTTCTGTTCGTCGAACGGAGATCGACGAATACGGTCGACGAACTCCTTACAGCTAAGGCAAAATCGAGGTCGACGAAGTTCATTCAATTCGTCGAACTGAGATTGACGAACGCGGAACTGAGATTTCCAGTAAAACTGACCATCGAACAGAGCTCGATGAAAATGCTTCCGTTCGTCGAACTGAGATCGACGAACTCATCTAAATTCGTCGAACGCGGAATTACTTAGAAAAAAATTTGTTTCTTTCTTGAACACGGAACAGCAACACCTCCCTTTAGCTCTTCCTTTGTGTTTGAATAAAAAGTACATCACAATAGAGAGATTTCACATAAATCAACACCTTGGTCCATACAATGAGGAATTACATTGCATAGGCCTGTGTTAGATGACCCATTGAAACCTGACATTGGTTTGTACTTAGCCATTTAAAAACCTGCAAACACATTACTAGAGAGCAACATCAAATACAAACTCAATTCAACTTAGTTCAAGGGGACTTCTTCAAATCAAGGTAATTGTGGATACAATTCCCTAAAATCTCCCCCTATTTGTAGAAGTCGGAACCCTAAAAACTAAGATGAATTGTAACAAAGTATAACAGATATACTACACATTACAGAAGAAAGAATATGAAAACAAAATGAGCATTAAAATCAAAAACTATATATGATTAAGATTGTCAAAATGATTTAATGTTCACACAATCATATTGAAAGAAAGTTTTTGATGGTCTTCATAATCTTTTCTTCAGGCATTGTACTTTCTCTTCTGCTCTTGTCTTTCAAAATAAGTATAAGGCTTGGGATGGTACTTTGGCGGAGTTGTTGGAGCTGTAGGATTATTGTAACCATAAGTGCTGAAGTGAATCCTTCTCTTTGCCAAGCTTGTGTCATACTTTTTCCACTCAGAATAACTGTAATAATCAGAAGATTCCATGCCACCGTTTTCAACTAACTTTAAAGTATCAAGAATAATGATTTTTGAATCTGGACTCCATATTTCAGGAAAAACTTCCTCAGCTACTGCTTTACCAGAACTTGTTGAACTGGACCCTGGAATAGACCTGCTTGCAGAAGGACCTTCACCATATTTTCTCTTCTTGGAACTATGCCTCACAGAAGGTTCTGCAGAATGATCAGAAGCCCACACCTGAGAAGAATCCACATGAGGAACAAGCTGAGGTTGGACTTCATGCCTGGGAGAGAATTGAGGAGGATGAACATTGTGAACCTGCAATTCTGGAAAGATTGCATTGTGAAGCCAAACTGCAGTGTTGAATGTATAGGAATTTACATCTGCAATTTGCTTCTGAACACAAACATTCAACTGCTCAAATTATTCACCAACATTTCTTTGGAGCTGAGAATCTTGATTATCCAAGAGCTCTGCCATTTTATCCTCCCCCTTTCTGACTTCTACAGATAGGGTTTGGATGACAGATTCCTTGAACATTCCAACTTCATCAATAAACTTGAAAGAACATTCTTCAGCCTTTGATGTCTGGGATTCTTGAGTTTTTCTGACCTGAATCACTTCTTGCAGAACTGCTGCTACACCTTTAATGGTGTGATCTATAGCTTTACCTCCTTGAATGACAACTTCTTTGAGCTTGTCAGTACTAGCTTTTGATTCAGCAAATTTCATATTCATCTCTTTTTCAACATCTGAAATTCTAGCATGAATTTCCTTAAAAGAAGAATCAAACTTATCACTTTGTCTTTTAAGTATTAACTCAATCTTACTAAGAAGTGAGTCTTCTTCAAACTGAGGAGGAGGAATGAAAACAGGTTGAACATATTCATGAATTTCTTCAAAAATCACTAAACTTACCACTTTAGGAGAAAATACTTTAACCTGACCATCTTCTTCACAAACTAGCTCTCCTTGAGCATCCTTGTTTGTGTCCAACAACAACTCTTGCTCCCCCTCAACATGTGCTGGGAAGGAGATGATCCATGAACAGAGTCATCATCTGCTCCATTGCAGAAATCAAAATCAGCACCAGACCCTGCCCTTTGGCCACTAGGACTGTGCTTTTCAAGGTTTTCGTGATGAATCTCATTAAGAATATCAGCAATTGTACTGTCAACAGCTTCAGCCTGAATATTCTCAACAACAACATCTGGAGGAGGTGAAGGAGATGGAATGACATCATCTTGATGAGGTGAATCTGGAACTTTTTGCTGAGCTGATTGCTGTGCTGGAGTAGAAGTAACAACTAAAGGAGGTGTATCAGAAGGAGGAGATGGAGCTGCATCTGGAGTCACATTCTGAAGTTCAGAATTGACTGAAGGAAGAGGCTCCCCCTGGGAACTTGCACCTGCATTACCTGGCTTGGTAATCCTAATGTCCCACCTTTGAATTGAGGAGACATTGATCTTCTTTAGATGATGAATGAATGCACCTTTAGACATGTCAAACACAACTGGGTTCATCTGATTCAGATACAAAGAAAGTATCCTTGCATAGTTTGGAGCAAGGAGACTTGCTTTAATCTTAATAAGAAGAAGAGTGGCCCAGTCACACTTCTTCCCGGTCACAATAGCCATCATCAAACAAAACACATCTTCTGAAATATATCCTAAACTGCCTATCCTGTAGAGAAGGACCTTAGAAACAATGTCTACCAATAGCTTTCCAACTGCATTCATCTTCTGTCTTCTAACAGTAGTATATCCCTTTTCTAAACCACAAAATGTCATAGTTCTGTCCCAATCATCATCATTTAGGTCATCTTAAGTATCTATCACTGGAAGCCTTAGATATTTTGTCAAAGTTTTGGTGGAAATTTTAATCTTCAAATTATCTACAAAGGAGATTAACATTCTCACTTCCTTGACAACTTTCACATTTAGGAAGAAATCCTCTACCTCTCTGAACAGAATACGACAAGGATGTTCCAAAATAAAAGATAATCCAACGACATCTAAGAGATAGAAAAGATTCTGAAAGTTGTCCGAAAGATCGATCAGACCTAACCTTTCGAGCTCACATCTGATGCCGATCTTAGCCCTAGGACAAGGGGTCATTGAAACAAAGTTGTTGAACTTGCGTTTGCTGGGAGAAATCGCGAGATGAAATGAACTGGAGACTGGATGTCGTGAGAAGACAATGAACAGTAGAGGGGCTTTCGAGAAGAACGAGAAGGGGTTTGCGTGAACATTAAGTCATTCTTGATGTTCTATTTATAGTTTTGATTTTATTTAACATTTTATGAATTTACTTAATATCTAAAAAAATAAAAACAACGTACCTGCCTTTTCGACTTCTCAAAAGTAGATATTTCTGATTTTCTAGAAAAAGGATCCATTACGCGAGAGCTATTTGATCTCTTGAGAAATTAAGAGCTTCAGCAGATTCATCTGAGCCTGATTATTTCTCGAGGGACTAACCAATTCTCGAGAATTAAATGTTTTCTCGAAAAGTGCTATCCTTAGCATGTTTCATCAGAGAACACCATTTCTCGAAAAGTAAACTGTATTTCTCGAAAATAATCAAGAAGACTTCGAATTTTTCTGAAAAAATTTATGCCTTTGTTTCCTTGACAATCAGAACATTTGAAATTCTTCATCTCTTCATGGCTTCATTTCTGACTTGATTATCACTCCATGTTGAGCATACCAAGTTCTGTCTTGAAGAAAGAGAACTTGGTCTCATCCAGCGGCTTCGTGAAAATGTCCGCAATTTGCTTATCCGTCGGGATATAGCATAGGTTGATGTCCCCATTCTCCATATGCTCCCGGATGAAATGATATCATAATTCAATATGCTTTATCCGGCTGTGCGAGACTGGATTATTTGCGATAGCAACAACACTAGAGTAGTCACAAAACATTGGAATGTCTTTGTACTTCAAGTTGTAATCTTCTAGTTGATTCTTTATCCAAAGAAGTTGTGCGCAACAACTGCCTGCAGAAATATATTCTGACTCGGCGGTTGAAATTGCAACACAATTTTGCTTCTTGCTGCTTCAGGAAATAAGTCTTCTTCCGAGAAATTGGCATGTCCCGGAAGTGCTTTTCCTGTCATCTCTGCTACCTGCAAAATCAGCATCTGAAAAACCTATTAGCTCGCTATCATTACTTCTTGGGTTCCCTAAGCCAAGATTTGGTGTACCCTTAAGATATCTCAAAATTCGCTTTGCAGCGGTATTGTGAGATTCCTTAGAATTCACCTGATATCTAGCACATACACATGTAGAGAACATTATATCAGGTCTACTAGCAGTAAGGTAGAGCAGAGAACCAATTATGCTTCTGTACTTGGTTTCATCGAAAGGTTTCCCTTTCTCATCCTTGTCCAGAGACATAGGTAAGCTCATTGGAGTCCTCATAGAGGTTGCACTCTCCATTCCAAATTTCTTAATTAACTCCTTGGTGAACTTCGTCTGTGAGATGAAAAATTTCATCTTCAGATTGTTTCACTTGAAGTCCTAAGAAATATTTCAGCTCAACCATACTACTCATTTCAAACTTCCCTTGCATAAGTTTTGAGAACTTTTTGCAAAGGTTGTCGTCCGTGGAGCCAAAAATAATGTCATCGACATAAATTTGCACTAGCAAAATCTTGCCTTTTACTTCCCTAAGAAATAATGTCTTATCTATCTTTCTTCTTGTGAACTTGTTCTGAAGAAGAAAGTTAGACAGTGTCTCATACCAAGCTCGAGGAGCTTGTTTCAAACCATATAAAGCTTTCTGTAATAAATAAACATATTCAGGAAAGTCAGGATTAACAAAACCTGGAGGTTGTTCCACGTATACTTTTTCCTTAATATTACCGTTAAGGAATGCTGACTTGACGTCCATTTGGTATACAGTGAAACCTTTGAATGCAGCATAGGCTAAAAACAGCCTGATCGCTTCGAGTCTTGCTACTGGAGCATAAGTTTGATCGAAGTCGATCCCTTCTTCCTGTCTGTTACCTTTTGCTACAAGTCTGGCTTTGTTCTTTATGATTGTTCCATCTTCATCCAACTTGTTTCTGTAGACCCACTTCGTCCCAATGATATTTTTATCCTTGGGTTTTGGAACTAGAGTCCACACATTGCAACGCTTGAATTGATTCAATTCTTCTTCCATTGTAATTATCCAATGAGTGTCTTCATTTGCTTCTTGAAACTTCTTCGGTTCAACCTGTGAAAGAAAACTCAAATACATATTTTCGTTAGTAGTACCTCTTCTCGTTCTTACTCCGACTTGAGGATTTCCAATGATCTGATCAATTGGATGATCCCTCATATGTCTGAATTCAAGATTCCTTGCATGAATTTGGACATCGGGAACATCTTCTACTACAGGGAATGTCTTCTTCCACTTGAATTGGCTCTTCATCAATATGATCTTCTTCTATTGTTGAGGTTGGGGGAGATATCTTGACGAAGGTTTGAGCATCGTCTTTGACTGGCTCATCCAAGCTTATATCTTGTAACTTTGAACCTGCAACTTCAATAGAAGCACTAAAAGAGCTGCTATGTAGCATGTTTGTCTCATCAAATACAACGTTAATAGATTCTTCTACAACCATGGTTTTCTTATTAAAAACTCTATAAGCTCTACTATGGCTACTATAGCCTACGAAAATACCTTCAAAGCTCTTTTCACTAAACTTGGTTTTGTAATGCTTTCCATTATTAAGTACAAAGCATTTACTACCAAAGATTCTAAAATAAGAGATGGTTGGTCTCTTGCCTTTTAGAAGTTCATAAGGAGTCTTTTCATGGTTCTTGTTTATGAGTGCTCTGTTTTGCACGTGGCAAGCAGTGTTGACGGCTTCAGCCCAAAGGTATTCGGGTAGTGAAGTGTCACTCAACATTGTTCTGCAAGCCTCAATGAGTGTTCTATTCCTTCTCTCAGCTACCCCATTTTGTTGTGGAGTTCGAGGAGAGGAAAACTCATGAAAGATACCAAGGCTTTCACAAAATTCTATCATGGCCCCAGATTCAAATTCTGTTACATGGTCACTTCTGATTTTGACCACTGAACTTTCAAATTCATTCTGGATTTGCTTGACAAACTTAGTGAAAATATCAAATGTATCTGACTTGTGTTTTAGAAAGAATACTCATGCAAAACGTGAGTAATCATCTACAATAACTAATGTGTAAGACTTACCTCCTAAACTTCTAATTTGCAAAGGACCAAACAAGTCCATATGAAGTAGGTATAAACACCTAGTTGAATATTTGCCAATTATGCTCTTAAAGGTAGCTCTTGTTTGCTTGCCTTTTACACAAGCATGACAAGGTCTATCTTTAAAGCACTTAATATTTGACACATCACACACTAAGTTTTGTGAAAATAATTTATTTATAGTTTTGAAATTTATGTGCTAATCTCTTGTGCCATTGGTCAGCAAGAGATGCACTATCTTTTGCTAAAAGACACACTAGTGTAGAAGAGGATAAACAAAGAAAATTTAAACAAAATATATTTCTACAACGAGTGCCAGATAAAATCATTTCTAGATTTTTAGCCGACTTTATCAAACACTTATCTTTACGAAAATCAACTACGTATCCTTTATCACATAGTTGACTTATGCTTATAAGATTATGTTCTAATCCTTCCACATAAGCCACATCGGAAAAGGATACATTACCATTAGAAATCATACCATAGCCTTTTGTTATTCCTCTGTCAGATTCGCCAAAAATGACTTTTGGCCCGTTCTCAATTGGAATGAAATTTTGTAAGAGGCTTCTAGTTCCGGTCATATGCTGAGAACAACCACAGTCCAAGTACCAGATAGGATTTTTGTTGGCCTTTGGACATTCCTGCAAAAACAAATCATTTTGTCTTAGGAGCCCAAACTAATTTGGGTCCTTGGTCCCTTGTTAGTTGAGCACCACGATGAACATTAACATTGCGAGCGGTCTTTCTTGCATTGTTAACTTGTGGTCTCTTGGAATAAGTGGATTTGAACCAACAAACTATGGCAAAGTGACCTATTTTGCTGCAACAACAACAGTTATACCTGTTGTACCTTCTCTTAGTATTCTCCTGCTTAACTTTTTGAACATTAGTTTTGGCAGGAGCAATCCTTCTAGATGAGGATGCCTCATGAGTACAACACACACATGGTAGTGCTTTCTCCTTAGGCTTGGGTGCAACAGCCTTCACTATTGGTGCTCTCATAGCACTCAGACCATGAACATAAGGACCATAATCTCTCAGATTAATCTCTTGATAAGGTGCCTTGAAAGCACTTTCACCGAGATTTCGAGGACAAGCCCACCCCTTATAGTCATTGACAGGCGCAAAATTAATTGGTCGTGTCATGTGACCATAAGTGCTTTCCATATCATAGACATTTGTAGGAAAGAAAACTTTCTTAAATGCCACTCGATCTTGATGGGCTTTCCCTTTCTCTTCGGCGGTAGCTTTCTTAGCATTCTTATTTTTCTTCTTGGCAAGGGAGCCCTTAGAAGAATTACTTGGCCCAGCCACATGACCTAAACCACTGCTACCTACTTTAGCAGAGAAAGTATCAATGATTGGAAGAATGGTTTTCGGTTGTGAAAACTTTTCAACTAGCTTCTTCTCAGCTGCTAGCTGTTCTTCCAGAACTTTGATGGAGTTCTCTCTCTGATCAAAAAGCTCATCCGAGCTTTTGATCTTGTCTTTCAAGGCTTGGATCTCCTCTCTGAAGGAAGAAAGTTATTCAATTTCCGTTCTCAGATTAGATTCCACTTATTTGAGAGACATGATCTCCTTAGCCTGAATTTTGACTACCTTTCGGCATCTGTCAAAGATTTTAAGCATTTCAGTATATTGGGTCGTGAGGTTTGAGTCATCATCTGAGGGGTAATCCTTTTGTTCAGCTGATGCATAATCAGAATCAGATAAAAGGGTGTGAGAATTTACCTTCCCGGTATATGGGGGTTCTTCTTCATCATCAGTCATGGCCATCAGCCCGAAGTAGGCTTCTTCTTCACTACTTGATTTCTCTGAGTCACTGTCACTTAAAGTTTTGGACTTTTTAGCTACTAGACTTTTTTCAGTCTTCTTTTTCCCGTGGGTGAATTTATTTTCTTCTTTTCTTCCACTCTATTTCTTCTTATAAGGGCATTCGGTGATCATGTGCCTTGGCTTATTACAGCAGTAGCAAACTATGTCAGAAGAAATATGTTTACTAGGTTTAGTCTTATACCTTTCATGATTGCTTGACCCCTTTCTGTGATGATCACCATCACGTCGAGAATGTCTAAAGTCAGAGGAGGAAGACTTGTTCTTCATGTGCCTTCTTTTACTGAGCAGTTTCTTGAATTGTCGGGAGATAAGAGAAAACTCCCCCTCAGACATTTCAGAACTGGAGGAGCCGGCTTCAGATTCTTTTTCATCATCAGATTCTTGTGCTCTAATTGGATACAAGGCTCTGCTTTTTCTGGAACTCTCGGCCATCATAGCCAAGGTCCTTTCCTTGCTTGAAATCCTATTCCCGTCTTCTTCTGTTTTGCGAATATTCATTTGCAGCTCACGGGATAATAACTTCCCAAACAGATTTTGTGGGTCTAGGTTTGGTAACTTTCCAAACTCCCTGATTGCAACTATCTTTCTATCCCAGTCTTTCGCCAGGGATCGCAGGAATTTGTCATTCAGTTCACCATTAGTAAATTCCCGACCATAATTTCTTAGGTCGTTAACGATTTTGAAGAATCTTTCGTACGCGTCGGCAATGCACTCCTTCTTACTTTGCTTGAAGGCCTCGTACTCTTGATTTAGAAGAGATCTTCTGTCATCCCTTACTTCTTCAGTACCTTCCATAAGAGCTATTAAGGATGTCCACATATCTTTGGCTGACCTGCAGTGGATAAGATTTTGTAACATGGAGTCGTCCACCGCACTAGCAATTATATTCTTCGCCTTTTTATCAAGGGCAATGGGAGGGTTTTCATCCTTTGTTAAGTCCATCATTCTCTTTGGAACTTGAACGATAGGGTCAATTGTTGAGGCAGTCATTGGCACATGAGGGCCTTCTTCCATGACTTGGAAAATTCTTGGGTCTGCGGCTTCCATATAAAATCTGACTCTTTCTTTCCACATAGGAAAATTAGCCTTTGTGCATATTGGCAATTTCAACGAGAAAGATTCCTTGCTTCTTTCCATGATTTGCCAGCAACTAGATTGGATAGATCTTATTCAAGGTGTTAACCTTTAAAGAACAGCGACCCTCTGATACCAACTGAAGTATCTAGTTGCCAACCTAAAACACCTAGAGGGGGGTGAATAGGTAATAACTGCGTCTTTTGTGGAATTAAAGAACTTAATAAGATAGAACGCACAGCAAGCAAATCACAATCAAAGATAACATAGAAATTTATAGTGGTTACCCGTTCTTGGGTACTCCACTTACCGGACTCGCCAATCTAGCACCACAGCTACACTTGACTACTTCACTAAAACTCGGATCAAGAAAGATCCTACAATCTCGGAGTCAACACTCATACAATCTCGGAGACAAATATCCTATAAACTCAGAGAGAAACTCTCTCTTACAACTCGGAAAATAACCTCTCCTACAACTCGGAGAAAAATTCTCCTACAAACAAATGTAATAAAGAATTGATACAAGTTTATCAATACATAACCAGATCTGAAAGGCCTTGAGATCTTCTTCCTTCTTGAGGCTTGAGAAACTTTGACTTGTTGTCGATGAGGAAGAACAACAAAACTCAGATCTGACCTTCTTTGATTCGATTTGATCCAATAGAAACTGTAGATGAAAGAGCAGTGATCAATCGAACCTTCACATCAACCGGAGATGACTGATTTAGAATAGATGATCGATCTCCAGCTTTTCGATAGGAGGCGGCACTTTCTCGTGTTTCTTGGAACGACAGGAGAAATTAGGGTTGATCAGGAAGAGTAATGAATTCTTATTTGGAACTTAAGAATGAGTGCCTTTTATAATAAAAGACTTAACGACATCAGTTAAGGTAGAATGAACGTTAAACGAAAACAAAAGAGCCGTCAGATTAGACAGACGGAAATGACGTTCCGTCAAAAAGAATTGAAAAATGATTTCAGGTTATGAATATATTTCTCGAGAACAAAAAGGACTTTTCGAGAAATAAAAAGAACTTCTGATAAAACAGGATTAGGAACACAAGGAATTAATTTCTCAAGAACAAATAATTTCTCGGGAAATAAATGAGCTATTGAGAAAAAGGAATTAAGAACGAAAGAATTTAATTTCTCGAGAACAAAGTATTTCTCGAGAAATAAATAGGCTTCGGCTTAGAGAAGAGAATAGAAGGATTTACGTGATAGAGAAAAACTTCTCGAGAAATATAAAGACTTCTCGAGAAAAGAATTGGAGAAACAAAACAGCATAAAGTCAATTTCTCCGCCTGAGAAGAAAAATCTTCGAACTGAGCTCGACGAACTCATTTTAGTTATCAGAAAACATAGAAGCTTCACAAAGCTGAGATCGATGAAAGTACTTAGGTTCATCGAACGAAACTTCTAAAGAACAGCGGTCGACGAAATTATTTCTGTTCGTTGAACGGAGATCGACGAACGCGATCGACGAAAACAACTTCAACTCTGGCAAATCAGCGGTCGACGAAAACTTTTTTTGTTCGTCGAACGGAGATCGACGAACACGATCGATGAACCAACTTTAACTTAGGCGAACCGGCGGCTGACGAAAACTTCTTCTGTTCGTCGAACGGGGATCGACGAATGTGGTCGATGAACTCCTTACAGCTAAGGCAAAATCGAGGTCGGCGAAGTTCATTCAGTTCGTCGAACTGAGATTGACGAATGCAGAACTGAGATTTCCAGTAAAACTGACCATCGAACAGAGCTCGACGAAAATGCTTCCGTTCGTCGAACTGAGATCGACGAACTCATCTAAATTCGTCGAATGCGGAATTACTTAGAAAAAAATTTGTTTCTTTCTTGAACACGGAACAGCAACACCTCCCTTTAGCTCTTCCTTTGTGTTTGAATAAAAAGTACATCCCAATAGAGAGATTTCACATGAATCAACACCTTGGTCCATACAATGAGGAATTACATTGCATAGGCCTGTGTTAGATGACCATTGAAACCTGACATTGGTTTGTACTTAGCCATTTAAAAACCTGCAAACACATTACTAGAGAGCAACATCAAATACAAACTCAATTCAACTTAGTTCAAGGGGACTTCTTCAAATCAAGGTAATTGTGGATACAATTCCCAAAAATCTCCCCCTATTTGTAGAATTCGGAACCCTAAAAACTAAGATGAATTGTAACAAAGTATAACAGATATACTACACATTACAGAAGAAAGAATATGAAAACAAAATGAGCATTAAAATCAAAAACTATATATGATTAAGATTGTCAAAATGATTTAATGTTCACACAATCATATTGAAAGAAAGTTTTTGATGGTCTTCATAATCTTTTCTTCAGGCATTGTACTTTCTCTTCTGCTCTTGTCTTTCAAAATAAGTATAAGGCTTGGGATGGTACTTTGGCGGAGTTGTTGGAGCTATAGGATTATTGTAACCATAAGTGCTGAAGTGAATCCTTCTCTTTGCCAAGCTTGTGTCATACTTTTTCCACTCAGAATAACTGTAATAATCAGAAGATTCCATGCCACCGTCCTCAACTAACTTTAAAGTATCAAGAATAATGATTTTTGAATCTGGACTCCATATTTCAGGAAAAACTTCCTCAGCTACTGCTTTACCAGAACTTGTTGAACTGGACCCTGGAATAGACCTGCTTGCAGAAGGACCTTCACCATATTTTCTCTTCTTGGAACTATGCCTCACAGAAGGTTCTGCAGAATGATCAGAAGCCCACACCTGAGAAGAATCCACATGAGGAACAAGCTGAGGTTGGACTTCATGCCTGGGAGAGAATTGAGGAGGATGAACATTGTGAACCTGCAATTCTGGAAAGATTGCATTGTGAAGCCAAACTGCAGTCTTGAATGTATAGGAATTTACATCTGCAATTTGCTTCTGAACACAAACATTCAACTGCTCAAATTGATCACCAACATTTCATTGGAGCTGAGAAGCTTGATTATCCAAGAGCTCTTCCATTTTTCCTCCCCCTTTCTGACTACTACTGATAGGGTTTGGATGACAGATTCCTTGAACATTCCAACTTCATCAATAAACCTGAAAGAACATTCTTCAGCCTTTGAAGTCTGGGATTCTTGAGTTTTTCTGACCTGAATTACTTCTTCCAGAACTGCTGCTACACCTTTAATGGTGTGATCTATAGCTTTACCTCCTTGAATGACAACTTCTTTGAGCTTTTCAGTACTAGCTTTTGATTCAGCAAATTTCTTAATCTCTTTTTCAACATCTGAAATTCTAGCATGAATTTCCTTAAAAGAAGAATCAAACTTATCACTTTGTCTTTTAAGTAATAACTCAATCTTACTAAGAAGAGAGTCTTCTTCAAACTGAGGAGGAGGAATGAAAGCAGGTTGAACATATTCAGGAATTTCTTCAAAAATCAATAAACTTACCACTTTAGGAGAAGACACTTTAACCCGACCATCTTCTTCACAAACTAGCTCTCCTTGAGCATCCTTGTTTGTGTCCAACAACAACTCGTGCTCCCCCTGAACATGTGATGGGGAAGGAGATGATCCATGAACAGAGTCATCATCTGCTCCATTGCAGAAATCAAAATCAGCACCAGACCCTGCCCTTTGGCCACTGGGACTGTGCTTTTCAAGGTTTTCTTGATGAATCTCATTAAGAATATCAGCAATTGTACTGTCAACTGCTTCAGCCTGAATATTCTCAACAACAACATCTGGAGGAGGTGAAGGAGATGGAATGACATCATCTTGATGAGGTGAATCTGGAACTTTTTGCTGAGCTGATTGCTGTGCTGGAGTAGAAGTAACAACTAAAGGAGGTGTATCAGAAGGAGCTGGAGTTGCATCTGGAGTCACATTCTGAAGTTCAGAATTGACTGAAGGAAGAGGCTCCCCCTGGGAACTTGCACCTACATTACCTGGCTTGGTAATCCTAATGTCCCACCTTTGAATTGAGGAGACATTGATCTTCTTTAGATGATGAATGACTGCACCTTTAGACATGTCAAACACAACTGGGTTCATCTGATTCAGATACAAAGAAAGTATCCTTGCATAGTTTGGAGCAAGGAGACTTGCTTTAATCTTAATAAGAAGAAGAGTGGCCCAGTCACACTTCTTCCCGGTCACAATAGCCATCATCAAACAAAACACATCTTCTGAAATATATCCTAAACTGCCTATCCTGCAGAGAAGGACCTTAGAAACATTGTCTACCAACAGCTTTCCAGCTTCATTCATCTTCTGTCTTCTAACAGTAGTATATCACTTTTCTAAACCACAAAATGTCATAGTTCTGTCCCAATCATCATCATCTAGGTCATCTTCAGTATCTATCACTGGAAGCCTTAGATATTTTGTCAAAGTTTTGGTGGAAATTTTAATCTTCAAATTATCTACAAAGGAGATTATCATTCTCCCTTACTTGTCAACTTTCACATTTAGGAAGAAATCCTCTACCTCTCTGAACAGAATACGACAAGGATGTTCCAAAATAAAAGATAACCCAGTGGCATCTAAGAGATAGAAAAGATTCTGAAAGTCGTCAGAAAGATCAATCAGACCTAACCTTTCGAGCTCACATCCGACGCTGATCTTAGCCCTATGACAGGGGGTCATTGAAACAAAGTTGTTGAACTTGCGTTTGCTGGGAGAAATCGCGAGATGAAATGAACTGGAGACTGGATGTCGTGAGAAGACAATGAATAGTAGAGGGGCTTTGGAGAAGAACGAGAAAGGGTTTGCGTGAACATTAAGTCATTCTTGATGTTCTATTTATAGTTTTGATTTTATTTAACATTTTATGAATTTACTTAATATCTAAAAAAATAAAAACAGCGTACCTGCCTTTTCGACTTCTCAAAAGTAGATATTTCTGATTTTCTAGAAAAAGGATCCATTACGCGAGAGCTATTTGATCTCTTGAGAAATTAAGAGCTTCAGCAGATTCTTCTGAGCCTGATTATTTCTCGAGGGACTACCCAATTCTCGAGAATTAAATGTTTTCTCGAAAAGTGCTATCCTTAGCCAGTTTCATCAGAGAACACCATTTCTCGAAAAGTAAACTGTATTTCTCGAAAATAATCAAGAAGACTTAGAATTTTTCTGAAAAAATTTAGGCCTTTGTTTCCTTGACAATCAGAACATTTGAAATTCTTCATCTCTTCTTGGCTTCATTTCTGACTTGATTATCACTCCATGTTGAGCATACCAAGTTCTGTCTTGAAGAAAGAGAACTTGGTCTCATCCATCGGCTTCGTGAAAATGTCCGCAATTTGCTTATCCGTCGGGATATAGCATAGGTTGATGTCCCCATTCTCCATATGCTCCCGGATGAAATGATATCATAATTCAATATGCTTTATCCGGCTGTGCGAGACTGGATTATTTGCGATAGCAATAACACTAGAGTAGTCACAAAACATTGGAATGTCTTTGTACTTCAAGTTGTAATCTTCTAGTTGATTCTTTATCCAAAGAAGTTGTGCGCAACAACTGCCTGCAGAAATATATTCTGACTCGGTGATTGAAATTGCAACACAATTTTGCTTCTTGCTGCTTCAGGAAATAAGTCTTCTTCCGAGAAATTGGCATGTCCTGGAAGTGCTTTTCCTGTCATCTCTGCTACCTGCAAAATCAGCATCTGAAAAACCTATTAGCTCGCTATCATTACTTCTTGGGTACCGTAAGCCAAGATTTGGTGTACCCTTAAGATATCTCAAAATTCGCTTTGCAGCGGTATAGTGAGATTCCTTAGAATTCACCTGATATCTAGCACATACACATGTAGAGAACATTATATCAGGTCTACTAGCAGTAAAGTTGAGCAGAGAACCAATTATGCTTCTGTACTTGGTTTCATCGAAAGGTTTCCCTTTCTCATCCTTGTCCAGAGACATAGGTAAGCTCATTGGAGTCCTCATAGAGGTTGCACTCTCCATTCCAAATTTCTTAATTAACTCCTTGGTGAACTTCGTCTGTGAGATGAAAAATTTCATCTTCAGATTGTTTCGCTTGAAGTCCTAAGAAATATTTTAGCTCACCCATACTACTCATTTCAAACTTCCCTTGCATAAGTTTTGAGAACTTTTTGCAAAGGTTGTCGTCCGTGGAGCCAAAAATAATATCATCGACATAAATTTGCACTAGCAAAATCTTGCCTTTTACTTCCCTAAGAAATGATGTCTTATCTATCTTTCTTCTTGTGAACTTGTTCTCAAGAAGAAAGTTAGACAGCGTCTCATACCAAGCTCAAGGAGCTTGTTTCAAACCATATAAAGCTTTCTGTAATAAATAAACATATTCAGGACAGTCAGGATTAACAAAACCTGGAGGTTGTTCCACGTATACTTTTTCCTTAATATTACCGTTAAGGAATGCTGACTTGACGTCCATTTGGTATACAGTGAAACCTTTGAATACAGCATAGGCTAAAAACAGCCTGATCGCTTCGAGTCTTGCTACTGGAGCATAAGTTTGATCGAAGTCGATCCCTTTTTCCTGTCTGTAACCTTTTGCTACAAGTCTGGCTTTGTTCTTTATGATTGTTCCATCTTCATCCAACTTGTTTCTGTAGACCCACTTCGTTCCAATGATATTTTTATCCTTGGATTTTGGAACTAGAGTCCACACTTTGCAACGCTTGAATTGATTCAATTCTTCTTCCATTGCAATTATCCAATGAGGGTCTTCATTTGCTTCTTGAAACTTCTTCGGTTCAACCTTTGAAAGAAAACTCAAATACATATTTTCGTTAGTAGTACCTCTTCTCGTTCTTACTCCGACTTGAGGATTTCCAATGATCTGATCAATAAGATGATTCCTCATATGTCTGAATTCAAGATTCCTTGCATGAATTTGGACATCGGGAACATCTTCTACTACAGGGAATGTCTTCTTCCACTTGAATTGGCTCTTCATCAATGTGATCTTCTTCTATTGTTGAGGTTGGGGGAGATATCTTGACGAAGGTTTGAGCATCGTCTTTGACTGGCTCATCCAAGCTTATATCTTGTAACTTTGAACCTGCAACTTCAATAGAAGCACTAAAAGAGCTGCTATGTAGCATGCTTGTCTCATCAAATACAACGTTAATAGATTCTTCTACAACCATGGTTTTCTTATTAAAAACTCTATAAGCTCTACTATGGCTACTATAGCCTACGAAAATACCTTCAAAGCTCTTTTCACTAAACTTGGTTTTGTAATGCTTTCCATTATTAAGTACAAAGCATTTACTACCAAAGATTCTAAAATAAGAGATGGTTGGTCTCTTGCCTTTTAGTAGTTCATAAGGAGTCTTTTCATGGTTCTTGTTTATGAGTGCTCTGTTTTGCACGTGGCAAGCAGTGTTGACGGCTTCAGCCCAAAGGTATTCGGGTAGTGAAGTGTCACTCAACATTGTTCTGCAAGCCTCAATGAGTGTTCTATTCCTTCTCTCAGCTACCCCATTTTGTTGTGGAGTTCGAGGAGAGGAAAACTCATGAAAGATACCAAGGCTTTCACAAAATTCTGTCATGGCCCCAGATTCAAATTCTGTTCCATGGTCACTTCTAATTTTGACCACTGAACTTTCAAATTTATTATGGATTTGCTTGACAAACTTAGTGAAAATATCAAATGTATCTGACTTGTGTTTTAGAAAGAATACTCATGCAAAACGTGAGTAATCATCTACAATAACTAATGTGTAAGACTTACCTCCTAAACTTCTAATTTGCAAAGGACCAAACAAGTCCATATGAAGTAGGTATAAACACCTAGTTGAATATTTGCCAATTATGCTCTTAAAGGTAGCTCTTGTTTGCTTGCCTTTTACACAAGCATGACAAGGTCTATCTTTAATGCACTTAATATTTGGCGCATCACGCACTAAGTTTTGTGAAAATAATTTATTTATAGTTTTGAAATTTATATGTGCTAATCTCTTGTGCTATTGGTCAGCAAGAGATGCACTATCTTTTGCTAAAAGACACACTGGTGTAGAAGATGATAAATAAAGAAAATTTAAACAAAATATATTTCTACAACGAGTGCCAGATAAAATCGTTTCTAGATTTTTAGCCGACTTTATCAAACACTTATCTTTATGAAAATCAACTACGTATCCTTTATCACAGAGTTGACTTATGCTTATAAGATTATGTTCTAATCCTTTCACATAAGCCACATCGGAAAAGGATGCATTACCATTAGAAATCATACCGTAGCCTTTTGTTATTCCTCTGTCAGATCCGCCAAAAATGACTTTTGGCCCGTTCTCAACTGGAATGAAATTTTGTAAGAGGCTTCTAGTTCCGGTTGTATGCCGAGAACAACCACAGTCCAAGTACCAGATAGGATTTTTGTTGGCCTTTGGACATTCCTGCAAAAATAAATCATTTTGCCTTAGGAGCCCAAACTAATTTGGATCCTTGGTCCCTTGTTAGTTGAGCACCACGATGAACATTAACATTTTGAGCGGTCTTTCTTGCACTGTTAACTTGTGGTCTCTTGGAATAAGTGGAATTGAACCAACAAACTATGGCAAAGTGACCTATTTTGCCGCAACAACAACAGTTAAACCTGTTGTACCTTCTCTTAGTATTCTCCTGCTTAACTTTTTGAACATTAGTTTTGGCAGGAGCAATCCTTCTAGATGAGGATGCCTCATGAGTACAACAAACACATGGTAGTGCTTTCTCCTTAGGCTTGGGTGCAACAGCCTTCACTATTGGTGCTCTCATAGCACTCGGACCATAAACATAAGGACCATAATCTCTCAGATTAATCTCTTGATAAGGTGCCTTGAAAGCACTTTAACCGAGATTTCGAGGACAAGCCCACCCCTTATAGTCATTGACAGGCACAAAATTAATTGGTCGTGTCATGTGACCATTAGTGCTTTCCATATCATAGACATTTGTAGGAAAGAAAACTTTCTTAAATGCCACTTGATCTTGATGGGCTTTCCCTTTCTCTTCGACGGTAGCTTTCTTAGCATTCTTATTTTTCTTCTTGGCAAGGGAGCCCTTAGAAGAATTACTTGGCCCAGCCACATGACCTAAACCACTGCTACCTGCTTTAGCAGAGAAAGTATCATTGATTGGAAGAATGGTTTTCGGTTGTGAAAACTTTTCCACTAGCTTCTTCTCAGCGGCTAGCTGTTCTTCAAGAACTTTGATGGAGTTCTCTCTCTGATCAAGGAGCTCATCCGAGCTTTTGATCTTGTCTTTCAAGACTTGGATCTCCTCTCTGAAGGAAGAAAGTTGTTCAACTTCCTTTCTCAGATTAGATTCCACTTCTTTGAGGGACATGATCTCCTTGGCCTGAATTTTGACTACCTTTCGGCATCTGTCAAAGCTTTTAAGCATTTCGGTATATTGGGTCATGAGATTTGAGTCATCATCTGAGGGATAATCCTTTTGTTCAGCTGATGCATAATCAGAATTAGATAAGATGGTGTGAGAATTTACCTTCCAGGTATATGGGGGTTTTTCTTCATCATCAGTCATGGCCATCAGCCCGAAGTAGGCTTCTTCTTCACTACTTGATTTCTCTGAGTCACTGTCGCTTAAAGTTTTGGACTTTTTAGCGACTAGACTTCTTTCAGTCTTCTTTTTCTCGTGGGTGGATTTCTTTTCTTCTTTTCTTCCACCTTATTTCTTCTTATAAGGGCATTCAGCGATCATGTGCCCTGGCTTATTACAGCAGTAGCAAACTATGTCAGAAGAAATATGTTTACTAGGTTTAGTCTTATACCTTTCATGATTGCTTGACCCCTTTCTGTGATGATCACCATCACATCGAGAATGTCTAAAGTCAGAGGAGGAAGACTTGTTCTTCATGTGCCTTCTTTTACTGAGCAGTTTCTTGAACAGCCGGGAGATTAGAGAAAACTCCCCATCAGACATTTCAAAACTGGAGGAGCCGGCTTCAGATTCTTTTTCATCATCAGATTCTTGTGCTCTAATTGGAGACAAGGCTCTGTTTTTTATGGAACTCTCGGCCTTCATAGCCAAGGTCCTTTCCTTGCTTGAAATCCTATTCCCGTCTTCTTCTATTTTGCGAATATTCATTTGCAGCTCATGGGATAATAACTTCCCAAACAGATTCTGTGGGTCTAGGTTTGGTAACTTTCCAAACTCCCTGATTGCAACTATCTTGCTATCCCAGTCTTTCTCCAGGGATCGCAGGAATTTGTCATTCAGTTCACCATTAGTAAATTCCCGACCATAATTTCTTAGGTCGTTAATGATTTTGAAGAATCTTTCGTACGCATCGACAATGCACTCCTTCTTACTTTGCTTGAAGGCCTCGTACTCTTGATTTAGAAGAGATCTTCTGTCATCCCTTACTTCTTCAGTACCTTCCATAAGAACTATTAAGGAAGTCCACATATCTTTGGCTGACCTGCAGTGGATAAGATTTTGTAACATGGAGTTGTCCACCGCACTAGCAATTATATTCTTCGCCTTTTTATCAAGGGCAACGGGAGGGATTTCATCCTTTGTTAAGTCCATCATTTTCTTTGGAACTTGAACGATAGGGTCAATTGTTGAGGCAGTCATTGGCACATGAGGGCCTTCTTCCATGACTTGGAAAATTCTTGGGTCTGCGGCTTCCATATAAAATCTGACTCTTTCTTTCCACATAGGAAAATTAGCCTTTGTGCATATTGGCAATTTCAACGAGGAAGATTCCTTGCTTCTTTCCATGATTTGCTAGCAACTAGATTGGATAGATCGTATTCAAGGTGTTAACCTTTAAAAACAGCGACCCTCTGATACCAATTAAAGTATCTAGTTGCCAACCTAAATCACCTAGAGGGGGGTGAATATGTGATAACTGCGTCTTTTGCGGAATTAAAGAACTTAATAAAATAGAATGCACAGCAGGCAAATCACAATCACAGATAACACATAAATTTATAGTGGTTCCCCGTTCTTGGGTACTCCACTTGCCGGCCTCGCCAATCTAGCACCACAGCTAGACTTGACTACTTCACTAAAACTCGGATCAAGAAAGATCCTACAATCTCGGAGTCAATACTCCTACAATCTCGGAGACAAATCTCCTACAAACTCAGAGAGAAACTCTCTCTTACAACTCGGAGAATAACCTCTCCTACAACTCGGAGAAAACTTCTCCTACAAACAAATGTAATAAAGAATTGATACAAGTTTATCAATACATAAACAGATTTGAAAGGCCTTGAGATCTTCATCCTTCTTGAGGCTTGAGAAACTTTGACTTGTTGTCGATGAG
The DNA here is from genome assembly GCA_033032865.1 of Dactylorhiza incarnata. Lineage (NCBI taxonomy): Eukaryota > Viridiplantae > Streptophyta > Magnoliopsida > Asparagales > Orchidaceae > Dactylorhiza > Dactylorhiza incarnata. Next base: position 15,287,379 of record JAWHQI010000030.1, read on the forward strand.
GAAGAACAACAAAACTCAGATCTGACCTTCTTTGATTCGATTTGATCCAATGGAAACTGTAGATGAAGGAGCAGTGATCAATCGAACCTTCACATCAACTGGAAATGACTGGTTTAGAACAGCTGATCGATCTCCAGCTTTTCGACAGGAGGCGGCACTTTCTCGTGTTTCTTGGAACGATAGGAGAAATTAGGGTTGATCAGGAAGTGTAATGAATTCTTATTTGGAACTTAAGAACGAGTGACTTTTATAATAAAAGACTTAACGACATCAGTTAAGGTAGAATGAACCTTAAACGAAAACAAAAGAGCCGTCAGATTAGACAGACGGAAATGACGTTCCGTCAAAAAGAATTGAAAAATGATTTCAGGATATGAATAGATTTCTCGGGAACAAAATGGACTTTTCGAGAAATAAAAAGAACTTCTGATAAAACAGGATTAGGAACACAAGGAATTAATTTCTCGAGAATAAATAATTTCTCGGGAAATAAATGAGCTACTGAGAAAAAGGAATTAAGAACGAAAGAATTTAATTTCTCGAGAACAAAGTATTTCTCGAGAAATAAATAGGCTTCGGCTTAGAGAAGAGAATAGAAGGATTTACGGGATAGAGAAAAACTTCTCGAGAAATATAAAGACTTCTCGAGAAAAGAATTGGAGAAACAAAACTGCATAAAGTCAATTTCTCCGCCTGAGAAGAAAAATCTTCGAACTGAGCTCGACGAACTCATTTTAGTTATCAGAAAACATAGAAGCTTCACAAAGCTGAGATCGACGAAAGTACTTAGGTTCATCGAACGGAACTTCTGAAGAACAGCGGTCGACGAAATTATTTCTGTTCGTCGAACGGAGATCGACGAACGCGATCGACGAAAACAACTTCAACTCTGGCAAATTAGCGGTCGACGAAAACTTTTTTCTGTTCGTCGAACGGAGATCGACGAACGCGATTGACAAACCAACTTTAACTTAGGCGAACCGGCGGCCGACGAAAACTTCTTCTATTCGTCGAACGGAGATTGATGAACGCGGTCGACGAACTCCTTACAGCTAAGATAAAATCGAGGTCGACGAAGTTCATTCAGTTCGTCGAACTGAGATCAACGAACACGGAACTGAGATTTCCAATATAACTGACCATCGAACAGAGCTCGACGAAAATGCTTCCATTCGTCGAACTGAGATCGACGAACTCATCTAAATTCGTCGAACGCAGAATTACTTAGAAAAAAATCTGTTTCTTTCTTGAACACAGAACAGCAGCACCTCCCTTTAGCTCTTCCTTTGTGTTTGAATTAAAAGTACATCCCAATAGAGAGATTTCACATGAATCAACACCTTAGTCCATACAATGAGGAATTACATTGCATAGGCCTGTGTTAGATGACCCATTGAAACCTGACATTGGTTTGTACTTTGCCATTTAAAAACCTGCAAACACATTACTAGAGAGCAACATCAAATACAAACTCAATTCAACTTAGTTCAAGGGGACTTCTTCAAATCAAGGTAATTGTGGATACAATTCCCAACAATTCTTTTCAGAAATTTCAGCAACATTTTATTCTACATTCTTTCAAAGGATTTAGAAGAAAACATTCAGAGGACCCTTTTGTTGGGAAAAACTCCTTTTGATTTAACTTAACAAATTATCTATATGTGATTTTACTTTCTAGGAATATTACCCTCATTGTATAGTAAGGGTAAATTGGTCATTAAATGTCTTAGGATGTCACACTCACATTTGAGTGTCAAGGACAAGTTAAGACAATCACAAAATCAGTTAATTTAAGACTTGAGTCGAATGAAAGTCGACGCAACTTCGACTTGATGTCGACGCAACTCTGACTAGAAGTCCATGCAACTTGATCAGTCTGTCGAAGTATAAGTCAAGTCGACGTAACGTCGAAAGGGACTCGACGTAGAAGGAAGAGCTTGTCGAAGCCATCAGTGAAGTCGACGCAACTTCGACTTCAACTCAACGCAGAAGATGATGTCCAAGTTTAAGCCTTCAACTCGACAGATACGTCGATAAGTATTCGACGCTACGTCGACATCTGAGTTCCACCAGAGCTAAGAAGGAATTCGAAGTCTACTCTGATAAGAACTTAGAGGTGCGCCGATAAGAAAGAAATTTAATTCGACACTACGTCGAATACAGCCTGAAAAAGGAAACTTTATCTGCTGTCCTTATACCACCTTTTCTGAAGGACCACCAAGCAAAAGACAGTTCTCTAATGGCTCGATTATTGCCAAGAATGGAATGGAGCTTTCAAGGACACGACAAAATCATTCTTGGAAGGTATTCAAAATTGATGGACGGGTCAGGAACAAAAGAAGAAAGGAAAATTAGGTGTCCAAAAGAATTTCTTTTCGGGACAGCCCAAAAGAAGAAAGTATTTGAAATCTCAATCATGCAACATAAGTATGCAAAAGATAAGAAGAGAACATACAATTATTATATCATTCTTGTTTGTCGAATAGGGTTTTGATTTTCTTCTTCCTCCTGAAACCCTAAGACAAGAACACGTCTTCTCTCAGCACAGCAAAAGGAAAAGAGCTGCTTCATACTCTTCATCTTATAGCAGCCAGCCTTCAAGAAGTATTCACAGAGAAGGATCAAATCAAATAATCGTTACAATCATCACTATTATAAGCAAGGGTTCATCATTTCAGATCCTGTGAAAGACAGAAACAGCAGAAGTGCTTCTGAAGAATTCTGAAACACAGAATTCTATCTTCTTATTCTTCCTTTCTTCTTACTTTTTCCTCTAACTGTAAAGAGTTTTATTAATCCCTCTTCCAAAGGATTTAGTGGTTCTAAGAGACTCCTTATCAAAAGACTCAGTGGTTCTAAGAGTCTCTGTAGGATCAAGCGCAACCAACTATCCCAAAAGCCCGGACTGATGAGAAAGGCGCTACTTTTTTTCTTTAAGTAAGTAGGAAAGGCGCTACGGGTCAAGTGAAGGAATGCTGGACCCAACAATCCCCCCCCCCCCCAGCATCCAGCACGACCCGCAAGCTCAGAGGTGCTCCACATGGCTCAGAGGTGGCGCACCACATGGCTCAGAGGTGGCTTGACACATGGCTGCGGCCGCCTGACCCGCCGGTACCCACACAGGTAGAGAGATTTCGGGATTTAATCAGCGCCCCCCGGTCTCGAACCCGCAACCTACTTTGATACCACTTGTAGGATCAAGCGCAACCAACTATCCCAAAAGCCCGGACTGATGGGAAAGGCGCTACTTTTTTTCTTTAAGTAAGTAGGAAAGGCGCTACAGGTCAAGTGAAGGAACGTTGGACCCAACAGTGTCCATATTAAAAAAACTCAGTGGTTCTAAGAGTCTCCTTATCAAAAGACTCATGCACAGGTTGTGCAATCCTACCAGGGAGGTAGAAGATAGGACTACCCGCATTTTAGGGAACCTCTATAAAATTCATGTGTCTTTGTGTGTGATTTTCTGTGATGTCCATACTTTAGTTTTTCTGTGTTTTATTTTCAGCAATCTGTTTATACTTAATTCTGTCTTTGGTTTTGCTGGGTGCATAATACTTGAAGTTTTTATTATGTGTGCATAATTAGGATAGAAAATATTTTAAACTCTATTCACCCCACCCCCACTAGAGAATACTTAGAGGCACACTGTGCACTTTCAATTGGTTTTAGAGGGAGGTTGATCATCAAAAGGTTAACACCTTGATCAAATGATCTCCTCCTCTCATTTCTTTATTATGAATCAGTTAAAGCTATTTTTTTAAGAAAATGAGTTCTAAGGATTATGCATCAACAAGACCACTTGTGTGTAACCTAAATAAGTTTACACTCTGGAAGGCTAGAATAAAGCTGTATATGAACTCTATTGATGAAGACATTTTTAATGTCATTCTTTCAGGTCCCCCAGCTCCAGTCAGACAAGGTGCCAGTGGATCTACAACACTGGAAGCTGTCCCAAGGAGTGATGGACAAGGGCTGAGAAAAAGCAGAAGGCATGTGATGTCAAGGATATGAACATTCTGGTTTCCACAATATCAGATGATATTTTCCATAAAGTAGCTGACTACCTATCAGCAAAAGAGATATGAGAATCTCTCACCATAATGGTTGAAGGGGGTTCTGATGAAAGAAAGGATAGGAAGTTCCTTCTCATATACCAATATGAGAATTTTCAAAAGAAAATTGATGAAAGTGTTGCTGAAATGTATGACAGATTCAACATCATTATCAATGAGTTAAGGAGTCTGGAAAAGGAAATATCCTTGATAGAGATCAATGATAAGATCCTCATGTACTTCCCAAGCTCATGTGACTCAAGGATCTGGACCATCAGAGAGTCCAGATGTCATAGAGAAATCTCTACTGATGCTTTGCTAGGAAATCTTAAATCATATGAGATGCTACTGAAAAGCAGAGCTAAAATAGAGGCAAAAGAGACAACTCCAACTCCTATCCAAAGGAGCCTTGCTCTGAAAGTTGCTGAAGGAGAGCCCTCCACTCCTGAAGATGAAATGTTCAGCCTCATATCAAGGAGATTCAGAAAGTGGGTCAAGACAGAAGACTCAAGGAGAAGAGAGAGGAGCTCAAGGCCTAGATATGATAAGATTCCAAAGAAGGAGGTGATTTGCTTCTCCTGCAACAAGCCAGGGCACATAGCCCCTGATTGCCCACAGGAACAAAGGGACAGGAGCAGCATCAAAGATGAGCAGAAGAAGAAGTCATTCAGGAGGAAAGACAAGAAGGCCAAAGGTTTCATTGCAGAAACCTGGAGTGACTCTAAAGCAGAGTCAAGCTCATCTTCATCAGAGAGTGATGAAGAAAAAGATGCTGAAGCAGCATGCATGATGGCATTGGGGTCATCTTCAGATGATGAAGGACATGTATCTTTGTTTGATGATTTTGATTTCAATTCTGATGATTTAAAAAAAAACTTTAAAGAATTTTGCAATGATTTTCCTCAATATACAAAAAGAATTAGAAACAAATAGGGAAGAATTAGAAAATTTTAAGAAAGATGAATTATATTCACTAAATAATCATCTGAGAAATGAAATTCAGGAAAAAGAAACATAATTGATAGAAATAAGAAATAAAAATCTAAAATTAAAAGAAGAGCTAACAAAGGCAAAAGCCTTTGAGGACTCTCTCAATGGGAGGAGTCAAAAGCTCAAAGATATTACACAAAATCTCTCCATGAGATTTAAGCACATAGGTCTAGGAACAGACCCTTGCACTAGCACTGAAGTCACTAGTAGACCAGCCTGGAAAAATCCAGTTAGATTTATTAGACCTAGTGAATATCAATAAAGTGAGAAGAGTGCAGTATTTATGGATCAAAATATCAATAATCCAAATAAAATAATTGTGCTTGACAAAGTAATTCTAAACAATGAAAAGAAACCTCTAGGCAAGAGTAATGCAGAGAAATTAAACAACAACAATCAAAAGGCTTAAGCCAAAAATAGAATAATAAAACACTCAGCTGATTTATTATATGTAGTTACATTTTATACACATTTCAAGTACCCACATAATAAATCAAGGCTTGATAAACTCATTCTCTGTCATCCTAAAGGATATCATGAAAGACCCTTCTACTCTTTCATAGAACCTTATAATGGTAAAAACAAAGGGCCCATGGTAACTTGGATTCCTTCTAATATTTAAGCTATTTGTGCAGGAGTAAGTAGGATCCCTCCTAGGTGATAATGGAAGGGGAAGGAAGAACTATGGTCCAATAAAGACCCAAATCCAACAGAGGATTGATTTCTACTTTGAACCTTCATAATATCTTCTTTAGTTTATAAAAATAAGTGTATAAATACTATTTTCAATAAAAATCAGTGCTGGGAAAAACAACAAGAACTTTCTAAGAAAATAGAACTATTCATTAAGATTTGCGTCGAATAGAATTCGACGTACCATCTAATTCTACTCGACGCCTGCTCCAAAAGCAATACGTCATTGTTAATTCAGAGTTGCGTCGAATAGAATTCGACGTATCGTCTAAGTATATTCGACGCTAGCTTCGAGAGCCGTCTAAATTAGACAATTCGAATAGCATTCGACGCAATGTCGACTTCATATCGACGGATACGTCGAATGAATAATTGCTCATCAAATTCGATGGTGCGTCGAGTTCTAATCGACGCAACGTCGACATGACAAGCGCGCACAGTTTCACTTCTAGAAGCTGCTTAGACACATATTGGCGCGCTGTCTACTAATCTTTTCGACGATGCTTTGGATAAAACCCTAAGTAGCGACGAATCATCTTCTTTTAAGGAAGATTGGCGTCGAATTCATTCCGCTTTCGAATTCTCTCATTCCTGCTCTCTTGCTCCTTCTCTCCCAAACTCTCCTACGTATTTCTCATCTCTTTCACTTTCCCTCTTTCTCCCTTTCTTTCCTCTACAGGTACTACATATTATATGGCACCTCCAAAGGCCAACTCTGGGTTTGATGTGGATGTCGACTCCTTCAATGCAGCATCTGAAAACTTCAAGGCCATTCTTGGTCTATTCCAAACTGCTGGGTTGATAAAGCTAATCTTTACTAGATGCAAGATCTACGATATCGAGTTAACAGAACTGAAAGATAACATCCACATTGGAGATGATGGATCTCTCAATGGGAGAATCTTAGGGAATGATATCAACATTATTGTTATGTCAAACCTTTGATCTACCAGCTGGTAGTGGTCCTGATGAAATTTCAGTAGAAGAGACCAGTATGGCATTACAGATTCTGAAATTCAGCAAAGAGAAGACAATAAATTTGAAGAAGAATGATGCATCTGAAGAGTATAGGTTCTTGGCAGATATTATGGGGAAGGTGTTGTTATGCAAAAATCTCAGCACATGATGATATTCATAAGCAGCAGCTGCAGATTATGGGTGTTCTAGTTCTCAACAAGAAAATAAACTAGGGGAGGTGCCTCCTTAAGCTGATTGCCCATAAATACTCACATAAGGAGAATGCTTATATGAGAATGATGAGCCAAGTCCTGCTCAATCATTACCCAATAGTCTGCAAATCAAAAGGGGTGCCAATTCCACCTAGCAAAAGAATTAATATAGCAATCTTCTCAAAGTGGACCAGATAAATTTTGAAGCCTGGTCAAGCTCCAACCTCACCTCCTCCTTCTCCACCTCCATAAAATATAGAGCCAAGTCTACTAGATCCCCCTAGGGATAACTCTCCTCATCAGGACACTCCAGCAACTCAATAGGATGTTGTTCCAGATGCTGAGCCAACCCAGTTCAACCACACCAGTCCATCCATTCCTGCCACAGAACCTGTATCTCAGGTTCCTCTGCTTCCTCAGCAACAACCATCTACCATATTCATAAACAATCAGTCTGCTCCCTCACCACCAGTTCATATCTCTCCAGAAGTATATCAATGCCACTCCCCTATCCATTAAGATTTCACAGGCCTCAATGAGAGCTCCACTTCAATTCCTCCAGCCATCATACACACACCTCCACCTACCTTCACCTTCCATAATCCATCTTTTGATATTGAACAAGCCATCTCTAAGGCAGTAGGGTTGGCCTCCAGCATATTTGCTGACCTACTGACCAGTCAAGCTAGAAGATTTAATAAGAAATACTCCCAGATGGAGTCAGAAATCCAAGAATCAAAAGAGTCACGCTTGTCTCTCAAGACAATTGTATCCTCCTCCATGGTCACTAAAGATTTCTTAACCTCTCTTGTCAACAAGGTTAAGAAGGGGGAGAAGATTCAGGAGGAGCAGATACTTATCCAGGGAATTGAGAATGTCCAGGAAAAGAACAAGAGTGCTGCAGAAGTAATTGCTTAAGATACCAATCCAAATAAGCTAACTATTTTCCAAACAGGAACAGTTCATGTGGAACCAGTTGTGAATCCTCCAACAAACTCTGCATCAATTCAGGGGGAGCCGACTGTAGTAACCTAGGGGGAGCTCCCATCAACTCAGGGGGAGTTCCTAGAAGATGAACAGATAATGTATGAGGTGGCAATGGTGGCTAAGGAGGTTGCCCTAAAAGCTGAACATGATGCACAATCTCAGGGGAGCCTCCCAAAGAAGATGAAATCAATGAAGAAGTTGATAGGAATCCTGAAGAAGAGAATGAACCTCTTGCATTTGCTGTAAGGAAGGTGATACCAAAAGTATTCTCAAGGAAAAGGAAAACTCCTGAGAAGGAACATTGAAGCTCAGGTATTCTGTCAATATGAATACTCTATATTATACTATCCGGAGCAAGCAACTATGTTGAACAATGTAATTACTTGACAATGTATGAAATGGTCAGTGATTTCATTCCAAAGGATTTTATTGTCTATGTATGTTTTGTTTGTACTTGTGTTTATGTCAAAGTATGTGTAAAATCACTTTAAACAATTTGTAAAATTTGTTAAGATAAATAGGGGGAGATTGTTGGGAAAAACTTCTTTTAATTTAACTTAACAAATTATCTATAAGTGATTTTACTTTCTAAAAATATTACCCTCATTATATAGTAATGGTAAATTGGTCATTAGATGTCTTAGGATGTCACACTCACATTAGAGTGTCAAAGCCAAGTCAAGACAATCACAAAATCAGTTAATTTAAGACTTGCGTCGAATGAAAGTCGATGCAACTTCGACTTGATGTCGACGCAACTCTGACTAGAAGTCCAAGCAACTTGATTAGTCTGTCGAAGAATAAGCCAAGTCGACGCAACGTCGAAAGGGACTCGACGTAGAAGGAAGAGCTTGTCGAAGCCATCAGTGAAGTCGACGCAACTTTGACTTCAACTCGACGCACAAGATGATGTCCAAGTTCAAGCCTTCAACTCGACGGATACGTCGAGAAGTATTCGACGCTACGTCGACATCTGAGTTCAGCCAGAGATAAGAAGGAATTCGAAGCCTACTCCGATAAGAACTCAGAGGTGTGTCGATAAGAAAGAAATTTAATTTGACGCTACGTCAAATACAGTCTGAAAAAAGGAAACTTTCAATGCTGTCCTTATAACACATTTTTTGAAGGACCACCATGCAAAAGACAGTTCTCCAACGACTCGATTATTGCCAAGAATGGAATGGAGCTTTCAAGGACACAACAAAATCATTCTTGGAAGGTATTCAAAATTGATGGATGGGTCGGGAACAAAAGAAGAAAGGAAAATTAGGTGTCCAAAAGAATTCCTTTTCAGGACAGCCCAAAAGAAGAGAGGATTTGAAATCCCAATCATATAACATAAGTATGCAAAAGAGAAGAAGAAAACATACATTTATTATATCATTCTTGTCTGTCGAATAGGGGGTTGATTTTCTTCTTCCTCCTGAAACCTAAAGAAAAGAACAAGTCTTCTCTTAGCACAGTAAAAAGAAAAGAGCTGCTTCATACTCTTCATCTTACAGCAGTCAGTCTTCAAGAAGTATTCACAGAAAAGGATCAAATCAAATAACCATTGCAATCATCGCTATCATAAGCAAGGGTTCATCATTTCAGATCCTGTAAAAGACAGAAGCAGCAGAAGTGCTTCTGAAGAATTCTGAAACACAGAATTCTATCTTCTTTTTATTCTTCTTCCTTTCTTCTTACTTTTTCCTCCAACTGTAAAGAGTTTTATTAATCCCTCTTCCAAAGGATTCAGTGGTTCTAAGAGTCTCATTATGAAAAGACTCAGTGGTTTTAAGAGTCTCCTTATCAAAAGACTCAGTGGTTCTAAGAGTCTCCTTATCAAAAGGCTCAGTGGTTCTAAGAGTCTCCTTATCAAAAGACTCAGGCACAGGTTGTGCAATCCTACCAGGGAGGTAGAAGAGAGGACTACCCACATTTTTGGGAACCTCTATAAAATTCTTGTGTCTTTGTTTGGGATTTGTGTTGTCCATACTTTAGTTTTTCTGTGTTTTATTTTCAGCAATCTGTTTATACTTAATTCTGTCTTTGGTTTTGCTGGGTGCATAATACTTGAAGTTCTTATTGTGTGTGCATAATTAGGGTAGAAAATATTTTAAAATCTATTCACCCCCTCTAGAGAATACTCAGAGGCACACTGTGCACTTTCACCTTTCCTGCCAAAGTATTTGATTACAATCTTCAAAACGGACAAATTTTTTTTACTTTTGATTTCAATTTCTCTCATTTTTTATTACCAAATATTTTCAGTTTGTTTAGCTTTTATGTTTGTGAAAAATCTGATGTAACTTTCACATATATGAGCTCATATGTATAATATTTTTGATAATTATTTTTAACTCTACTTTATTGTGCTCGGGCTGAGCATAAATCCTATTTTCGCCACTGAATTCAATGATTAGTACCAATATGCATAAATAAATTGAAGTAGAAAAAACATGTAAATTTCCATATCATGTTAAAACAGTGTATACAAAGGTAAAACATCTGATAATGAAATGTACTGTAAGAAAATATTTTTAAAATGTACTGAATTCAAGGATTACAACAATTGTGTCATTAAAACATTCATAATTCATTTCGACGTTTTATCATTTTTCATATCATAGGATATTCTACTTAATTTTCTGTCTTTCTTCATTTTCTTTTCTTTCTCCTGTGGATGATAAAGTTAAGAATTTCTTCTTCTTTTGTAATGGGCCCGACACAGGTGAAAAGTGATAGACAGAAAATTATGTAGAATTTCACCCCTGTGGTAGGAATTTCACCCCTCCTCCCGGGCAATTAGTCCTTAATTTCAATATTTGCATGCATGCGTCAACTTAAATATTATTGTCGTGTTACTTGTATTTTTGACTAGTTGTAGTTGTTATTAAGCTCCATTCAGATTTAGTTCTTTTATCGGTACCGCCAACAGTTTAGCAAGAAACCAGACAATAACTATATATAATTGGATCATAAATATTTTTCTTCCTCCATGAAATTAAATCATTTAACAACATAGAAAATGCGATCAAAGCTTTAAAACAACGTGTAAGAATTTTCAAACAAAATGCTAAATCCATCAAGCTAAGTCATCTAGCATCGGCATACTACAATTTGCATAAATATAAAAGACTTGCAATAAAATCTTTTTTTACCAGCTTTAAAACATATTGCATTTTAATCTGAAAAATATGAAATAAAACATAAATTAGGAAATAAGAACTCACAACCATCTTACTTTTTTCTTTATCCAGCCTAGGGTCATTGTTTCTCTCCCTCTTGAGATGTCATCTCAAATGTAGTGAATCTTGGAACAAAAGTTACAAAAACTTAAAATTTTAGACTATGCAATTAATACATTCATTTTTATTTTCCAAACATATTTCTACATGAGTTGCATTAATCGAGGAGGTTGGCAACTCTACCGTAAAACCTAAGAAAAGTGAGAAAATTTATTGTATCATATGTCAAATCAACCAAAAAAGACAATCCAAAGCAACCGTAATGTGCCCGAGAAAACAAGCTAGTAATCTCACGAAACTATTTTCAGGACTTTTTGGAAAATACGCACTTACAAAAAAGAGGAAACAACCTTCCCACTTACAAAAAAGATAAATGAAGTTTTTCATATTTTAAGTCTCTTTTCATAGGTCAATATTTTCCTTCTCCTCTCACTAATTTTCTGATAGCTTTAATATCAACGCTGATTTTCCATAACCATTTTTTAGGCAATTGTTATTCGCATATCTTAAATGTCTATTCGCAGACCAACTTTTTCTTATTTTATTCGAGCTTACAAATTGTTATTCACAGACCAATTTTAAACTTGAGCAACCGATATCTTTGTACTCAAAGAGCAAGACCCGATAACGAAGGAACATCTCTGACGACCTTCTGAGCACTTCAATGTGTTCACGGATCGTGATTCATACAATAAATGCTCGGATTGAGACCGAGTTGAGGAAGAAAGACGATTTCTCCACTGTTCATGCAATTTCAGTCTGTTTGGGAAGATTTAGATAGCTAAGGTTTGTTTGGGAAGATTTAGATATCTAAGGTTATTCTCTTCCTATGGTGAGGAAGGTGAAGAGAACGACAAAATTTCTTTTTTTTTTTAATTTTCTTGACTAATATGCGGATAACAAAAATATCTGCTAATAAATAAAATCTATGACTAAACAAACATGAATTGCAAATAACAATCGCCTTTTTTTACGAAGCCATAGCCATTCCAAACAGAGCCTTGAGGTCAGATGTGCTCGTTTCTCTTCAGATTCAGGCTCCGTTTGGGGGACTTATTTTCACCGGTCAAGCGGTCACGATCGCATGAACCGAACCTTAATTATGGTCCGGTTCATGCGGCCGTGACCGCTTGACCGGTGAAAATAAGTCCCCCCAAACAAAGCCTCAGTCCGAATATTATAAATTTTCAAAGTACGGAAAAACTCCTGCAAAAATGGACATGATATCATGTAAAACGTGGGGAATGCATGAAGGCACGTGACATTCTAATTTATTCTAGCGTGAATTCGGCGGTAGAAATGCGGAATATGAGAGATTGGGCCAAAATTTGTACGTATATAATTGCAATATTAATTATTAATTATAAAATTGTGTATAGTTAACGTCGAAAGTTCAGCGTTGTTAGAGCCGCCGATTGAGAGGGACTACTTCGTATGCCTGCGACTAATTTGGAATCCCATAATGGGCCACCGGCTACAGAAACAGCAACATTTTCCAGATTGCCGGCGGCGAGTCCGAGCTACCCTGGTCAGTCATACATCAGTGGGGCCCCACAAATTGAACGGTTCTGATGTCATTGGATTATGTTCGAAGGCGCGATTCTCCAAGGCAAGTCAAACATCCTCTCTCTCTGTCGAGAATGGTGCAGATACTATAAATAGCTCCCGCTTCTGTATCCACAACTGCTCTTGATTTGCAGGTCTAGGGTTCTTCAGTTTGATCGCATTGCGCTACCTCAATCTTTGGACATTGAATCCAGATTGAGAGAATTGCTTTCGTTGTGGTAATTTTCTTTTCTCCTTTTACTCTTTTTGTTTGAATCCAGAATGATGTGTTGGGTTCAGATTTCCGATTATATTGTCCGAGACTTCTTATTTCCCCTGTTAACAATTTTAGAAAATATCAATCAGATCCTTGACTATTATTTCAGTATTTTGGATAGAATATGGATCCGATGTAGAATACTTTTTCAAATAATTGATGTATTGGTTGGGAGAGATTCTGAAAAAAGAAGTTCGGTGGAGCCAGCAATCAAGTTGCATGCATAGATTTATGATCATAATCATTGAAGGGTAAGGTACAAAATTAGAAAAATAATAAGAGAATCATGCCATCATATAGATGAATGTTTGGTTATCTGCTACTGAGTCGTCTTTGCGCATGCAAAAAATTTTTTGTCTACTATGTGGATTATGGATTTAGATATATCAATCTACCCCATCCAACTGTGCAAGACTTTATGGATGGTTGACGTATTCAGAGTATTGAAATGCATGGTTGGGTTCGTAGTTGAAGGTTTTGAATTGCAATTGCTATTGGAGAAGATCTGTATTCATTGAATGTCCTGGGTAATGTTGCTCAATGCATGTTTACCCTAGATGAATCAGCCAACTGATATGTGTGTGTTTGTTTGTTTTTTTGGGAGTTTGTTTTTTTGGGAGTTTGTTTTTTGGGAGTTTGTGTTTGCAGCGCTATATTTCATTCTAATAGTAATTGCTATTCTAATAGTAATTGCTATTCTAATAGTAATTGCTATTCTAATACTAATTGCTATTCTAATAGTAATTGCTATTCTAATACTAATTGCTATTCTAATAGTAATTGCTATTGGGTTCGAAGCAAGAAGGATCATCTCTATTATTGCGAATTATGCTATTTTCATAAACATATTAGCCTCAAAATCTGAAAACTTGTGAATTAGGATATGATCATTTTAGGACAATTTTTTGACTACCGTAAAATGGTTGTAAGTATTCGTATAATAGTTGCAGTTCTGGGATTAGGCCTGACGTATGGACACAATAGTATGTGATGACCATACTTTGCAATGTTGTCTGCCCTATTTTTTTTTTGCCGTTGTATTTTTCTGCTGGAACTCAACCTTTTATTTACTAGAAGCTGTTTTTAGCATCATTATTTATAAATGAATTATTTTTCCTACATTATATGAAATTTCTGTTTTTGGCTCTCTTTTCTCAGCCAGGTGATATTTACTGGATGGTTTAATTATCTTGACAGGTTAAGATGCTGCAAAATGGATTAGTTAATGGAGTGAAGGGGAATCTGACTAATGATTTTCCCTCCAAGGATGAGAAGCCTATGGTAATCTTTGTTTGCTTAGAATTAATCAATTAATACAGGGAAGTAGGCATCTAATTCCAATGTTTCTGTTTGTTGTGCAAATAAATGATAGACCAACATAAAATGGACAGTGTCCAATGAGAATAGTGATGGAAATATGATATTTTTGTGTTTAGATGATAAGAGTTGACCAAAGTAGTCCATTTGTGGGTTTCCCAGCTACATGCCAGAGAAATGGCCTAGCATCTTTTATGGATTTGTTACATTTTATAAACAGGGGATTTTTCTTAGCTGCACACATAGCTTAGGCTCATGAAAAAAAGTGGAGTAGAGAAACACGAGTATTAAGTGCTCATATATTTTTTAAGTGATATGAGTTTTTTCCGCTCATGTCATGAGATTTTGATATAGGAGATAATCTTAAATTGGAAGAAACTTGAACTCCTGTGGAGTTAATTCGCTGCAGCTTTACAAGTTTTTTTCAAGAAAATTTGTTTGGGTCAAGTAGCCTGATTCAAGAAACTATTTGGTTATCTCTGATCTCAATATAATCAAACTAGTTGATAGCTTATAACCACTAAGCTCATGTGTGGATCCACTGAGGGGGCATTTGGGTACATGTCCCCAGGCCTATTCCATAAAGTTAGCATATAAAGTAAATGATGCTTAATGTGTTGCAGATTAATCATTTTACACTCTTAACGATAAAAAATGTCATGTCTGATCGCACAAAAATGTAGCCGTTGATGTTGTGATTAATAAAAGATTTATCTAATTTTAATTTTATTAAACATTGGGAACGAGTAATAGAAAGAAGTGTAAGACAGGAGACGGGAGACTAGCATCTCGGAAAATCAATTTGGATTCATGCCAGGGCGGCCGACCATGGAAGCTATACATCTCTTGAGGAGACTCATTGACAACTATCGAGAAAGAAAACAAGATTTGTATATGTTGTTTATCGATCTTGAGAAGGCTTATGATAGGGTTCCAAGAGAGATCTTATGGAGATTCTTAGAAAAGAAAGGTGTAAATGTATCATACATTGACATAATCAAAGATATGTATACAAATTCAGTGACGAGGGTGAGGACATCTGGAGGATTAACACAGGAATTCTCTATCACTGTTGGCTTACATCAAAGTTCAGCTTCAAATGCTTATCTCTTTACCCTTATCTCAGATGAGCTCACCAGACATATCCAACAAGCAATACCGTGGTGTTTATTGTTTGTGGATGATATCGTTTTAGTCGATAAGACGCGCGAGGGTATAAACGCGAAACTTGAATCTTGGCGAGACACTTTAGAAAAGAAGGGTTTTAGGTTGAGCAGGGCAAAGACGAAGTCTATGGAGCTTAAATTTAGCAGTGCAAGAAGGACGGATGACTTCGTTATTAAGTTGGGTGATCAAGATATTTCCCGCAGTGAGTGCTTTAAATATCTTGGATCGATAGTTCAAAAAGATGGAGGTGTTAATAAAGATGTGATACATAGGATCCAAGCAGGTTGGTTGAAGTGGAGAGGCGTGTCAGGGATCTTATGTGATCGTAAAATACCATTAAAACTTAAAGGCAAATTTTACCATACTGCAATTAGACCAGCGATGCTCTATGGTTCTAAGTGTTGGGCAGTGAATTGTGTACATGAGCAAAAAATGGGAGTTGCGGAGATCAGAATGCTTAGGTGGATGTGCGGACACACGAGACTGGGTAAAATTAGGAATGAATGTATCAGGGATAAGACAGGAGTGGAACCAATTGCAGAGAAGATGCGAGAAGCTCGACTAAGATGGTTTGGACACGTACAAAGGAGACCATTAGAGGCACCTATTAGGCGTTATGAGAGTTTTGTCATTAGGCATGTTAAACGGGGGAGGGGTAGACCAATAAAGACTTGGAATGGGACTATAAGGAAAAACATGATGTACTTAGGCATTAGTGAGATTATGACTAGAGATAGTGCATAATGACGATAAAGGGTCCATATAACCGACCCCACTATAGTGGGATAAAGGCTTGAGTGTTGTTGTAATTTTATTAAACTCTAAGATGAATATGGATTAAGCTAATTCTATATTGGTTATGGGTTTGAGTTATTGTAATAAGATCTATCTATTTAAGATGATGTCACGACCCATGTAAAAGCGAAAGTCAGAGCGCGCTTCGGGCGGGTCGTGATGCCACAAACACGGGGGAAAGAAACACCATGTCTGTAAGGCGAGAGCTGAATTAACATTTTTAGATTCAAAGTAAATAATTTGAAGAAAATACATTATCATCATACGGAAGTTTTAAAATAAGGCAGCGAAAAGTAAAATACTCATGCATTTGAATTAAAAGTCATGATACAAAGTTTCTGATATCAAATTCATGCAATAAAAAACCCAAAGGAATTGATCATGCACTAATATCACATTACAAATATGGTTATCAGGATCGCGATCTGGATCTTAGGATCTTACGATTCTACGATCCAGATTTTGTAAATCGATCCGGATCTTACCTAGGATCTAAATCGGCACATCTACGACTGGGATCGCGATCCGGATCTTAGGATCTCTAGGATCGCGATCCCGACCGATTCTACCGATCCGACCAAATGGAACTAGAAACATGTCCAACTCTATCCCGACCCCATTCAACTGGTTCAACACCGATAACCCATTGCTTAACCTTATCCCAATCCCACCCACATACCCCATAACAGAATCATATCATGTTGTTTTACCATATCCCAAATGTCGATTGCCGGCTGCAAACGGAGGCCAAAACCGACGTCTTCGGTCGCTTCCAGTCCAGACAATGTCTTCCTTTTCCCTCCTTACCAGATTCCATTTCAAGTGGTATCAATGTCTTATCTTATATTTTTGCGTATGAGCAATCCAGTGGCTGGTAATCCAGTTGCTTCCTGTTTCCTAATTTCAGGCCGACGTCTAATCGTCCTTTCTAGCGTACGAGCAATCTAACGGTTAGAAATCTAGTATAGGAGCAATTCAAGCTTCCTGCTTCCAGCATACGAGCAATCCAACAGTCTGGATTCGTCTTCTTGCTTTTAGGCTTCCACCAATCCAACAGTCCAGATTTGTTTTTATTGTTAGCAGACATTTGGTGTCCTACCTGAAACTGAAAGTGAACTTAGTATGATATTATCTTTTTTATTTTAGTTATTCAAAAGAAAATTAATATAATTATTTACATACTGCTCAATTTATTGATTTTTTGCTAATTGAGCATGTAATTTGATGATACAAAATTAATTTTATATTTTGAGATTAATCTATTAATGTTGTAGGATCTTGCGATCCTCGATCCGATTCTACGATCCGATCCGATACAACCTCGAAACGATCTTACCTAGGATCTCGATCCTGACAACCAATACATAATTTATTTAGCCTAGCAGTTGTCCGTGATACAACGAAAAATGACTGATCATAACCATTACATAATAAGCCGAAACCGACAGTAAAAGAAATACAACATAGAACCTGACATAGCAACAAAAGATAAACCTCCAAGAATAGGAACTCGTCGCGGATCGGGCTCAGGTGGCAGGCGGCGCAGTCACGAACGCTAAGAAAATTCCAAAACAAACAAGTAAAAAAGCCTCAGAACATTGGTAAAAGTAAGTAAAGTAAATTACACAGCTAACAAGGGTAAAAAATGTACGTGTACAAATTTTTCTGGAAATGAAGCTAACAAAACAGACAAGTAATTGAGTTAAGCAGAAACAACCAAAATTATTAGCCTACTCTATGGTGTAGCATAAATTCATTTATGTAATGTGTTTCTATTTGATGCTGTAACAAATGAAAGATGTAAGTGTTTTTTACTTGATGCACAAAATATTGATTCAGACGGATTCAAAATACAGATTCAAGACTTGTCAAAGATTCATAATTTATGCCTGTAATTTCTAAGGGAAGGCTCTTGCGAACCCTCACCCTAGAGCCAGTGATTTCATGCTTGTTATGACCGGTCCTTTGTTCCCGTTAGGGATTCAAGAGGGAACTCAAGTCGAGGAGTTGCATCAATTAAACATATTCTTTTAATGTTTGCCTATGACATCAAATGAATGAAATGATTCAATTTGGAATGAATTTACTTTGAAGGGGAGAAATTTCTACGCATCAACTTCGAGATAACAGGTGTTCATATAGAACAAGTCATTCTAAGCGTATCAAGACCTAATCTATCAATTTGACGATACATGCGTTCAAATGTAAATTCGCAAAACATAAGGAAGGACGCAATCAAGCTACGCTAAATGTTTGCAAACGACAGAGATTTCTCTACTTGCCTTAAGTAGGGTTGAATCTGACGGTGACGGCTAAGCGACGCAAGCAAGATTTAGAAACCTTATTTCGAACCTGTTCATGAACAACATAATTGATATTTGACATAACGAAAATCCATACGCTAGCACATACATTCTACGACGCGAAACTTAAACAAAAGCGGCTTTAGCAAAAATTACCTCCCTCAAAGGTGAGGGGAGAGGAGATTACCACTCAGAATTCAGAATTTGGCAGCGCTTATGCTTGATAAACCCTAAATCGGAAAAGGTTTTGAGTGATCCCGTCAATTGGTTCGATGAACGGCCTGGAGATCACAAATAAATAGTGATCTGTCGATTATAGGAATGACATAAACTTGGATCACAAAATATATGCAATTTGGAGCACAAAATTCACAAAGGATTCTAAGAAAATCTGAATAAAGGGGGAAGGAGGGAGATTCTTACCCAATGAAACCAAATCCGAGCCCAAGGAGGAGAGGGAAGGAAACCCTAGTTGTCCTTCTTGCAACCGTCAGCCAAGACGAAGAGGAAGAGCGGAAAAATTAGGGTTGCCGGCCCTAGGAGGAGAGAGGGGTTGCTGTCCACGAGAAGGAGGAAGGAGATTGCCAGCCCCCTTGGAGAGGAAGAAGCCGCTGCCCTTGCTGATCGCAGAAGGAGAAGAAGAGGAGGGGGACCTGCCAGCCCTTGGAGGAGGAGGTTGCCGGCCACGAGAAGGAGTGATCGGCTTGTGGACGGCGTGCCGGAGTCGGCGCGGGAGAAGAAATCGGGAGGGGGTTGCGGCTTGCGTGCGATTTGTGGAAGTTGGAGACATAAAACACGCGGAGACCTAGCACCGAAAGGCCTATTTAATCGGGGGAAGAGGGGGGGGGCTGCAGTTAGAAATTAGAGGGAACCCATTAACCTATTTACAGGAATGCCCCTAATCTAAAAAAAATTAATTGAATTCTTTTCGGTTGTTACAATCTCCCGCCACTTAGGATGTTTCGTCTCGAAACTTTTGAGGATTCCCGAATGGGGTCCCTTATGGCGAAGATTCAGATGCCATTCATTCCATCAAGGTTTGCAAATCAGGATATGGAAAATTAACTATAAACATAATAGAATGGACAGGAGAACATGTTTGGAGCCTAACCAAGATTAAGAGAAAAGTTGCGGATACTACTTGCTACGCATATCAGATTCAAGTTCCCAACTGTACTCCTCCGACTAGCCACGCATCCAAAGCACTCTGACCATATGAATGGTTTTTCTTCGAAGCTTGCGTACTTGATACTCCACGATCTTAGCGGGCTCAACCGGATAAGAAAGATTGGCTTCAGGAATAACAGGAATTTCTTCAATCACGGGGTTTGTGTCACGGATGTACTTCCGAAGTTGGCTAACATGGAAGACATTGTGCACACCGACAAAAGCAGCAGGTGGCTCAAGATAATATGCAGATCCTCCAACACGCTCTGAAATAGCATACGGTCCCATGAACCTCGGGCTATGCTTATGATGGCGACCAAACCGTTTCACCCCGGGAGTAGGGGAAACCTTCAGGAACACTTGATCACCCACAACAAATTCTAACGGACGGCGGCGCTAGTTTGCATACTTCCTCTACCTCTCAACGACACGACTGAGCTGAACTCGAGTCTTCCTTGTGTCTTCTTCCATTTCCTGGTGTAACTCGGGCCCCAAAACAACCTTTTCATCCACTTCCGACCAATAGAGAGGGGTCTTACAACGACGCACATACAATGCTTCGAAAGGGGCCATTTTGAGGCTCTCTTGATAGTTATTGTTGTAGGCGAATTCGACCAAAGGTAGGTGGTGCTCATCCCAAGCCCCATTGTAATCCAGAATGTAACATCGAAGCATGTCCTCAAGTATCTGATTAACCCTTTCGGTCTGACCATCGGTCGTCGGATGATAAGCAGTGCTCAGGTTGAGTTCGGTGCCCAAAGCTTGCTGGAAACCCTTCCAAAAATGCGATACAAATCTCGAGTCGCGATCTGAAACAATCTGCAAAGGAATCCCATGAAGTCTAACAATCTCCGATACATAGATCCGAGCCATCTTCTCGGTGGAATGACCTTCCTTATACGAGATGAAATGAGCTACTTTAGTCATACGATCTACTATGACCCAAATCGCATCATGCCCTCTTGGAGTGCGGGGCAAACCTGTGATGAAGTTCTTAGAGATGTCTTCCCACTTCCATTCAGGGATAGGCAGAGGCTGCAAAAGACCACCAGGACGCTTACGCTGAGCTTTCACCTATTGGCACGTCAAACATCGAGAAATTAAGCGAGCTATGTAATTCTTCATACCCGGCCACCACACAATCTGCTTCAAATCATGGTATATCTTATTATTGACCGGATGACCAGATGTGCGGGATTCATGAGCTTCACGACATATACGATCAAGCAATTCAGGAACATCAGGAATGCAAAGACGACCTTGGAAACCCAAGGAGGAGAGGGAAGGAAACCCTAATTGTCCCCATGGCAACCCTCGCCCAAGACGAAGAGGAAGAGCGGAAAAATTAGGGTTGCCGGCCCTAGGAAGAGAGAGGGGTTGCTGTCTACGAGAAGGAGGAGGAAGGAGATTGCCAGCCCCCTTGGAGAGGAAGAAGCCGCTGCCCTTGCTGATCGCAGAAGGAGAAGAAGAGGGGGAACTGCCGGCCCTTGGAGGAGGAGGTTTCCGGCCAAGAGAAGGAGCGAGCGGCTTGCGGAAGTCATGCAGGAGTCGGCACGGGAGACATAATCGGGGGGGGGGGGGGGGGTTGCGGCTTGCGTGCGATTTGCGGAAGTCAAAGACAGAAAACACGCGGAGACCTAGCGCCAAAAGTCCTATTTAATCGGGGGAAGAGGGGGAGGGATGCGGTTAGAAATTAAAGGGAACCCATTAACCTATTTACAGGAATGCCCATAATCTAAAAAAAATTAATTGAATTCTTTTGGGTTGTTACAATTTAAGTAATCAAGGGCAGAATAGCTCTGTTCACTAGACTTTCACCCTCAAAGTTTGTTGTATGACGTGACATGTTCTTTTTGATTTTAGCTATAGCATTGAATTTCTTAGTGAGACTGAAAGATAATGGTACTACTGAGAGTCATAGTTTATGCTGCTGGTTGTTGTAAATCAAGGGATTTCCTTAATAAATTGTTGTTGTGTGGGGAAAATAGAAGGTACCGATTACTGTGTTCTCGTAACTCTCCGAGGAGAAGAAGTCCCATGCACTTCCCACAAAGGAGTGTCAAAGAACGAAGTTCTCGACACTGTCGACTGAGAAAATAAAAGAATACTTCAACATTACCTGCTGAGGAGAACCGAAAAACATTTCCCCCAAAGCTACCTAACTAGGAGAAGTAAAAGTATTATAAGACATATACGATGTCTCAACTGAAGCAACTGAGCTTGAGGAGTATAGTCATCGTATCGGAGAATTCGATGAAAAGAATCTAGAATAATGAAGTCTACCAAACTGAAGAACTCAGTCCACCAAATAATGAGTTCTAAGTCAATCCCTCAATAAATTCGAGAACTGTAGATGCCAAACCCCAAAACCTATGTAATTGACACTGACTTGCAATGGTGGAATCCAAAATTGGATCCGTCCATGATTCTCTCCTCGAATAAGTTGTAGTTAGTAAAATATTAAGTTCAGGTAGATGTACTGACGCCGGAAAACCGAAATCAATGGGTTTTAAGGGGTGGTGGTGGAAGCTTGCCGGAGGTGGCCAGTGGAGATGATCAATGATCGTCGGAAACTGAAAACAGAGGGGGATTGAGAGCAGTGTTGTGATTGGTTTTGGAGAGGGTAAGTAGGAGGGGGGGGGGGGGGGGTTGGAAGGGGGCCGACTGGTGGCTTGTGGGGATGGTGGGGGCTGCCGACTGATGGAAGTGGAAGGGAAGAAGATGGTTGTCGGTTGGTAGGGGTGGGGGTTGGACTGGGGAGGCCGACTAGTGGTTTATGGGGGGGGGGAATGTTGGGCCGGATACTTGTTTGTGGAGAGGGTAAGAGGAGGCCAGATGGAGGAGGGAGGGGGCTCTCAGTTGTAGGAAAGGGGGAGGGGAGGCTGAAGTGGCCGACAACAATGTGGGGTGGAGGAAGTTATCCAAGCTTCACACTTGGGGGGTTCCGGCTTCGGCACCAAGTGATCAAAAGGAAGGCTTCTTCGCTCAATCTTTCAATTTATTCTAAATGATCCACCTATACCTATTTATAGGCTAAGGATCTACCATGAACGGTCATGATTTTCTGCTAATGATGACCCTCAAATACATGAAAATAAAAATTAGGAAAATACAAAATAATTAAAATTCATGGATAGTCGATCCAAATAAAATGGAAGGATTTGATCATCGTGTATGCCTATGTGTGTCGCGATCCTCACCAATCCCCCCATCTTGAAAGCATTCATCTCCGTGAATTAATATGAGCGTGCTCTCGTATGAACGTGTGGCGACTCCCTTAAGCTCTAATGGTGTCCTGATCTCATGGGCTAGGCTCGAGGGTACAATTGCTGCGTAGGCTGGAGATGGTACTGATGAAGCCGATGTTGACAATGGAATCGAGGAATGTACTGCTGAAGCTGGCGATGATGCTGAAGGTGGTGTTGTGGCTGTAGGAGATGGTGCTGAAGATGTCTGAGTCAAAGTAGAGGAAGTCAGTGTTGAAGTAGGTATTGATGATGGTAATGCCGCTGTCGTCGACTTCGAGAATGGCGATGATGTTGATACTGGAATCACACTCCTGAAAATGGCGTTGAATATGATGCTGACAATAGTACCGGTGTCTGTGGATGATGATGCATGTGTCGGAGAATGTGGTATTACTGTGGAAGAAACCGGATGATCAATTAGTGCCGAAGACCGGAGTTGTAGTGTAGTATGCGAAGTCTGAGGTTGTACTGAGGTATCATGCGAAAGCTGGGGCTGTAGTAGTGGGCAACGACAGGGGTTGTAGTGAAGTAGTAGGCAAAAGCTGGGGCTGAGGAGCTGAATTGGCGTGTGACTCGAAGAGTGGAGTCAAATCTTCTATATTGAATACGGGTAAAATTTCCATACTTTGCGGAATATCTAATTCGTTAGGATTTATTCTAATTCTTTTGATAACCTTGTAAGGACTCATTCGCTTGACATTTAATTTTCGAGCAGTTCCTTTGAGGAACCTCTCAGCACATAGACGAACCATCAACTGTTCTCCTTCTCTCATCAAATATTTATATATTATATACGTTTATAACTATATCCGCCTTCGTCCCTTGGCTAGTGTGTTACTGAAAAATAGCCTCACGCGAAGGTAAAAAAAGGAAATGTTTATATATTATATACGTTTATAACTATATCCGCCTTCGTCCCTTGGCTAGTGTGCTACTGAAAAAAATCCTCATGTGAAGGTCAAAAAAGGAAAATCGTAATACGCACTGTGGCGACATTGGGGGGCTAAATTCTTTATATACTATATATATATGCTTACATATATTTTAGTTCTACTACCATTATTGAATTATTATTTTGATTATATTTATAAGAACTTAAGCATCCAACCAAAAACCAATGGGTACTGACTGAAGAGGCCAAAGAATATATAAAGTACATAAGTCAACATGAGATTTTCAATGGGGACTAAATATCTAACAGTATTGTATGTAGATAAGTCTCTTGGTTGGCGCAAATAATTTCTAGTCATTTTGTTATACATGTTTGTGGCTGATCTTCACGAATGATCTATTAACTAATCTCTATTACATTAATAGGTTAACGTGGATCAAGGAAGACCTGCTTCCCTGACATGGCAAAGGAAGTTGGCAACTAATGACCGTCAACCACTGGAGTTCAAGATGAGTGTTAGAGAGATACTGGAAAATGTACTAGCTCACGAGTATCACCTTAGCATTCTATGTTTTCTTTATTGTAACTGAAGTATGCACCATAGGATATGGAACTTTTGCGTTGCTAAAATGGATTTTTAAAAAATTATAAATAGCTACTACAAGTATAATTTTTTTTTGAATTTTTGTTTCCTTTTTTTGTAATTTTAAATCTATTTGGGCTTGTTTGTCCATAATTTCACGAACGAACAATTTTTTTATTTTGTTCGCTTGCACACATAGGAAGTAGATTTTCTAATTTATTTTCTATTATTTTCTTTGTTTTACTGAAATTAGTGTACTTCGAACTATAATTACATTTGATATTCTATTCTGAACAGATTTTCTTTTGAAATTCATTAAAGTGGGATATCATGGCTTTTGTAAAGCTTTGCCAATACAACAAATCTCTGCATGCATACATTTTATATTATATCATTATTACAGGATGCCAACTACTCTTGGTTTAATGCTGCTAAATAATGTTATGAAATTAGTATTTTGATAGTGCTTATTTTATTTATTTATTTCATCTGGGGGTGCTTTATAGGCTACCGTACTGCTTCGGCTTGTTCGGCATATTATTGAAGAAACTGCAAAAGGCCAGGTGCACAATATAAATGTCTTCTGAGAGATTTTGTTCATCTTTCTACTGAGGCATTTCTTCTAATTTTTTTTTGATGATTTAGGTTACAATTTTTAACCATTTAACCAGAAAAATTGCTACATCTTGTAATGGTGTTCCCTTGGGTGGAATTGGGTAGGGAATCTTTATTCCTTTTGTGTATTTCATCTTTGTTATTTAGTTCAAATATACTTTTTTTCATGATAATTTGTGTATGTAGTTCTTTTCTTTTATTTCAGAAGAATTTGGAATGATGTAAAAAGAACATGAACTCACTGCACATTCTGTTATTTGAATCCCTTTGTCCTATATATTAGATTTTTTTGTAAAGAATGTAAAATATGCATGCCCTTAATTGGTATCCTAAACCTAGGAAATACTGTAGATCCTTTCACTTCAATAGTATGCTTTACTAGATCAGCTCTATAAAAAGAGAGACAATGACTACAGCACTATATTCCATAAAATAAACATTAATAAGATGAATGCTGTTTTCAATTAACACTTGAAGAAACACATCCACTTTGTTAGAGCATGTTGTCACCAACACTGGCTAGACTCAATGGCCCATTCCAATTGCAGCTCAGTTGGTGATGAGAGTCAAAGGAAGGACTTCTCATCAAGGAGGTAAAGGGTTCGAGACCCGGCCTCAACAACCTATTTCACGCGGAGAGCTGGTTGGGGTGTGCGGCTTTGTTACGCCCCCGCTACGCTTCACGGGGCGTCATTATGTTCGGCGGTGCAAGAGAGCGTCTACCAACGGGGCTGAACCAATCGGTTCAGCCCCCAACCAGTGAACCGGCCGGCCGGGGCTGAACCAAACGGGTTCAGCCCCAACTGGAGGGGCCGGCCAGCCGGCCCCTCCGTGGCTCGGGTATAATTACCCGGGCTGCTCTCATGGGAAGGCATGCAAGTATTATCTATCAAGGTATTTCTCTCCTCCCTCTCTCAAACCTAAATCTCTTAGTTATCTCTTCTAGATCTCTCTTCTTCTTCCTCCCTATCATTTGGTATCAGAGGCTTTCGTCCTCCGGCGATGGTGACCACGCGGACACAAGAAGACATTTCCCGTCTGGAAACTTTGGAGGAAAATTACGGTGGTTTGGCGGATTCGGTAGCCGCGCTCGAGGAAGTGATGCGCGCGTCCTCTCAACGGCTGGAGGAGCGTCTCGACGCTCGTATGGAGGAACTGAAGGCGCTGTTGAAAGGGAGAGCACAGCCGAGGAGGGATCGTACGGCGGACGACCCGATCGGTCCGCCGATCGATCAGAAGCACCCGATCTGGGTCGTGCGGGCATCGGAACAGCGGCGACGGCAGGGGTTGCTGGCGTGGGGTCCTCCCGGCATTACCGGACCTCCGGCGACGGCGTGGGGGCGGCTGGGGCTGGGACGGCGGCAGTAGGAGTCTTTCCGCCTGGATCGGCTATGCCGACCGATTACGGGCAAGCTGGGCGTCCAGGAGGCGGTTCCGGCGGGCCTATTCCTGCGGATTGGGTCCGGCAAGCATGACATCGGGCTGATGGAGGGCTGGGAGCAGCTGTGAGGGCTCCAGGAGGTACGGGTGGCCTTCTTCCTAACCCAGGTGGCGGTGCTCTTCCCGTCGGGTACGGAGGCCATATTCCGTGGGGCGGGCAGCACGTTCCTCATCAGGTTCAGCCACCTCTAGGCTACCCAGTAGCGTACGAGGGTCATATGGGCCCGGGACGTCAGGCATGGAACGGGCAGGGACAGAATGGACAGGGCTGGCAAGGACAAGCGGGGCCTCGAGCGTACATGCCACCCAAGTTGACACGAATGAACTTTCCCAAGTTCAAGGGGGGGATGCACTGGAATGGGTTCAGAAGGTGGAGTTGTTCTTCAGTTACCAGGAGATCGCGGAGGCGCAATGGGTGCAATTAGCATCATTCCATCTGTAGGACGACGCATTTCAGTGGACTCAGTGGTTCCTAAGAGGTAGAGATTATGTGCCATGGACTGAGTTCGTGGAAGGGTTCACCGCCCGATTTGGGCCCCCGGAGTACGAAGATTTTGAGGCGCTACTGCAGAAATTGCGACAGAAGGGGACCGTGACTGAGTATCGGACAGAGTTCGAGAGGTTGGCAAACCGGGTACATTGGGAGGAGAAGACACTGCTGAGTTGTTTTGTGTCGGGGTTGAAGGAGCAATTGCAGGATGAGGTGCATGCTTATATGCCATGGAGTTTGAACTACGCCATTATTTTAGCTCGCATTCAGGAGGAGCGGTTCAACAGACAGAGAAACCGTACCACGACTAGGCCACCTGCGGCCGCAGCGGCAGCAGCACGACGGGACCCGCCAACAGGTAGCAAACCAACAGTGACACGACTTTCTTGGAGTGAGCTGGCCGCTCGAAAGGAAAAAGGGTTGTGTTTTAACTGTGATGAGAAGTTCGTGCCGGGCCACAAGTGCCAAAAGATACAAGTTTTTATACTTCATGAGGACGTGGAAGGCGAGTCGGCTCCGGACGAGGAGTTGGAGGTGGACTTGGACTTGACCGAGTTCGGTGTTTCCATACACGCTCTCGAGGGGTGCACTCCTCCTCCGCTTACTATGCGTCTTGTGGGACGGATTGCCCGCAAGAAGGTGACTGTTTTGGTGGACAGTGGGAGCACCCACCATTTGATTCATCCAGAGGTGGCACAGCGAGTGGGGCACAGGATCGATAGGGGGGCTGCCTTCCATGTTATGGTGGCGGATGGCAGCAAGCTGCAGTATGAGGGGGTGCTGAAGGGTGTGGAGCTACGGATGCAGGGCTATAGCGGGTGCACCGACGTCTACCTATTACCCATTCGGGGCTCGGATATGGTTTTGGGAGTGCAGTGGCTACGTCAGTTACGGAGGGTAACGTTCGACTGGGAGCACATGACGATGGAGTTCCTCCACGGGGGAAAGCAGTTCTGTTTGAAGGGTATCATCTCTTCGCCAGTGAAGGAGATCTCTCTTCGGAGCATGCAGCGGTTGGGTGAGGAAGGAAGGATGATGGCCGTCATTCGGGAAGTCCAAACGGCCGATTCCGCCAATTCTGAGGTACCAATTCAATTACAGTCTCTTCTGATGGAATATTCTGATGTTTTCCAGGAACCACGCACATCACCACCACCTCGATTTGGAGATCATCATATTCAGCTTAAGGCGGGCGCCGAGGCCCCTAATATCCGACCATATCGCTACCCGCATATTCAGAAGACGGAGATTGAGCGTAGCGTCCGCGAGATGTTGGAGGCAGGCATCATTAGGCCGAGTGCAAGTTCATTTTCAGCTCCCGTCATTTTGGTAAAGAAGAAAGATCGTTCATGGAGGTTTTGTGTGGATTACTGGGCCCTGAACAACGCCACGGTAAAGGACAACTTCCCGATTCCGGTGGTGGAAGAGTTGCTAGATGAGCTACATGGCGCACGACGTTTCACTAAGCTCGATCTACGTTCTGGCTATTACCAGATTTTGATGGCACAGGAGGACATCCATAAGACGGCCTTCCGAACACATGATGACCATTACGAGTTCTTAGTCATGGCCAATGGGCTGACTGGCGGTCCCTCCACTTTTCAGGCGAACATGAATGAGACCTTCCGCGAGCTCCTGCGAAAATTTGTGCTGATCTTCTTTGATGTCATTCTTATCTACAGCGCCAAATGGGAGGACCAGGTGGGCCATGTTGAGCAGGTTTTGGCCATACTTCGCCATCACCGGCTTTATGCCAACCGTTCCAAATGCTCCTTCGGTCAGGAGGAGGTGGAGTATTTGGGACACTTGGTTTCCGGCCAAGGCGTCAGGGCCGATCCAAGGAAGATTCGGAGTATGCAATCATGGCCGCAACCCGTCACGATCAGTGCTTTGCGGGGATTTCTGGGGCTTACAGGGTACTACAGGCGATTCGTACGAGATTATGGGAAGATAGCTCGGCCTTTGACTCAGCTGCTGCAGAAGGACTCCTTTTCTTGGACTGAGGAAGCAGAGGCAGCATTTCAGGCTCTTAAGCAGGCCATGACCACCACTCCAGTTCTTGCATTACCGGATTTCACGAAGGAGTTTGTGTTGGAGACGGATGCCTCTGGTGTTGGCGACAGATGCCTCTGGTGTTGGCATAGGGGCAGTTCTGATGCAGGAGGGGCGGCCGTTGGCATTCTACAGCAAGGCTCTGGCTTCCCGTACCTTGGGACTCTCCACTTATGAGAAGGAGATGTTGGCTATCATTCATGCTGTGGTTATGTGGCGGCCATATTTGCTGGGTCGGTATTTTAAAATCCGCACCGACCACCAAAGCTTGAAACATTTCCTTGACCAAAGGGTCTCTTCTCCTCTACAACAGAAGTGGGTTACTAAGCTTCTCGGTTATGATTACGAGATTGTGTATCGAAGGGGTAAGGATAACGTGGTAGCGGATGCTCTTTCTCACCTACCAGAGGGTACTCTCACTCACATTTCCGGACCATTGGTGGATTCATTAGCTGATATTCAGGAGGAGGTCATGCGCACGGCTACTTTACGTTCCTTGGTGGAGGCTTTGCAGCGGGGGGAGACGGTGGCCCCCAGTTATCATCTTCAGAATGGCCGGCTGTACTATCACGGCAGGGTGGTCGTGCCCTCCGACTCAGCATGGAAAACGGTTATGATGCACGAGTTCCACTCTTCACCGACGGGTGGCCATGCGGGGGTGCTCCGGACCCTTCAGAGGGCGCGAGCAAATGTCTTTTGGGCTGGCACGCGGCGGGACATACAACAGTTCGTACGACAGTGTGATATCTGCCAGCGTCAGAAGTACGAGACTTCGTCCCCGACCGGGCTATTGGTTCCTCTGGAGATTCCACAACATATTTGGGACACGGTTTCCATGGACTTCATTGACGGGCTGCCCAAGTCCAAAGGAAAATCAGTGATTTTGGTGGTGGTGGATAAACTATCCAAGTACGGGCATTTCCTTGCTCTCAGTCATCCGTACACGGGCGAGTCAGTGGCCGCACTTTTTGCTCGGGAGATTGTCCGATTACATGGCCTTCCTCGTGCCATTATTTCTGACCGGGACCCTACTTTTGTGAGCAGTTTCTGGCGGGAATTTTTCCGGTTACAGGGTACGCGTTTACAGTTCAACACAACACATCACCCCCAGTCGGACGGTCAGACGGAGGTTCTCAATAGGGGTGTCGAGACATATTTACGCTGTTTTGTTATGGATGAGCCACGGACTTGGCCGGAGTGGTTACATTGGGCCGAATATTGCTACAACACTTCATATCACTCTGCCAGCCGGATGACGCCGTTTGAGATTGTTTACGGGCGCCCTCCACCGACTTTGGGTAGCTATGAGCCAGGCAGCACCGCCCTACCGGCGGTTGATCGCACTCTTCGTGATCGGGATAGCATGTTAGCTACCCTCCGGGAGCACCTCCGCCTAGCCCAGGACCGTATGAAGCTGCAGGCGGACAAACACCGCAAGGAACGGGAGTTCGCTGTGGGCGATGAAGTTTTCCTCAAGCTCCAGTTTTACCGACAGTTATCTGTTGCTCGTCGGAGCAATCAGAAGCTTTCTCCTCGATATTACGGCCCCTTTCGTATACTCAGCATGGTGGGGCCGGTGGCTTACAAGTTAGCTTTGTCGGAGGGATCCCGCATTCACCCAACCTTTCATGTATCCTTACTCAAGCAGAAGGTGGGTGCCGATGTCCAACCGAGTACTCTTCTACCTGAGGTTACTGCTGCGGGCGAGCTCCGCCCACTACCGGAGGATGTGTTAATGCTTAAATGGAAGCACCGGGGCGCAGAATATCGGCCGGATCTCTTGGTCAAGTGGCGGAATTTGTCGACGGCGCACAATTCTTGGGTGGATTTACTGGACTTCAAGGAACTCTACCCCGACTACCACCTTGAGGACAAGCTGGTCCTTGATGGGGAGGGGAATGTTACGCCCCCGCTACGCTTCACGGGGCGTCATTATGTTCGGCGGTGCAAGGGAGCGTCTACCAACGGGGCTGAACCAATCGGTTCAGCCCCCAACCAGTGAACCGGCCGGCCGGGGCTGAACCAAACAGGTTCAGCCCCAACTAGAGGGGCCGGCCGGCCCCTCCGTGGCTCGGGTATAATTACCCGGGCTGCTCTCATGGGAAGGCATGCAAGTATTATCTATCAAGATATTTCTCTCCTCCCTCTCTCAAACCCTAAATCTCTTAGTTATCTCTTCTAGATCTCTCTTCTTCTTCCTCCTTCCTATCAGGCTTGCAACCCTGTTGTGGAGGAATCGGGTTCAAAACCCTGGAGGCTCACAACAAACTCAATGGCCCATTCCCATTGCATTCAATTAAATAAGTTACCCACATATTATAGGACAACAATCCTACATATGATGAGACGTATTGAGAATTGCACTACATCTGGAAACTCATATAACCTTCTGTGCTTAATATAGGATGTTCCATCCTCAACCAATTGGTTTTAGGTTGAATGTTTAGGTTCTAACAAAAACCATGAAGTATTATCATTCTTA
The DNA here is from genome assembly GCA_033032865.1 of Dactylorhiza incarnata. Taxonomy (NCBI): domain Eukaryota; kingdom Viridiplantae; phylum Streptophyta; class Magnoliopsida; order Asparagales; family Orchidaceae; genus Dactylorhiza; species Dactylorhiza incarnata. The sequence goes on from JAWHQI010000030.1 coordinate 15,318,873, forward strand.
GGCCCCGTGCGGTAGCGGACAGTTTGGCGGAGCCGCGTTCGTGCTGCGTGATCTGCCCTGCCCGCTAAAAACAATGGATTTCCCGTCGAAATCCGCTGCGGGTCGCGGTGGCCTCCACACGGATGGGCTCCGCGGGATATCCACGCAGCCAAACCAAGCCTTAATAACTCATGAATCATTAAGCATCTAGAAGCCATTTAATACTTTTAATAAGATTTTGGATCTTGTGTGGTAGTTTTCTAGAAAGAACTGCTGATATAACTAACACTATAACTGCCAACTTCCTTCCTTCTCATTTGGTAACTAATTGCAATTCATATCTCAGTGCAGGTAGTATAGGAAGAAGCTTCAAAGGTGATTTTAACCGCTGGCAATTGTTCCCTGGAGTTTGTGAAACAGAAGCAGTATCAGCAAATCAATTTTCTGTAAGTTTGTTGCATCAAGAAAAAGTCACTGCTAACTGTTAAATCAATAATTTTGGATATATATATATATATTAAAGGAATCTATAATTATTTTCCTTTCACTTTTACCTTTGACTTTTCCTCCTAATTAGCCTTTTAAATATGGCTATTAATTACAATATATGACATAATATCCTTAAATGCAACTATAACAATATATTTAAAAGATTAAAATATAATTTAATATATTATGTCAATTAAATCTCATAATTAATTAATATAATGCATGAGATACCCCAATGTGCATTGTGTACTTGTAACAGTACCAATAGCCGCTGGATGCCTTATATGCAAAATTTTTTGCCACACATTACACTAGGCTTTGAGCATCGGTCGGGTACCGTCTGTCTCAAATTGCTCACGAGGGGTCCCCTTGCACGACCACTAGTGTGCATATATATATGTGTGTGTGTGTGGGGGGGGGGGGGGGGGGTGTATATATATATATAGAGAGAGTAGAAGTCGTTAGGATGCCAGTCTGTGGGAGCCACCAGAGAGTCAAAGAAGCAAAATTGACAATCAAAATTAATGAATCAGAACTTCTACCCGAGGTTCATTAGGAGAAGAATGGAAGAACTGAATGAGCCAAGAAAGAAAATGAAGAGTGCTTACTAGCCTAGCAGGCGGTGGAGGGTGCAGTTTGAAGGCAAGACTGATCGGCTTGCGTTGAGCGACCTTGATTCCTAGGGGTGGTCACGGAGGAGATCGCATAGTCGATGCCCATGGGTGGTCGCGACTTGCGTTGAGCGACACCATTGCCCGGGAGAGGTGCGACGGAGAGGGCATCTCGGAGGCGAGGCAACCCTACTTGCATCGAGTGTGGAAGAGGGGATGGGTATTGGGTTTTGAGAGCAATTGCTTTCACTGAATGACCAGTGATCTTGGTTTAATCGTAGGGGAGTGTGCATGGCCGTTAGATCAATCCTGGTATTCTGAATTGAACGGTCATGAACGCTTGATGGTGTGGTGTGGTCTTTCTTTCTAAAGATATGCGCGCGCGCATACACACACACACAGATATATATATATATATATATATATATATATATAGTAGAATTCGTGCACGGGGCTATGCTCGGCTGCTCTTGGTTGCGTATAAGCTCTGCCAATCCGTGGGAGCCACCAGAGAGTCAAAGAAGCAAAATTGACAGAATCAATATTAATGAATCAGAACTTCTACCAGAGGTCATTAGGAGAAGAATGGAAGAACAGAATGAGCCATGAAAGAAAATGAAGAGAGCTTACTAGCCCAGCAGGCGGCGGAGGGTGCAGTTTGAAGGCAAGACTGATCGGCTTGCGTTGAGCGACACTGATTCCTAGGGGTGGTCACGTAGGAGAGCGCATAATCGATGCCCATGGGTGGTCACGACTTGCGTTGAGCGACACCGTTGCCTCCGAGAGGAGTGACGGAAAGGGCATCTCGAAGGCGAGGCCGTCCTACTTGCATCGAGCGGGGAAAAGGGGATGGGTATTGGGTTTTGGAAGCAGTTGCTTTCACTGAATGATCAGTGATCTTGGTTTAATCGTGGGTGAGTGTGCATGACCGTTAGATCAATCTTGGTATTCTGAATTGAACGATCATGAACGCTTGATGGTGTGGTACGGTCTTTCTTTATAAATAGTAAGATATGCGCGCACACACACATATATATTTTTGACCGTAACAGGATATTGTGGAGTCTCACCACCGTTGTCGGAGGCAAAGAGCCTAAGGGAGAGATGTTAGAACTCTTAGTGTTTTAGGGTTTCATTCTTGCTTGCTTTAATTCCATCCATAGATTCTCGTGTACAACTATATAAAATGGGGAAAAAGTGCAAAACTGTATAAACAAAAGGACTAATTGCAAAAAACATCAAACTAACTAAAAATTGTTTCAAATAATCTAGAATAAAATAATAAATAAGATATATTGTTCTCCGCATTTCGAATGTAACATTACTCCTCTTTTCAAAATCTGCTTGTCCTCAAGCTCATATGAGATCCTTAACTTTTGGATTAGTGAGATTGCGAGCTAATTCTATTTCATTATCACTTAGCTCCTTAATCTCTAGGAAGAACAATTTCTTCTACCGAAGGCCCAATGTAAAGTCATCGTCATAATTCAAGCAAAATACTTCCACTCTGCATATGGCCATCTTAGTGCGAGACCATCACTTGAAGCATGCTGTTTGCTTTGTTGCACTCATGGGTGATTGTTGGGTAGCTATTCTTCATTTGTGTAGAGAGGGGATCGACAAGATATGTGTTTCATAGTAATGAGATCCGTGCTCTAGTAGTCGTAAGATTGAATATTCAATGTCTGAGAGAGTATGATCGGTGGTTGAAGAAGGCCTGTTGGATGAGAACAACAATGATCGATATATGCACAATAATTGTCCGAAGGATTGATGTTTTGTGTGCCGAATAAAGTTATAATTTCTCCCCGTAGGCCTCGATTGTGTCGAAGTGCCCATCAACTGTGGATTTAGAATGTATGATGGAAGTTTCGATGCACTGGCTGCTATCAGTCAGCTCATGCACCGGCCTAGTGGCCCTTGCTTGACCTCATACATCATTGGCTATCTGATTTGCTGATGCAGTGGCAGGTTGACTCGAAGTGGACACGCTAAATGAAAAACCTGAATGCAGCGTGTGGTGGTGCGGATGCAAAAGACGTTCCGCGCAGAATTAGCAACAATAATTGATTATTACAATACTAATAGAAACACAAGAATTCACAATTCTGATTTGAAAGAAACAAGCTTTGTTCGCAATCAACCGAGGTGCAAATAATTTAAACGCGCGTAGAATCAACCAGGCAAGTCAGAAGGAGTCCAGTACTAATAGAAAATAAAATACACATCCACACCATATGGTGCCAAGTACACAATGGTAGAAAATAACAACTCAAACAACGACTTACACGTATAGGCGGTGGCAACAACGGCTGGATGCTGGCATCTAGGGTCGCTGCAGGGTGGGAACGGCTCCAAGAGTGGGTTCTGGACGAGTGGGGGGCTCGGGTGGGGTATGTGGGGTTGAGTAAAGGTGGCGGGATGTTGTTGGGACTCACGGTGAGGGAGTGGGGAAGGGCTGGCAGTAGAGTGGGAGACTTTGGAGAGGTGGAAGTGGGTTTAGAAGGGGTTGAGGGGTTCGGCTACATGGAAGATGACAGGAAGGGGCAAGGTCTTGAAGGTGGTAGGGCTTGGAGAGGGTTCAGATGGGTGGGGAAGGGCTTGTAGAGGGGTTCAGCGGGCTGGATGGCAGCAGCAGGCGAAAGGGAGCTCGGCGGAAGAATCTGCGTTGGCTTTGATTGGGGAGAACAGCGGGAGAGAATGCAGAGGGTAGAGGGAGGGGCTGCAGCTAGAGGAGACAACGGACTGGTCGGGGAAGAAGAAGGGAGATGGGGCTTACCCTGGAGTCGCACCAGGGGAGGGAGTCCTTCGGCATCGCACTAGAAGCGCGTGAGACCGACGACTGCAAAAGCTGCGCTTTAACCTTCGATTCCCCAAACCGTGAGCCACACACTTATATATACTTAAACAACTAGGGCACTCGAATCGGACAACTCATATCGTCCGGTCCGATCGGGTGTGAAATACAACTCAAAAAAATAAAATGATACATCAAACTGATTCAGAACGACCATCCGGGCGCAATCGTTAACTCGGTTCGTCCGAACGGATGGTGGTTCACCGCCTCCTACGGGAATAGACGTGCATCGGGCGTTGCGCGCCATCAACTCCTCCCGTCTTGAAAGCACTCATCTCCGATGAGTGAAGACGATCGTACTCTCTATGTAGCTGCGGGGCAAGTCTCTCGAGCTCCTCTGAAGAAATCCATGTCGCATCGTAAAGCGGGCGACCGCTCCAACGAATACGATAGCGTAAATTATCTCGTCCGCCGGTGGTATAGAAGTCGTGACCCATGATCTGAAGTATGTCGCCGGTAGGAGTAAGTGGCTTTGACTGTAATGTATCTCCGTCTGACTGCTGGATCGGTGGAACCGTTGCTGGTTCCGGGTGACCATCATGGAGCGACTCCTCGGGTGGGGACAAGAAAGGACCGGCAGGGACCAAAGGATGCAAAGGCTCAGGTATAGGTGTGGAGAAAGGGTCCAGATACACGCGCTCCTTGTAGTAAGGAGTCAAATCTTCTACGTTGAATACTCGGCTGATGCCCATACCATGAGGGATGTCAATCTCATATGCGTTCGTACTGATCTGCCACACAACTGTATAGGAGCCCATTCGGCGAGCGCTTAATTTCTTTGCTGGTCCTTGCGGGACCCTTTCAGGTCGAATGCGAATCATCAATTGCTCTCCGGACTCAAAATTTTGTTCTCGCCTGTGTTGATCTGCCCAGTCTTTATAATAATCATTACTAGATGTAATTTTCTTACGGACCGACTCATGAAATGCATGCACTTGTTGAATGAAAGACTCTGCCGACTCACTGGGTCGTGACTCAAGAGGAACATCGATCAAGTCAATAGGTTTCCTAGGTTCATACCCTAATATGATATGGAATGGACTCAAACCTGTAGACCTATTGACGGAACTGTTGTATGCAAACTCGGCTATAGGCAGAACGGAATCCCAGGTGGACGGACTATCCCCAACAAGGCAACACAATAGGGTCCCTAAACTACGGTTGACAACCTCAGTTTGTCCATCCGTCTGTGGGTGGTAGGCGGAGGAGAACTTCAAGATTGTGCCAGTCTTTTTCCACAACGTCTTCCAAAAGTAACTCATGAACCGAACGTCGCGATCAGAGACTATGGAAGTGGGCAATCCAATGTACTTGAAAACCTCCCTAAAGAATAACACCGCCACATGAGAGGCGTTAGCGATCTTTCGACAAGGAATAAAGTGGGCCATTTTAGAAAAACGGTCCACCACTACAAAGATCGAATCGAGCTTCCTCAGGGTGCGAGGGAGACCGAGTACAAAATCCATACTAATGTCAGTCCAAGGTCTCAGAGGGACGGGTAGTGGAGTGTATAATCTAGTGGGCTGACGGGATCCCTTCGCGGTCTGACAGACTCGACAGTGTCAGACAACCCTAGTAACGTCCTTCTTCAGGCCCGTCCAGAAGAATCGATCCTCAACTAACGCAATCGTCTTGTCTCGCCCGAAGTGCCCAGTTGCTCCGCTTGCGTGTAGCTCCCATATGAGGAAATCTCGGAGGGACGTCTGAGGAACGCAGAGGCGCGAACCCATGAATAAATACCCGTCAGAAATCGCATAGCCCTCACGAGGTTAGGTGGGGGGGGGGGGGGGTCCCTCGATAGCGCAACGTAAATCTCACTGAAATCTAGGCACTCTGGGTAATCAAAAGCTAATCGCTCAAAGCCCACTACTTGGGTGCTCATGGTGTGGAGGATACTGACTCAGCGACTCAAAGCGTCAGCTGGTTTGTTCTCAACACCCGCTCGGTGCTTGAGAACATAATGAAACTCCTGCATATACTCCACCCATTTCGCGTGACGGTGGTCTAATTTCTTTTGCAAATCGAGATATCTCAGAGCCTGGTGGTCCGAATACAGAACAAACTCCTTGTGCATGAGATATGGTGCTAGTAGCGAAGGGCCTGTACGATGGCATAGAATTCCCGATCATAGTTGGAGTACTTTTTGTCGGGCGTCATTCAGTTTCTTACCGAAGTAAGCAACTGGATGACCTTCCTGACTAAGTACCCCACCAAATCCAACCCCAGACGCATCACATGCCACCTTGAAGGCCTTGGAGAATAAGACAGTTTCTATTTAATCTCCTCGACGGCCCGCGTGGCGGCCTTCGTCTACACGAAATCGCACTTACGGAGGCAGCTCGTAAATGGGGCCATAATAGAGCTAAAGCCTCGGACAAACCTTCTATAGAAGGTGGCTAGTCCATGGAAACTATGGGCCTCGTGAATATTCGACGGAACCGGCCACTCACGAATGGATTTGACCTTGTCCGGGTCAACTGTGATACCAGAAGCGGAAATAATATAACCCCAAAAGTGGACAAATGCAGATAAGATTGAACACTTCTTCAGGTTGATGTACAGATGCTCCTTCCGCAATAGATCAAACACAAGGCGAATATGGTGCAAGTGATCGTTGCGGCCCTGGCTGTATATCAATATATCGTCAAGATATACCACCAGAAATTTGCCCATGTAGGGTCGCAGGATCTGTGTCATCACCCTCATAAATGTGTTGGGCGCGTTTGTTAATCCGAACGGCATAACTAGCCACTCATATAAGCCGTCCTTCATCTTGAAGGCCGTTTTCCACTCATCCCCCTCTCTAACCCTAATCTGATGGTACCCACTACGAAGTTCAATCTTCGAAAAGATCTGGGCACTGGCCATCGAGTCTAGGAGATCGTCGAGGTGAGGAATGGGAAAATGATACTTCACCGTGATCTTGTTGATGACACGACTATCAATGCACATGCGCCAGCTCCCGTCCTTCTTCAGATTAAGAAGAGCCGGTACTGCACAGGGACTTAGACTCTCTCGTATGAACTTCTTCCGCAGAAGATCATCAACTTGTCGTTTCATCTCGGCATGTTCGGGCGGATTCAGACGATAGTGGGGTAGATTGGGCAAAGATGCCCCTGGGATCAGATCGATCGCGTGCTGGATGTCCCTCAACGGAAGGAGCTTATCGGGGAGCTCCTCCGACATAATATCTACGTAATCATCCAGCAACTGGTGAACATCAGGATCAGTGGCCTCGGCCTCGCTAGGAGCCTCGGACGTCATCGTGGCCGCCACGACAAACATAACTCCTGCCTCCAGGCTCTCTCTCAAGAAATCACCCTTCCTCAAAACATAGAGAGGTCTCGACGACCCTGCGCTAACGGATGATTCGACCTTGCCCTTGGGAGGATCCCTGGGCTGGGTCGGGGTAAGGGTAATCTTTTGACCTTTGTCGAAGAAGACACACGTGTGGATCGGCCGTAACACGTGGCATCGTGGTGGTACAACCAAGGTCTTCCGAGTAAAACGTGCACGACGTCCATAGGGATGACGTCACACCAGACCTGGTCCTCAGTGGATGCCAGGCTAATCGGTACCAGGCATCGATGTGTAACTTGGATGGTGGATTTGTCCACCCTCAGGACACGGTAAGGATGCATATGTGGCTCGGCAGTAAGCTGCATCCTCTCCAACCCTTTCTTGGTGGTTATGTTTACGCAACTACCACTATCGATGGCGAGCTTGCAGGGACCTCTGCACTCGGGAAATACGTGAAGAAAATTGTAGTGTGTCGCCAATCCTCCTCGGCTCGTGGGGTGTGCAGAAGGCGACGGAGGACTCCTAACTCTAGCGACCTCTCATTCCTCCTCTACAACGACCGTAATCTCTTCGACGGCAGCATCCTCAGCCTTAGTGTTGGGCTCGCCCGAATCCTCAACCATTAAATTCCTAGTCAGGCATTGCGCCGCGAAGTGCCCTCTGCCTGAACACCGATAACATTGGACGCCCCCAGGCTTGGGGCCTCCAAGGACAATAACTTTCCCCATCGCATCTGCGGGAGTGCGGGGAGGGGCAGTGGTCATGGTAGTAGTGGGTCTCCGAGTCGTGGTGGAATCAGGTCTAGAGGTGAACTGTCTCGGGCCAGCAGTGCGCAAATATTGCTCGTACTCGAGCACGAGCTGAAAAGCCTGCTCGACCGTCTCAATCCTGTGGGGAATCAGTTCCCTTCGGATGTCAGCCTGAGTCCGGTCCAAAAACGGGAGGCAGTGGCAATGGGCTCCTCTAAAATATCACTACGGACCACCAACTCATTGAAGCGTGACATGTACTCTGCAACGGAAAGGGTCCCCTGTCGTAGTGCATTCAACTGATCTATAAGTTGATCACGATAAGAAGCGGGGAGGTATTTATCTTTCAGTTGTTGCTTCATCTCGTCCCATTGGGTGACGGGGTAGTACCCGTCCCGCTCAAGCGATCTCTCCATGCTCGACCAATAAATCTTCGCCTGCCTTATTAATTTCATCTTGGTGAACCGCACACGCCTCTCGTCACTCACTCGAACCAATCGAAATAATGATCCATGTCTATAAGCCAATCACTAAATGCCTTCGGGTCCAGGTGACCGTCGAAGGAAGACGCATCGATGCAGATGCGCCGAGTGATATCATCTTCCTCGGGAGTCATCCCGTGGCGTGGCTCACGGTATTCGTCGTACTGGTCATCATAGTCGTAATCATATCGTGTGGGTGGGGCTCGACCTCTACGGCCAGGTGGGGTTGGTGGACGAGGATTTCTCCCTGGGTCCTGCCGATGCTGGTAACCATGATGGAAATTCCCTCTCGCGGGAGGAGGGGGGTCTCGGCGAGGAATGTCTCTACCATGTCTCTCACGAGGGGGTGAAGCGTCTCGGGGATCCTCGTGTGGCTCATCATCCGGGGGTGGAGCCGCTCGACCTTTAGGGGTTTCTAACTGATCGACCCTTGTGTTAACCCTAGCGATATCGCCCCTAAGGGCGTCAAACTGGGCCCCAATCCGATCAAATCGATCGAAAATGAGCTTTTGAAATTCAGCGGACATCATGTCCGACTGTGAGCTAGCGGTCCTATCGTCGATGAGATTATGGTTTGACATATGTTGACGATAATCCCTACCACTACGTAACATACAATGACCCTAACCTAGGGCTCTGATACTAATTTGATGCAGTGGCAGGTCGACTCGATGCGGACACGCTAAATGCACACCTGAATGCAGTGTGTGGTGGTGCGGATGCAAACGATGGTCTGCGCAGAATTAACAACAATAATTGATTATTACAATACTAACAGAAGCATAAGAATTCACAATTTTGATTTGAAAGAAACAAGCTTTGCTCACAATCAACCGAGGTGCAAATAATTTAAACGCGCGCAGAATCAACCCTGCAAGTCAGAAGGAGTCCAGTACTAATAGCAAATAAAATACACATCCACACCATATATAGTGCCAAATACACAATGATAGAAAATAACAACTCAAACAATGACTTACACGTAAAGGCGGTGGCAACAACGGCTGGATGCGGGCATCTAGGGTCGCTGCAGGGTGGGAACGGCTCCAAGAGTGGGTTCTGGACGAGTGGGGGGCTCGGGTGGGGTATGTGGGGTTGAGTGAAGGTGGCGGGCTGTTGTTGGGACTCACGGTGAGGGAGTGAGGAAGGGCTGACAGTAGAGTGGGAGGCTTTGGAGAGTTGGCAGTGGGTTTAAAAGGGGTTGAGGGGTTCGACTACAGGGAAGATGACAGGGAGGGGCAAGGTCTTGAAGGTGGTAGGGCTAGGAGAGGGTTCAGACGGGTGGGGAAGGGCTTCTAGAGGGTTTTGGCGGGCTGGATGGCACCAACAGGCGGAAGGGAGCTCGGCGGCAGAATCTGCGTCGGCTTTGATTGGGGAGAACGACGGGAGAGAATGTATAGGGTAGAGGGAGGGGTTGCTGCTAGAGGAGATGGCGGACTGGTCGGGGAAGAAGAAGGGAGATGGGGCTTACCTTGGAGTCGCACCAGGGGAGGGAGTCCTTCCGGCGTCGCACCAGAAGCTCGTGAGACCGACGGATGCAAAAGCTGCGCTCTAACCTTCGATCCCCCAAACCGTGAGACACACACCTATATATAGTTAAACAACTAGGGCACCCGAATCGGATGGCTCATATCGTCTGGTCTGATCGGGTGTCAAATACAACTCAAAAAAATAAAATGATACATCAAACTAATTCGGAACGACCATCCGGACGCAACCGTGAACTCGGTTCGTCCGAACGGTTGGTGGTTCACCGCCTCCCGCGGGAATAGACGTGCGTCGGGCATTGCATGCCATCCTTTGCCCTGTACTTTTCCAACATTGTCAGCAGTAGCTCACAATGCGCAATGAAGTCGCCTATTCTGGTTGGGTATATGTTGTCAATGGAGCATCATAGTGGGGGAACTTCCTCAACGAGTCAGAGAATTGTTCCCAAGCTTCAGACATGGTTTCTTAGTTAAGCTGGCGGTAATTAGTAATTTCATTTCTCATCTAGACTATCTTTTCCGGAGGGAAATGTTTTGCTAAGAATTGGGATGCCAGTAGCTCCCAAGAGGTGATGGATCCTGCAGGGAAGGAATGCAACCAAGCTTTGACCTTATCCCTCAAAGAGAAAGGAAAAATGCCTGAACCTAATTGCCTTGTCCCCGTTATATCGACATGTGCCACAAATTGTAAGAAAACTATAAATATTTGGGTCTCCATGAAGGGAGCTAGAAAATTGAATGGAGTTTTGCACCATTTGAATGATGGCGACCTTTATCTTGAAGTTGTTAGTGTGTATGGCTGGCCTTAGTATCTCCCCATGGTAGGAATGGAGTATTCTATCATAGTCTTGGGCCGCTGCGACTGCATAACCTCCTGCCCTAAATCTGCCTGCTGATGGGGGGAGATGATCACCCATGTATCTCACTTCTCTTCGCAAACCACGCAAAGTGCGCGTGAAATCTGTATCAACTGGAAGAAGATCCTTCCGATCTCTCATTTGCATAGGCTGTGAGAAACTGAAAGAACAACAAAACTAGACATGGCGTTACAGGGGATGCCTAAACAAGCTAAGATACTTTCATCTTGGTATCTCCGGTAAAACCATTCATGCTCCACATCAACGATGCCAAAAACTTGATCGCACGCAAATGCGTGATGCAAATCCCGAAGAGGTGCAACAGTAGTGTACCGGTCGAATTAATAAAGGAAGTGAGTGTAAGTATCGTCTTCACAAGGAGCACAGAGCCGAAATTCCCAAGACTAATATATCAACAAGCTATTTAGGCGATCAAAAATAAAATTTTACTATTCTATAAACAAGTACTTAAAACCCTAACTAACTATGGCTATCATCGTCATCATTCCACGCAATGCATCAATTGAAAGAAGATGAAATCAATACTACAATAGCCTAAAACTTAGCAGTACATGATTACAACATCCATCGATCAAAATATACAACCATTCCATATAAAGGATAAAGAAATCTCAAACCTCTCTAGCGTGTGCGAAGGGGGGAAGAAAATGCAAAGATAGAAAAGTGACTAAGCCTCGGTATGAAGGACGAACTCCGGATCGCCAATCCGTGTTTTCTTCCACTCTTCGGGTGCGTCCGGAGTCGAGGAGGAGCTATCACCACCTTCCACAGTTACCCGTCTTCTCTTTATTCCACTATCTACACGTTTTCCTCCGATTCCTCCTAGTTCTTCGAGAGAATCGTTGAGATCTTACTGGTGTCCTTGGGAATGGATGGAAGGAGCTTGAGAACGGAGCCCTTAGGTCAAAGACTGGAAATGAAAATGCCAAAAGTACTTAACCTGACCAACGGTTTCGGCTTAAATACGCAAACAACAAATGCCGCGCACGGTTAGGTGCATGATCATGCGCCCTATTGTGCGTGACCTCAAAGTCATTAGTGAAAAGTGGTTTAGGGTAACTAAAAACAAAGGCACCGCAATGCATAATTAGGCGCACGATCGTGCGCCATAAGTGACAAGATCGTGCGCCATAAGTGACAAGATCGTGCGCCCAGAGTTGTTATATGCACATCACTCGGGGGCCCTGCGCATGATCGTGTGTGAAGAACACGCACAATATCAAACAAACTTGGCCGGATGAGTGGAAAAAGCGCACCGGTCTTGCGTGGCAATGAGAACTGTAGGATTTGGCTAGGAACCAAGGAAAATGAGCATGCTGCCACATATAAATATGATCGTGTAACCTACGAAATAAATATATATTGAAGATAAATTAGAGTAAAATTGAGAGAAAATTGGGGTGCACGTATGTGCTTAGAAGTGCACACGACCGTGCACCATGTTCAAAATATCTAATGAGTCTCCACATTGTTTCTGTTAGAGTGGTAAATATTCCTTTAGCTCCAAGTGCGCTCTTGTATCAACTTGGAGAAATCTTGGAGAATTTGTAGTTAATCACAATGTTAGGAGCGAAATACATGAACAATTGAGCTCAAAGGATGCCTAAAACACTTTATGAAATTCACCTATCAAGTACTCTTCTTAATGCAACTTCTCTTTATGATATATGCACTGTGACTGCTCTTGATAATGTAACTTGTCAAGATATATAACAACTTAGCCAAGATTTGCCAATGAAGATCCATATCAAATGTACGCCTTCACTATGTGAGTGACACTAAGAAAAATCAGCCGACAAAATCTTCTCACAAAAATTTGCCGACAAAAATCTGTGTACCTCGAATACCCTCGATGATGTATGTGATGTAGCCATAAGATCTGCAAACAAGAATTTGTATAGAGCGAATAAGTTTGATAGGTTCTGCAAATCCTGTATCAGTTTTTGTGAATATCATAAAATTCCTGAACATTCTGGTCTGTCAAATACTTAAAGAGGATGCTTGATTCATGACTCTGTTTCTTAGATTTTTAGATTGAAGTAACTCATAGAGATTAAAATATTATTATGAATGATCTATATCCAAAAAGATCTTGAGGGTTGGATAGCTAAGGAAATCTAGTTGGGTATAAGACTTTCATACTGAGCTTTTCCTCAGAAAGGATGTTGGGCATAAGACATATTATGAAGCTTGTCCTCAGAAAGGTTCCTTAGTCTCAGTGATATCTCTGTTGATGCACGACGAAGTTGATCTCTCCTCAGATGAAATTCTTCACAATCTGAGTTGTAGTCTTTGCTAATAGCCTTTGCTTCGATCCATTTGCTGAAGTAATTAATCATAACAAGGTTATAGCTGTTGAGGTCGAAATCGCCTTAACTCCATACCCAGAGGGAAACCAGAAAGGGTAGGTGTGCTGCGAGTGGAAGGGTACTTTGAATCGCAAATATCTAGACGTGGGAAAGAATTATTTACAATGAGGTCGGGCTTCACACAATACGAACCTTTGATTGAGAATTCAAATTACATTCAGATTTACACGCTTCTTTTGTGTCCTAAGTGAGTACTCGTAGAACCCATTTTATGATGCGCGAGTACCGTGGGAAAGAATTATTTACAATGAGGTCGGGCTTCACACAATACGAACCTTTGATTGAGAATTCAAATTACATTCAGATTTACACGCTTCTTTTGTGCCCTAAGTGAGTACTCGTAGAACCCATTTTATGATGCGCGAGTACTGTGGGATCTCCGACACAAATTTCTACTATTGTTCATCCCCAATTTATAGGGAATGGGGGGCCTGCCCACAGACAGCCTCTAGAAATACGATGCCTGTTTGCAAAGTGGGCAGAATAAAGAAAAAGTGCCAAGTACAGGGAAAATAAAAATGTGGTGAGTTCCTTCGAGATCGTTCCGGTAGACGATGAGTTCTACTGGAAGTCTGGTGAGATCTCTTTGACAGCTGTCGAGTTCTAGTGGAGGCCTGACGAGATCTCTCTGATAGATGATGAGTTTTGGTTGTTGTCTGACGAGATTTCTCTAACAGATGGCGAGTTCTAGCGGATGCCTGGCGAGATCTCTCTGACAGATGGCGAGTTCTAGTGGATTCCTGGAGTGATCTCTCCGACAGATGTCGAGTTCTACCATGAGTATAATCCAAATGATGTCCACGTGTCGATTCAACCGATAATGGTGGTTGTAACAGAACTTGAGCAGACAGAATCCCCGCATTTTTTCAAATATTGTGAAAAGATTTTGAAAAAACTAGTGTCTGCGAGTTCTGCTTTGCCATTAATGCTGTATATATATATGAGTATGCTGTTTAATCAGAGTACTTTCATTCAAGACGATGTGATTCTCTCTAATCGCTTTGCGTATACTTCTGCAAGAGAATGTGCGAGTACTCTTTGAATACATGGTAGCTCAAATGGGATTTTCGATGGCTGAACTTCGAGCTCGCTGTTTCTTAGTTACACAGGTCCCGAAGAATATTACTTCGCCTGCAGTTGGCGAGTCGCAAGGAGTAATGAATACTCTGAATACTTCTCCCTTCATCGACATCACAGGATTACCTTCCACTGGAGTGAGAATTCCCGCTACTCCCCAGATTGAGGCAATGTCTGCGAGATCTGCCAATCTTAATCTTGACTTTGAACCCCAACATGGTGGTTCTCTGATTTGTTCTCTAGTTGTGGCGAGAGCGTAGACGTTGCCGGGAAAAAGCCTGTGACCCTTAATGTTGAAGTTGTACTGAGGCTAGCGGGTTTTGAGGAATAGCTGAGACAAGTTGTTGATAATCCACAAAAGTCTTCCGCAGAAACCGTTGATTGCGAGATCTCCAAGTATAGGAATAAACATCATTCAACGCTTCCTCTATTGCAAAAGAAGGGGAAGTAGCGAGAATGCCTTGGAGGTGGTAGCTGCCGCGAGATTGGACAAGGATGCCGCTGCGAAGGCCGAGAAGAAAGTTGAAGAAGAGGTGACGAAGGCGAAGGTGGAGAAGGCGACGACAAAAACCAAAAAGGCAGTTGCGTGAATGAGCAAAGAGGAGGCCATGAAAGTGGATGAGAAGGCTGCGACAGAAGAGGCGAGACTGTAGGCTGCCAAGGCTGCTGAAGAGGCTGCAAAGCTAGAGGCGGCACGAGCAGCGGAGCAGGCTGCGAGAGCAATAGCTCTGGAGGAGGCAGAGGAGGCTACCGAGAAGAAAGCCGTGGAGGAAGCCGCATGGCAAGAGGCCGCAAAAGCATCAGAGGAGGTTGTGAGAGCAAAGGTTCTGGAGGAGGCAGAGGAGGCTGTGAGAGCAAAGGCTCTGGAGGAGGCAGAGGAGGCTTCCAAGAAGAAAGCCGCGGAGGAAGCCGCTAGGAAAGAGGCGGTGAAAGCAGCAGTAGAGGATGCGAGAAAAGCAGAGGAAGAAGCTACGAAGTTGGAAGTGGAGAGGAGTGTCGAGGCCCAGACATTTGCGGCTGAGGTCAAGACAGAACTTATCGTCGAGTTGATGGTGGCCTCGAAAGCCAAGAAAGCCCAGGAGGCGGTGAGATCAGAGGTTCCCAAGGATGCCGGATTTCTAGTTCCTAAAAAAGTTATTGGAACTTATGGCAGAGGGAAAATAATTCTCCTCTCGCATACCCTCAAGAAGAGGGGATCGCTCGGATCGCAGGAGAAGCCTCCAACGAAAAGGAGCAGCATGTTCATTGAAGAAGGGGAGTTCGTCCTGGTGAAAAACTGAGGTGGCGGCGGCCGACCGTGAAGTTGCAGAAAAGAAGAAACTCGCAGTTGCTGACTCCAAGTGCCAGCAGAAGGTGCCTGCTGTTGGAGTATCTTCCAATCTCGGCAGAGCGGCTGAGCAGGGACAATCTTCTAGCGAGCATATGCCAGAAGCTGCGAGTGCTGCTTGTAAATTTATACTATAAAGCCATTTTTGATAATTCGCAGTTCCTTTTTACTGATTCACTTTGCCTTGTCTTAGCTGCGAGACTATTCGTTGAGGACGCCTTGCAGCGCTGCCCAAGTAATGACGAATTCAAGCGAGTTCTCGCGCATAATGAGCGACTATGGTGGAGGGTTCTGTACATGGAGAGAGAGGTCGGCAGGATGTCAGACGATATCAATATTATCTTGGAAAGTCAACTGCTTCCTTCTCCTCCTCCGATGTCGAGACCTGCAACAACATCAACGAGTACGAGGACAGGAATAAAGAGGGATGCAACGAGACTCCATGATCTGACTGCGCAACACAACAGTCTCTCTGCACAAATCGCTATGAGTGTCTCGCAAATTTCTGATATAATCGCCCGAATGGGACGAGAATAATTTGAACCACTTGTAATTTGTTTTCCTATGTAATAGAATGCGAGTTCTTTCCTTATGCGATTTTTCTATATTTGATGTTGTGAACTTAAAAATCCGTATGTCTGTGATTACCGTTTTTGTTGTGTCTGCGGTTTCTATATTCCTGGTGTTTCGACTATTGAGACAAATAGATATAAATAGGAGACTACCACTTTCATTTCCACATTATCTTTCGTTCAGACTCAAAGCCTGTATCCTCTAGTACTCAAATGTTTGCGAAGAAAAGCTAGGCAAAGGAAAAAAGGTTTGGCCACTTAGAGGCCTAAGATGGCAAAGCGATTTTTAAAACATACTTTCAAGAAGGCGTTGATCTCTCTATTAGAGATTGCGAATTTCAGGAGATCTAATCCCCTCCCGAAGAATATTTCAGGAAGGGCTCCTCTGCCAGGCGAGCAGATAAACAAGATTCCAGAGGGAGCAATCACCATTCCCCTTGATGACTTTGCTTACGCTTTGCGAATTCCTATTTGTCCGGAATTCACACAGATCTTCAATCATTATGGGGTCTTTCCAGCTCAGATCAACCCAGTTTCTTATTGTTGTTGACAACATTCACGGTTTATCTTCGCTTGGAGAGGGTTTCTTTCAATCTAAAGACCTTTAGAAATCTAGTCTTCTCAAGATCTCGCAAGGATGGAACTCTCTTCTTTGGAAGGAACCCAGTGTGAGTTGTTGGTCTTCCAAACAAAGTCCATTTCTGGTGAGCAATTCACGGTCTTCATGGGCGATTTTGGTCTCCTTGTTCTGCGTTCGTCGAACTGAGGCGAGGTGGATTTCAAGGTAGTTCATCTGGACCCAGAGGAAATAGAAATCACAGAATTTATTGTGAATAATCCTCTCGACGATCGACGAAGCAATTTAGTTCGAATTGTCACATGGTAATAAAAGATTCTTACCTTGAAGACTGTGGCTCAGTTTTTATTAGGAGAGGGAGTCGTAATTATAATAAAAATGACTCGTATTACAAACTTGCCATTGGCTGTTAAATTTCTATTACTTAAGCGTGACATGCTCTCATGTGGACTATCAAAATGTGCCTAAGTAAAATTCGTATAATCTTTAATTTATCAATTAATTATCTTAAGACCTTAAATGCATGATTACCTCACATGACGCCGGCGACATCGACATTAACCTTGGTCAGATCCTAAATTAATGATTAAAATTAAATTAAAATTTTGGATGTTTACATAACAGAGTTTTCTCTACTGGTGAACCGAGAGAGGTAGGGCTCTCTGAATCTGACTAGGACAGGATCCCATCGGATATCATCTGAGAAAGGAGAGGGTTCTTCTTCTTCCACAGTGTCTGCAATTCCTTTGAAATCCAGAGATCGCGAAGGACCAGGAATTGTAGTTATCCTATAGAATTCACGCCAGGTATGGGTGAGTTCCTCGGTAACATGTTGCAGCCTTGGCGCGGTTGAGAGAGTAGGTGGTTGAATATCAAGTGTCGCCGCACCCCTTGTGATGCACTCGACTTGTTCCGAAAGTCGAGTTGCCACAGTCAGTAGCATGTTGAACTCGCTTTTGCTGATCCTCCCTTCCGAGTTGTCGCGAGAGCATTGTCGCGACTTTCCATCTGCATCCCGTCCTGTCATTGTGACACGCTATTCATCAATCTGTTATGGGCCGCTCATTCAGGTTTTGAACCCCGGTCGAGCCACATAACAGGGCCGCGGCCCGCACATCCCAACCCATCACCGCATGCGTGTTCTCGGCGCGGTAGGTTTGATGAGAGGCACTTAACCCTTGCTCTCATCACCAACTGATCCGCGGCTCAGTTGGTGATGAGGGCAAGCGTTAAGTGCCTCTCATCAAGGAGGTAAAGGGTTCGATACCCGGTCTCAACAACCTACTATGCCGAGAACACGCATGCCGTGATGGGTTGGGGTGTGCGGGCCGCGGCCCTGTTATGTGGCTCGACCGGGGTTCAAAACCTGAATGAGCGGCCAATAATATAATCACTCAGAAATTTGAAGGTCGCGTGTTCGTTCTGTTGGGGTAGAAAATGTCTCTACTTCACTCTCACAAAAAATGAAATGGTTAGGGGCACTTAGTGGAAGGTTAGTGTGAGTTACAAGTATCAGAGAGAGAAAATGATGCCGAGGACGGCGAGACCAGGTGTTGCACAATGCGAACTTTTAGTGGTGCGTGATTGTATTGATTTAAGGTTCAAATTACATTCGGGTTATAGGTCTCTCCGACACTTTAGATGAGGGCTCGCAGACGTAGTTTAGGGATATGCGAGTACTGTGAAAAAACCTGCACAGGTTCTGATGCCCTTTGACGACTATTATCCCTTATTTATAGGGGGAGGGGCTTATTCGTGGGCAACTTCTAGAAAGGGAGATTAAGGAACCAAATGATCAACCACGCATGCTACATCCGACTCCATATAATGGTTCCTAGTTTGAGGACAAGCTCAAAGAAAAGGAGGGGTGGTATGTTATGGGCGTAGGCTAGTGCTCCTAGATATATTACGAGCATAAATTATGTATTTTATTAATATCTTGTCACGTGATTATTAATGTCAATTGCATCTTTAATCATCATTTCACGAAAGGGTATTTTGGTACTTGAGTCCAAAGGTTGTAATTTTGTTTAAAGGCCTCTTGAGCTAGTGGAATGGTATGAAAGAAGTTTCTTCTGTTCCCTTGTCTTGTTAAGAGATCTTGGTAGCTCACTCTCCCCGAGCACACCTCGCTTAGGTAGCCGCGGTTCCGCCTCCGTAGTATTCTCCGCCTCCGTCATCCCCTCCGGTAACTCAACCGACATTCTATGGCGTGTCCGTAACAAAGACACAGGGGTTAGTTCACACAATTTTTAATGTTTGTGCATCAAAATAACATGGGATTAACAATGATATAGTTTTAAATGATCAAATTGGCTCCTTTTATGAATTTTCCAAGATTGTAGCTACTTGCTCCCAGCTAATCAGGTTCCCTTTGAACATTTCAAAAGAGTTTTCTCAGCGCTGTAATCATTTTCACCCATGCAACTGATGATACTACAAAGCAATATCATGTTTTATTGGTTTTAATGTATAGGTTTTCGTTTCTCGACAAGATGGAAAGAGGTCCTCCACTGTATTATCGCCAGGCAATCCGGAAGTATTAAAGTAAATAAACTGTCCCTAATTTATTTTATTCTATGCTTGATTCAGGAGTCTATCATGTGTATCTAAAAAGTTTTTTCTTGCTCCTACGTGCTTTGTTTTACCGAGAAATTCGAAGGAGTTGATCTTAAATCCATTATCAGCTCGTGTATCTAAAGCCATAAATCTTGCAGTAGAAGTTCAACCTCCGGGATTGGATCATGGGACTGGCGCTTCTCTGGAGAAAAATCCACCTATCATGCTCTGTACCCTAGGTCTTGGACTGTATATGATGGTAAGTAATCATCATATCTATATGTTATTTCTTTCATCCATAAGGCTCCTAATTAACTAGACTATTTCTCACACTCCTTTTGGACACAGGAGAACCTGATCCAGAGTTAAAAATTACATCCCGACAGATTTCACCATTTATTCCCCATAATTATAAAGAAAGTAGCCTTCCTGTTGCAGTATTTACATTCACGGTAGTTACTTCTGTTTCCATGTATCCTATAATTTAGATAAGTTTATCATACTCCCAACAAATTCAAATTTTAATTTTCAGCTCAACAATTTAGGGAAGTCTGCTGCTGATGTTACTTTACTTTTTACTTGGGCTGTAAGTATCAACCTCGATACGTATCTACTCAATTTGTTTCTCGTGCTTAGTATTTAATCTTGGTTAGGTGTCATTGAATCATTTTTATTATTCTATATGAGTTTTGTGAATACAAATTTTTGCGAGAAATTAACTGTTCTCACTATACCAGAATTCTGTTGGTGGCAAGTCTGAATTTTCTGGGTATCATTCCAATTCAAAAATGATGTAAGAATTTGTATAATTTTATTCAAGCACATCTTAAATTCCTCTGGCATGTTGTGCACTCTTAATATTGCACTTGTAATGTTTTGGTCATGCTTTTGAAGCCTGAGATCATACTGACTTCCATTTTTCGTTATTCCAGGGAGAAAGATGGTGTTCATGGGGTATTATTGCACCACAAGTAAGTTTAGATAGTGTTAGCAAGCAGAGATAAAGAGAAGATAGTTCCTGATTCCTTGATATTAGAAAGTGAGCGTAGTATTAACCTATTCATCCTTGATAATAGTGCTGGTTAAGGGAGGACATGGATATATTCATAGTTTTAATGACTTCATGAATGGTTTTAGTTTATTACTGGCAGTTTCTTACTTGGTATGATCTGAAGATGGGTTTCATGTAAATGCAGAACTGCAAACGGAAGATCTCCAGTAACGTTTGCAATAGCAGCACAACAGACAGAAGATGTTCATGTGTCTGATTGTCCATACTTCATGATATCTGGGAACTCTGGTGCTCCTACTGCTAAAGAAATGTGGTGCACAGTTAGAGAGGTATACTTATAATTTTTTGCACTTCAGATTGTTTATATCCATAGAATATTACCTGTCGCACTGTGAATCGGAGATGCCATTTGTATGTAGTTTCATTTTCGGCTACACAATGTGCTTTGAATTGCCTCGCACGAACTGGCTTGTAGCCTGGCTAGAAAATTGGATTATAATTTGATAGGCATCATGTCTTTTACTGTGTAGATCATCTATTTTTGTTGATAGGCATCATGTCATTGTAGGTTTGCCTACATTTCACCCTTGTGGTGGGACCCTGCCTCAGACCCTCGCTGCGTGGGGATGCTTTGTGCACCGGGCTGCCCTTTTAATCATCATATTTCTTCTTACTTTTTTGTGCTAATTTGTCTTCTTCTGAATGTATTTTTTTTTTTAAATTTCTTATCCAATCTTATTCTTCTGAAGTCATTAAAGTAGGTTTTATTGAAATTCGTAAGTGATCTTATTTTCAACTTATTGGATAAACTTTAGCCCGGTCCCTAAGTTTAGGCCAAATTCTTAGTCCCATGCACAAGAGCTGCAACATCATGGCATTTTCTAAGCAATCCATTCCTATTAATGAAGTGGAACACATAATTGTAACTCATTACAATTCTCATACTAGTCTTAGTTGTAGTGTCAGTCAAATATTCCCCTGTGTGCTCTCTGCTCCCTAAAGCTCTACCCTTGAGTTCTATAAACTTGGTACTTGGTTGAGATGAGATCTGTAAACTCTCTGTTGTCTGCACTTGAGCTCGCCATTGATGCCTTCACTACCCATATTTCGGAAGATGGTCAACAATACACTCCTTCACACCTTGGATGTAGAAGTCTCCACCATCTTTGCCCTGACCAGCGATTACTCTGAATGCATATCCACCATCTCGGACCAACTCATCGCAATCGTCATATTCATCTCTAGCATTGAATGTCTCCTCACTAGTTCTCTCGAGGGTCAAACCTTCAAAACTTGTAACAACCCCACAACAACCGCCCATGAACACTAAAACTCAACTTCCCTCATTTCGAAACTAAGCCCTCCATTCAATTATTTATGTACCATCGCATCACCCTCGATCATCTTCCCTGCATCGCATCCTTCCACATGGATGGTCCATCCCTAAATTGGTTGTAGTGGACCTATAATAACGGTTAATTTTGCATGCTGGTATGAGTTCTTTTCTGCAACGGAGG
This sequence comes from Dactylorhiza incarnata, assembly GCA_033032865.1. Taxonomy (NCBI): domain Eukaryota; kingdom Viridiplantae; phylum Streptophyta; class Magnoliopsida; order Asparagales; family Orchidaceae; genus Dactylorhiza; species Dactylorhiza incarnata. Next base: position 15,340,715 of record JAWHQI010000030.1, read on the forward strand.
TCCTTTGCAATTCATCGACATCTTACAATATTTAATTCTTCACCCTATCCTTTGCAACGGAGTTCTTTTCTGCAATTGGTTGTAGTGGACCTATAATCACTCTATCCATTACCGTCCTCTTACAATATTTAATTCAAAACACTTCTCAATCACACCACCAAATTACCCGGCCCATTCATACACATTTGTTATATTTTTGGATTTAAACCTATTATCCTCGAAGTGCAAGCTTTTAAACCAACCTCCATATTGCAAACCATGAGCCCTGCTAAACTCCAAGAGGATTTTCATTTATATCGACCATCCCTCTCAAACGTTCTTCCACCACTACTTCCTAAACCTAGTTCCAACACCTTACCCACCTCATATACAGCAATTGTATCACCTACTCTTATCTATCTATTCATTGGTATCCTCTACTGTAATGCAAGCACGTTGTAAAAGGTCAATTCCTTACATGCAACAAAAAATTCTCATGTACCCAACTCTATCAGCCCAAATGTCATTTACTTTTATCAGATGATATCCAAGAGTTGGACACAACCGACCGACCATAAACTTCTCGAGACTCTACCTTGATGATGCACCAAAAATATCTTTCCACATACACGTGGTCCAACCTTACCTTACATATCTTTACTTATCTCCATGATCTCAAGGTTCAAATTCTTATTGATACAGTAGTCGCCACATCTTTATACAAGAATACCTCAATAAACAATTACACCTTCCCCTGCACTCAGATGTCTTCTTTAATGTTACCATGGGTAATGGTGATTTTATCGCATGTATTGGTAGCTGGTTCTATGTGCCAATTTTCCTCTCTTCTCACTATGTCATCACTATCTACTCTTACCCCTCCATGCCAACAACATTGTCTTGGGTGTACAAGACTCCAACAATTAGGACCATTAATCCTCGATTACAGGTTGCTGAATGACTTATCTTCTAATTGATCAAATCAAGCGCAACTACCCAACCAGTTTACTCCAACCATTACCTATACAGTTATGGTATGAGGTCAACATCATTATGGATATTGTGTGCTTACCAACCTCCTGCTGTAATATTGTTGTTCTTGTTGTTGATTGCTTGATCAAGTATGCACACTTTCCCGCACTCCTAACACATTTTACAGCATCCGGTGCAGTCAATGTCTTACTACCAATATTTGTAAACTACATGACATTCCGTGCAACATCATTTCAAACAATGATCCTATTTTTCTCAGCAACCTCTGGAAAGAGCTCTTGATGAAGTCTGACACAACTCTATGAGCCAACACCTTTTACTATCATTAGACCAATTATCAAAAAAGAGGTTGTAAACCATTATCTTCAACTATATTTTACGGTGTTACGCGATGGATTTCTCTTAATGATGAATTTACCTTTCATTGAATGCGACACTACCTAACCATTTCTTTGTTGGGATGACACCTTTTGCACTCTATGCTTTTTTCCTTCACCTATTACTAGACAACACCTTTTACTATCATTAGACCAATTATAAAAAAAGTGGTTGTCAACCATTATCTTCAACTATATTTTACAGTGTTGCGATGGATTTCTCTCAACGATGGATTTAACACTTTCATTGAATGCAACACCACCTACCATTTCTTTGTTGGGATGACACCTTTTGAATCACTCTATGCTTTTTCCTTCACCTTTCAGTATAGATTTCTAAAGGTCTTCATATTGAGAGCGGGTGTGCGATCTTGAGAGGGAGAAATCTCGAATAGCATCGTCTCAACTCTTCCTTGACGTAACATTCCCAATGGTGTAAGATACAATGAGAGATGAGTGTTGGGAACTTTGTCCTCACTGTTCCTGATTTGAAGAAGTCCTCAAGTCAAGGATAAACACACTTTGTATTTGATGCATATGTTTAGTGTTGGAACCGAGAATCGACCCAGCGAGGAGTTCGGACCCCTGAAAGGGGGCAACTAGCACTTACTGTTCCCACGGAGGAAACTGACCGAAGACTTAGAGCTAAAAAACCAACCCTTGGCTACAATGTGGAGGTCCCACCACACACCCGGAAGATCTTAAGAGCGCTTCCCCTCCTAAGCCAAAACTGAAGTCGGGCACCTTGGAGAGCTGAAGGAGCTAACCAAAGGCGTCCTAAGGAGAAGCAAAAGATCTGGAATGCTCTCCAAAGGTGCCCTTCAGGGTCTATTTATAGCTTTTATTTACTGGTCTGCTGATATCGCAACTCCGCCTTTTGGTTTTGCTATACGCACCCCAAATTGGTCTGCTAACAGTCAAACTCCGCCTTTTGGGAGGGCTATTGGCAGCCCACCAAGGGTATCAGGGTAAATTCACCTGTAGACCCTTGCTGGGCGAGTTTCCTGTGAAGGCGCCACTCGCCTTTCCCCCTGCGAGCTGGGTTCGCGAGATCTTCTCTTGTGAGTGGAGGCGAGCGCCCACTCGCCTCGCCAGACTGGTACTGCGAGACCTCACTTGACTCGCTCTGGCTAAATGCACCCCAGAGCGATGCTAGCCTGTCTCGCCTCGCCATGCGCCACTCGCGCGATCGACTTTCTGATTCGCCTCGCTTCGCCTTGGCCGGATGCTTGCCGCGAGTCGACGAGTACTCTTTGACCCGCCTATACTCGATTTCCCTTTTCATCCCCTTGGCGAACAATGGGTTGTACATTTAGCATGTTGTTTTTCAGGTATTAGATAGTGCAAGTCTGGCATAGGGCTGTCTCGCCTTACCCTGCGCTACTCGCGAGATCGAGTCTCTGGTCCGCCTCGCCTCGCTCTGGCCGGATCCTCGCCGCAAGTCGGCGAGTGTTCTTCGACCTGCCTATAGTCGATTCCCATTTTTACCCCCTTGCGAACACTGGGTTGTACACAATCCCCGCTCTTTGCGAGATTACCCTAAGCTCGCGAAGAAACATCCAACCCTCTGTGTTCGCCGGACGGCTGCTGAGCTGGCAGGAATCTTCGGTGGGCCCCATCCCCAACGCTATAAATACCAACGTCTTTGGGTGATGGTTGACCCTTTCTTTCTTCATTTTCCTCCACTACTCGCTACTGTGCTCGCCAAAAATGCCTCTCTTGGAAGAAGATCAAGCCTGCCTGGACGCGTCCCGGGCGAGTCAGTACTCTGTCACGGCCCGGCTCGCCCCTTGGGTCGCCCGACGGACCCCTCCGCCCTTCCCCAAACTGAAGAAGTTGAAGACTATGCTGCGACACCTCGGGGAGGATGGGTCCTCTGTCATGGGCCTGCTGCTCGACCTCCCGCTCGCTGAGCAGGTCCTTGGATTCGCAGGTCATTCCCCCATATTTTTGAGCTAACACATTCCGTTTCAGAGCGCGTCCCTGGCGGGAGCCCTTGCGAGCGAGAACCTGGATGGTGCCCGCCTACCCTCTCCCAGAAGAACCGACTCGACGACCGCCAATGTGGGCGTCATCAACCTGTGCCCTTCGCCGCTGCCTGGTAAGATTACTGTATCATCCTGTTCGCAAATTCCCCAACTGAATTCTCCGTGATGTCCCTTGCAGAGACCCTCCTTGCGACGCCCGGGAGGTGCGCCACCTCACCGGGTTCGCCGGCCCCTCCTGGCTCGCAGCCCCTACCAGGATCGCAGCCCCCACCAGACTCGCAGCCCCCTCCGGACGCGACCATATCCGTCCCTGGGTTTCGTCTTAAGGGCCATCAAAACCCTGGCGGCTCGCTTCCCGCCGACATCCGGGTCGCGAGCAATGTTCCCCGCCCCCTGGGCCTGGGGAAGTTCGTCACGCTGACCTGCACAGAGGCCTTCCAGGGGCAACCGAGTTCCTCTCGCTAGCGCCCTGGTAAAGCGGTTATGGCCCTGCAAGGTTGGTCAATTATCATCGATAGAATTGTGTCTCGCCTTCTTCGCTAACTTTCTTCTCGCAGGTGTCCAGGGGTCCTCCGCCGAGCTGGACCTTGGAGAGGAGGAGATGTCGCCCCCGCCCTCACCAAACAAGATTGCTGACTTCCTCGGCGATCCCCGGGACCCCGAAGTGATGAAGCGGCGGACCACCGAGGTGCTCCTGAAGTACGGGCACATGCTACGGGACCTGTACAACCAGGCGCGAGAGGACAGAGCGGCTTTCGAGGAGCGGTTCGCCGCGATTGATGATGAGCTAGCGAGACTTCTTGCCGAGTTGCAGAAGGACGCCCTCCGCGAGGTCACTTCTCTCGGGGTGCACCTCTCGCGGGCAGAGGACCAAGCCGCCTGCTGTAGCGCGAGCTCCGCGCGGTCCGCGCGTATCATTATCTGCACGTACCGCCGATCTTGGGGGTGCGAGGGCGAGGCCGCTGGAGGTGGATCCAGTATTGATCCTTCTCGCGCTCGCACCCGCCTGACGAACCATGTAATAATTCCTTTTTTTTTTTTCTTTGACAGTCTGCGAACTATGCTGCTAATTTGATGCCCCCGACTAATCGTAGGATTTTTCTTTCTTTATTATTACTCGCTCTACGTAATTGCTGTCTGTATTGTATTCGCTAGTTGTTTTATTCAATGCCTTTTTCTCGCGGCTTGCATGGGACTCGCCTCGCCTGACAGCGAACCGTCCTTGCTGCATCGCTGCGAGTGCTCGGGGAGTGGGTTGGTTCAAGTACCGAGGCGCATCACACCGAGATTCTGCTAACCGCACCCCTGACGCCTCGATTCCTCCCCGCCGCCTTTAGTGTTCTATAAATAAGCCTCATTACTAAAGATAACCACCGCATTTATCGCTCTCGACCTCTGCCGCTTTCATTCTCGTGCCTTCTCGCTCTTGCGTTCTCTTCTTTCTCGCTCTCGCATTCCATTTTCTCCAAGACCATGGGTGGCGACGGTGGCGACGCGGAAGGCCGGGCCTAGTGCGCGTGGACGTTCTGCGACCACTCCTTCTTCAACTGCTCGCTTACAGAGAGCGAGTACCACTCCTCCGTGGCAGATTACATCTCACCGGGTTCTCAGCTCGCCACCCGTCGAAGACCGAGGCCATCAATAACCTCCACCCGGATGAGCTCGCCGTCCCTGTGGCCCACTTCGAGGTGGGTCTACGGCTCCCATTCTGGCCGGAGATCAACCAGGTACTCGCTCGCTCCTCTTTTTCCTTTCTCGCATTCGCCGATGATTTCTTTCTAACAGCTTTCCGCGAATCCGTCAGCTGCTCAAATATTACGGTGTGATCCCGGGTCAGATGACCCCTAACTCCATCGCTGTCATGGTAGGGTTCGCCTGCTACCTGCGCGAGGAGCGAATCGAGTTCAGCTTGTCGGTCTTCCGCAAGCTGTTCTCCTTCCGGGCGAACAAGGACGGGACCGCCTTCTTTGCGAGCCAACACACAGAAGTCTGCGAGACAGTAAAAAAAAGCCACTATTGGCCGCAGAAGTTTGTGTTCGTGAAGGGGCCCTTCGGCAACGTCCCCTTCTCGCCTCTCCAGCGCGACGAACCCACCTACCGCCCTCCGGTGCTCGGCGGCTACGAGGCTGCACTCTTCAAATTCATGTCAACAAACTTCGAGGTCGCCTACCTCCGAAGGAACGTGGACTCGCTATTCCCCGTGCCTCCCGGAGCAGGTTCGACTCGCTTTCTCTTCCTAACTGTTGGGTCCAACGTTCCTTCACTTGACCCGTAGCGCCTTTCCTACTTCCTTAAAGAAAAAGTAGCGCCCTTCCCATCAGTCCGGGCTTTTGGGATAGTTGGTTGTGCTGGATCCTACAAATGGTATCAGAGGGATGTTGCGGGTTCGAGGCCGGGGGAGCGCTGATTTAATCCTGAAATTTCTCTACCTGTGTGGGTCCCGACGGGTCAGGCGATCGCGGCCATGTGAAAAACCACCTCTGAGCCATGTGGTGCACCACCTCTGAGCCATGTGGAGCACCTCTGAGCTTGTGGGTCGTGCTGGACGCTGGGGGGGGGGGGGGGATACGCTGGACCCAACAATAACTCTCATTCCGCCTTTTCTTTTTCTAACCTTGATCGTTATCCTTCGCAGGGGAGCGAGATCTTCCGCTCTACCCCCCTTATGCGAGGGCCGGGACCATCTCCCCCGGCCTCCAGCTCGCCTTCGCCGCTGCTGCTGCGTGCCGGGAGACCCCCAACACCTCCGCTGCCTCCAAGAAACGGCCCGCACCCGCGAGCCGCGGGTCGTCCCTTCCGCCTCCGCCGCCAAAGAAGAAGCGGCCCTCACCCCTTGCAAAGGGGAAAGGACTCGCCGAAGGCCGGACCGGGGTTGAACCCCCAGCGGCCCCGCCCGCCGACAATAGGGTCGGAGAGGTCACCGAGGTGGCCGCCGACGTGCTGGCTGCTCCCTCCCCGGCGAGCCACCAAAATTTCTGTCTCGGCAACAAACACCAAGACGAGGCCGGCGAACCCCTGTTGGATTGGGACTTAGAGTCCAACAGGGTTTCGGTGTCCACCCTTCTCCCCTCCTGGGTGGAGCAGGAGACCATCGGAGGGCAAGCCTTCGCCTTGTCCTTTGGTCTCTACGACCGGGAGGATGCTGTCGACTTTGACGCCCTCACCTCTCGGGCGCTTGGGTATGAGAGCGCGCGAGCCCAGCTTCCCGCCCTGGAGCTCGCCCACATGTCTGGTCGCCGCTGCCTCCAGATGGAGAGGAATTCCGAGGAGCTGAAGCGCGAGCTGGAGGCGGCGACCGAGGAGCTCGCCAACCTAAAGGAGAAGCAAGTGGTCTACGAGGGCCTCCTCCTAGTCTCAAGGATGGGATGGTAAGTTTGCCGAGAACTTGTCTACTACTTTCCGCAATATGTCTTCTTAACCCATTCGCTTTTTGCAGGACCCTGAGACCGCGAACCAGCTGCTCGCCTGCAAGACGAAGCTAGAGAAGGAGGTCGCGGTGCTGAAGGCCCAGAACCAAGAGCTGGTCCGGGCCGCCCTCCCTCCGCCTCCTCGAAGCCCCAGGACCCAGAGGAGCGAGAAGCGCATGGAGGAGGAGGCGATGCGGGACAACGCGATTGGGGCGGCGAGGCACATCTTCACCACTCTAAAGGGGGCCGGGCTTCTTTCCGCCGACGCGGCGCAGCTCACCGTCGAGGAGGTGGTCCTGGAGCTGTTCGAGTCGATCCCTCTCAGCGAAGATAGTGAGTGCGAGCAGTCTGCTGGTGATTCTCAGATGCAAACTTTTTTCAATTCAAAATTTTTGTAAGACGAGAATCGCATCTTTTGTGTAAACCTTTTTGAGAATATAATCAAAGATGTTTTTCCCTTAAGTTTCCTTTCTTTTACTTTTGTTTTTCTTGTTGCCAATCGCTTAAGCGCTCACGCCTCCGCTTTCTCATACACTCGCTCATGCGCTCGCGCCTTGACGACACACATCACACACGCATCCGCGCTTTGCTCGAGCACGCGCGTATCCACGCGCTCGCGTACTCGCACACTCGTGCGCATAAGCACTCGCGTGCTCGCGCCTCTTCTGGGCGTGTAGCTGTAAGACCCCATTTTTTTTTTGCAAAAACCACCGGGTCTTAGGCCCAGAACCGCCGCTTTGCGGTGACACCTTCACTCGGAAAGGTCGCCACCACAAAACGCCGATTCTGCCGGCCAACTCGATCACAAGAAAAGTTCATAAAAGAGAAGACAAGTCCACAGAATCACATGAATTAAAACCATAAAGGTAAATGTCCACAAATAATAACTGAATAAGAGATAACAAGGGATACAATAATAAAAGGGCTCTTGCCCTATACATCATTTCCTCACTACAAGGTCACTCGCGGAAGCTATCTCCTAGGTAAAACTAAAGCTAATCGACACCGATACTGAAACCGGAGTACTCTGACTAGTCTGACCCATTCCTGCAGGCTCTGTGCTCCACTGGTGCTGCAACACTGGATGCTTCTTCTCTTTTGGCCAGCGGTCGCTGCCTCGCAATCCACGTCTACGTCTTCGCTTTCGGCCTCCTGGTCTCTGTGCTGGAGGGGTTCCACCCATCATGGGGCATCTGACCCGAGTATGTCCCGGCTGGTGACAATGGTAGCATGGCCGTGGGGTCCACCATGTCGGTTCCTGCTGTACCTGTTTCTCGAAGGTTGTTGCGTCTCCTCGAACTCCTAAAATGATAAGGTCCACCGACCGTCAGTCAAAATGACTCAGCCAATTCCCCACCCCTCCCCCAATGGCTCCTAGGCACCGTATGGGAGGAAGAAGCGGAGGACATTCAAGGGGTAAGTACAAGAGCAGATGACGGCGGATCTACATCTAAACAGGTGTTTATATATATGAAGCAGTAAGTAGGCATAGTAAAGAACATGTAAAGAATAGTAAGCAGTATATATAATGACAGGTAAAATAATACATAAGTAACCATTGATTTATAGGAATGCCCATACAAACCTATAGACCAAGGGGTCGTTTAGCAGGGCCTACCGTATAAGAAGTCCCATAACCGACTTATACGTTAGGGGTAGGTTGAATGCAATGTTTATGCCATGACATGCAAGTATGTTGTTATGCTATGTTCATACAAGTGCAACTCACCCACTACGACTCTATGCGCATAGACTTTAGTTCCCCCTTTTTGGAGCGAGCTAGACTCCCAGGATACTCCCGTAGTGGCAAACGGAAGCGGTGGGTTGGGCCTCGCCCACCTCTAGGTTGGTATTCACACTACCCAACCTAGACCTATCGTACGCCTCCACTATACCCGCGGAGCGTCTGCGTACTCTTGCTGACTGGACCGCCAGACTATCAAGGCTAAGTGTAAAACCACACTCGCCGAGTCAACGTATTGACGTCGGTGTGAACGACCGTCCAATACCGAAGACCCACCACCTTCAGTGCACATGCAACATGTTCTACTTCCTATCTCTGAGCCATGAGTTCCCCGGGCTAACCTGCCCGCCATCAATAACCTTCCGAGCCAAAAGCTCCCCGGGCTAACCTGCCCGTCATCAATAACCTTCCGAGTCATAAGCTCACCAGACTAACTAGTCTGCTGCAACAACCACCGAGCCCACCGCTCGGACAACCAATCCAACTAAACTTCCGAAACCACAGGGTGTGGATGAGTGTGTTATTAGTTAATCTTGTACAATGTCTTACTCCTATGAGTTAGGGTTAGTCTTGGACTTCCCGAGGGTTACCCTGTGAGGGGCTCGCTACGGTACTAGGAACCACTATGGGATGACACCCCAAAGTTCCCATTCCCAAGACACTTAATGTTATTAGTTACTACCCATAAGAAACCCTCTTAACATTTCACCTGGTCTAAACCTAAGTGCTTTTTTAGGCCTAAAAAGGGCATTTTGGTCAATTTGCACCACTGGAGGTCCCATGATGGGGCTTTTAGGTCCACTAGGTTTCTCATGATATTCTAGACCTAGATGAGTGGTCAATTTGACATGGTGAGGGTTAATTGACTCTAATTAGGCTACTTTGACCAATTTAGGGTTAGGGTTGACTTTGGCCAATTTAGCCTCTTTGGTTGACCCCAATGGGCCCTTGGTGCCCTAAGGGGGCCCTTAAAGAGTTAGGGATACTATGGTGGGGTCAAATGGTCAAGATGAGGCCCTAAAATCCAGCCCTAAGCTTGGTCACTGGAAATTGCTAATTGCAGTCCAAGGCACTTTCAATCCTAATCTTGCCTAAGTTAAAGGGATTTCTACTCTACCAAGGCCTTGTCATGACCTTGTCAGGACAGATTCACCTGGGGGGTCTAGCTGTCTGGGGGATGTTACAGTAGCCTCGACGTTAAGTCTTGGGCGAAGGCCAAAGCCTTTCCACCCTACTCGCAGGCCACGACCGAGAGACTTGCCCGAATTTTTTTCTTGCATCCTTTCTGATAGGTTCTCGCCTGGGTGCTCTCGCCGAGCGAATGCTTATTTTGGTAGGCCCACTCGCATATACTGACCGAGAGCCTTGTCGATTTTTGCTGCATTCTTTTCGATAGGTTCTCGCCTGGGTGCTCTCGCCGAGCGAGTGCCTATATTGGTAGGCCCACTCGCAAACCCTAGCTGTGGGAGCCTCCTATTGAATATTTCTTTTCTTGCCATCGAGATAGCTTACGACCTTGCCAGCTAGGCGAGAGCCTAGCCGAGGGACCCGTTTGAGACGATCCAACTCATACACTTTCACCTGCCTCCCCCATCAATCTGACCCACCGACTAGTGAGAGCCCGACAGCGGAATCGACCTGGGGAAGTCGAGCGCTTCAAGAACCCTTGCCAGCCTCTCCAGAGATCAACCTGAACCCACCGGCTAGTGAGAGCCCGGCAGCGGAATCGATCTGGGGCACTCCAACACCTCAAGAAACCTTGCCAGCCTCTCCAGAGATCAACCTGAACCCACCGGCTAGTGAGAGTCTGGAAGCAGAATCGATCTGGGGCACTCCAGCACCTCAAGAAACCTTGTCAGCCTCTCTAGAGATCAACCTGGACCTACCGGCTAGTGAGAGCCCGACAGCGAAATCGATCTGGGGCACTCCAGCACCTCAAGAAACCTTGCCACCCTCTCCAAAGATCAACCTGAACCCACCGGCTAGTGAGAGCCCGACAGCGGAATCGATCTGGGGCACTCCAGCACCTCAAGAAACCTTGCTAGCCTCTCCAGAGATCAACCTGAACCCACCGGCTAGTGAGAGCCCGGTAGCGGAATCGATCTGGGGCACTCCAGCACCTCAAGAAACCTTGTCAGCCATTCTTTGGTACGATTGAGCTATTGCACCCCTACCTACACTTCAAATCCTTGCGTACAATGAAATGAGCCTTTCCCTACCTTTTGATTCAACTCCACCATTTAACTCACCAAGGCTTAAAAAGCATCCCATCTTCACTCATGAAATGAGCTCAAGATTTTATTTTTAAAATTAGTGAGTGTTGAAGTTGTAACATCCTGCTGGTACAAACAATATAACAATAGGTCCGGTCGGGATCCCACGTCATATTGAGCACACCAGATAGACGTTGATAAGATGATAACCAGAAAAGAAATACACGAGAGTATAATAAAGCGTAAGAGGAAGCTTTCAATAAAATAATAACATTGAATGTCCACCTACTCAGGAATGTCATAAAAGAGTTATGGCGTCAAGACCTTACATTCAACCAATATTTTTAAAACTCCAAAACATACACCGGCACGCAGACCAACACTACATGGAAAGAAATAAAATAAGCTGGCATTCGAGGGCCAACTCAGCAATGGGCTTCAACCCGCTATTTCTCGTTCGGCTCGCCAGCACCTGCACCATCAACAAATAAGAGGTAAATGAGGGTCAGCTATGAGCTGACCACAAACCGCATAACGATCCCACCCCCCGGCCATTCTAGCCAGCTTAGGGGCGGACACCGCTAACCTGCAAGCAAGCCGTACATGCAACGTATAATATAATAAAGAAAGTGCGACTACTCTACACAAGGTTAGGTTTCAAGCATAATCAATCTTCTAGGTTGAGCATCAAGTAAAGAGAAATCTAGGTATGCAAATGATGTTAGTTGGGTTCACCCGGAGGATCCCCACAACCGCTTAAGCAACCGCATGAGGCTAACATAACATCAATTCATCACAGCACAACGTGGATGCTCGAAACCACACGCTATATGCACTCACGACATGATTTAAGTGAACTCACTCGGGAGCACCGTCACCACCCTAAGTTATGCAAACTTAGTTGGGAAAGAGAACTTTTGCCGGTCTATGTTAATAAACCTTCTACAGCCTACACCATGATCGCATGACTTTCGTAGGTTAAGACCTCATGCCGATTTGCATGGAACGGGTTCGGTTCAACTTTGCCCGTGCTCTAGTCATCGTGATCAAACGACACGATGCGGGTATGGCTTCGCCTCAGCCCGTAACTATTTAACACATACAAGTGCTACAATACACGAGCTACGCACCTAGTCCATACAAGAGGACTTAGGCTTCGCCAATAAAAATGACGTAGGAGATCCAAGTCAACTCCACTACGATTTTGTGGCGAAGGTTTGCGTTCAACCAATCGCAAACATGGGGATTCCGTTATGTACTCCATGATCCACCTTAAACTCTAGTCCCGTAACACGAATGACACATTTCACGGAGTCATTCTCCGACACGCATTCTAGGCTTAACCTAAATGCAACGTTAGAAATCAAGCATCACCGATCCAGGCCTACGACCACCGGTAGGCTTCACACACAATGCCTAAATCCGCACTGTTAGACTATTATTTTATTTTCTGTTTTAAATGGTGTAACCTCTCTATATAAAGAGGGACTTATTATTGAAACGTAATGAAATAGTTCTTTTTTCCCGATTCAACATGGTATCAGAGCTCCCGTAACCTAAACTCTCGATCCCGTCGCTCTCGATCCCGTCGGCTCCGCTTCCGCCTCCGCGCGCCCGCTCCCGTTTCCGCCTGCGCACCCGCTCCCGCTCCCGCTCCCTCTTCTTCGTTCCCGTTCCGGACCGAGCGACAGCCAGCGAGTCTCCCAGAAGAAGCCGCGCGTCTCCCGCTCCCGCTCCCTCTTCTTCGTTCCCGTCCCAGAAGGAGCCTGCCCGCTCCTTCTTCTCTCTGCTAATGGCGCCGGCGTTATGCTCCTGAAATGCTCTTCTCCGGCGCCACCTGCCCTCGTGGTGTTTGACTGAATGGATGTTGATGCCCTAATTTCTTGGGCTTTCCCCTAAACCGGATTTCTATTCCGGTTCTCTTGCTGAGCCATGGGATCTAGCGGATCGGATCCTTCCTCTCCATCCACCGGTGTTACTCCACCACCTCCACCACCTACTTCCGGTGGTCATCCTTCGTCGGCCTTCTACCGTGGAACCACTGATCACAATACCTCTCAGATCACTACTATCCGGCTTGATGAATCCAATTACCTTTCATGGTCTCGCTCTATCACCCTGGCGCTCAAAAATCGGCGCCTCTTTGGCTATGTCTCCGGTCATGTTCGGGAACCGGATAGGACTTCTCCTGAGTGGCCCCAGTGGGAGTCCGAGAATTCCTTGGTCATGTCTTGGCTCACTAATTCAATGCAAGAGTCCATTGCTCGCAATTATCTATTTCTGGACAATGCCACTGATATTTGGCGTCATGCGGAGTCTACTTACTCCCGCCGTGGCAATGCTGCTCAAATCTTCCAGTTGCGCCGCAAAATCTGTTTACTCCGGCAGGGTGATCGTCCTCCTTCAGCATACTACTTGGAGTTCACGCAGCTCTACCAAGAGTATGATCATTTTGATCCTCTTGTCTTTGCTTGCCCTATTGATGCCGCAATGGTTCGAGCCCGGGATGACCGCAATCGCATATTTGAATTTCTCCATGGATTGCACCGCGACTTCGATCAGATCAGTGTTCAGATTCTGGGACGCCCACAGATACCCTCTCTCCCTGAGGTGTACAGCTTAGTGCAGCAGGAATTTGATCGCCGTCAGACTCTCCTTCCTGATTCCGTGCCAGAGAGCTCTGCCCTTGCCGCTTCTACCCCCTCTCTTCTTGGGATGCGTCCATCACGTGACACCAAGCCGAAGAGTACTGACAAGGACCACCTCCTATGTGATTATTGTGGTAAGAATCGTCACACTCGGGATACCTGCTTCCGACTTCATGGGTTCCCTACCCCAAGAGGGGGTGCTCCACCTCGCGGTGGTCGGGGTTCTGGACGCTTCTCAGGCCGTCATGCTGCTCCTCGTGCGGCCCATCTGACTGATACTGCTGCCGATATCTCTCAGGGCTACTCTGTTACTGATGCCTCTGCCACCCTTGGTGGCTTCACTGCGGACGAGATGTTGGCTCTCCGACGCATGATGCAGGGCCTTTCTGCCGAGCCTTCTGCCTCTTCCTCCTACGCTCACATGGGACTGCCAGGTGCTCATTCTGCTGTTTCTCCTACCTCCACCCAATGGGTCATTGACTCTGGGGCCACGGATCATATGACCGGGTCCTCTACAGGTTTTGTTTCTTATACTCCTCTCTCCGGCCGTGACAAGGTGAGCATTGCTGATGGTTCCCTTTCCTCTATTGCCGGAAAGGGCACCATCCCCTGCTCCTCTCTTACCTTGTCCTCTGTTCTTCATGTTCCCACATTTACTCGTAACCTTCTTTCAATTAGTCACTTAACTAACTCCATGCATTGTTCTGTGACCTTTCTTCCGTCTTCTTGTGTTTTTCAGGACCTGACGACGGGGAAGGTGATTGGCTCTGGTAGCATGGTGAATGGTCTCTATGTGCTTGACTCTGGCGCACCTCCATCTACTCTCGCTCTCCATTCCAGCACTATCCACCCATTGTACTCCTGGCACTGTCGCCTAGGACACCCCTCTATCCCTGTTATGAAGTTGTTGTTTCCTACTTTGTCTACTGCTATTTTTGAGGCTTTTAACTGTGATGTCTGTAGTTTAAACAAACATATCCGTACTTCATTTAAGCATGTTTCGTTACCTATTTCTATTCCTTTTGCTATTATTCATACGGATGTCTGGGGCCCATTTCAGGTTCCTTTCATTTCAGGTTGTGTGTGGTTTGTTACGTTCATTGATTGCTTCTCTCGTACTACTTGGTTGTATTTGATGCGCCACAAGAGTGATGTTTTTTCTATTTTTCGCCGATTTCATAATATGATCTCCACCCAGTTTCAATCAAACATTAAAATTCTCCGTAGTGACAATGGCCGCGAATACATTGATGCGCAGTTTGAACACTATCTTGCTGATCATGGCATTCTTCACCAGACTACCTGTGCCTATTCCCCCGCACAAAATGGTGTTGCTGAGCGAAAAAATCGCCATCTCCTGGAGGTTGCTCGGTGTCTATTATCCACCATGCATCTTCCAAAATTTTACTGGGGCGATGCTGTTCTTACTGCTGCATACCTCATCAATCGTATGCCCACACGTGTCCTTGGGAATTCTACCCCCCTTGCTACTCTCCATGTACCACCTACCCGGCTTCCCTCTAGGGTGTTTGGTTGCGTTTGCTTTGTTCATATACACCACCCTCGCCCGTCCAAACTTGATCCTCGCGCTCTCAAGTGCGTCTTTATTGGATATTCACCGACGCAAAAGGGGTACAAATGTTTTCACCCTCCTTCAAGGAAAGTGTTTGTCAGTATGGATGTCACATTCCGTGAATCCGAGTCCTATTACCCTCCGGCTGCTGCCACCTCCACCATACACCCCCCTTCGGGTGTCCCCTCTGTTCCTCTACCTATACCTCCTTCGTACCACTCACTTCAGGGGGAGACTCCAGTGGAAGTGAGCTCTCCTATACTCGAGGAGGTGAGCTCCTCTCTTACGCCTCAGCAGGATCCACCTGCACCTCCGCCCTTGCAGGTATATACCCGGCGTGTAAAGAGAACAAGCACACAAGATCCAGCTATGCTACCAGAACAGTCAGTGGATCCTGACTCAGGGCCTTCTGATCCTCCAATTGCCATTCGAAAAGGTATCCGGTCTTGTACTCGCCATCCTCTATCAAATTATGTATCTTATGATTCTCTTTCTACTTCCTACAAGACTTTTGTCTCTTCCCTTGCTGCTTTCCCCATACCTGTATCGTGGCAGCAGGCTCTTGAGGTTCCTATGTGGCGTGAGGCGATGGTTGAGGAAATGGAAGCTCTCGAGAAGAACCATACGTGGGATTTAGTCCCTCTTCCCCACGGGAAAAAACTTGTCGGGTGCAAGTGGGTGTTCTCGGTGAAACAGAACCCCCAAGGAATTGTTGAGAGATGTAAAGCGAGGTTGGTTGCAAGGGGTTATACACAAACCCATGGCATCGACTATCAGGAGACGTTTGCCCCGGTGGCCAAGATGAATACAGTCAGAGTCTTACTATCCGTCGCTGCTTGCAAAAATTGGGACATGTTACAGCTGGATGTGAAGAATGCCTTTCTTCATGGTGACTTGGAAGAGGAGGTCTATATGTCTCTCCCTCCAGGTCTTGCTCCAGTTAATGCTGGGGGAAAAGTATGCAGGTTGGTAAAGGCTCTATACGGGCTGAAGCAGTCCCCGAGAGCATGGTTTGGTCGCTTCCACAAGACTATGGTGTCGTTTGGATATAGTCAGAGCAACGCCGATCATACGCTGTTCATCAAACATAGGCTTGGGAAAATTACTGTTCTCATTGTGTATGTTGATGATATTGTCATAACAGGTGATGATGTGGAGGAAATTCAGAATTTGAAGGCAAAACTAGCAAGGGAGTTTGAGGTCAAGGACCTGGGAAAACTTAGGTACTTCTTGGGAATTGAAGTTGCTAGATCTAAGCAGGGGATATTTGTCTCTCAGCGGAAATACACGTTAGATCTTCTTGAAAAAATGGGGATGAGCGGATGCAGACCAGCTGACACTCCGATTGAAACAAATCACCGACTGGGGCGTGATGATGGAGGGGATATTGAAGATATATCAGGATTCCAGAGATTAGTGGGGAGGTTGATATATCTGTCCCATACTCGTCCAGATATCTCCTATGCGGTGAGCGTGGTGAGTCAGTACATGCACGCTCCTAAGACCCGACATATGGATGCTGCACACAGGATTCTACGGTACCTCAAGTCTTCACCAGGAAGGGGTATCCTGTTTACTCAAAATACTGATCTAAAGATTGAAGTCTATACCGATGCTGATTGGGCCGGGTCTGTTGACGACAGGCGATCTACTTCTGGATACTGCTCTCTTGTTGGAGGCAACCTTGTCACCTGGAGGAGCAAGAAGCAACAAGTTGTGGCGCGATCCAGTGCTGAGGCCGAATTTAGAGCTATGGCCCAGGGGGTCTGTGAAGGTTTATGGCTTCGGGCTTTACTGAGGGATCTTGGCCTTATGGAAGAAGGGCCTATCCGGCTGTATTGTGACAACAAGTCAGCCATCAGTATCGCACACAATCCCGTCCAACATGACCGGACAAAGCACATTGAGGTGGATCGGCACTTTATCAAGGAAAACATTGAAAGAAGAATTGTGTGTACTCCCTTTGTGCCCTCCAACAGGCAGCTAGCAGATATTCTCACCAAAGGGCTGAATGGGAACATATTTAGCAAGATTGTGGACAAGTTGGGCATGATAGATATCTTCCGCCCAACTTGAGGGGGAGTGTTAGACTATTATTTTATTTTCTGTTTTAAATGGTGTAACCTCTCTATATAAAGAGGGACTTATTATTGAAACGTAATGAAATAGTTCTTTTTTCCCGATTCAACACGCACATCTACCAGATTTCTACATGTAATATATGCCGGGGATGGACACAATCGACCCGGAGTTCTGAAGAACTAAAGGGAGTCATACACTTCACTAATTAGTGAAAGAGACAACTTTATGCAAGTATAGAAAAAGGAATGAGAGGACCAAACACGTCTTAAGACCGGGAGGAAGGATCGTTACCCTTGCCTATCTCTTTGGCGCCATGAATCCAAGATTTCAGTCGGATGGAAAGAACCACACCGGGCCTCTCTCCGTGGATCTGAAATCGGCTCGCGATTCAGAGCTTCGGAGCTCCGTCAATGGCCGAAGGAAGGTCTTTTTTTCCTCTAGCTTTTCTCTGGTTCGGTTTTCCCAAGTGAGGAGAGAGAGGTAATGTAATAATGATCCTAAAGATCACTCTCTGTCATCCTTAAAGGGATTAGAACAAGTTCCATCCGTCAGATCTGCTTTTCACGCGGATCGGGCAACTATAGACCCTATCTGGATGGATCTGTTTACGCAAGCTACCGCGCTGTGGTAGCGGTTACTGCCCGGCGCTAGCGACTGTATCTCCTTGACATCTCGACGATACGACAACGTCTATACGATCGACTTAACTCGACGATATCGGCTTGAAAGCTACTGCCAGCGGCATCACATACCGCCCGTCGTTAGTGTCTAGACGATCGGGTAGACATCTTGATAGTGCATTATTTATAGTTATTTTTATATAGTATTTTAGTAGTAATTAATTAGTTTTTATATAATTTTAGTTTAATATATATCTAATTCGCTTTATTTTGTGTTTTCAGGTAATCTGGGGCTGCTAATAGCAAATTTAAGCTCACAGCCATGTTCAGGGGAAAGAATGGAACAAGTATGCAAAAATCTTCAGTACACGCCCTCGGTCACGGCCATGACCAAGGGCGTGACTTTAAGTCACGGCCATGACTCAACCCAGCCATCTTACATCTGCCAGATCATGCCGCCAGCCCAATTTAGTATTACACGCCCTCGGTCACGGCCATGACCAAGGGCGTGACATCAAGTCACGGCCATGACTCAACCCAGCCATCTTCTAGCTGCCAGAACACGCCGTCACATCATTTCCAGCCTACACGCCCCAGGTCACGGGCGTGACTCTATGTCACGGCCATGACCTAGGGGGTGACCCTTCCCGCAACTGCCAGAATAACTCCAGATCGCGCCGTTTCAAGATTCGGTCAAGTCACGCCCTCTGTCACGGGCGTGACTCCATGTCACCGCCATGACCTAGGGGGTGACCCTTCCCGCAACTGCCAAAATAACTCCAGATCGCGCTGTTTCCCGCCGTTTCCAGATTCGGTCAAGTCACGCCCTAGGTCACGGGGGTGACCGAGGCCGTGACCCGTCGAGATGATTAATTTTGGCGGTTTTTCTTCCCCAACGTTCCCGGGCTTTCAAGACGCAATTACGCAGCTTACACGCCCTTGGTCACGGGCGTGACCAAGGGCGTGACTCACCAATTTTCTGCCTATAAAAGCCAGATACTGCCAAAGTGATGGGAATCCGATCCTAGCTTAGATTGGGTCATTTTTATATTAGTTTTTTTCAGCATTTTCTTATTGTATTTTCTTTATGCAGATTTACTTTATGTCTTGCAAATTTCAATTCATAGTTTAGATTTCCAATTCCTGCAATTGTAATTCTCTTTACTTAGTTATAAAAATGTTTCTCTTTTCAAATATGTTTAGCTGAATTTATAGCATTTGATCGGATGAATTCTTAAGCTTTTCTTATTTTGTAATCTCTCATTTTCGGAGCTTTAGTTTAAGAATTATTACGATCCACTTTTGATTTTTCTCGATTGATCTCATATTGCCGGTATATGAATATCAATTCTTGATCCATTTTCTAGTGATCGAAAGATCCATGAATTTGTGTAGATCATTCATTAGTGGAAAGAGTTGCATGCATTCCTCGAGAGAGGGTGACACAAATCTTCCGGATTGGAGTCAAATCCAATAGTGGGGCTCACCGCATAAAGCAAGCTTAGGTGTTTCGACTGGCCGAGGGGTCTTAATCGATCAACCTAAGGTTAGGTGGTAGTTCTCTCGAGAGAGGCTCTACCATAATTTGGGAACCTCCACGGTCGAATTATTCTATCGCTTTTGGTTATGAATTTAGATTTTACAATTTATTTAACTTAAGAAGGATTTCCGATCAAATGCTTTTTTCTTTCTTTTCTCTTTTATTATTCTAAAAATCTTCTTAAATCTAGATAAAATAATATTAATTTGCGTGAGTAGAAGTAATCAACAACCCCGTGGAATACGACACTTGATATTTATTTCTAAATATCCTATACTATGAATTATAGGTGCTCTTGCCTATAGTTCGTAGAATTTGGAGAAATTTTATATCCTAAATTTTACGTATCAAGTTTTTGGCGCCGTTGCCGGGGAACGATTTTTGTTGATATTTTGAAAGCGTGAATTTTATTACTTTTATCAATCTCTTTCTCCGCCCCCATTTCTCTTTTTAATTTATTTTCAAATTTCATTCTATTAAGTGACGGTTGTTCAATTTTCTTTCTTCAAAAATGTTATCTCAATTGGCCGCCAAAGTTGTCGAGCTTCAAAATAAAGTCAACCTTTTGGAAGCCGCACGAAAGCGCCAAGTTAATTGTAATTTTTGTGGAGCACCGCATCGAAGTGAGGATTGTTATATTAATTTTTACTCTCAAAATTTTTCTTATGGAAATAATTTTGAGTTTATTTATGAAAATAATTATTTAAACTTTGATGAAAATAATTCATCTAGTTTTCATGCGAATGATTTTTCCGATTCTAATAATATTTCTTCTTGCTCCGATATCAATTATTCATGGTGGCAAGATCACCCGGATAGTTTTCGGTGCGATGAAGGAAATTCAGTCAATCAAGATTTTCATTCCTCCTCTTTTACCCCACAAAATTCTTTTTCTTCTACTCTTGGGTATTCTCCAGATTCTATTTATCAAAATTTAAATATTTATACCCAAGCTCAAGAAGAACTTCTTTACCACGAATTTAAAAGAGTCATGGAGACACCGGACGAAATTGATGAAGAACATGTTTCTTCACCTCCTCCGCCCGAATCTCCTCCTATTTTTCATGAATTTTCTCTCTCGCCAATTATTCACTTTGAAAGTGAAATTCATGAAAATATTGTGTCCCATGAATTTAGTCCACTTGGAATTTCAAATAAATTTTTGGATACGAATTTTATTTTTGAAAATGAACAACCGGAGCTTAATCATGTGTTTTCACAAGAAACTCCTCCTTGTGAAATATTTTCTGACTCGCTTAATTTTGATTCTTTTTCTTCTAACGATTTTCATGTAGAGAATGAGCCGGTGCAACCAAACGTCTTCACCAATCCATTTGCCGCTCATCTCCAGCACTCCAAATTACCTAAGGTATGTATAGGTAATTTGGATTCACAATTTCGCGCTAACGGAAAACAAAAGAATCAGGATTATAGCGGAGGAGTCGCCGGGCAACAGTTTTCGGCATTTTCACCTCGGTGTGAATTAAGGGAGTTGCCTGTGCATTTTCAATTTGAATATCCTTTTAGCTAACCCTTAACGTCTAGCTAAAAGACGTTAAACAAAGCGCTCTTGGGAGGCACCCCTTGCTTATCTTTATATTTTTGCTATTTTTCTTTTATTTTATGCATTTTCTTTTCCTGTTTGGCCTTTTCATTCTTGTTTATAAACATTGGGGACAATGTTTATCTTTAAGTATGGGGGGGTGTTCTCTAATGTTTATTTTTATAAAAAATCAAAAAAAATTGAAAACATGTTAAAAATCATAAAAAAATTGTCTCTTTGTTTTCTTTTGCAATTTTGATTCAAAAAATGTGAAAAATACAAAAAAAATTGTTTTATTTTAAAATGTTTAAAAAACTTATAAAAAAAACTATTTTTCCAATAAGATAAATTTTGTAATATTAAAATTCTCCAAACTTTATTTATGCAAAATTAATTTTAATTATGAGTTGTCTTTATAGGTTTTTTTTTAGAGTTTTCTTTTTATGAATTTTTAAATCATATATTTCTCTTCAAAATATGTTAGATTTAATTTTTAGATGAATTTGGTTTAATGAGTTTTTCATTATTTTGATTTGTTTAGAATATTTCTTAGTTTTACTTTCTCTCTTTAAAATATCATAATTCAATTTTGTAGTAATTGTGTTAAATATCTTTAGATTTTACTTATATTAACTTGAACTCATAGTTTCTTATAGATTGCTCAATTTATTTTCTATGCTCTTAAAATATTTCTTTGGAATTTTTGTAACCTTTAAACCCTAGCCCTTCCCCTACCTTTTTGTTTAACCCTTTTATTTGGCATATAAAAAAAATATTTGAAAAGATCATATGTCATGGAAATGAGAGGATAAAATTCATCATTCCTAAACATATGCACCCAAATTAGTAAAAGATTATATGGCATGGAGTTGAGAGGATAAAATTTATCACTCCTAAACATATACATTTGGGATATAAAAAAAAGAAGAAGAAATTAAAAAAAAAATGGAAATGAGAGGATAAAATTCATCATTTCCTATATGCAAAGTAACTTCTTCAATGCCAACTTTACCCCAATTAGCCAAGTTTATTTGCTTATCCTAAGATATTTTTGAGAGAGCATAGTTAATATTTTGTAGTTTTCTAAAAGTTTCTAATGATGTTTAAAGTTTCTATAATTTTAATCTTGGTTATTTTACTTAATTCAATGCAATTTTGTTTATGAAGATTTAGTTAGAGAATTTTGAAACTAATATTTATTCTACTCATCTCAATTTATGAATTATAAATTATTTCTTATAAATCTGAATTTTAATTTCTTAACTTATTTTGACATGAGTTTTATAAGATTTGGAGTGCATAATTAGAAGTAAATCTTTTTGGAAATGTCCTATAAATTCTTCTCGTACTTATAAATTAGTTTTTGCTCTGGAATAACAAAAGCTTAAGTATGGGGTATTTGATAGTGCATTATTTATAGTTATTTTTATATAGTATTTTAGTAGTAATTAATTAGTTTTTATATAATTTTAGTTTAATATATATCTAATTCGCTTTATTTTGTGTTTTCAGGTAATCTGGGGATGCTAATAGCAAATTTAAGCTCACAGCCATGTTCAGGGGAAAGAATGGAACAAGTATGCAAAAATCTTCAGTACACGCCCTCGGTCACGGCCATGACCAAGGGCGTGACTTTAAGTCACGGCCATGACTCAACCCAGCCATCTTACATCTGCCAGATCATGCCGCCAGCCCAATTTAGTATTACACGCCCTCGGTCACGGCCATGACCAAGGGCGTGACATCAAGTCACGGCCATGACTCAACCCAGCCATCTTCTAGCTGCCAGAACACGCCGTCACATCATTTCCAGCCTACACGCCCCAGGTCACGGGCGTGACTCTATGTCACGGCCATGACCTAGGGGGTGACCCTTCCCGCAACTGCCAGAATAACTCCAGATCGCGCCGTTTCAAGATTCGGTCAAGTCACGCCCTCTGTCACGGGCGTGACTCCATGTCACGGCCATGACCTAGGGTGTGACCCTTCCCGCAACTGCCAAAATAACTCCAGATCGCGCTGTTTCCCGCCGTTTCCAGATTCGGTCAAGTCACGCCCTAGGTCACGGGGGTGACCGAGGCCGTGACCCGTCGAGATGATTAATTTTGGCGGTTTTTCTTCCCCAACGTTCCCGGGCTTTCAAGACGCAATTACACAGCTTACACGCCCTTGGTCACGGGCGTGACCAAGGGCGTGACTCACCAATTTTCTGCCTATAAAAGCCAGATACTGCCAAAGTGATGGGAATCCGATCCTAGCTTAGATTGGGTCATTTTTATATTAGTTTTTTTCAGCATTTTCTTATTGTATTTTCTTTATGCAGATTTACTTTATGTCTTGCAAATTTCAATTCATAGTTTAGATTTCCAATTCCTGCAATTGTAATTCTCTTTACTTAGTTATAAAAATATTTCTCTTTTCAAATATGTTTAGCTGAATTTATAGCATTTGATCGGATGAATTCTTAAGCTTTTCTTATTTTGTAATCTCTCATTTTCGGAGCTTTAGTTTAAGAATTATTACGATCCACTTTTGATTTTTCTCGATTGATCTCATATTGCCGGTATATGAATATCAATTCTTGATCCATTTTCTAGTGATCGAAAGATCCATGAATTTGTGTAGATCATTCATTAGTGGAAAGAGTTGCATGCATTCCTCGAGAGAGGGTGACACAAATCTTCCGGATTGGAGTCAAATCCAATAGTGGGGCTCACCGCATAAAGCAAGCTTAGGTGTTTCGACTGGCCGAGGGGTCTTAATCGATCAACCTAAGGTTAGGTGGTAGTTCTCTCGAGAGAGGCTCTACCATAATTTGGGAACCTCCACGGTCGAATTATTCTATCGCTTTTGGTTATGAATTTAGATTTTACAATTTATTTAACTCAAGAAGGATTTCCGATCAAATGCTCTTTTCTTTCTTTTCTTTTTATTATTCTAAAAATCTTCTTAAATCTAGATAAAGTAATATTAATTTGCGTGAGTAGAAGTAATCAACAACCCCGTGGAATACGACACTTGATATTTATTTCTAAATATCCTATACTATGAATGATAGGTGCTCTTGCCTATAGTTCGTAGAATTTGGAGAAATTTTATATCCTAAATTTTACGTATCACATCTCGACGACACAGGACTTTCTAGCCGATACGGGGTTCATCTAGACGATAAAGCTACCTCCAGCGGTAGCACCCACCGCTCGGCGTTAGTGTCTGGACGACACGAGCCTTTTAACCGATACGGAGCTCATCTAGACGATAAAGCTACCGCTGGGCGTTAACTTCTGCTACAGATTTCTTGCCTTCACAGTATTGGGAAACTGGGTGTTACAGAAGTACTTTTATGATTGTGGTGACTTTTCTTTTATTGAAAAAAAATGTGGTTGAAATTTTTATTCTTGAAAATGCTGAAAAAGAAGAAATAAAAAAAAAACAAAGTAAAAGTCTGAAAAAGAAATGAAGAATGAAAAAGAACTAATGAGTTTGGGAGTGGGCGATGTACACGACCCATATTATTTCATTCAAGTCTAGGTCCCGTGCACACGTTTTTATTATGGATATCATTTTAGATGCGAGCTCACTCTTGGTTTAGGTGTGTATAACCTTCATGTTTATTTTTTGAAACCTAAGCCTACATGTTTCGTCCTAGTTAAGTCCTATTGATTTACGCTTATGAATTTGACTAGTGTCGTGGAGAGTGTATGAAAGGGCAAGCCTATGGCCATCGACATTGATGGATTTCTATGGAGGCTGCCCCGATCTCTGATCTTGAGTAATGTTGCTCTTAGTGTTCACTCTACTTTCTCCCTACATGTAATCTTAGGACAAACTGTGGATTCTAATTACGAATATACATAATGAATTAAAACGCACTATAGAAATTTATAAACTAGTATGTATGCTGAGAATGTGCTTCTTCTAAATTTTCTACGCGTGCAGGCGCAAGACTTCTCTTTTTACTCCTTATACTCATTTTCTTATGTACCACTAGATTTTCGTACCCCTATGTTGAGTTGTTTGCTCGAGACTAACAAACGGATAAGTCTGGGTGTATTTGATGCGTAGTTTTTATATAGCATATTCCATGCTCATCTAGACTCATTTTCTTACACAATCGCTTCGATTATATTAGGATTACAATCATATTTCACTGAATCACAAATCACATATGAAGCACACTTCTAGCCGATCGTGGTGCGCAATGCACACTTGATCTTCATCGGGGAGAGCGTGTCGTTTCCCCCGTCATCTTTTATTGCACTTGGCAATATTTCTGCACGTGTCGGCAGCCATTCACCTCGGCAATATCACTTAGAGCGCACAGGCAGATCATTTCAAGTACACTTCAATTCTGCATAACACGCACGGTTGTGCGCCATTCCTTATCGCACAGATGTTTTGACCGTGCGCATTCAAGCTCGTTTCCAGAGTTGAAATCTGCATTATGCCAGTGCCCGTGTGATTCCTTCTCGGACGATCAGATTCGACCGTGCGCTATGATAATCACACGGGTATGTGCAGTTAGCATTTATCGCACGGTCGTGCGATATTCCTTCACGCACGGACCAGGCCGATCGTGCTTGTTCATTCTATGAAAATGTTCTGTTGGCACCCGTGCGATTCCTTCTCGCACGGGCTGGGTTGACCGTGCGTGAGTAAATCGCACGAGCGCCGAATTTTCATTTAAAATCGTTATCTCGCGTCGAATGCGGCGCCGAAATCATATTTTTAATTCATTGGTCTCGCACGGCTGGATCGCACGACCGTGCTCCAGACCATGCGAGAACAACCTGTATCTGATTTCCTATAAAAGCTGATGTGCAGGTCAACTCCGATACAATCTTTTTCAGCCGAATTTAGGGCTTCTTTTTGAGCTATCTTCAGAGCTTTTCTACAGCAGCCTTAGGTGACTTGTTCTTTCATTTCCCCAAGCATTCTCAAAGAAGGTGAAGCACCGGCAACATCCCATTGGAGCTCTTCGAGTCTGGAGCCATAAGTGTTGGAGGCAACAGTTGAAGAGAGAAGACCCGTAGGAAGGAGGTGATAGCTCCAACCGCATAGCAGGGACGCAACCTACGATGAGGAGGAAGAGTGACAGCTTTCCTTCACATCCAAGGCAGAGACTCTCGCTCCTCCCGTGCTTAGGGAGTGGTAAACTTGTTATTTGTTTCAGTTCTTTGGAATACTTGTTGTTATTTTGTGATCTAGTTAAAGCATCCATACACACGGACCAATGGGTGTGAATGTTCATAGCTATGTCTTCATTTGTGAATTGAGGTTGTAAAAACCCTAATTTGTATTTCTTATATAGCTTGCATATTTCACTTCTAATTTATTTCCAAGCTAATATGGAGTTGCGCTGAGAGTTAATGTTTGTGTCTGTAATTGTTTTCTTTGTTGTGATAAGTTGAGTGAGCTACACTAGCAGTTGCTAGGTGTGAGCTGAGTGAAGCGGATGAAGGCGACTCGCGTAGGTGTGAAGAGGTGCCGACGACCCTCACCTAACCTTCTTGAGCGAAGCGGTGTCGGCGACCTGCAGGAGTGAGTTGAAGTTGTTGCGAAGCGGTGCCTGCGACCCACACAAGCTTGTGAGATTGAGAGGCGGTGAAGGCGACCCGCACCCGTAGATTAGGATTTCTTTTTATTGCTGCGTTATTTTAAATTGAAAACTCAAAAAGAACGTTTTAAACTCTTTATAATTTAATAATTCAAGTAACGAATCCAAGCGTTCGTATTCCTCGAGAGTTTCGATATCCGGGGATTACTTTCCCGAATTTATTACTTGATAACGACCTATACACTGCCGTGCGCACCGTAGTTTCGCTCCCGCATATAGCGGTGTGTCGAAATCACGCGTCAGAGGCCGCTGCAGAAGGTTAGTAACATCATAGATGCGAGCGGCCATATCCAAGGTTCTCCTATGATCTGTTGGCGGATCATCTCATAAAAATCTGGAAGACAAAAAAGATAACAGACCACAAGGAGTTCCTGAAAATATTTTTGTTGAGTGGCAATGTCAACATAGAAGGGATGATACTGGAGAAGTTCTGCACCGAGAGATTGAACTTCTTGATATGCAGCATTGGGAGAGAGAGTTGGTCGAGCAAAGAGATCAGAATACTGGGTGTAGATGCGATATGTTTTGGCACCCTTGGAGTAAAGGGAAGCAAAATGGTCCCATGTTGCTTTCACAGTGTCGTCATGCCAGGTACGAACAAGAGCATCACTGGCGTCCCAATCAGCATAGGCAGAGGACGCGGGGTTCAGGAGCGTCAGTGAGATGATGGTGTTTGAGTTGAGAGCGCAAAAGGAAGGTGAAGGAGATGCTCCAATCTGGGTAATTGAATCTAGTTAATTTAGAGGTCGTGCCTAGATTTCGAGAGGCGCTGGAAATGATTGTTGGAGGCGCAATATTGACTGGAATAGAATGAAGTGGCGGATTGGCCATAGTTGCGAATAAGTTTGGTGCGCACGGCAGAAGAATCATTGATTTCACGGGGAGAGGTGACAAAAGCAGGCGGACAAGCCAGAGTACTGGAGAACTCAGAAATGGGCTGGAGAAGTCACAGGAGCAAGAGCTGCGAGAAAGCGAAGTAAGGGCTGGCGGTCCCTGTGAGTAGGTTGACAAGGAGATGCAAGATGCTCGAGGTAGGGACTCACAGAAGGCTGTGGTAGGAAGAACTCATACACTGGGCGGCTTATGGAAACGCTCGATGGAGAGGGTCAAACGACACTGAGATATGCAGAGGCAGCGGGTACACCGAACAGGATCAGCGAGCTCTACTTAGGTTGAATCCTCGAGCTTGGCGACGTAACGGGATAAGCGAGCGCAAGAACAAGGATCGACGGGTATGCTGGCTGGGAGCGGCGAGTTGGAGAGCTCAGTTCGATGAGTTTTGATTGGCGAGTGCAATGAGCGAATGCAGTGAGAGTCTTCGATGCGCACAGGAAGCAGCAGAATTCGCAGAGATTGCGAATACGATGAGCGGAGAGGGAGGAGAGGCGAGTTATTCGTCGTCCAACAAAATCTATAAAATCCTATGGAGGGCCTCAGTTTTGGTCGTGGGGCTGGAGAGCAAAGTGGCGAGCTTACGATGCGTTTGGCGCGAGTACCGTCTTGAGAGATTGCGTGTGAGATTGGGAGAGTTCACGTGAGACTTGAAAGGTTTCGTGCGAAAGCCGGGAGTATTCACGCGAGAGGAGAGGAGCGAGAAATTACGTCCTGCTGTGATACAATTTGAGAATTTGGAAAATTAAATCATATTTTTTGAAAACAATTCTAAATTATTACATGAGAGCTCCCCTCTTTATATAGAGTAGAGGAGGAAGAAGTATGTACATTTGGAGATGTGTGACTAAATACAAAGAGGAAAACTATAATGAGCCCCTGTGTGGGCTTTTGATCTTTGGCTTTAACACTACCGATGAGTATGATCATATAATCATCGCCCTACATACTCCTTTACTGGATCTATCCATCCAACTCAAACTAACCAACCCTTCATAATGCAAAGCCTTGCATCAAATATTGATGGCACATTAGTTGCTCCACATGTGCATGCCCTTGCCGATGCTATGGATTACACGTCTTTGTTGAAATCACTGACACTCAACAACATGGCTCCCATTATGATGTCATAACAATCCCTTTTGCAAGCCTACTGTTCCCGATATCGTGATAGGACTGTCTCCTCCCATTAACGTCATATATATTGGTTACTCCGTTTATACGAAAAAGAGGGTGTACTTGTCTTAGGATTTCTCCCTAGACATCCTTTATAAATAGTAGATATCTTTTATTGGTTGATGTAAGAAATTGTTTAGATCATTGTTTTCACCTCCTCATCTCCCTCAAATTCATTATATTATAATCTAATCGAGTCCTGTATTCTCGATATGTACTAAACTGTTGATATTTGAAGATTATCTTTTGTAATCAAATGCTTGTAACTACTTTTTTACAATCAATTGTTTTTCTAATGTTTACTGCCATCACATAGAAGAGTAAGAAGTAAATGGTCGTTGCTCGTTCTACGGTTTAGGCAGAATACCACTCGACGCCCTTGCCACTCCATTAGTGGCAAGATTAACTCCATGAATTCAACTCTAGCATGTTCATGCCGCCCTTTAGATCATGGACATTCTCACCGAACTCCTACCATGTCCATTATAACTTTGTTCCTTTCTAAGCTTTGTTCATATAATACGTATGCTCCAGCTATGTGAGTACATAGTATTATTATGTAAAGAAGTATTATTGTGTGCATTTATTTTAATTCTTACCCTAGTTGTTTAGATATTTTGTATATGGAAATCACATTTATAAATATGGTCATGGATTGAATCTCAAAAATGAAGATAAGGAATTTTCCAATCCAAGCTTCTTTGTTCCCCTTTTCAACATCTCTCATTTTCTCCTCTTTCCTCATTATCTCTTCTTCTTCTTCTCCCTTATCTATTTTCCATCTTTATATTTGCATTATCTTAAGATTATCTATTTTAAGAACCATCTTCATGCAAAATTTGAGAAAAGGATTTGAATGTGCACAGTGTAACCTCTGAGTATTCTCTAGAGGGGGGGGGGGTGAATAGAGATTTAAAACTTTTAAACTAAATACCACCTTGGTAGGAATGCACCCGCCCTCTAGAGAATACCTTCTGAAAAAGCATCAGAAAAGAATACATAAATTATTCTATTTCTGTGCCTGTATTTGACGTAGCGTCGAATACATTTGCCTTCTAGTCGACGCACCTCCGAGTTCTAATAGAAGCTGCTTCGAATTCCTCTTCAGCTTTGAACTGAACTCAGATATCGACGTTGCGTCGAATCCTTATCGACGTATCCATCGAGTTGAAGACTTGGACTTTCAACTTCATCTTCTGCGTCGACTTCAAGTCGTAGTTGCGTCGACTTCTAATATTGCTTCGACTGACTCTATCTTCTGCGTCGAGTACATCTCGACGTTGCGTCGACTTGGACTTCAGTCTGAGTTACTTCTACTTGTATTCGAAGTTGCTTCAATTTTCAGTCGAAGTTGCATCTACTTCTATTCGAGACAAGTTTAACTCAACTGAATTTTGTACTTATTTTGGACAGAACTTGACACTCTAGTGTGAGTGTGATATCATAGGACTATTGGAGTTATTATTATCCGTGTATTTGTATATTTATGGTCTGCATATAGCGTGTGTATTGTTGTAGGGCTTAATTGTAATTATCCTCCTTTGAGATATTATATATATATATATATGTTAGGACTCCGCATTTGAGACCTAAGCAGCTTTCATTATCTTATTCTACATGGTATCAGAGGTAACCTAGGGTTCCCGCTCTGCCTTCCCGCATCGCCTGTCACAGCGCTCGCCTTCCTGCGTCGATCGTTTTCCTGCGTCGACGGCAGCTACGCTCCCTGCGTCGACGACGATCGTGATCTGCGTCCTCGTCGATCTGTCTCGCCTTCCTGCGACGACGATCGTTATCTGCGGCCTCGTCTTCCTACGATCGATCTTGATCTGCGGCTGCGTCTGTTCCAATCGTGATCTGCTTCTGTTCCATCGACGACGATCGTGATCGTGATCGTGATCTGCGTTCTCCAGCGGCCTATTTGTGTCTTCCAGCATTTCTACTGCATTTCTGCTGCGGTCTTCCTGCACCTATTTGCCTCTGTTCCAGCATTTCTACTGCGCCTATTTGCAGTTGATCCTCGATCTCCTTTGTGGGAGGGATCTTCGTGTTTCTTGCCTCTTGATTCATGGCTTCTACGGACACCTACGAATCCTCCTCGAGGCGGATTACTAGCATCCTTCTGGATGAGCGGAACTATTCTTCTTGGGCTACATCGATGAAGGTGGCCCTTGCCGGTCGAAATAAACTTTCTTGGTTGACTGGCGGCCCTCCACAGCCTCCTGCGGACAAGAAAGATGATTTGGTCAAGTGGTCCACGGAGAAATTCATGGTTCTTGGCTGGATCCAGTGCTCAATGGAGCCTCGTATCTTTGGCCAGTTCATGCGTTTTGAAGACATCGCCGAACTTTGGTCCGCACTTCAGCGTACCTTCGGGCATACACGTGTTGATGCCCAGATTTTTGGTGTCTTTCAGGATATTGCTTCCGCTACTCAGGGGGAGCGGTCTGTTCAGGAGTACTTCACCTACCTTCAGGATCGTTTTTTGGAACTCAACGATCTGGAGCCTCTTAGCGCCCTGAAATCTCCCGAAGATGTCACCCTTATCCGGCAACAGCGACAGCGTCGGGAGACCTATCAGTTCTTGATGGGGCTTCGCTCCGAGTATGAGTCCACACGTGCTCAGATTGTGGGCATGTCTCCTTTGCCAGATCTTCTTGAGGCCTACTCCATTGTCTCTGAGCATGAGAAACGCTTGCAGCGTCACTCATGCCTCTCCGGTGGCCGTACTACTTCCTCGCTCCCTACTGAGCAGATGGCTCTTGCTGCTTCTTCTCGTCCTCCCACTTCTGGCTCTCGGAGCCGTGGAGGTCGCGGTTCTTCTACACCGTCTGGGGGACGTGGCTCCTCCGGTGGCCGTAGCTCTACGGGTCCGCCTGGCCCTTGCTCTCATTGTGGGCGTCTCTATCATGACCGCAGCCGTTGCTATCAGCTCTATCCACACCTTCGGGGTTCTGATCGTACTTCGTCTGGTGCTCCGCGCTCTACCGTTGCTGCTGTCGAGTCTTTTGATACCATCGAGCGTCCCTCAGGAGTCACTGCTTCGGATTTCAGTCACCTGTTGGCCCAGTTTCAGCAGTTTCAGCAGTTCCAGCAATCTCAGTCCTCCACTACTGCCTCTCCTAACTCTTCATCCTCAGGTACTCCGTTTGCTTGCTCTGCGACCACGGTTGACCAGGGTTCGTCACCCTGGGTGATTGATTCTGGTGCCACCGACCATATGACTGGTACGTCTTCCCTCCTGCGCCAGGTTGCTCCTTGCTCCCACCGGGATGTGCGCCTTGCTGATGGCTCGTTTACTCCTGTCCTCAGCCAGGGCACTGTCTCTCTCTCTTCCTCTCTTTCCCTTGACTCTGTTCTTCTTGTACCTCACATGGCTCTCAACCTTTTATCTATTAGTAGTATTACTCGTGCTTTGAACTGCTCTGTCACTTTCTACTCTGATCATTGTGTTTTTCAGGACCTGCGATCCAGGAGGACTTTTGGTACGGGGATTGAGAAGAA
Organism: Dactylorhiza incarnata; assembly: GCA_033032865.1. Taxonomy (NCBI): domain Eukaryota; kingdom Viridiplantae; phylum Streptophyta; class Magnoliopsida; order Asparagales; family Orchidaceae; genus Dactylorhiza; species Dactylorhiza incarnata. The sequence goes on from JAWHQI010000030.1 coordinate 15,372,610, forward strand.
TGGGATGTACCATCTGGTGATGCCCCCTCCCACTGCTGCTACCACCACCACTGCTGCCCCTGCTTCGTCATCAAGTTTGCTTTGGCATGCCCGTCTCGGTCATGCTAGCCCTCCTCGGATGTTATCTGTTTTCCCTGATGTATCTTTTTCTTTTCCTTTTCATTGTGATGTTTGCGAATTGTCAAAACACACTCGCAGTACCTATGTATCTTCTGTTAGTCGTGCTACATCTTGTTTTGAGTTGATACATTCTGATGTTTGGGGCCCTGCCCCTATTGTTTCTTTTGATGGATTCTCGTACTTTGTCACTTTTATTGATGACTATTCTCGCTGTTTATGGGTTTATCTTCTGAAACGTAAATCTGACGTTCTTTCTGTTTACACTCACTTTACTGCTATGATACAGACACAACATGGCAAGTCTGTTCACATTCTTCGCTCTGACAGTGGAGGAGAATACACCTCACGCTCCTTTAACATGTTTCTTCGCTCTGAAGGCACCCTCCACCAGTTTTCGTGTCCAGCCACCCCCGAACAAAATGGCGTGGCCGAACGCAAAAACCGTTACCTGTTGGACACTGTTCGATGCCTTCTTCGAGGCATGCATGTTCCTAAGTCCTACTGGAGTGCTGCTCTCCTTACTGCAGCCTTCCTTATCAATCGAACTCCGTCCCGCCCCCTCGGCGGTATTGCTCCCTACAGCCTTCTCCACCCTTCCGCCTCTGTTTTTCCCATCCCTCTCCGGGTCTTTGGCTGTGTGTTTTGTCCAGGATCGGCGTCCTTCCCGGACAAAACTCGACGATCGGGCTGTCCGTTGTCTCTTTCTCGGCTACTCGACTACCACTAAGGGGTATCGCTGTTATGATCCCCGTTTCCGTCGTATCATTCACTCTCGTGATGTGACATTTCACGAGGAAGTACCCTTCTTTCTCTCTCCCTCGACTACCCCGCCCCCCCTACTATTGTGCAACCTATCCCGATCGTCCCCGCCGTCTCACCTCCATCACCCCCGCCCGTCCTACTTACTTACACTCGCCGTCGCGCGCCCACACCACCTGTTACTCCCATTTCTCCTTCAGTCCCGGCTCCATTGCTCCTTCCGGTTGCAGGTAACTCTCTTGAGCCTCCTCCCTCTACTACTTCTGATGATTTACCTATTGCCCTGCGAAAGGGCCACCGGGCTTGTGTTCGTTCTTCTGTTACTGAGCACCCGCTGGCTAATGTTGTTTCCTACCAGCGGTTCTCTCCCTCTTACCAGGTTTTTGTGGCTGCTGCTGATTCGGTTCGGATCCCTGCTTCGACTGCTGAGGCCCTCCTTGATTCGCGGTGGGTTCGGGCCATGGAGGAGGAGATGTCTGCTCTTCGTCACACCGGTACGTGGTCTCTTGTTCCTCTGCCTCCCGGGAAACGCACCGTTGGGTGCAAATGGGTCTATACCGTGAAGTATGGTGCTGATGGTTCGATTGATCGCTACAAGGCTCGCTTGGTGGCTAAGGGATTTACTCAGGCTCCTGATGAGTTTGGGGCCACGTTTGCTCCCGTGGCCAAGCTGACGAGTTTCGTCTTCTGCTCTCCATTGCGGCGTCCCGGGCATGGCCCCTCTACCAGCTCGATGTCAAGAATGCTTTCCTCCATGGAACCTTACAGGAGGAGGTTTATATGGCTCCTCCACCGGGATTTGCCCTTCAGGGGGAGTATTCGGGCAGGGTTTGTCGTCTACACAAATCCCTGTACGGCCTGAAACAATCACCGCGTGCCTGGTTTGACCGGTTCAGCATTGTTATTCTTCAGATAGGCTTCACTCAGTGTCATGCGGATCACACTTGCTTCGTTCGCGCCACGCCAGAGGGTCGTCGTGCTATTGTCTTGGTCTATGTTGACGACATTATTCTTACTGGGGATGACTCTGCTGGTATTTCTGAGGTGAAAGCTACTCTCCGCTCCGCCTTTGAGGTAAAAGATCTTGGATCTCTCCGTTATTTTCTTGGGATTGAAGTGGCTCGCTCCCGACAGGGCATCTCCATATCCCAGCGAAAGTACACCTTAGATCTCCTCCGGGATTCTGGTCTCCTGGGCTGTCGTCCTGTGCGTACGCCTATGGATACCAATCATCGTCTTCATGCTGAATCTGGGGACCCTCTACCAGACCCTTCTCAGTACCAGCGTCTGGTTGGCCGCCTGATATACTTGACAAATACGAGGCCAGACATCAGCTTCTCAGTAGGCGTTCTGAGTCAGTTTATGCATTCTCCTAGGACTGCTCATCTTGAGGCCGCTCGGCGTGTTCTTCGGTATCTCAAACATGCTCCTGGTCTTGGGCTATTCTATCGTACTGACAGTGTTTCCAGTCTCTCCTGCTTCACTGATGCTGACTTCGCCGGTTCTTTGACTGATCGCCGCTCTACTACCGGCCTCTGTGTGTTTCATGTTCGTACTGGGACCGTCCTTCCTACTTATGTCCCCTCGGCCGACCAACTTGCTGATGCCTTCACTAAGGCCCTTGGTTCTACTCGTTCAGATTTGCTCTCTTCCAAGCTGGGCATGATTGACATCTTTGCTCCACCTTGAGGGGGCGTATTGGAGTTATTATTATCCGTGTATTGTATATTTATGGTCTGCATATAGCGTGTGTATTGTTGTAGGGCTTAATTGTAATTATCCTCCTTTGAGATATTATATATATATATATGTTAGGACTCCGCATTTGAGACCTAAGCAGCTTTCATTATCTTATTCTACAAGGACATCTAATGACCAAATTACCTTCTCTATACAACATGGGTAATACATCCTAGATTATGAAATTACTTCTAGGTAATTTTTATGATAAATCAAAGGGTATTTTTACCAACAGGATTCACATCCATTGCATCTTTCATGCTGCCTTGTGGGTATGTCGATTGATTTCAGGAGGTTGGTTGCCAACTCAGAAACAGCTGGTGTAGTGCAGATGTGGTTTCAACTTCAGAAATGGTTTAAATAAACTCTTTCTAAGATTAAGCTTTATAGGAGTTCAAAAGTCCTTTTTTCGCAGGTACCCACTCTAAGCTGCATTTTTCCAAACAATGTAGTTGTGGAATAGTACACATTAGGTCCTATGTGCTTGAGCTTAGTGCTTAGCTGAAAAAAGCTGGTAGCTCTCTAATGTGTGTATCTGTGCGAATTTTCTGTAGGCACATTTCAATTATTTACCATTATCTCTTTAACATCAGCTCGTTTTTTGTTTATAATATTAATGTTTAATTATAGCAGTACAAGTTATATTTGTCATAAATTTACAAGCAAAAGTTTGCAAGAATTTAAAACTATCTAGGCAATTATGTCCCAGATTCTGGCATTTTTTCCCATTAGTAACTTGTTATAAATATATCCTGATAGAATGGGTCCTTCGATCATCTTGGTTCCATGAAAACTGCAATGCACTCAGAACCTGGTTCATCCATTGGAGCAGCAGTAGCAGCTTCTGTAAATGTTCCTTCTCAAGCTGTCTGTACTGTTACATTTTCTTTGGCATGGGCTTGTCCAGAAATAAAATTCCCAAGCGGCAAGGTTTATAACAGGCGCTATACCAAATTTTATGGCACTGATGGGGTTGCAGCAGCAGATCTTGTGCATGATGCTATTATTGGTAATTTCAACATGATTGTGCAAGTATTCAGCACTTATTCATTTATTGCATAGTTTACTGATTTCCTACAGTGTTTACTGAATTTGATGTGATTTATACCATGATTAGCATACTCTTCGTCTTTATCATGACTTTAGCTATTTGATAGTTGTGTTAGATGATTCTTGATAGTTCTCAACAACAACAACACTCAAGCCTTTTATCCCACCATAGTGGGGTCGGCTATATGGATCCTTTGTCGCCATTGCGCCCTATCTTTAATCATAGTCTCTGTTAGCGTGTATTAGATGTGTTGTGTGCGTTTAGAGTATTGTAGGAGTATATATATATTGTGAATATGGTGTAATAGAGAAGCGCGACCCTAATTCTTGTCTACATGGTATCAAAGGAGGGGAACAGTCGTCCTCGTGATCTCGCCGCATCGTGACTTCCCTCGCAGCCTGGAGTTCTCGCGATTCAGTGATCCCGTCGCTGGAGTTCTCAAGTTTCGTCGCCGGAGTTCCCACCGCTTGAGTTCACATGATCCCGTCGTCGATCCGATCCCGTTGGAGTTCTCGTCGACGATCCCGTCACTGGAGTCGCGTCGACGACCCGAGTCCGTCGCTGGAGTCTCTCACCACTGGAGTTCTCGCGTTCTCGTCGACAACCCGACTCGATCCCGCTGGAGTCTCGTCCACACTGGGGGAGGTTTCGTCGACGCAGGTCTCTCGTCGACAATTGATCTCGTCGACAATTGATCTCGTCGACAAAATAATCCAGCTGCAGGATCTCGTCGACAATTCAGCCTTCTCGTCGATACTGGGGGAGGTTTCGTCGACAATTGATCTCATCGACAAATAATCCAGCTGCAGGATCTCGTCCACACAGCTGTAGCCTTCTCGTCGACAAGGTTGCAACCTTCTCGTCGACACAACTGCAACCTTCTTGTCGACACAGCTGCAGAATCTCGTCGACACAGCTGCATGATCTCGTCGACAATTCAGCCGCAGGTTTTGTTGACACTAGTCTCGTCTCGTTGGCACTGGGGAGGCATCTCGTCGACACCTGTCTCGTCGACTCTGGGGCGTCTCGTTGACAATCCAGCTGCAGGTCTAAGAGAAGAAGGGCATTTGCTTGATTGGTGCGTGCACTGGTTATTGACGACGACGAAAGGATGGTGGACGTCCTCAAGAAGTTGGATCCGGCAGAGGTGGCTACCTTGTTGAAGCTGTTGGGTTCATCGCCCCGACCGGCGAAGTTGGACCTTCCACCCGTTGATCTGAAGCTCGAAGGAGCGACCACGTATCTGTGTTGGTCACGACGCGTGAAGAAAACTCTTACAACTCAGAAGGTTGGGGGTTTCTTGACAGGGGAGTTGAAGAAGCCAGAAAACCCAGCTGCAGGAGATGAGTGGTAATCAACCCACATGACGGTGTTTATGTGGCTTCTCAGCTCGGTTGTCTCATCGATTACTGCCACAATTGATGGACTGGAGATAATCATGGATGTTTGGGACAGGCTGTGAAGTACATATGATGGAGTGGGGAACACTTTCAAGGTCTTCCAGGTGAAGGGAGAAATTGATGTCACAGTTCAAGGTGAGAAGACTGTGCAGGAGTACGCATCAGAGTTGGAATGCCTATGGGTGGACTACGACCATGCTTATGGTGGGATGCGTTGCAGCGATCCACAGTGTAGGTCTTCCAAGATTATCATAGAGTAGAGGACCATGGAGTTCTTGAAGGGGTTAAATGAAAGGTTCGATTAGAGGAGAGCCCTACTTCTGTCGGGTACGAAGATTCCTACACTGTCAGAGGCCATCTCGGCCATGATTCAGGAGGAGACCCATTTCAAACATCAGGCAGGGATGGGAGATTCCGCTGCAGTAAAGTCAGCACTAGCGACTACTGGCTCGGGTATTCCAAGACCACCAGAGGAGACATGACAGTGCTACAACTGTGGGGAGATAGTCCATCTGTCGTATGCTTGCCCCAGACCACCCAAGGAGGGTGATTTGGGTGGTGGTGACCATGGACCGTGGTCGTGGACATGGCCAGGGTCGTGGTGGCCGAGGTGGTTATCATGGGCATTAGTGGATGTGATGAGAAGGCTGGTGTTATTTACACCGAGGAGGAGCAGACTCTACTAAATATGATGAGCATGATGGAGGGCCTCAAGAGGAAACAAGCTGGTGAAGAAAACAGGAGTGAAACTAGGGGGCATCAACTTCAACTATGTATGCCCACCCTTCCAGGACATCAGATTGGATCGTTGACTCCGGTGCTTCACGACACGTGACAGGAGATGCGGGTGAGTTCTCCTCCTACACTCGCCTAGTTACTGCGGATAGCATCCAGACTGCAGATGTGACTTTCCAATCAGTGGTCGGTAAGGGTACGGTCAATTGTACAAGTTCGGTAAAACCATCCAATGTCTTGCATTCTCCTTCTTCTCCAGTTAGCCTTCTATCCATTAGTTCCATAATTCTTCAGCTCAAATCTGTCGTTTCTTTTGATATTCCCAAGATGACTTTCCAGGAGAAAGGGACGAGGCGGATACTTGGGACTGGGGCCTGGCATGACGGGCTATGGTGTTTGGATCGGGAAGGATTGGATGCAACTCTTATATCTATGGCAGGGGAGACAGGAGTAGGATGAACGAAGATGAGTGTAGAGGATATGCTTCTACTACATCACCAGTGTTTGAGGCATTCTTCTTTCGGCACTTTAGCTAGACTATTTCCTTTATTGTTTAAAAAAATAAATAAACACAAACTAGTATGTGATGCATGTGACTTAGGCAAGCTTTCTAGGAGCTCTTAAGTTAGCACGGGTCAGATGAGCTCTTCTGTTTTAGATGTTGTGCATTCTGATGTTTGGGGGCCTTGTGCCGTAAATTTTTTGAATGACTATAAATAATTCGTGACATTTATTGATTGTGCTTCGCGTGTCAGTTGGTTATATTCGATGAAAACTAAGAGTGAGATTTTTACATGTTTTCGGGATTTTCATAAGCATGTCCAAACACAGTACGCCACAGTGATAAAGGTATTAAGGTCGGATAATGGAACATAGTACACTAATAGGGCATTGATAGAGTACCTATCAGCCCATGTGATACTGCATCAAACCACTTGTGCATACACACCTGCACAGAATGGTGTGACGGAGAGAAAAAATAGGCATCTTACGGAGGTCGCAAGGAGTATGATGCTCCACATGAAGGTCCCTCGGAGCTTGTGGGGGTATGCAGTGTTAACAGCAGTACAATTGATCAACAGAATGTCATCACATATTCTTGGGTGGAAATCCCCGTGTCAGAAGTTGCAGGAACATAATGGGGGGATGCTTCTATTACAAGTTTTCGGCTGTGTGTGCTTCGTGAAGGACAATAGACAGAGAGCTGGAAAACTTGATGCGAAGAAACTCAAGTGTATCTTTGTAGGCTACTCTGGTACTCAGAAGGGGTACGTGTGCTGGAGTCCAGTGGAGAAGAGAAATTTTGTGAGCTTGGATGTCCACTTCAGAGAGCTGGAGCAGTACTACCGACAGGTGGAGGCCCAACTCATACCAGAATTGCCAAATACCGAAAGTATTAGGCGAGAGAGAGTTAGAGTTTGGTGACAAATTTGGAACTATGGCATGAAGGAGTGGAGGAGCAGGAGGAAGTGAGAGGCATATGACATACAACTCATGGGGAACTGCTTACATATCATAGGAAAGGGAAATAGACTGCAGAACCAGTACCTGTGCTTAGAGTGCCAGTGCCTAGTCCCTTGTGTACGTCAGTCTCTACTCTTAGAGCACCTCTACCACCACATTCATTTTCTGGTGAGATCATTCTTTCTACTCCATCTCCTACCACCACGGTCCGGTGGGCCACTCGCAATGCGGGCAACCCTCCGGGACCTTGCTTCTTTTGTCTCCTATGATAATATCTCTTTTTTTCATGAAGCATTCATTGCCTCTTTGGATAGTCTTATTCTACCTAACAATTGACAGGTTGCCGAAATTGATCCAAAGTGACAAGCAGCAATGAGGAGGAGATGAGAGCTCTTGAGAAGAACAAGACCTGGGAGATGGCACACCTACGAAGGACAAGAGGGCTGTCAGGTGCTAGTGGGTTTTCACCGTGAAGCTGAACCCAGATGGTTTTGTCAATCGCTATAAGGCTCGATTGGTCGCAAAGGGGTATAGCCAGACCTATGACATCAATTACGACGAGACATTTGCACCCGTGACTAAGATGAGCACCATCCGAACTATGATAAGCTTAACAGCGAATGGTGGATGGAAGTTGCATCAACTAGATGTGAAGAATGCATTTCTTCATGGAGATCTAGCTGAGGAGGTGTACATGGAGATACCACCAAGGTTTGACACAGCTGAGACCGAAGGCAGAGTCTGCAGACTGAAGAAGTCCTTCTATGGCTTGAAGCAGTCTCCCCGTGCGTGGTTTGACCGATTCAGGAAGGCCATGATTGGGATGGGATACTAGTAGATCAATGATGATCACACGGTGTTCTTCAGGTAAAATGAAGGTCACCACATCACCATGCTTGCGGTGTATGCGGATAACATGATCATCACAGGGGACGATGAACAGGAAATTGTCCGCCTCAAGAAGGCGTTGGGCAAGGAGTTCGAGGTAAAGGGTTTGCTTAGGTATTTCCTTGGGATTGAGATGGCCTATGGTGCAATGGGAATTGTTCTATCCCAAAGGAGGTATGCCTTGGTTCTGCTCACAGAGACATGAATGTTGGGGTGCAGGCCTGCTGCAACACCGATCGATCAGAAGTGTAAACTGGATGCTGAGGCAGGTGAACCAGTCGATCTAGAGATGTACCAGAAACTAGTTGGGAAGCTGATTTACTTGAGCCACGTGCATCCAGACATTTCCTTTGTTGTGAGTGTGGTGAGCCGCTATATGCATGACCTTAGGAAGGGCCACGTGGATATTGTGTACCAGATCCTTCGATACTTGATGACTGGCCTTGGAAAGAGGCTGCTGTTCAGAAGGAACGGGCACATGGAGATTGAGGACTACTGTGAATCTGATTTGGCAAGCTGTACAAACGACAGAAGATCCACCTCAGGCTATTGCATATTCATAGGAGTCAACTTGGTCTCCTGGAGGAGCAAGAAACAATCAGTGGTGGCATATCGAGATCGATAAGTTCTTCATAAAAGAGAAGCTAGACATTGGGCTACTGGAGCTTAGTTACATTTCGAGCAATGATCAGGCTGTAGATTGTTTGACCAAAGGTCTTAACTCGAAGGATATGATTAGGAATTCTGACAAGATGGGCTTAGTAAATATCTTTCACCCACCTTGTGGAGGAGTCATAGCGTGTATTAGATGTGTGGTGTGTTTTTAGAATCTTGTTGGAGTATATATATATTGTGAATATGGTGTAATGGAGAAGCGAAGCCCTAATTCTTGTCTACAATCTCACTAATGCCTAAGTACATCATGTCTTTCCTTATAGTTTCATTCCAAGTTTTTTTTGGTCTACCCCTCCCCCGTTTAACATGTCTAGTGAATAAACTCTCACAACGCCTAACATGTGCCTCTAATGGTCTCCTATGTACATGTCTGAACCATCTTAAACGAGCTTCTCACATCTTCTCTACAATTGATGCCACTCCTGTCTTATCCCTGATACTTTCTTGATAGTTCTAAGTAAAAATATTTTCTTTCTCGTTGTCATCTAGCATTATGAATGTTGTGAGAATGAAAAATAAGAGTTGTATTATTTTTATATACGGTATCACTATATATACTTATGCAAGTTTCATCCTTACGTGTCCGATAGAAAATGTACAAAAGGTTAACCCATATATACATAAACACATGTATTCAACGCCCCTCCCCCAAAGCTAGTGAGTATATATCATATAATCTCGGCTCATTGGGTGTGTGTAGTTTTGGGTGCCTCAATGCTTTTGTCATATGATTAATCGGTAGTTGATTATTAGAGCTATCAGGGATGTGACAAGGTCTTCAGATTCAATCTTTTGTCGTGAAGTGACAATCGATCTCAATATGTTTTGCCCTTTCAAGAAACATAGGATATGATGCAATGTGTTATATGCATCTAAGCCTGGTTCACACAAAATATCCTTTTGAGGGTAGCCTAGCTTCCTAAGAGTCATATCAGAGCACATGCACTCACCTCCATATCTCTATGCAGTATTAGTACTCTACCTTGTAACAACTACTTGTTTATTACTTTTTCATGAAATCAAATTTCATCCAAGACACAATGCTCTGATGTAGATCATGTGCCAAGGAAGAGCATGGTCAATTTGCTTCTGTCTATCCAATGATGTAATGATGACTTCGATACTGCAATGAATATCCCCTTTCCTGAGGGACCCTTGAGATATTATAGAATTTAAATTACAACCTAACAAAACTCCTCGCATAGTGAATTGGGAAATTGATTAAATAAACTGCACAAAATGAGATGTATGGAAGTGTGACTGTATGATAATTCAATTTCCTTCACAATGAGGGATATCATCCTGGATTAGCATAAGGCTCCTGCCCAAATATAAGTTTAAGTGTCAAATCCCTAGGTGTGTAGAGTCATTTCGAACCAAGCATGTTAGCTTCCTTTAAGATATCTAGCACATGACGTTCACTGTGAAATGGAAAATATTTCTTTTTGTTCTCAGCACCTTAATGCTTGGGAGAATTATTATACTTTCCGGATCTTTCGAAAATGTTGGTGAAGATGTCCCTGAAGTCGATCAATACCACTATGATCATCACCAATAATAATGATATCATCAACATATACAATCAACATAATTCATTTTCCAACCGTAATATATAAGTCTCAGGCGGTTTCGAGATTTTTAGAACCTATCCGAACCGGACCGAAGCAGAACCGAACCGCAACCCGTTTATTATTATTATTATATTATTATTTTTTTAAAATACATCTATAATATCTATACTTACTGTTATGTGTGAAACTGGTGCGGTTTGAACCCAAACCGCAATCACAACAAAGGAGGTCATTTTTGGACTGAAACAAATCGCATCGCACCAAAACCGTACTGTGTTTTGACATTAGTGTGATTTGGAGTCGGTTTTTGCGGTGTACTTTCGGTTTTTATAAAGTCATATAACGTATCTTCAATTTTTACTCACATATTTTTCTGAAATATTTTGTTTAAAAATATTGAGGATATACAACTACTATTTAATAGTAATCATGAAAGATAAATATAATTGTACCTGATAAATTAGTCCAATTGAAAATTAACTAATATATTCTTCAAACAAAATTTTAATTGTAAAATAAGATTTCAAGAGCAACAATTCAAAGTTATTTACCCTATGTTGAGTCGTGATCTTCAGCAACATGAACATTGCGTCAGCATTACACGATCATGATCTTTGAATTTTTAAAATCGGCGCAGTTTGGTGCAATTTTGTGGTTTTGCGGTTTAAGTTTTTATCTTTTAGCCCGACTTACTATATATCATACAAAAAGTACTCTCCCTTGATGTAACGTGAAATTCCTGCACCCGGGCCTCAGACTTCGAAGTCCCTCTTGCAAAAAAAATTGAACAGGTATACTTTTCCCCTTCGATTTTTTAATTCTGATCTCCCCATTCATTCCGTCAAGTTTGGTTTTGGTTCTATTTGGAACCGATTGGAACCAGACCGAACCACATAGAACCAGACCGAACCGTTAGTGGCCAGTTTGGTTTTGGTTCTTGTTGAACCGTAACCGGAACCGTTAACACGACGGTTCCAAAAATTATGCTGGAACCGGAACCAGAACCGGAACCGGTCAAACCAAACACGGTTTTGGTGCTAATTTGAAGAACCGTTACCTTAGTTGTTCAGTTCACGGTTTTAGTAGAACCGAAGCTGACCGGAACTGTGATAACTCTAATACACCACACACACAGATCCACGGGACTGCGGGGATAAGAAAGAGAGATAGAAAACCACCGGAGTCCATACCACCTACCAATCATCATGGAAAAGGCATGGGGAGACACAAACAACACACAACATAAGCCTAGAGGCCGTGTGGAATGAGGGCAAAAAATTGGGAAAGATCATCTGAGTCGTCTTCATCCCAACACTCCCCCTCACGTGGATAACACGTGCATGAAGACATAAAATGCATTGGGACACAAACATAAGACATAAACACGACACACAAAAAAACATAACATAAAATAGCTATGGAGAACGGCTGCCGACGAGAACACGATCCAAGATCCAGCGAGCAAAGCACGATCACAAGCCAGCGGCGAGCAGAAGGCTCAAGCAGCGGCGAGCAAAAATGCTCAAGCAGCGACGAGCGAGAAGGGAGCCTTGCAAGGAAGAGAAGAGCTCGTCACGAAGGGAGCCATGGAGGCACAACAACAAGGATCCATGGAGGTGGAGGGAACAACATGTAGGATCCATGGAGGCAGCAACAACAGGGGTTCGACCATCATCCGAAGCAGCAGCACGGGAACGTGGACAGGAAGCTCGACGGAATCGAAAGAGGAGAACAGGTGCAGCAGCAACAGCTCGACGGGAATAGGGAACATGGACCAGGATCGGCGTCGACGATCTGCCACAAACGAGACGGGAGCAGGAGATAAACGGGAAGCAGCGGAGCCCTGTGTTGACGGGATCGTTGTGGGAAGACGCCGCTCCCTCTAGCAGCAGCTGGATAAGACGGGATCACTGGAGTAGAGGCGGACTCGCCGACGATAGCGCAAAGAACCGCCGTCGTCGAGGGAAGAGATGGCCACTCCTATGGATGGAATCAAATGACGATTCCGTCCACGGGAGCGGAAAGGGAGCTACTCGACGGGGGCTTTAGCAGTGCAGGACGGGAACGAGATGGAGGAAGAGGCCGGAAATCAGAAGAAGGCTGAGAACTTTAGGTCGCCAACAAATTAGTACAGCGAAAAATTTCTCAGAGTCGACTTCAGCTCTGATACCAAGGAGAAAGATGAAAGAGAAATATAATGGTGTAATGTTATTCTTCCTCATAGGGGTTAATTTATAGGAATTACAAAGGACTCAGAAACATAACCCACGATGTGGGACTAAACACACTCATACATAAATATACTAATACTATTAAAATCAACTGAAACTGCTCCAGATCATATGGCAGCTTCTTGTGTCTGTAGATTAATCCAGACCCTCTGAGCAACAAACCAAGAGACTGCTCCACATAAACTATATCATCCAAGTCATAATTAAGAAAAGAAATCTTGATGATGGATCTGTAAATCATGAATAATAATGAGACTCGAGAGAATTAAAAAAAGGCAATGTTGATACAGGAAAGAAAGTATCAAGGTAATGAATATAAAATTCTTCAGAGAATTTTCAAATGAGTATAATTCTGATTATCACTGAAAATTAAAATCTCATTTTTCTCCTTGTCCAACGCCTAAATGTTCTTCAAACTAGATCATCTCCTTGAAAACTTTGAATATGGCCATATATTATTATGCTTGTATAACAAGCAAAGTAATGCTTTTTTGAAGGCGAGACTTCCAACTCATTGTAATGCCATCCAAAGTAAAACTATAATCAGTCACGCTCTTCTGACTTTTCAAATCGCCACCCAGATCTGCATCAACAAATCCTTGTAAAATTACATTGCTCTTCTTTGATGGAAGTGTCCACTTGAAATGCTTTCCAAATATCTCAAGAGCCACTTTACATATTCTTAATGTTCTTTCCTAGATGTAACATGCATTTATTGTAATTAATCCTTAACGAAGGCAAGTTAGCAAAGCAACACTAAAAAATCCTAAAAAGAAATACCGCGTGAAACACAAAATATATGATTTGATCAATTGAGTATCAATCTACATTCAGAGGGCATTGAGATAAATCTTATTTTTTCTCAAAAGAGAAATAGCATACAATGAGTTCATATAAGAACATATTACAGGAAAATGAAAGCTTTTGGAGGTCTCTGATAGATCTCACCTTATTCTTCCTCGATTGATGCACCTTATAGGTTCTTAGTCGAAACTCCCTCCTGACGCAGGACGAATCTATATGCGGCGGATAAACCGTGACCTAACCTTACATGCTATGTAAATCCGACGGTTAAGCCACAATTAGATAATAATTTAAAACATCCCACGCAGTTAATTCACAGCAAGATACAAATAATTTATTAGGGCAAATAAGCTTAGGCTTTCCTCCGCGTGGAGGGCCAAAGCAAGAGCGCGCGGCGAATAATTCCTTCCTGCAGTTAGAGATTAATCCAGGCACAAATAACTATAATAAGATGAACATCCAAGTAAGCATGTAATAATCCAAACGATAACAATGTCTTACACCCAAATACCTTTACAAGAACACAACAAGAATATTAGGGACTGCTGTAAATAAAGAAAATCTGAACATTGGAGGGCTCAAAGAGGGGTTCCGGTGGTTGGTGGACCGGATCGGGTAAGGGGAAGGCTGATTGGGAATTAGGAGGGCTGAATCGGAGAGGGAAGGGGCTGGATCTGGGCTGGAATGCCCAGATCTGGACAGTTTTGGTGATGGCCGGCTGTTGGGAGGTGGTTCCTCGGATGGGGGAATGCTGGCAGCAAACCTGGAGGGGTTGGAGTGCTGGATCGGGGCGGCGCAGGGCTGGATCTGGGCTGAAACGCCCAGATCTGGACAAATCTGAGAAGGGAGGGGCTGTTTGGAAGATGGATCCACGTGGGGATGGGCTAGGGCAGCCGAACAGGGTGGGGGAGGGCTGGCGGCGGGCTGACACTACATGCTCTCTATGGGAAAATCTAATAATGACCTGAAAATCTATCGCAGAAGGTGGCCTATCAGGAGGCTCTCTCGGAGGAGTGTAGAAAAACTCATCTCGTGTGTGACGAGTGCTCAGATGATCGTGAGAGACAACTATACTCAAATACAAGCTCATAAAGATCCAAGTGTCTCTCAAGGAACGTAACGCATCAGGGGGCTCATCAGGAGGTGTGTAAGAAAAGTCATCATGAATGCGACGACCACCTGAATGAGAATCGTGTATATCGACTAAAAGACGTGACTCTCGAGTGTGGTGCGTGTCCCCGAAATGAAAGAGCTCGTCTGGCGGGTCAGCAGGTGGTGCGTCCCAAAACTCATCGAGGGTGCGATGTGTCAGCAGCTGGTTCCCTAGATACTTGATGCTCCATACAATATCCATCCTATGGGGCAAGGTCAGGGACGATAATGGAAGAAACGCCACTAACTCGAAACCCGTAAACAAGCGGCTCACCTGGATCGCATCCTCACCAGGATGTGGTGGCTCATCAGGAGGCTCAACAAGGGGGTCATCATAGTACTCGTCTTTAGGGTCATGGTCCTCCAGATGAATACCAACGTGAGGGGTAGTGCCCCCGTGAATGGACGACATAGCCACTACGAGATCAACACCAGACTCAGGTCTCTCAGTCGTGATATGACTTAGGGTAATGACAATGGGAGAGCGACATAGATCTACGCTCAAGAATGGGTCCATGGGTGCGGTGTCAAGATGTGAGTCAAGGGTAGGGGTGCTAATCAACACATGACATGCCAGAGGTGGTGGTGTGGGTGAAGGACACAACACTACAGACTCAATAGGTCGCTCAGGTTCACACTCAGTCGGGGTCGCGGGAGACGGGTCAGAAACAAGAGATATGTCACTCACTGGGCTAAGCACCTCACTGGGGTAAGAGCAATCTGCATCAGGTATCACTTCTGCCATGTCTGACGGAACAATGGTAGGCAGAGTGATGTCCTCGGTGTGGGAGTGGCTCGTATTGCGAAGGTCAAAGTGAGAATCCCAACGACCAGCTCTTGCGGATCTCAAAGACTGTTCATAACGAAGGGCAAGATGATACGTCTGCTCGAGGGACTTCGAGCTATGATAAACCACCTCAGTACGAATGTCTGGTCGAAGGCCAGACCGAAATCTGCAAGAGGTCATGGATGGGTCCTCTCGAATATCGCTCCTCACAACTAACTCATCAAAGCGATCCTTGTACTCAGCGACGGACATGGATCCTTGCTGAAGGGAAAATAATTGGTCGAGCAAGCGACTCCGATATGACGAAGGAAGATACCTCTGACACAATGTACGCTTCATGTCCACCCAACTAGTGACGCGATGTAGACGGTCTCGCTCGCGTGTCCTCTCAACGCTAGCCCAATATGCCCTCGCCTGATCTAAAAGTCTAAGCTTCGCAAACTTGACGCGACGCTCACCGAATATCTCAAAATGGTCAAGATAATACTCCATATCCACGAGCCAATAACTGAAAGACTCGGGACTCGATGAGCCGTCAAAGGAAGGGGCAGCAGTGCGAAACTGACTCTCAAGATCTCTCTCGGAACGACGATCCTCATAATAATCATTCCTAAGGTAACCAAGTCGTGTCGAAGGATCGACACGATCCGCCCGCGTGTACGGATAAGAACGATGACAACCATCATACTGATCGTCTCTAGTGTAGTGGTCTCGTGTCGGTGGGTCAACGCGATCTCTAAAAGTGGTGTGCTGCGATCGAGAATAATCGTCGTAGTAACGTGAAGATCTCCCTGACGGGGCTCTGTGAGAACGGGTGCTAGTGGACTCGACACCTCTAAGGTGAGGGGAGGCATAATTTTGACACCTAGACATAATAAAAAAATATCCTATAGATTCTACGACTGCGTATCAAAAAGTGTGCGCAACCTGGCTCTGATACCAATTGACGCAGGACGAATCTATATGCGGCGGATAAACCGTGACCTAACCCTACATGCTATGTAAATCCGACGGTTAAGCCACAGTTAGATAATAATTTAAAACATCCCACGCAGTTAATTCACAGCAAGATACAAATAATTTATTAGGGCAAATAAGCTTAGGCTTTCCTCCGCGTGGAGGGCCAAAGCAAGAGCGCGCGGCGAATAATTCCTTCCTGCAGTTAGAGATTAATCCAGGCACAAATAACTATAATAAGATGAACATCCAAGCAAGCATGTAATAATCCAAACGATAACAATGTCTTACACCCAAATACCAATACAAGAACACAACAAGAATATTAGGGACTGCTGTAAATAAAGAAAATCTGAACATTGGAGGGCTCAAAGAGGGGTTCCGGTGGTTGGTGGACCGGATCGGGTAAGGGGAAGGCTGATTGGAAATTAGGAGGGCTGAATCGGAGAGGGAAGGGGCTGGATCTGGGCTGGAATGCCCAGATCTGGACAGTTTTGGTGATGGCCGGCTGTTGGGAGGTGGTTCCTCGGATGGGGGAATGCTGGCAGCAAACCTGGAGGGGTTGGAGTGCTGGATCGGGGCGGCGCAGGGCTGGATCTGGGCTGAAACGCCCAGATCTGGACAAATCTGAGAAGGGAGGGGCTGTTTGGAAGGTGGATCCACGTGGGGATGGGCTAGGGCAGCCGAACAGGGTGGGGGAGGGCTGGCGGCGGGCTGCTGTTGGCAGCCTGCTGTTGGCAGGGAGGAGGAGGGGCGGCAGGCTGTAAACAGGGGGAAAGGACGGTGGCTGGCTGGGACAGCAGGGAGGGGAGGGGAGGGCTGGCAGCAGGGCAGCAGGGAGGAGGAGGAAGGGTTGGCGGCAGGGCTGCAGGTAGGAGGAGGGAGGACTGGCGGCAGGGCTGCAGGGAGGAAGAGGGATGACTGGCGGCTGGCTGAAAACAGGGAGGGTGGCTGGCGGCTGCAGGAAAACAGGGAGGAGGCTGGCTGTTTTGGAGGAGGGGAAGGAGAACAAGGAGAAGATGAGATAACTTACCCAAGGAGTCGTCACCAAGGGGGCTCCACGGAGTCGGCACCGCGGAGGAGATCACCGGAATGAAGGAAGAAGAGTCTCCACACATTCAGCAATGAAATACAGCAGCCCTAATATCTATTATTTATAAGAAATGAAGATTAGGGCAACCAAGATGGACGGCTATGATTGGCCGTCGATCTCGGCGCCAAAACAACACTAAATAATATTCAAAATACAACATGCTATATATGAAAATTCATCAGAACGACGAGCCGGACGCAACCGCGGTGGCGGATCGGCGATCCGGTCACGCCATATATGGTAAGTCGCCAAATCAGCTCCGAATGGGCCCTAAGCTCGCCCTCGCCCATGCTCCGCATCACCTCCCTTTCTGCTCAGCGACCCAATGATGCTCTGTATTCCTTGAACCTTCAATTACCTCCGTTGGCTATGGCCCCCAGCTAAACTTATTTTCTACTTGAGTAAAGTGTTCTCCATTTGGTTGCTTGATACTAGTATATCTGTTGTTTTTATGGAGAATCTAGCTTGCGTGTAAGGGGAGAGATGGCTTAGGTGGGCACATGGGTAGGGTGATTGCAAGAAGAAATTTTGCATCAAAACTATTATTCTCGATGCAAAATATCCACATTTGGCCTGTATTCAAGTTGCCACCTTCTAATCACTGTTGGAAATTCAGCTGGCTCATTAGTCTCCTTTTATTGTCATCTTGCCCAACTGATACAATTTTGTTGTCCAGACCTGTGAAACTGCTTCATAGTCATATCTTTTCTCATAGTGTTATGAAATTGCTTGCGTATCTGACAAATTATTTATCCCTTGGACTACAAAACTATAACTACCAACACTGTCTTTAAGTAGGGCTGTGACATTACCTCCACTAACATGGTATTTGACCATGACAGTGAAATTGTCTCACTAACATGTCCACTAACGTAACATTTTCCTTCAAAACTGTGAAACAATCATTGGTCTTGTGACATGGTCTTTTCCTTCAAAATTGTGAAGTTGTCTCGACCCTTCTACTAAGATCATGAACCTGCTTCATATCTGAGTGTTTGCACCAATGAATTTGAGATGCTCTCCTCCTGTTTCTCTGTACCGACGAATGCACCATCTGCACTATGATCTACTTAATTGATATAAATTTGACAATGTGCATTTTCCCTTCATGACTACCATGTCATCCTCAAATATCTCTAGCCCTCAACTGTAGCTAACAAACTTATATCCTGTTGGGTCCAACGCATCCAAAAAGTCAGGTTATTTCATATTTCCAGAAGATGCCCCATGCTTATTAGTGTTGTACCTGACCATCAAACACCAGAAGGTTGATGTTTTCAATGCCAACACTCTGAACTTTACATTGTTCCTCATAAATATAAGACCATCATCGTTGATCCCCTTGTATGTGTCAAACCACTCCTTACTTGCACAAGAGCACCATGATTTAAACATCCAAGCTTTAGAGTCGACATTCTTCCGACTATGTTGTAAGAACATCACATGAGTACTCAGACTATGTTGCAACCTTACTTGACTCATTTGAACTGTCACACTTACTCTTCTCCGAACACTGCTAGTACTTTTGAAAATGCTTTCTTACATGTTCTGGATACTTGTAGAGGATGCATTAAACACCATTTTGATCTGATAATTTTGAATTCCACTTATTTACCTCATCTCCATCTTTATTTTCCGACCTCCCTCTTTCACTAGCAAACTTAATGACCCATCAGATGCATTGGTCTTCTCATAATCTAATTATTGAGAAGTGTCATTGTCAACTCTTCCATTTATTGGGTCTCCTTCGCATAAAGTATTGTTGTCCCCAAATGATCATATGACAATGAGAACAAAGATAGGAGCAGAAGTGTTTGGTCTTCCTCCTCTACTTTAGTTTAAGATGCGTAAGATCACTGAGCACCTTATTGAATCTTTTTGGATAGTCTAAAATCAGAGTTCCTTCATGCGTAAACTTTAGAGTTGGTTCTTGAGATGTAACTTGTTTGACAAAGACTTTCTCATATAAAGGTTATCAAGTTTTAACCAAAGACTTACCTTTGAAGTTTTTGTCATGAAATTATATGTAACTGATCTTCCAAACAACTTACCTTTGAAGTTTTTGTCATGAAATTATATTAACTGATCTTCCAAACAAAACATTGTTGTGCGCTGCACTTATGATACATGTATTCCCATAAATTATCTTTCATGTCTTGTCAACAATGACCCTGAATAGTTCCTCTTTAACATGGACAACATTAACATTTCCTTGCCATGTGAAGAAGTTTCTTTTGCCACCGAATCCCCTCACTTTGATTTTTTTTAATTGACTTTGTTAAACACTCTCCTGAATGCTGAAGTAGAGCATTCTCCCTTAGACCCTGTTAATCGGCTCTCTCAAGTTTAATGATCTAAAATTATAGGGAACACGCAAAAGTCATCTTTTACCATTGACCTAGATCAAAAATATGAAATCTCAAGTTGTTCAACCTCTGATACCAGTTGTTTCAAATTAACCCTTAATGCTGGCTGGTATGGAATGTAACACAAAAATCCTTGTTGGATATTAGGTTTTGGGCTCAAAAATTAAATAATATTAAGAAAGCTCTCCCTTATATAGGAGAGATAATACGATTACATCTAACACTCCCCCTCAAGTTGGGCATGTAATATTTTTCATACCCAACTTGCCAGTAAGGGTTACAAACAGATTTTCACACAACGCCTTAGTAAGAACATCTGCAAGTTGTCCCTCTGAAGGAACAAAGGGAGTGCAAACAATTCCCTTCATAATATTCTCTTTAATGAAGTGTCAGTCAACTTCAATGTGCTTGGTGCGATCATGCTGAACAGGATTATGAGCAATGTTGATTGCCGCCTTGTTGTCACAATACAGGTTGAAAGGGCCTGATTCCAGTAAGCCCAGATCATTCATGAGAGTGCGTAACCACATCCCCTCACAAATACCATGAGCCATAGCTCTAAACTCAGCTTCGGCGCTCGAGCGAGCCACCACATGTTGCTTCTTGCTTCTCCAAGTGACCAAATTAGAGCCAACAAAGGAACAATAACCAGTAGTGGATCTCCTATCATCGACTGATCCAGCCCAGTCAGCATCAGTATAGACTTCAATTTTTAAATTCTCACAGGGTGAGAAAAGGATACCTCTACCAGGGGAAGTCTTCAAATACCTCAAAATTCGGTGTACAGCATTGAGATGGCGGATTCTGGGAGAGTGCATGTATTGGCTCAGCATGCCCACAACATAAGAAATGTCTGGACGAGTATGAGAAAGATAGATCAGTTTTCCAACTAGCTTCTGGAAGCTTGAAATATCTTCAACTAGCTCCCCGTCATCTCGTCCAAGTTTGTGGTTGACTTCAATAGGAGTATCAGCAGGTTTGCAACCACTCATGCCTGTCTGCTCTAATAAATCAAGGGCATACTTCTGTTGGGAGATATGAATCCCATGTTTTGACCTTGCTACTTCAATTCCTAGGAAGTATCTCAATTTTCCCAGGTCTTTTACTTCAAACTCAGTTGCCAGTTTTTGTTTTAGGGATAGAATCTCATCAATGTCATCACTTGTGATAACCATATCATCAACATACACAATCAGAATGGTAACCTTCATTGCTTTGCGTTTGACAAATAGAGTGTGGTCGGCATGGCTTTGAGTATAGCCTAAAGAGATCATGACTTTATGAAGTCTCCCAAACCAAGCTCTTGGAGATTGCTTTAATCCATAAAGAGCTTTCTTTAGTTTGCAAACCTTCCCTTCTGAGCCAGATGGGACAAGACCAGGTGGAATAGACATATATACCTCCTCTTCTAATTCTCCGTGCAAGAAAACATTCTTTACATCTAGTTGTTGAAGATCCCATCCTTTACAAGTAGCACAAGATAACAGGACACGAATAGTATTCATCTTTGCTACCGGAGCAAATGTCTCTTGGTAGTCAATACCTTGAGTTTGAGTATAGCCTCTTGCCACTAGTCTTGTCTTGAACCTCTCCACAATACCGTCAGAGTTTTGTTTCACGGTAAAGATCCATCGACAACCAACTATCTTCTTGCGATGAGGGAGATCAACAAGGTCCCACGTATGATTCTTCTCAAGAGCATGCATTTCCTCCATCATTGCCTCTGCCCATTTTGGGTGGCCAACTGCCTCCTGCCAAGTACCGGGGATCGACACAGAGGATAGGAAAGTAATAAAGGCCTTATAGGACGAAGTTAGAGAGGCATATGAAACATAGTTGGATAGAGGATGTTTGGTGGATGAGCGAATACCTTTTCGTAGAGCAATAGGCAGCTCCAGGGACGCAGAGGACGAATCTGGTATGATGGGATGCGGCTGAGTGTTTAACCCTTTGTTTCTTCGAGTATAGACTTGCAACTCCTTCTCTTTGGGAATGTCCACATTGAGCTCCTGAGGAATAGTATAGGGGGGCGGAATAGGTAAAGGAAGAGGTGTCCTTAATTCCAAGTTGGATAGCTCCCCCTGAAGTGAGGACTTATAATACGACGTGGTCTCATGAAAGGTAACATCCATCGAGACATAAATCTTCTTACTCGGAGGATGATAACACTTATACCCTTTTTGGGTAGGTGAGTAGCCAATGAAGACGCACCGGAGTGCACGGGGATCAAGTTTTGTTCGAGCAACAAGATGGACATGAACAAAGCATAAGCAACGAAACACGCGAGGAAGAAGAGTGGTAGGAGAGACGCCCAATTTATGTAGAGGAGTACGATTTTCCAGAAGACGAGAAGGCATATGATTGATGAGGCATGCAGCAGTGAGAAGAGCGTCCCCCCAATAGTATTTCGGAAGGGACATGGTAAATAATAAGCATCTCGTCACCTCGAGAAGATGACGATTCTTACGTTCAGCGACACCATTTTGAACGGGAGAATGGACGCATGTAGTTTGATGGATAATGCCGAGATAACTCAAATACTGTGCAAAGGTAGAATCCATATATTCCCGGCCATTTTCACTACGAAGGATCTTAATGGTGGCACCAAATTGAGTGTATATCATGTTGTGAAATTTTTTAAAGATGGGAAACACTTCATTCTTACTACGCATTAAATAAACTCAAGTAGTGCGTGAAAAACAATCAATGAAGGATACAAACCAATAATAACCAGAGATAGAAGCCACTGGGCAAGGGCCCCAAACATCACTATGAATAGTATGCAACGGTACAGAGCAAGGCTTAGATAAATGATTAAAGGAAACACGCTTATGCTTAGCAAGTTCACACACATCACATGTAAAGGTTTGAAACACTGAGGAAGAAAACACAGGAAATAAAGAGTGCATAGTAGTAACAGAGGGGTGGCCTAAGCGACGATGCCAAGTAGACAGCAACGGGAGCTGACGAGCATGAAGAGCCCGAGGAACCGCAGAATCAAACACATACAACCCATCACGCATTCTACCAGAGCCAATCACCGCCTTCGTCTTCAGGTCCTAGAAAACACAATAAGAAGGAAAAAACGTGACGGAGCAATTCATAGAATTTGTAATATGACTAACAGATAAAAGGTTACGAGTGAAGGAACGTGCAAGGCTGAAGACAAGGTAAGAGTAGAGCAATTGATGGATCCCTTTCCTGCAATTGGGGAAAGAGTCCCATCAGCAATACTTACCTTGTCTCGGCCAGACAGAGGGGAATAAGAAACGAAACCTGATGACGATCCGGTCATATTGTTAGTAGCACCGGAGTCAATGATCCAATGGGTGGTAGGCGGTACTGTAGCAGAGTGAGCACTTGGACTACCCGAATGGGCCAAAGATGATGAAGGTCCAGGACTAGGCTCAGTAGAGAGCCCCTGCATCATGCGGCGAAGAAGCATCATCTCATCTGTAGAAAAGGACCCAGTTAACGAAGCAATCTCAGAGCCGTGTCCACCAGAAGGACTGTCATCAAGAAACTCAGTCAGGTGAGCAGAGCGGGGAGAGATGAAGTTGGACCGGACACAACCACGCCCACTACGTCCGCCCCGAGGAGTAGGACCACCGCGGGATTGAGGGAATCCATGCAATTTGAAGTAGGTGTCACGAGTATGTCGATTCCTCCCGCAATAATCACACAACAGGTGGTCTTTGTCAGTGGGCTTGGGCTTAAAATCTCGAGCATTCGTACCGCCTGAATGAGAAGTGACACGAGCAGAACCACTAAAGATGATCTCTGAATTCCAAGACTGACGGCGATCATATTCCTGCTGAACAAGGCTATATGTCTCAGTCAAAGTGGGAACCGGGGAGCGGCCAAGGATCTGGACAAAGATCTGATCAAAGTCGCGGTGTAAACCATGTAGAAACTCGAACACCCGATTCCGATCTTCATGGGCACGAACGATGAGTGCGTCAGTAGTACAGACAAGATCAAGGGATACAAAGTGATCATACTCCTGGTACAACTGAGTGAACTCCAAATAGTAGTCAGATGGTGGTCGATCACCCTGCCGGAGAAGAAAAATCTTCCGGCGAAGTTGAAATATCTGAGCTGTGTTCCCTTTCTGAGAATATGTGGACTCAGCTCGCTTCCAAATGTCCGCTGCAGTATCTAAGAACAGATAATTCCGTGCAATAGACTCATGCATGGAATTAATCAGCCATGACATAACCAAAGAGTTTTCCGATTCCCATTGTCCCCAGTTGGATGCAGATTTTTCTGGTGCCTTAATTTCCCCATTTACATAGCCAAATAACCGGCGACTCTTGAGGGCCAAGGCGAGATAGATCGGGACCAAGATAGGTAGTTGGTAGTATCAAGGCGAATGGTGGTAATTTGTGGGGTCATATGATCGTGTCCAACCCGGGTAGATCCAGCAGGTTGCGAGCCCTCATGAGGTTGCGAGTCCTCACGAGAGTCAACCACATCCGACATGATGAGCGAAGAACAACAGAAAACAACTGAATAGATCAAGAAACAACCACCGGAGAGTCGCCGGAAAGTCGCCGGAGCCGGAAAAAAAGGTCACACCAATAGGAAGGCCACGGGTCCTAGAGCATAAAAGCCTTGAGAAACGAGGTCAAAAAATGCATAGAAACGGAGGTAGAGTCATTTCCGTGAGAGGAGGGAAAGTTTTTGGAAACCACTAGATCCACGATCTAGGAAGATCAAGCAAAGAGATGAAGCGATCCCCGTAGTATGAGAGAGGGGGGACAAAAGCGAAACTTTATTGAGAAGAATTAGGCCGATCCAACGGTGGACGGAGTGATGGTCATTCGGCCAAGCCGATCGGCACGAACGGCCGATCGGTCGTCGTGAGGGAGCACAGTACGAGCACGGATGGGTTTCGGCGGGAGAAAGGAAGAGAGGAGAGGGTGGCCGGCGGGAGAGCAGCGGCGGGAGAGCAGCGGCGGAAGTGAGGAAACGGGGCTTCGACGAGGGTAGTCGGCGAGACACCGTCACCGCTCTGATACCATGTTGGATATTAGGTTTTGGGCTCAAAAATTAAATAATATTAAGAAAGCTCTCCCTTATATAGGAGAGATAATACGATTACATCTAACAATCCTAAAAAGAAATAACATGCATAAGAACACACAAATAATGTTGTTCAATCGATGAAGTTCATTCTATGTCCAAGGGGCAAGGAGGATCTTCTTTATTTCTCAAACGAGAAAGAGCATACAACGAGTATGTATTATAACATTTTTACACAAAAACACAAACCTTATGAGTCTCCGACGAGATCTTATCTTCTTTCTCAAATGATGCACCTTATGGGTTTCTGGTTGAACCTCCCTTTCCTTTTCTTCACTCGGACACGCAATGGCACTCTATTTCCATTCGCACCGACAATTTATGGTGTATGCATTCTTTCCCGCAGCTCCTTCATGATCTTCTGAACGGTGCTCTATCTCAACTCACATTTTTGACCACCTATGTTGTCTTAGGCCCCTAGTTAGCTTGTTTTCTGCTTGAATTTAGCTTGCTCAATCTGCTGCTTGAGACGAACTTATCTATTGTTTATATAGAGAATCCATCCTCCATGTAAGTGGAGAAATGGGGTTAGGTGAAGGGCTTGGTAGATGGAGAATTAAGTGGGTACATGAGGAGGGTAGTCGAGAGAAGAAATTGTTTTTCCATCAAAGCTAATATTATCTTCCCACGGCTCTCATTACATGTGTTGTAATTATCTTATACACACCAAAGCATACATCAAGCTACTGATTGTCGATGTGTACGTATTCTATCCATGTGCTCATGCTTCATTCTCTTTGGTGATTTTTCTTTAGAAAGTTTGAAGTGATTTGCTAAAGGCATGCTCTTACGCTTTGCATCATGCTAACTGAAACTATATGCACTCTTTCTATGTATTTCTCTTGGGACAACTGTAGAATGTCTCTTTTCTATCACAAGTGATTCTCAACCCAACATTTTACTTAGCTACTCCCAAGTCCTTTCTCTCAAACATCTCCGACGATTGATACTTAAATTTATTGATTTTCTTCATATTAGTTCCTACATCCAGTGAGGCATTCACATTCAACTGGAATATAATATCAATCATCAAACCTCTTGAAGTATCAATAATGTTTCATTTTCAAAACCTTTAGGAGGTTTCATTTAGATGTCCTCCAAGTCACCATGCAGAAAGCTTGTCTTCATATTTATAGAAGAAATGTGTAAAAGCCCAATGTAAATGCCCACTTTACGGCCCATTAAAAGATACCTCCCATGTATAGATTAGTCTCACACTGTTGTTTGGAATTAAGGTGTCACCCCTACCCCCCATATATATATGTACATGAACTTGTATTGATCTCTATGTGTGCAATAATAAAATTATTTCGTCGTTTCTCTAGTTCTTTTACATGGTATCATAGCAACACGATTCCCGAAGAATAACTCTCGACGATTGAGCTCACATTCATTTCCAGCAAAATATGTCTGCCACATGGACTTTCTCGCTTGAGCCCATTGACCTCGCCAAGTTTGGATTCCGGGCTCGCTGATACCTCCCAGCGCTCGACCTTAACGTCCATCTCCCCCCCAACCCCCGCCTTTTATAGACTTCTGTCCCGCAGGTGTGCTAGCCGACGCTTGCTCTCCTGCACCAGATCTCGCTGACACCTCCAACGACAGCAGAATACTCCAACCCTTTTTCTCGCCGACTCCTGCCGCATAGCTCACCGACTCATTCAGCGCCTGGTCTTATCGACCCCTCCTGCCGCAGAACTCGCCGATTCATCTTCTCCTAGTCTCGTCGAGGCCTACTCCCTGCCAACACAACATTTCGATGCCCTTCCACAACAGAGCTCGCCTCCTCCAATCAAGGTCTCGCCGACGACTCCAACCACAGAGCTCGTCAACACATGCACTTGAGCTCGCCACCTCCTCCTTCAGACCAAAACTCGTCGACACCTGTGCACTCGTGCTCGCCTCCTCTTTCGGACCAGAGCTCGCGGACTCCTCCTACCACAAATCTCTCCAACCTTCAATCCAGCTCTCTGCGATTCCTATCCAAATCTCGCCGAACTCTTGGTTGAGCTCGCCCATGTTGCCTGAGCCCTCCCTTGTTGCTGAAGCTTACCTGGACTAGTGTCCGCAGCTTGAGCTCGCCCTTGCTGCCAAGCTCATTGTTTGAACTCACATCTCCATATTTGTTTTACTATGAGGACGAATGCTGCGTAACGAACTGAAAATTACCACTATCTCCCTCACTGAGAAGAAAACCTTTGTTGAGTGGGTCCACTTGGTGTGCCGAGTACTCCAGACTATCGTGGACCGTTTTTGATGGAGACGCCAGGGCTTAACATAGAAGGCATAATAAAAAACAATGCAACGGTGCTCCGCCAGCCTACGGGTTGCAAACTAAAGTAAATCATGAGAATACGATAGAAAAAATAACCTTTTTAAAGTCTTCTCTTCTTTATATATTAAAAATTAATAAGTTATTATTTTCAAAAAAAATTTAAACATAGAGGTGCATTTTCTATGTAAGAATGATGTGATGTCACCATCAGACCATCTTGATCACCTCTCCCTCCCATCAATCTCTCTTATTCTTCTTGCACATTATCATTATTGCTCTTAAAAAAAACAAATGTTTCTAAGCTTGAAAAATAAAAAAAACTTCAATAATTGACGTCTCGACACTTGCCATTGGTCAAATACTTAGATTACAAAATTTTAAAAATAAAATACAGCAATTTATTTTATTTTCCTACACGTTACAAATTACAATATTACTCTCCTATTACATAAAGTTTATAAAACCAAAAAATGACTACTAAGAATTGAAAATTAAAATAATTTTAGTATTTGGAAAATAATGAAAAACAAAAATGGTAAAGTTTCCATTGGTAGAATTTGTGGGCTAACTCCGAAGTAGCACATGATGTACTTCATGCTATGATGCTACACATGGGTCATGATGCCGCAAATAATGGTATTCACGCACAACTTCTGCATTTGGCTGGGAGGGATGTGAGGGAAAGCCACGTGGCTTTGTTTTCGGTTGTTTTATATAGTTTAGATGATGATTATATGGCAACATAAATGCTCACGTTAATTTCAGAGAGCAGGTTGTCTAATTCAAATTATACAACTTCTTGATTACCTCATGGCATTGTGGGTATTGTTCCATACTAACTCATCTTCTTTTCAATAGAACACGGAGCTTGGGAATCTCAAATTGAAGAATGGCAAGGACCAATTCTGCGAAATAAGGAACTTCCCAAGTGGTATATATTGTAAATTTACTACTGTAGTTGGCTTCCTTCTCACATGTAAATACTTCTGAAGCATTAAGACATTTTTCAGGTATCCCGTCACCCTTTTCAATGAGTTATACTATCTAAATGCTGGAGGAAGCATATGGACAGGTACTAAATAATCTCATTTAGGGTCCGTTTGGCAGGGCGTTTTTGATCCGCAAAGTTTGAACAAAAACACCACCATTAGAAAATGTGTTATGATCATCACCAAGAAAAATAAGAATTTTACACATAATGGTGGATGAAGTTCCTTAGGTGAGGTTGGGTGTTCATGAAAGACAGTTCATAACCACCACGTTCACGACCGCAACCGCCGTGCCAAACGGACTCTTAGTGACAAATGTGTTTTTATTGAATGATGTGAACTGAGATTCCTCATCTACAGATGGGCTGCCGCCAAAACAGAGTTTTTCAACCATTGATGAAAGAAAGTTCTCATTAGATATGTTAAATTCAGATGCAGAAGCTTTAAATAAACTTGTTCCTCAAAATAATACTGCGGTCAATATTCTTGATAGGATGTCATCCGTTCTTGAAAAAATACATGCACCTATTGCTTCAAATTCTGCTTTTGGAACGTCATTGCTTCAAGGGGAGGAGAATATTGGGCAGTTTCTCTACCTTGAAGGCCTTGAGTACCTCATGTGGAACACATATGATGTGCATTTCTACTCGTCTTTTGCCCTCATCATGCTATTTCCGAAGCTTGAACTCAGCATCCAAAGAGACTTTGCAGCTGCGGTAACAATGCATGACCCTGAGAAAATTGATATACTCTATACTGGAAAACGGGCCTCAAGGAAGGTTCTTGGTGCAGTTCCCCATGATCTCGGATTGCTTGATCCCTGGTTCAAAGTAAATGCATATAATATTCATGATACAAACAGGTGGAAAGACTTGAATCCTAAATTTGTTCTTCAAGTTTATAGAGACACAGTTGCAACTGGTGACATGAACTTTGTACGAGCTGTTTGGCCTTCAGTATATTTGGCTATGGCATATATGGATCAATTTGATAAGGATGGAGATGAAATGATTGAGAATGAAGGTTTTCCTGATCAGACATATGATGTCTGGGCAGTTACTGGTGTTAGTTCATATACTGGGGGTTTATGGGTGGCTGCTCTCCAGGCTACTTCAGCCATAGCACGTCTGGTTGGTGACAAGGCTGCAGAAGAGTTATTTTTTAATAAATTTCAAAAAGCAAAATCTGTTTATGAGAAGCTTTGGAATGGTTCCTACTTCAATTATGACAGTAGCGGTGGGAAGACCAGCTCATCAATTCAGGCAGATCAATTGGCAGGCCAATGGTACTTTTTGATCAACCACTTGTTTTTTTTTTGTTCTTGAAAAATGGATCGAAAATTGTTCTTTGATTATTTATGATGTTTCGTGATACGAACGTAGAAGAAAGAGAGCGAGATTGAGAGAGATCTAGAGAAGAAGGAGAGATGAGAGTTAGGGTTGAGAGGGAAGAAGAGAATACCTGGATATTGATCTTGATACCCATCCAGGAGAGGATTAGAGGGGTCTGGCCGGACCCCTCAATAGGGGATGAACCGTGTGGTTCATCCCCGCATGCCTCCTTTTAGTGATTGGGGGCTGAACCGGATGGTTCAGCCCCGTTGCTCCTTGTGGCCTCCTTTGGTCGTCGAGCATATTGATGTCCCGTGAACCGCAATGCGTTCGGGGGCATAACATTCCCCTCCCCATCAAGCACCCGCTTGTCCTCAAGGTGGATGATTGGAAACAATTCGCGAAATTCTAGAAAATCAACCCAGGTATTGTGTGCAGCTGTCAAGTTCTTCCATTTAACCAGGATCTCGGGACAGTATTCAGTGTCACGCTTTGTTGGGGAAATGATTTATCTTAACCCCTAGAATTAAGAAGAATATAAATTCTAAGTATGAAAAATTAGGCTAAGTAAATATGCGTCGAATAGTATTCGACGCAACGTCGAAATGAAGTCGACGTCTCTCTCTGAATGAGTCGAAGTAACTCCAAACAGAATTCAACGCATTCTATGTCGACGTTACTCTGACTTCTAGTCGACGCATCTAGTGAAGTCGACGCTCCTTCCTTATTCTCCTCTCGACGTTCAGTCAGGATGAATTCGACGCTTACGTCGAATAGTAATCGACGCACGTCGATATCTACAAGAAATTCAAAAACACGCCAGATCTCTTTCCTTCTTTCTGTAGATCTGATTTTTATGGAATGATATTATTCTTTTATAGCTTTTCTGAATCAGCCTTTCCATCTATTTGATTCTTGGCTAATTGGATTAAGATTGTTATGGATATTATTTGAAATCAGAATGAATTCCTTTCCTTCTACAAAAATATTTATTATGGAAACTCTTATCTCTTTCTATTTCTCTGTCTGCTAAATGATTATTCCCTTTTAGCAATATATTTTAAAACAGAGCTATAAATAAGAAGGAGGTCGGCAGAGAATGACATGAAGTGATCCACCATATTCATTTTGAAAAAGAGGAAGAGCTCCCAAGTGAAAAAAGAGACAATTGAGAAATAGTGCTGCAACAAAGATCAAACTTTCTTCTCCTCATTCTGAAGCCATACTGCTGCAAACTCTGATAGCTCTCACTAAAAGAGAGAAAAAGACTACAATCTCCTTCTCACTATAGAAGAGAGATTTTATTCATTATTTCTTGTGCTTCTAATCTTCTTGCTAGGAAGAAGATTTTTTCTTGTTTCAAATACTTCTTCTTCTCTTTCTAATTTCATTCTCAAATATTGTAAAAGAGTTTTTAGAATCTCTCTTCCAAAAATTCAGTTGTACTGGTTCTAAGAGTCTCCTTTTCAAAAGACTCAGGCTGGTTCTAAGAGTCTCCTTATCAAAAGACTCAGGCTGGTTCTAAGAGTCTCCTTATCAAAAGACTCAGTGCAAGATAGTGAATTCCTACCAAAGGGGGTAGAAGAGTGGACTACCCAAAGTTTGGGGAACCACTATATTTTTTTGTGTTGTGCTGTGATTTTCTTTTTGTTATTTTTCTTCTTTACTTGCTTAATTCTTGTTGGTGTGTGAGAAGCTTAAATCTGTGATCATTACACATATATATATATAATTATTAACTTTGCACAAAAATATTTTTAAATCTCTATTCACCCCCCCCCCCCTCTAGAGAATTCTAGTGAGGGTAACTGTGCACTTTCAATTGGTATCAAAGCGAGGTTGATCTAAAAAGGTTAACTCCTTGATAAAAAAGATCCTACCTCTTATTTATATATATATATTTCAAAAAATTATTTTTCACATGGCACAAATCAAAGATTATGCTTCCACCAGACCACCAATTTGCAATCTTGAAAAGTTTGCACTTTGGAAAACAAGAATTAAGATCTATCTAAACTCTATTGATGGAGATTTATTTGATGTTATTATGACAGGTCCTCCCAAGCCATGCAAGGACTCAAGTGGAAAGGTCACACAAACACTTGCTCCAAAGGCTGAATGGACAGATGAAGAAAAGAAAGCTCAAGCATGTGATGCCAAAGCTATGAATATCTTAGTCTCAACCCTCTCAGATGAAATCTTCCAAAAGATTGCTGAATGTGAGTCAGCTAAGGAAGTATGAGAAGCTCTCACCAAAATGGTAGAGGGAAGTGCTGATGAGAAAAAGGATAGAAAGGCACTACTCATCTCTCAATATGAAAACTTCCAGAAGAAAGAAGGTGAAAGTGTTGCTGACATGTATGCCAGATTCAGCCTCATAGTAAATGAGTTGAGAACACTTGAGAAGGACATATCTCTCACTGAGATAAATGACAAATTGCTAACTTGCTTCCCTAGCTCTTGGGATTCAAGAATCTGGTCAATTAGAGACTCCAGAAGTCAAAGAGAAATCTCAACAAATGTCATATTGGGTAAACTAAAATCTTATGAACAACTGTTGAAAACAAGAGCTGAGAAAGAAGAGAAAGAAAAAGCTCCTTCACTCTCAAAAGAAAAGAGCATTGCATTGAAGACTGTTGAAGGTGAACCGCCTACAAGTGATGAGGAGCTGATCAGTCTACTGGCCAGAAGGTTCAAGAAGTGGATCAAAACAGAAGGATCCAGAGGAAGAGACTCAAAAACCAGGTATAATAAAACACCTACTAAAGAGATTATATGTTACTCTTGCAGGAAACCTGGACATATTGCACCTGAATGTCCTAAAGAGATCAGCAAAAAGAAAGATCTGAAAAGAACAGATCTAAAGAAGAAGAAGAAAGAGAAAAGTTTCATTGCTCAATCATGGAGTGATTCAGAATCTGAAGAAAGTACCTCACCTGACAATGATCAGGAAGAGGCCAAGCTAGAGGAAACCTGTTTGATGGCCACTGAGAAGCCTGAGGATACATCTATGGTAAATATATTTGATGATATAGATTTTTATTTCAAAAACAATTTCAAAGAATTCTGCTTAGATCTAATCAAATCTGAAAAAGAAATAAAAGAACTAAGAAAAGAATTAAACAATCTCAAACAAATGAATACACAATATAAAAATTATGAGCTCAGTCTAGGATTCTCAGAGGAGGAATTAGATAAAATCTATACAGAAAATCTAACACTAAGAAATGAGCTAGCAAAGGCAAAAGCCTTTGAAGACTCTCTAAATGGGAGAAGTCAGAAGCTCCAGAATATTTCTGAGAATCTCACTAATAGATTTAGACAACTAAAGTTTAACACTAATGAAGAACCCAAACCTCAATCATCCAGCAAATCTGTCTGGAAACATCTTATTCACTTCACTAGGGAGAATCATCCAACAGGAGAGAGGTCACATGAAAATCCAGAAACAACCACTGTACAACAACAACAACACTCAAGCCTTTATCCCACCATAGTGGGGTCGGCTATATGGATCCTCTGTCGCCATTGCGCCCTATCTTTAAGCATAGTCTCATTAATGCCTAAGTACATCATGTCTTTCTTTATAGTTTCATTCCAAGTCTTTTTTGGTCTACCCCTCCCCCGTTTAAGAAATAAACATGCGTCGAATTACATATGAAGGAATCCTAGGTAAATATCCTCAGAAAAGAAATGAACATGCGTCGAATTCTTATCAACGTGCGTCGATTTCTAATCGACGCTTACACCATAGTGCGTCGACTTCTACCCGACGCAACTTCTCCCATGCTTCGACTAAAAGTGAACGCAGAATGAAGGAAGCATCGACTTCTACTCGACGTAACCTTGAGCACACGTCGACTTTATATCGACGCAACCATAAGCCTACGTCGAATTCATATCGACGCAACCAATCTGACAGAAATTTCTCCTCTTCCAAACTGTCCTCTCAATCCATGCCCTTTTATTATGAACACTATTTCTGCGACATTACCAAAGAAAATTGGTATGATAAGCCAATACCCCTAAAGGAGGAAGGATATTCTGAAAAACCCACTTATTCTTTCATTAAATCCTTCACTGTTGGGAGGAAGGGACCCCAGCTCAGCAGGGTCCAAACTAATGTTTAAAATCTTATGTGCAGATGTATCACATCTCCAGGCTGGTGTGGTACTTGGACAGTGGATGCTCCATGCACATGACAGGGTACAGAAATCTGTTAACCAATTTTGAGGATAGACATGGACCACCAGTGACCTTTGGAGACTCTAGCTGTGGGCAAACCAGGGGCTTTGGAGATTTTAAAGAAGGAAAAGTTACCTTCAAGAATGTGGCAGTAGTCAAAGGACTGAAACACAATCTGATAAGTATAAGTCAGATATGTGACAATGGTAAGTATGAGGTAAAATTCACCACACTACTTTGCCATATTATTGATGTCAAGTCTGGTGCCATAGTACTCAATGGAATTAGAAAAGTGAAAGTATATATAGTGGATTTTAGCTCCTCACCCACAGAAGTTTGTTTGTTTAACAATATTATTGATAAAAGTGAATTATGGCATAGGAGACTGGGTCACTTAAACCACAAAACCATTAGTAAACTAGCAAAGAATAACCTAGTCAGAGGCCTACCAAAGGGTAGGTACTCTAAGGATTCTCCATGTAGACCTTGCCAACTAGGAAAACAGACCAAATCATCCTTCAAACCAATTAGTAAGGATGACTCTCCCAGGATTCTCTACTTACTGTATATGGATCTCTTTGGTCCCATATCCACTCAGAGCTTAGGTGGAAAATCTTATACACTAGTCATTGTGGATGACTATTCTAGGTTTAGCTGGATATTCTTTCTAAGGGCTAAGTCTGAAACCCATAAAATTCTCTCAAAATTCATAAGACAGATTCAATTTGAGTTTAACACTCATGTTTCAATTATCAGAAGTGATCATGAGACTGAATTTGAAAATCAGTTGATTTGTAGTTTCTGTGAGGATATAGGTATTAAACAAAGTTTCTCAGCCCGTAGAACTCCTCAACAAAATGGAGTTGCTGAAAGAAAGAATAGAACCAAACATATAGAGATCAGACATCACTTCCTTAGAGACAATGTAGAAAAAGGTAAGATAACCTTAGAATACATTCCTACAGACAGTCAAAGAGCAGACATCTTCACAAAACCCTTGGATGAAACTAAGCATAATTACTTCATCAACACCTTAGGAATGCTTGATGGAAGCCTGTAACCACCATTGTTGGGGAAATCTAAAAGATCTAAGAAAGTATTTGAAGATACGTCGAATACATATCGACGCACCGTCGACTTTATATCGACGCAAGTCTATGAACACGTCGACAAAACGCTAGGCTGACAAATCTCCACCGAGCGTCGACTCCATATCGACGCATACGTCGACATCAATGACCATGCGTCGACAACAATTCGCCGTAACGTCGACCTCTTGTCAAAATTAGAATCAAATCCTTACTTCCTCTTTTGACAATTGGATTACCTGATATACCTTGATTTCTGTTTCCTTTCTCGACGTTTCACCTTCTTTAAATAATACCTCTTATTTCATAACATATACTCTCCTCAACCGCCAAAACTTCGTCTTCTACCTCTCTCTCTCTCTCTGCGTCAATGACATCAACTCCTGATCAATCGGCCCTCATCAAAGCGATGAACGATGCTCTTGAACAACTAGTAAATGACTTCCAGACTCGACTGAACCACTTCGCCAACGAGTGTGACCTGTGCAGCCAAACTGGCAAACCTCTCTGCTTCTCTTCCTGAGCTTAATGCTCTCATTCAAGAACAACCTCTGTCGCCAGAAGGGTTTAAATCCTTTATGCAGGATATAAACCAGGGGGAGAGTTGCTCCAGAAACCCCTCTTGTCAGGTTCTCTATCTCTCTTAAAAGCTCGGGGTTAATTTCCTCTCAAACTCTAAATATTATTTCTAAAGTATTACACCAACTTCTTTTCTTACAATAGGCTCCAATCTTCTCCAATCACTCTGACTATACCTTCAACAAACACTTTGGAGAGATCTCATCTTACCATACTGAAGGAGATCATGCTGTGGATTCAGCATTCAGAGTAGATGCCCCACATACCCAGGGGGAGATTGCTGTGGTAAAGAACACAGAAGTCCAGGGGGAGGAAGAAGCAGCCTCCTCTGATGACTGGAGAGGACAAGTGTGGATTGAAGCAACCCCATGTGAGGAAGAAATTCAGCATCACTCTCCTGGTTTCTCTGCCAGTTATATCAAACTGAAGACACCCCTACTTGAGGATATCCCTTCAGGAGAGATTGAAGGAGACAAACATCCTTCAGCAAAAATTGCCCTACCAGAGGACATTCTGCCTTCCATTGCAGATCAAACTCCTCTTCTTGAAAAAGTTCTGACGCAGGACGAATCTATAGGCGGCGAATAATCCGTGACCAAACCCTACATGCTATGCAAATCCGACGGCGTGAATCCAAATTAGATAATATATTTAAACATCCCACGCGCAATTAATTCACGGCAAAGCACAAATAATCTTTTAGGGCGAAAACAAGCTTTGGTTTTCCTCCGCGTGGAGGGCCAAAGCACGAGCGCGCGGCGAATAAACCCTGCAAATCACAATAATATTCTAACAAACAACTACTATGCAAGATATCCAAAATAGGTACGAGATCCAATCCAATATAAATATGTTGAAAATAATAATCCAATACAAATTAGACTCACAAAGTAGTGGGCTGACCAAGGCAATGAAGAATCCGGGTCCGGGTATGTAGATCGGCGATCGAAGGTGGAACCGGAGGCGTGACGATAATGGCGGTGGCTGTCCTTGGCGGAAAATAAGGAGATCGGTCCGAAAATGGAAAGATCCGGCCACTAGGAGATCGATCCGGGTGGGGAATGGATGGATCCGATGTGTGATAGCGGATCCGGGGTGCGGGAGGATGTATGATGGTGGAAATAACGGATCGGGAGGCGAAACTCTAGATCTGGACTGATCTAGCGTTTTTAGGCTATTTAGAAGTGGATCCACGGAGAGGAGGGAGGCGGCGGCTTGGGGTGGCGGATTCGGAGGAGGAGGTGGCTATGGGAGTTGGTAGAGGGGCTGGCGGATGAACAGTGTTGCGGGTGAACAGTGCGCGGGTGAACAGTGCGGCTGTGAGCAGTGCGCGCGTGAATAGTGCGTGTATGAACAGTGCGACTGTGGACAGTTCACACGTGAACAGTGTTTCTGCGGATTGTGGGGCTGCGGATGAGGGCTTCGGAGGTGGAAGAAGAAGGGGATGGATTGGGGGTACCTTGGGGGGAAGAAAATCACCTAGGAGTCGTCACCTAGGGTTCCACGGCGTCGGCACCGGTGGATGATCGCAGAGATCCGAAAATTCTGTCTCCAAATTCTGCAATGCCAATAATCAGCCCCCTACCTATCTATTTATAATAAAAGGAGGGTTAGGGCATCCCCCATCAACGACTATGATTGGCCGGAGGTGAGGCTACCCAAATACATCAAAATAAATGCAAACATAGTAAAATAATATATCAAATCGATTCGCAACGCGAATCCGGACACATCTGTGGAGTCCGATCGTCGATCCGGGCACGCCATATATGGTAAGTCGCTAAATCAGCCCCGAGTGGGCCCAAAACTCGTCCTCGTGTTTGCTCCGCATCAATCTCCCCGGCTTGAAAGAATTCATCTCCCGATGAATTGGGATCGAAATTCTCTCAATGAATGTCAGGAGGTCCACCAGAGGTCGCCCAAGTGTCGTTGATGGAAGAGTGTCCTCGCCACTCGACTCTCCCCGACTGAAAGCTGTCATCTCCGGTAAATGGAGACGGCCGTACTGAAGTCGAAGTCCAGGGGTGAATCGAAGACGCTCTGCTGCAAGTATCCAGGTGTCACCAACGTCTGTAGTAGGAATGCACTGGCGGAATCTGGTCTCCATGAAGCTCTCAACGCTCAACTCACGAGTGGTGAATCCCGGTGCGATCGGCGGCGCCGTAGGTAGAACCAAAGAAGATGAGTTCCCAGGTGGGCGGGTGTCAGAAGTGGGTGAGTAGCAGTGGCCATCAAACGTGGGTGGGCTATGAGGGTGGTAAGGCAACGGGAGTGGAGGTGTGGGCGGCTGGAAGTCCCCACTGCTTGGGTCCACATACTCACGTGGCTCGTAGTACGACGTCATATCTTCAACACTAAATACTAGGTGGATACCCATACTTGCAGGGATATCAAGATCGTAGATGTTTGCTTCGATCCGTCTCATGATTATATAGAGATCCATTCGCCTAACGCTCGAGCTTTTAGCAAGCCTCGCACGGAGCCTCGCAACGCAGATTCTCACCATCACCTGCTCGCCTTCATGAAATACCTGCACTTGCCAATGAACATCCGCATATGATTTACAATATTTATTATCAATATGGATTATTCGTCGGACCGACTCATGACACACATGCAAACGATGAACAAACAACACAACAGACTCATGCAAATGATGACGAAATGACTCAACAGACTCATGCAAATGATGTAAATGAGACACGACAGACACAATATACTCGCTACGGGAAAGGATAATATCCACTTGAACATCTACCAAAGGAGGCGGCCTATCAGGAGGCTCTCTCGGAGGAGTATAGAAAAACTCATCTCGTGTGTGACGAGTGCTCAGATGACCGTGAGAGACAACTATACTCAAATACGAGCTCATATAGATCCAAGTGTCTCTCAGGGAACGTGACGCATCAGGGGGCTCACCAGGAGGTGTGTAAGAAAAGTCATCGCGAATGCGACGACCACCTGAATGAGAATCATGTATACCGACTAAAAGACGTGACTCTATAGTGTGGTGAGTGTCCCCGAAAAGAAAGAGCTCGTCTGGTTGGTCAGCAGGTGGTGCATCCCAAAACTCAGCGAGAGTGCGATGTGTCAGCAGGTGGTGCCTTAAATATTGGATGCTCCTCACAATATCCATCCTCTGGGGTGGGGTCAGGGACGATAATGGAAGAGGCTTCCATAAGTCGATACTCATACATGTGGGGCTCACCCGAATCTCATCCTCATCAGGATGTGGTGGATCATCCGGAGGCTCAACTGGGGGTTCATCATAGAACTCGTCACTAGGGTCATGGTCCTCCAGATGAGTACCATCGTGAGGGGTAGTGTCCCCGTGAATGGGTGACATAGCCACTACGGGATCAACACCAGGCTCTGGGCCTCAGTCGCGATGTGACTCAGAGCAATGACAATGGGAGGGCGACATAGACCTATACTCAAGAATGGGTCTGTGGGTGGGGTGCTAACTAACCCGATGGATGGCAGAGGAAGAGGTGTGGGTGAGGGGTACGACACTATAGGCTCAAGAGGTCGCTCAAGCTCACTCTCCGTCGGGGTCACGAGAGACGGGTCAGAATCAAGAGATATGTCACTCATTGGGTTAAGCACCTCACTGGGGTGAGAGCAATCCGTATCAGGTATCACTTCTGCCATGTCTGACGGAACAATGGTAGGCAGAGTGGTGTCCTCGGTGTGAGAGAAGCTCGTACTGCGGAGGTCAAAGTGATTATCCAACCGACCAGCTCTTGCGGATTTCAAAGACTGTTCGTAACGAAGGGCAAGCTGATATGTCTGCTCGAGGGACTTCGAGCTATGATAAGCCACCTCAGTACGAATGTCTGATCGAAGGCCAGACCGAAATCGGCAAGAGGTCATGGCTGGGTCTTCTCGGATATCGCTTCTCACAACTAACTCATCAAAGCGATCCATGTACTCAGCGACGGACATGGATCCTTGCCGAAGGGAAAATAATCGGTCGAGCAAGCGACTCCGATACGACGAAGGCAGATACCTCTGACACAATGTACACTTCATGTCCACCCAACTAGTGATGCGATGTAGACGGTCTCGCTCACGTGTCCTCTCAACGCTAGCTCAATATGCCCTCGCCTGATCTAAAAGTCTAAGTTTCGCAAACGTGACGCGACGCTCACCGAATACCACAAAATGGTCAAGATAATACTCCATATCCACGAGCCAATAACTGAAAGACTCGGGACTCGATGAGCCGTCAAAGGAAGGGGAAGCAATACGAAACTGACTCTCAAGATCTCTCTCGGAACGACGATCCTCATAGTAATCATTCCTAAGGTAACCGAGTCGTGTCGAAGGATCGACACGATCCGCTCGCGTGTACGGATAAGAACGATGACAGCCATCATACCGATCGTCTCTAGTGTAGTGGTCTCGTGTCGGTGGGTCAACATGATCTCTAAAAGTGGTGTGCTGCGATCGAGAATAATCGTCGTAGTAACGTGAAGATCTCCCTGACGGGGCTCTGTGAGAGCGGGTGCTAGTGGACTCGAGACCTCCAAGCCGAGGGGAGGCATAATTTTGACACCTAGACATAATAAAAATATCCTATAGACTCTACGACTGCGTATCGAAATGTGTGCGCAACCTACCTCTGATACCAATTGACGCAGGACGAATCTATAGGCGGCGAATAATCCGTGACCAAACCCTACATGCTATGCAAATCCGACGGCGTGAATCCAAATTAGATAATATATTTAAACATCCCACGCGCAATTAATTCACGGCAAAGCACAAATAATCTTTTAGGGCGAAAACAAGCTTTGGTTTTCCTCCGCGTGGAGGGCCAAAGCACGAGCGCGCGGCGAATAACCCTGCAAATCACAATAATATTCTAACAAACAACTACTATGCAAGATATCCAAAATAGGTACGAGATCCAATCTAATATAAATATGTTGAAAATAATAATCCAATACAAATTAGACTCACAAAGTAGTGGGCTGACCAAGACAATGAAGAATCTGGGTCCGGGTATGTAGATCGGCGATCGAAGGTGGAACCGGAGGCGTGACGATAATGGCGGTGGCTGTCCTTGGCGGAAAATAAGGAGATCGGTCCGGAAATGGAAAGATCCGGCCACTAGGAGATCGATCCGGGTGGGGAATGGATGGATCCGATGTGTGATAGCGGATCCGGGGTGCGGGAGGGCGTATGATGGTGGAAATAACGGATCGGGAGGCGAAACTCTAGATCTGGACTGATCTAGCGTTTTTAGGCTATTTAGAAGTGGATCCACGGAGAGGAGGGAGGCGGCGGCTTGGGGTGGCGGATTCGGAGGAGGAGGTGGCTATGGGAGTTGGTAGAGGGGCTGGCGGATGAACAGTGTTGCGGGTGAACAGTGCGCGGGTGAACAGTGCGCGCGTAAACAGTGCGTGTATGAACAGTGCGGCTGTGAACAGTTCCCACGTGAACAGTGTTTCTGCGGATTGTGGGGCTGCGGATGAGGGCTTCGGAGGTGGAAGAAGAAGGGGATGGATAGGGGGTACCTTGGGGGGGAAGAAAACCACCTAGGAGTCGTCACCTAGGGTTCCACGGCGTCGGCACCGGTGGATGATCGCAGAGATCCGAAAATTCTGTCTCCAAATTCTGCAATGCCAATAATCATTCCCCTACCTATCTATTTATAATAAAAGGAGGGTTAGGGCATCCCCCATCAACGACTATGATTGGCCGGAGGTGAGGCTACCCAAATACATCAAAATAAATGCAAACGTAGTAAAATAATATATCAAATCGATTCGCAACGCGAATCCGGACACATCTGTGGAGTCCGATCGTCGATCCGGGCACGCCATATATGGTAAGTCGCCAAATCAGCCCCGAGTGGGCCCAAAACTCGTCCTCGTGTTTGCTCCGCATCAAGTTCCTTCTCCACCTAAAGATAAAACTCCATCTCTCTCTTCTCCTCTACCTCTACTTCAACCTTCCTCTCTACCTCCACTGCTACCTCTACCTCCACCAGTAACAAAACTTACTGAGCAGCTTAAAGCATCTACCCAAATCCTACCTAGGCAAAGTCCAGGAGGACAAATAAAAAGAAAAAGAGAAGTCACCCCCTACTGGCAAAAATTCTCCAAAGAAGAAAGAAAAGAATATGCAAAGGAAAAAGGATGTCAATAGCCTTCTTCTCTAAATGGACCAGGCAAATTCCCAAGCCTGGTGCCATTCTGAAAGGACTCCTTCTCCTCCCAACTCTCCTGCTCATCCATCTCCTCCTCCTCCTCCTCATACAGACATCTCTTCTGTACCATCATCATCCACACCTTCACAAATACCAACTCAGTCACCTGCTCAACCCTCCTTTATTCCTCCTCCCCCTCCATCAAATATATCTCATCACAATGATACTGTCCCCTCTCCACCTTCATCACATTCTCCTCCTCCACCACCACATTTTGAACCATCTCCATCCACTGACAACCTCATCACTCAGTGCATCCAATCCACAGCCCAAAGATTTCAAGCAATGCTGGATGAGCACTGCTCCAAGATTCATTCCTCCATCTTACACATGCAGACCCAAATAGATGGGGTCAGTGCCTCTGTGCAAAGCCTGAAGACCTCTATCTCTTCCTCTAAGGTCACCAGATCTTTCTTAACCTCCTTGGCTAAGAAGGTCAAGAAGGGGGAGAGGTTAGATGAAGAGCAACTCTCCAGTCATAAATCTCTCTCACACAAGTCTCTTCCTACCTCAAAAGCTGATAGTCTTGCACTGCTCAAGACCATTGGGAATGAAGTAGTACCAGAGCTACATACTGAAGAGCAGACATCAGATGTACTGATTATTGCAAGAGAAGCTGCACAACAAGTGGATCTATTGCAAGGGGAGGCAAGTAGAGCAGAGAATGAAGCTGAAGAGGAAGCTGAACCTCAGGGGGAGTCAGATGTTGTTATACCTGAACATGAAGATAAGAAAGAAACTGAAAAAGAAGTAGAAGGCTCAAAAGAAGTTCCATCCCAGGGGGAGCAACCTGCTGTAACTCAGGGGGAGTTGAGTGAACTACCTGCTACTGAGAAGGGGCAACCCACCTCTCCAAAGACAGTAGTATTCACTAGGAAAAGAAAAATTCCTCCTACCCCTCCTGAATAATGTGTTGAACAATATTGATACAATCTATGCTTAAATTATGAAGTCTGTTTATATGATTTCTCCTTTCTTCTGATTACTTAGCATATTTCTTCTCTATATATATATGTTTTGCTGTAAAAGCTGATACAATTTCTCTCTAAATAGGGTTAAGACAAATAGGGGGAGATTGTTGGGGAAATAATTTATCTTAACCCCTAGAATTAAGAAGAATATAAATTCTAAGTATGAAAAATTAGGCTAAGTAAATATGCGTCGAATAGTATTCGACGCAACGTCGAAATGAAGTCGACGTCTCTCTCTGAATGAGTCGAAGTAACTCCAAACAGAATTCAACGCATTCTATGTCGACGTTACTCTGACTTCTAGTCGACGCATCTAGTGAAGTCGACGCACCTTAGTCGACGCTCCTTCCTTATTCTCCTCTCGACGTTCAGTCAGGATGAATTCGACGCTTACGTCGAATAGTAATCGACGCACGTCGATATCTACAAGAAATTCAAAAACACGCCAGATCTCTTTCCTTCTTTCTGTAGATCTGATTTTTATGGAATGATATTATTCTTTTATAGCCGTTCTGAATCAGCCTTTCCATCTATTTGATTCTTGGCTAATTTGATTAAGATTGTTATGGATATTATTTGAAATCAGAATGAATTCCTTTCCTTCTACAGAAATATTTATTATGGAAACTCTTATCTCTTTCTATTTCTCTGTCTGCTAAATGATTATTCCCTTTTAGCAATATATTTTAAAACAGAGCTATAAATAAGAAGGAGGTCGGCAGAGAATGACCTGAAGTGATCCACCATATTCATTTTGAAAAAGAGGAAGAGCTCCAAAGTGAAATGAGAGACAATTGAGAAATAGTGCTGCAGCAAAGATCAAGCTTTCTTCTCCTCATTCTGAAGTCATACTGCTGCAAACTCTGATAGCTCTCACTAAAAGAGAGAAAAGGACTACAATCTCCTTCTCACTATAGAAGAGAGATTTTATTCACTATTTTTTGTGCTTCTAATCTTCTTGCTAGGAAGAAGATTCTTTCTTGTTTCATATACTTCTTCTTCTCTTTCTAATTTCATTCTCAAATATTGTAAAAGAGTTTTTAGAATCTCTCTTCAAAAAATTCAGTTGTACTGGTTCTAAGAGTCTCCTTTTCAAAAGACTCAGGCTGGTTCTAAGAGTCTCCTTATCAAAAGACTCAGACTGGTTCTAAGAGTCTCCTTATCAAAAGCCTCAGTGCAAGATAGTGAATTCCTACCAAAGGGGGTAGAAGAGTGGACTACCCAAAGTTTGGGGAACCACTATATATCTTTTTGTTGTGCTGTGATTTTCTTCTTGTTATTTTTCTTCTTTACTTGCTTAATTCTTGTTGGTGTGTGGGAAGCTTAAATCTGTGATCATTACATATATATATATAATTATTAACTTTGCACAAAAATATTTTTAAATCTCTATTCACCCCCCCCTCTAGAGAATTCTAGTGAGGGTAACTGTGCACTTTCACGCTTCTTCCACTTGGTCAGCAATATTTCTTCCGGCAAGAGCCGCAGTTCCCCCGTTGTTGTAGCTTCAGGTAATAGAGGGCTCGCCTGAACTGCGTCGCCAATCTTCTTTTTGAGTAGGGCTACATGAATGGTCGGGTGTATACGGGAGCCTTCCAGAAGCGCTAAGGTATAGGCCACCGGTCCTACCCGCTGAGTAATGCGGAACGGCCCATAGTACCGTGGTTCTAATTTCTGATTCGCCCTGCGAGAGACGGAGTGTTGCCGGTAAGGTTGGATTTTGAGGAAAACTTCGTCTCCGACCGCGAATTCCCGCTCTGTCCGATGTCTGTCTGCCTGTGCTTTCATCCTGTCTTGAGCCGCTCTGAGGTTGTCACGCAGGAGGGCCAAGGTGCGATCCCGGTCATGCAATGTGCGGTCGACCGTTAGAAGAGCTGTACTGCCTGGCTCATAAGAACCCAAGGATGGCGGAGGGCGGCCATAAACGACCTCAAACGGGGTAAGCTTGCTGGCTGTATGATAAGATGTGTTGTAGCAGTACTCCGCCCAATGTAACCAACGGGTCCAAGTATGTGGCTCGTCCATCACGAAGCATCGTAGGTATGTCTCCACACCTCGATTGAGAACCTCCGTCTGGCCGTCCGTCTGGGGATGGTTGGTTGTGCTCAGCCGCAACCGCATACCTTGTAGCCGAAAAAGCTCCGCCAGAAGTTGCTCACGAACACCGGATCGCGGTCCGAAATGATAGACCGGGGCACGCCATGAAGCCGAACGATCTCTCGAACAAAAAGATCGGCTAAAGATTCCCCGGTGTAGGGGTGACCCATGGAGAGGAAGTGCCCATACTTCGAGAGTTTGTTGACCACGAACAAAATGACTGACTTGCCCCGAGATTTGGGTAGGCCGTCTATGAATTCCATGGAGATCGTGTCCCAGATATGGTGTGGGATTTCCAGCAGA
The DNA here is from genome assembly GCA_033032865.1 of Dactylorhiza incarnata. Lineage (NCBI taxonomy): Eukaryota > Viridiplantae > Streptophyta > Magnoliopsida > Asparagales > Orchidaceae > Dactylorhiza > Dactylorhiza incarnata. The sequence continues at coordinate 15,417,523 of JAWHQI010000030.1, forward strand.
GTAAGCAAGCCCTCTGGGGAGGTCGTTTCTTATTTCTGTCGTTGACATACCTCACACTGTTGCACAAACTGTTGAACGTCACGACGTAAACCTTTCCAAAAGTCATTCGCCCTCAGCCGTTGGAGTGTCCAAAGCACGCCGGCGTGGCCCCCCATCGGTGAAGAATGGAACTCATGCATCATAACTGTCCTCCAGGCTGACTTAGGTGGAATGACTACTCGGACCTAGTAATATAGGTGCCCTCCCTGTAACTAGTACCCTGGTGTGGTCGTTTGCCCCTGTCGTTGTGCATCCACGATGATCCGGAGCTCGGGAACCTGCTGCACCTCCTCCTGTATGTCGTCGAGGGAGTCGATCAAGGGACCCGAAATGTGGGAGAGCGAGCTCTCCGGAAGTCGTGATAAAGCATCGACGACCACGTTCTCCTTCCCTTGCTTGTAGACGATCTCATAATCATAGCCCAACAACTTGGTCAACTACTTCTGCTGAAAAGGGGAGGCTAACCGTTGCTCCAGGAAGTGCTTCAAACTCTGGTGGTCTGTTCGAACGTTGAAGTGATGTCCCAGCAAGTATGGCCTCCACAAGGCCACCGCGTGTATGATGGCTAGCATCTCCTTCTCATAGGTGGACAACCCCAGGGTCCTTGGAGCTAGTGTCTTCCTGAAATAGGCCAAGGGTCTCCCTTCCTGCATCAAAACTGCGCCAATCTCTACCCCGGATGCGTCGGTCTCCAACACAAACTCCTTGCTGAAATCCGGTAGAGCCAGGTCCGACGCAGTCGTCATGACCCATTTTAGAGCCTAAAAAGCCGCCTCGGCTTCCTTCTGCCACACGAAGGCATCTTTATGTAATAGCTGAGTGAGCGGTCTCGTGAACCGACGGTAGTAGCCCATGAGACCTAGGAATCCCCACAAAGCCCGGATCATCGTAGGACGAGGCCAGGTTATCATGCTCTCGATTTTGTGTGGGTCGGCCCGAACTCCCTGTGCCGAAACTAGATGGCCCAGATACTGGACCTCCGCTTGGCCGAAAGAGCACTTGGACTGCTTGGCATATAGTTGATGCTGGCGCAATATGGCGAGGACTTGCTTCACATGCTCCAGATGCTCCTCCCAACTGCTACTGTAGACCAGGATGTTGTCGAAAAAGATCAACACTGAACGGCGTAGAAGTGGACGAAAGATCTCGTTCATCACGGCCTGAAATGTGGACGGAGCGTTGGATAGCCCGAAAGGCATCATGAGAAACTCGTAATGTCCATCATGGGTCCTTTAAGCAGTCTTATGGATATCCTCCTCCCGCATCCGAATCTGATGGTAGCCGGAACGCAGGTCCAGCTTGGTGAATAGGCACGCTCCGTGTAGCTCATCTAACAGCTCCTCAATCATGGGAATGAGAAATTTGTCTTTGATTGTAGAACTATTCAGGCCTCAGTAATCAACGCAGAACCTTCATGAGCCGTCTTTCTTCTTTACTAGAATGATGGGCGAAGAGAAGGAACTGGTACTGGGATGGATGATCCCGACAGCAAGCATCTCTCTAACGCTACGCTCGATCTTCACTTTCTGTATGTGCGGGTAGCGGTACGGTCTGATGTTGATTGGTTCCGACCCCACCTTGAGCTGAATCGTGTGGTCTCTGAACCTCGGCAGGGGAAGTGTGTGCGGCTCCTGGAAAACATCTTCGTACTGGGTCAACACGGGTCGCATCTACTCCGGTACCTCTGATGGAATATGAGTGGAAGATGCTAGTCCCATGATCATCACTATCTAGCTTCCCTGTTCCCCCTGACGTTCCAAACTCCTGAGAGAGATCTCCTTCAGCGGAGATGATTTGATGCCGTGAAGGCAGTAATCCTTTCCAAGCTGTGTGAACTCCATGGTCATCTGGTCCTAGTCGAAGGTGACTGACTCTCTCCAACGGTCTCGACCACTGGACTCCTAGTACCATATCAGATCCCCGGATGGGCAGAAGGTAGACGTCAGTGCGGCAAGTATACCCCTGTATCCGCAGTTCTACTCCCCTCATCACCCCTTCACAGCTCAGTTTGCTCCCATCTGCTACCATGACATGGAAAACGGCGCCACGATGTACTGTGTGTCCCACCTTCATTGCCACAGTTGGGTTGATGAAGTTGTGGGTGCTCCCACTATCGATCAGAATTGCAACCCGCTCCTGGGTTACTTTCCCCGCTATGCGCATAGTGAGGGGGGTCGTATACCCCTCCATTGCCTGTTAATACACCCCAAATTCTGTCAGATCCAAATCTTCCTCTAGTTCCACCTCGGTGGTTTCTTCTTCCTCTTCCTCCTCTCTCAGCATGAAAACCTGGATCTTCTGGCACTTGTTCCCCGGGCCATACTTCTCATCACAATTGAAGCACAACCCTTTTTCCTTCCTCGCCTAAAGCTCAGGCCATGTCAGGCTCGTCACCGTCGGTCGGCCAAGTGCCGGATGGTCTCTCCTCGCGGGTGTCGGGGCTACCGTAGCTCGCACGGTAGTGCGGTTCCTCTGCCTGTTGAAACGTTCCTCTTTGATCCGTGCCAAGATGATGGCGTGACTTAGGCTTTGGGGCATGTATGCATGGACTTTATCACGCAGATGATCCTTCAGCCCGGTGATGAAGCAGCTCAGTAGTGTCTTCTTTTCCCATCGTACCCTGTTTGTCAGCCTCTCAAACTCTGTACGGTACTCCGTTACCGTCCCCTTCTACCGTATTTCTGAAGAAGAGCCTCAAAGTCCTCATACTCCAACGGATCGAAGCGGGCGGTGAATCCCTCAGTAAACTAGGCCCAGGGTGCGTAGCCTCGGCCCCTCAAGAACCACTGTGTCCACTGGTATACATCGTCCTCGAGATGGACGGACGCGAGTTGTACCCACTGCTCTTCGGGAATCTCCTGATAAGTGTAGAATAGTTCGGCCTTCTGTGCCCATTCCAAGGCGTCTCCGCCCTTGAACTTTGGAAAATTCATGCGTGTGCCCTTAGGTGGCCTGTACGCCATCGGGTTCACCTGTCCGTACCCACCCTGCTCCTGTCCACTTCCTGCTTGTCTGCGATGCTCTGCGGGAGGGTTTGGTAGTCTCGGGGGTCCGTGAAAATCCATCCCTCCTTGATGTGCTGTCTGTTGAATCCGTTCAACCCCTTCGCCACCGAAATGAGTCCCTCCTCCCTGGATTGCGATCTGTGGTCGCTGATTGCCCCATTGGCCATTGCTTCCGTGGCCTGCGTTGGGTCTGAAAGCTCGAGGAAGCGGAAGAAGACCCGCAACCCCTTCGATTGGAGCGCCTGAAACTCCTGCCGGTCGGAAAGTACCAGCCGAACCCTCGCCGGTGCACCATACTCCCCTGCGGCCTGTGTTGGCCTCGCTCTAGGCGGCGGAGGTCGTACCTGAGCCGGACGTGCTGCCTGGGAGCCCCCTTGCTGGCGCGGGAAGCATTTCACCCCCCATGGTGTCGATCGGCCTGCGTCGGCCTCGCTCCAGGCTGCTGAAGCCCTACCCGAGCCGAACGAGCCGTTCAGAAGCCCCCACTGCGCCGATCAGTTTCCCGCCACTGCTGCGCGTAGATCGGCCCGCGGATCGTCTGATGCGCTGTGCGGAGAGGTCCATCCGGTGTTCCCGTCGGGTTCATCGTTTTTCGTCTCCTTCCCCTTCAAATTCTGTGTTAGGAGGGCTTTTATCTCCTCCATGCGGGCGTCGAGCCGTTCTTCCAATTGCTTTGTGGACGTCTTCATTTTTTCCTCGATCGCCGCCACCGTATCCGTCAATCCGGTATAACCCTCTTCTAGGGCTGATTGTCGTGCGGCGTCTTCTTGCGTGCGAGTGGTCAGCATGGTCGCAGGATGATTGCTCTGAAACCAAATGATACGAACGTAGAAGAAAGAGAGCGAGATTGAGAGAGATCTAGAGAAGAAGGAGAGATTATGGTTAGGGTTGAGAGGGAAGAAGAGAATACCTGAATATTGATCTTGATACCCATCCAGGAGAGTCCCGGGGTTATAAATACCCCGGGACTAGAGGGGGGCTGTCCGGCCCCCTGAGAGCGAGATTGAGAGAGATCTAGAGAAGAAGGAGAGATTATGGTTAGGGTTGAGAGGGAAGAAGAGAATACCTGAATATTGATCTTGATACCCATCCAGGAGAGTCCCGGGATTATAAATACCCCGGGACTAGAGGGGGGTTGTCCGGCCCCCTCAATAGGGGCTGAACCGTGTGGTTCAGTATGGATGATGTCATTAAGGAAGCGATGTGGGAGTAGGATCTTTGCCAAGGACTCGTGCGTAAAAAACTTGAGCCAAGTTTAAGTTGTAATTAGTATTTACGTATTTACCAAGTCTTAGGGTTATTTAATTCTTTGCATGTGTTTACCTATATATGTATGTGTAATAGGTAGTAATGAATATGATTTTGTATTTTTCTCCTTTCAACTTGGTATCAGAGCCAAGACGTAACCCTAAACCCTAAGTTTCGGATGCTTCTACCTCCTTTGCTACTGCGACTCAGCCCAATGCGCATGCGGCCACCACCACCTCTTCTGATTGAATCATTGACTTAGGAGCCACCGATCATATGACTGGACCCTCCTCAGGTTTTGTTTCCTACACACCTTTGTTCAGTAAAGATCAGGTTATTTCTGCTAACGGCACCTTATCCTCCATTGCGGGCAAGGACATATTTCATGCTCTCCGATAATCTCGCTTGTTTCTATCCTTCATGCCCCATCTTTTCCCCTCAATTTACTTTCTATCAGCAATATCACTCTATCTCTTAACTGCTCAGTAACCTTCTTTCCTAACTTTTGTGTTTTTCAGGAATTGGGTAAGAAAGAATTGGTAGTGGTAGGAACCACGGTGGCTTATATTACCTAGACAACTAGCTTCCGTCTCAAGCTCTCTCATCTACTACCGTTACCGCTGATGATGTTCGACGATGGCATCTTCGCCTCGGACATCCTTCCCCTGTTTATCTCCAAAAACTATTTCCTGCTTTTATTATGCCTTTTATTAAAACTTTCGTTTGTGATGTATGTGTTATGTCTAAACATGTTAGACATACCTCTATGATTTTATCTTCTCCTAGTATTATTCCTTTTTCTGTTATACATTCTGATATTTGGGGTTCATCCCCTGTGGTATCTTTATCTGGTTTTCGGTGGTTTGTCACATTTATTGACTGTTTTTCGCGGACCATTTGGGTCTATTTGTTAATGAAAAAAAGTGATGTTTTCTCTTGCTTTCAAGTTTTTCATAAGATGGTCCAAACCCAGTTTGATGGCAAATTTATGTTCTCCGTAGTGATAATGAGGGGGAATATGATGATCGTGGTTTGTTTGGTTCTTATCTCACCAGTTATGGTATCTTGCACCAAACCACATGTGTTCACACCTCCAATCAAAACGGGGTTGCTGAACGGAAAAATCGACACCTCCTTGAGGTGGCTCGTTGTCTTCTCCATCCTATGCATCTTCCCAAATCCTATTGGAGTGATGATGTCCTCACCGCTTCTCACCTTATCAATCGCCTCCCTTCGAGGGTCCTAGGTTATGCTACTCCTATTAGTCGTCTCTCTTCCATGTATGTTGTTCATACCTCTCACCTGTCGTCCTGGGTATTTGGGTGTGTATGCTTTGTGTATGTTCATCTGCCTCATAGGGATAAACTTGACCCTCGGGCTCAACGTTGTGTCTTTATTTCCTATTCCTCCACCACTAAAGGATATCGGTGTTATCATCCTCCTTCCCTTCGCATCTATTGTACTATGGATGTTACCTTTAGGGAGGAGGAACCTTACTATATGGAATCAACTCACTCTCTTCGTTAGGGGGAGATTGATGACATTGTGTTGGATACTCCTGTCCCTCTTCCTCTTATTCCTTCTATACCAACTCCTATTTAGGTACCTCCAGTTCAGGTCCCTATCCCTCCAGTTCAGATATCTTCGTACTCTTCTCTGATGTCTCGTCTTCCTTATATATACCACCGTCGTCAACTAGGGAAACATGCCACTTCTGTTGCTCTGCTACCAATGCCCGCTTAGGACCCAGGTTCTGGTGATGATGATTTACATGCTCCTCTTACATTGCTGAAAGGTAAAACTCTTTGTACTCAACACCCTATTTCCAATTGTTGCTTATCACTACCTTTCCCCTGCACATCAGACTTTTGTTTCTTCATTATCCTTGGTTACCATTCCTAAGACATGTCAGGAAGCATTGGGCATATCCGTATGGACACGGGCAATGGAGAAGGAGATGTCTGTGTTGGATAAAAATCATACATGGGATGTATCGTCTCTTCCTCCTGGAAAGAAAGTCATCGGTTTAGGATGGATGTTCTCCGTCAAGCAGAATCAGAGGGTAAGGTTGAACGATACAAGGCTAGGCTGGTTGCCCAAGGATACTGTTACGATGTTGCATCCGCCGGAGCACACAACCTTGCAGGAGCCATGGGAGCGCGTGTGGAAGCCGCCGTGATATTTCTTCGTGTACTTATTATTATTAGTTAATTAATTAATATTGATTAATTAAATATTAATTAATATTAATTAATTTAATTAAAGTATTTTGTAATGATATTGCCCTCCCTCATCTATATAAGGGGGAGGGGTATGTGGGTTAGGGATCTTTGGGCTTTTAGGGTTTTGGCTCTCATTTGAGAGATGGATCATTGGAGGAACCAACCTCCTTGATCTTGGCCGGAGTTCGCTCCGGATTGTATCCGCATTCTTGTTTATTGCAATCATGTCTCGCCCTTTGTTCGATGATGTATCAATGATCCGACCTGCCGACCTCCGTCTGCTGCCCTTGCAGCCGCCGGGAACTAGCGCCGTGCTCGACCTCCACCTCCTCCACGACATCCGCAATGACCTCCGGACTTTGAGCAACCTCATCGCCAACCACCTGGCCAACATCCAACGCATCAAGGAGAAAGTCTTTGGGGAAACGCAGGAGGATGCTTCCTCTCCCTCCAACGTCGAGCAGACAGCCCCCCGTCCTCTTTCCAGCGTCCACGCACTGGCCGCGGCCCAGCCTCCTCCATCGCAGCTGCGCCCGGATGCTGCCGCCCCTATCCGCAACAAGGACGATGCTGTCGTCCAGTACCGAGACCTTCCACCGTTCTACGCCCGCTGTGCGCCTCCTCTAGTGTGGCCGCTCCAGCCGCCTCATTCAGCGCTGCCACCCGACCTCTGCTCCCGCCAGGAAATTTGCCCGCAACACCGATCAAAGCCGACGAGCTCAGCCTCTAGGACCGCCCCTATGGCCGACGGGACCGGACGCGACCGCCTCTATCTGTTGACGCGCTTTTCTGCCCCCCCTGTCAGCGACCCATGCCTCCCCGCCTGCACTTCTCCACGCCTTGCAATCCTCGCCCTTTTCTTCCCCATGGGCCCCACCTCAATTAATACCATGCATTCCCTTTTGTTTATTTAAACCCACCCGTACCTTCTATTTCCCATATAGCCAGCTACCACCTCCCCCCAAAACTTCCAAAGTTACTTTTCTCCCATCCTCTATTGTCCCATCATCTTCTATTCTTTTCTCCCACATCCCTTTAAACCCACTGCTGCCCCCACTAAAAGACATACCTCATCTTCCTTCACCCCCTCTTATCTTATCTTTTACACTCAGCAGCTACAAATTATACGTCTCTTCCATTGTTAAAGACCCCGACAAATTTTGTAATCTTAACCGTGAGGACAAGGTCAATTTTCAAGGATGACGTATTGTTACGATGTTGCATCCGCCGGAGCACACAACCTTGCAGGAGGCATGGGATCGCGTATGGAAGCCGTCATGATATTTCTTCATGTACTTATTATTATTAGTTAATTAATTAATATTGATTAATTAAATATTAATTAATTAAATATTAATTAATATTAATTAATTTAATTAAAGTATTTTGTAATGATATTGCCCTCCCTCATCTATATAAGGGGGAGGGGTATGTGGGTTAGGGATCTTTGGGCTTTTAGGGTTTTGGCTCTCATTTGAGAGAGGGATCATTGGAGGAACCATCCTCCTTGATCCTGGCCGGAGTTCGCTCCGGATTGTATCCGCGTTATTGTTTATTGCAATCATGTCTCGTCCTTTGTTCGATGATGTATCAGATACACTCAGACTCAAGGAATTGACTACCATGAGACTTTTGCTCATGTAGCAAAGATGGACTCCATACGTCCTTCTATCTTGTCCTGCTTTCTTAGGATGTGATCTTGACCAACTAGATGTGAAGAATGTTTTCCTCCATCGTGAGCTCGATGAGGTGTACATGAAATTTCCTCCTAGTTTTTTTCGAAAGGTGGCAGAAGGCCTTGTTTTTCGTTTGCGGAAGTCATTATATGGATTGAAACAGTCCCCAAGGGCATGGTTTGGCCGGTTCCTCAAATCTATGATGAATTTTGGACATGTGCTGGCTCAATCTGATCATACCATGTTTATCCATAGAAATGAACAGAAGATTGTGATTCTCATTGTCTATGTGGATGAAATTGTGAGTACGGGTGATGACATTGAGGAGATCTGTAACCTCAAAGCTCTCTTGTCAGTTGAGTTTGAAGTGAAAGACTTAGAGAAGTTACGATACTTCCTGGGTATAGAAGTGACTCGGTCGAGTCAAGGTATCTTTATATCTCAGCGCAAGTATGTATTGGACCTACTGAAAGAAACAAAAATGCTTGTGTGTGTTCCTGCTAATACAGCCATGGAGGAAAATCACAGGATTAATGGGGACTGTAATGGAGATCGTACAGATATTTCAAGCTATCAGAGATTGGTTGGGAGACTCATATACTTATCTCACACCCGTCCAAATATCACATATGTCGTAGGTATCTTGAGCATATATATGCATGCTCCTAGGATCAGACATCAAGAGGCTGCATATCGAGTATTGCGATACTTGAAGAAGACTCCCGGTCGTGGGCTTCTGTTCTCCCAGAACAATCACTTGAAGATCGAAGTCTTCACTGATGCGGATTGGGCAGGATGTCATAATGACAGGAAATCCACCACCGGCTATTGTACGTTTGTTGGGGGGAATTTAGTGGCATGGAGAAGTAAGAAGCACAATGTTGTTGCCAGATCTAGTGCGGAGGCGGAGTATCGTGTCATGTCTCAGGGTCTTTGTGAAGGACTTTGGGTGCATACCATGTTACATGACCTGGGGTTCAAGGAGAATGCTCTTATCTCCTTATACTGTTATAATAAAATAGCGATCAGTATAGCTCATAACCTTTTCCAGCATGACATGACTAAGCATGTGGAAGTGGATCGACACTTTATTAAGGACCACCTGGATAAGGAAATGCGTTCACTCCTTTCGTTCAGTCTAAGGATCAACTAGCTGATGTGTTCACCAAGAGTTTGGGATGTGATATGTTTGCTGATACTATCTATAGAAGCTCGGAATGACTGATATTTTCTGCCCGACTTGAGGGGGAGAGTTGTAATTAGTATTTACGTATTTAACAAGTCGTAGGGTTATTTCAGTCTTTGCATGTGTTTACCTATATATGTATGTGTAATAGGTAGTCATGTATGATTTTGGTATTTTTCTCCTTTCAACTGTTTATACCGCCGAAAAGAACCCTCAACAAGTAGCTTAGTCAAGATAGCTTGTTAAGACCTAGGCAGCAAACACCTTTGTCAATATGTTAGACCAAGGACTCCCGTTGAGAACTTTATGATAGAAGAAATCATCTTTTCATAAGGCTTCGGGACATGTGTGGATAGATCACTTTAGGGTAGACTGTCAATCATAAATTTTAGTTTTTAGGCGTTAGGTATGTAAAACATTTATTACATAATAACTCTCATATATTATGTCACGAAGGAGGATACTGATGAACGTGATAGAGAAGACGCGACTAATACTTGGTGGGCCTATTCCACGCAGACCGCACTTGCATGCGGCGTTGCTTAGGCATCAGTTATCTGTTATTTTAACATTTATATTTTCGCAAATTCTAATTTCTTTTTTATTACTACAATGCCCAGTTCGATTTTAAATACCCTAGCTATCTTGTATTGTGTTTCTTTTCTCTTGGATGAATGGCGAAGTTGGAGTAGGACTGGCTAAGAATGTTTCTTGGTTCTATCTTTTCCCATTTCTTCCTCTTGGTGAGAAACCCTAGAAATCCGCACTAGGTAACATATTATGAGAGCTCCTTGTAAATAACCCTAGTAATAAGTTAAGAGAAATACTTTTCTGAATACACAACCTGAAAGTGCAGAGAGTCATGAGAACATTAACACCTATCACTCTAATGGGGGTGAGTCGAATATTAAAAATATTTTCCTCTAATCACACAACACATCCATATAATCACACAGAGATATACAATAAAGTAAATGCAAGATATAAAATTCATCTATAAAGAAGTGACACATGAAATTTATAGAGGTTCCCCGAACTTGGGTAGTCCTCTCTTCTACTGCAGTAGGAATCCATTGACTATCCACATGCCAAAGTCTTTTAATAAGGTGACTCTTAAAACTATTGAATCTTTGCGAGAAGCATCACATACAACTGGTGACTACCAAAGAATTATTAAAAGTCAATGGATTCCAACGGTTCCAAAGAATTATTCGCATCCCGTTTCCTCCATGAGGGATCGGAACATGGTGGTTCAATAACGGTTCCATCAATATGCCCATACAACTGGTGACTACAGATAGCATGTTGAGCGGACATCCAAAGACATTGTTGTTATCTTCAATGATCCAGATTGCATATAGCTCCGAGGGGGGTCACTTGCGGGAACAAATTAAGGAGTGGATGAGATCTCAGAAGAATCACCCATGGGCAAGGAAGAGGCACTCGGTAGAAGGAATCAATCAAAAAAGGTAGAATCACCCATGGGCAAGGAAGATCCACCGGAGAGGACACGATAGGATGTGACCATGATGTCTCCGGTGGCTGTCATGGATGTTAAAACGGCCGGAGACACACATATGCCGGCTGGACAGGCGGAGAGAAGCCGGTTGTGGGCCTGGACCGAAGGAGCGGCATGAGGGAGTGGAAAAATAAGGCCGGAACTAGAAGAGGAGCTGCTGCGGTGTTGGAGAGAGATGTGTTGCGGTGTTGGAGAGAGATGTCTTGCGGTGGAGAAGTTGTTGCGGTGGAGCGACGAGGCGCTGCTGCGGTGGAGAAGCTGCTGCGGTGGAGAAGCTGCTGCGGCGAGCGGAGAAACCAGTGTTGTTGCGACGAGCGGAGAAGGTGCGACGAGGAGAAGCTTCCCTAGGCTGGTGTGGCTTCAATGAATGGAGAAGGCGTGCGGAAGAGAAGCCTTGGAGCAGCTGGGAGCGACGACCGGCGCGTTCGTTCGCAAGCGAGAGCAACGGGTTCGCTCTGATACCATGTAGAGAGAAACGGGAAAAATCTTATTACGTTAAAAACGATTACACATACATCAGTCTTACCACCATATATGTATAGATCTGACGCATGACATCACGTGTGACATGTAAAATTATCATATATTCAACTACTTATCCTCGATGACAAGTGGTTAGGAGCGAAGTCCTATTGCTTTGATACCATGTTGAGGGACAGAGATATAAAGATTCTAAGATGTACTGTTTAATGTAGATTTTTAATATATATAATAGAGGTACCGTCCTTATTAACAATAGATGAATTATTAAGATGATACTCCTTGAGAAGTAAACTGACGGTTAAAGTATGATTTTTCTATTGATACTTTAAAATAAACAGGGTAACAGACTCACACCTTTTATGAATACATGGACTTTCTTATCCCCTTTGAATCTTGATCACCATTTTCCATTCCGACCTTTATGTATTGTTGTAATTTAATTATATGATGTACTTAAAGGTCCCTGAAAGGTACAAGTGTATAAAACCATTACATGATTATCCATGCTCTCTTTTTTAAACGAGTTCTATAGCATATAAATTTTTTGTCTGTTAGGATTCATCTGTAGCTAAATTTTCAGGTACACTAGAGCATGTGGGCTATTGCCAATCGTTGACTATGAGAAGGCTAAAAAAGCACTTCAGAAGGTTTATGATTTCAATGTTTTGAAGTTCAAGGGTGGAAAGCGAGGTGCCGTTAATGGAATGAAACCAGACGGCACTGTTGATGTGTCGGCATTACAGTCGAGAGAGATTTGGTCTGGCGTTACGTACGCCGTTGCCGCAACCATGATTCAGGAGGGCATGCCTGAAGCTGGATTTAAAACCGCACAAGGAGTCCATGAAGCTGCCTGGTACAAGGACGGACTTGGGTAAGTTCTTAAATTCTAGAGAGTTTCTTACATTGATTTTAAATTGTAAACAGCCTTTACAAACTTCAGATATGCTCCTTTCACTCTTCTATGTCAAAATTAACTTTGTCCCGGAATTCACGGTAGTCCTAGCATCCTTTAGTTTATTACTTTTGCTTTGCTGGCATTGATGCTATTCTGTCATTAGAACCTTAACATCCAATCAGGACCAGTCAGTTTAGGTCGAGGGACACGAGATCTATATTATGCACGGAGATACATGAGTTTTCTAATGCGGAACAATATTCTCAACAAGCCCATTCACTTATAGGTAGGATGCTTGACCTCAAAGATAGATTTTTAATTTTAATTTGATGATTTGGGAGTGGGTCTGTCTCCTTAGCCTTCTTTCTGATACAACAATATGTTATGAATCTTCCGTCGGTTATCTAGTTAAATATTATTGTTGCACGTCTTTATGTATTGAGTCATGTTGCGTTGAGTCAAGTTATGTGCGTCGTAGTATTTTATGTGTTTTATATTTCGCATATTTTATTACGTTCGGGTATTTACGCCCGTGCCATTCGGGACCTTGAGGTCATGACATGAAGGTAATCAATGAATGAGAAAGTTTCTTCCAAGTAACCCTTCTAGGGCTTCCTCTCTTCCCCTAAAGTACTTCTCTCCTTCCTCCACCTTTTAGGGTTTCATCTTCTCTCATCTCCTCTGCTATTCTAGGGTTAAGACCCCTTTGTATCATCGCTTCCACGCTCACCGCATCCTCCGACAAACCACCAAAACGAGCACATAACAAACTTGGTATCAGATGCTCTTTCCTCCCCTCCGGCCCAACATTTTGGTTCTGTTGGTCCAACAGTTTTTGTTCTGTTGTTCCAACAGCCGCACAGTCACGCCGGCTTCTGTTTCTCCATGCACGTTTATCAGTCGTCCACGCCGCAACCACGAGTTACATCCATGTTCGTCAGCGTCGTTTCCTCCCTCAAGCCCGATGAGACATTCTCGCTACTTTGTCGACGCAATCAAGCCGTTACGACACCCTCATCGACATCGACTCCAGCAAATCACCTCCTGGCATATTTCCTGGCCGACGCTCGTTCCCCTGCGTCTTCCTCTCCATCCCACAACTTCCTAGCCATGTCGTCATCAATTCGACAACCCTCTGCTTCCTCGCCGACTAAGCCCACACGCATTCCGCTCCTGCAAGCCGTCGTATCTCATGATTCCTCCATCCGCCGCTTCGTCTTCGAACGGAGGCCTCCGCTCCGTCAACTTCGACGACCGCCCGGGATATTCTCCCTTCCCCCATCCGTCGCACGTCTCCATCGCATCGAGCCAATTGCTTCGTCCTCAAGTAGACCCTCTCCTCTTCTGCAATTTCGAGCAAGTCTCCCGATATCTTCTCGAGCCCCTCAGTCCTGAGTCGCCGTCCCCAACGAACCACACGTTCCACAGTAGTCCCTGTGCTATCGATTCAGTTGATTGAAATTTTTGATTAATTAAGAGTGGTTTTACGAGCACACCAATTTCGGCTATGGACACACCAATTTCTAAAAATTATTATGCGCCTTTTAAAAATACTCCTTACCCATGTATTTTTAGGAAACGCGTTCAACATGAAAGTTGTAGACCTCAACGAGATCTACAACTTTCGTGTTGAACACTTTTCCTAAAAATGGACGCACAAGACGTACTTCCAATAATTACGCCCATGTTTCAATCAGGGAGGCAATACGTCTTGTGCATGCATTTTTAGGAAAAATGTTCAACACGAAAATTGTAGATCTCATCGAGGTCTACAACTTTCATGTTGAACACGTTTCCTAAAAATGCATGGGTAAAGAGTATTTTCAAAAGGCGCATAATAACTCTTAGAAATTGGTGTGTCCATAGCCGAAATTGGTGTGCCCCTAACACCACTCTTAATTAATCTACTTCTTGATTAAATGATTAATGATTACGTCAATTAAATTATGGAGAACAATGAACTACTCGCACAAATACTCGCTCAGCTTGACAGTTCTTGATTAAATGATTTATTATTACGTCATTAATCTTTAGCTTGTCTACATACTTTATTAGAACTATGTATATCATTCCTAAAACTAATAGGTTGTTGGTGGAGTGACCAAGATCTATATTCAATGCACAATACTACATGAATTTCCTGACCTCAAATCAAAATTTTTAATTATAACCACCAACGAGCAAATGACATTTAACACCCCTATTTAATTCAGGCACATTTCATAAGCCCGACCGGCAATTGGGATATGATGCAAACCAAACAACAGTAATAAAATTGGTATCATTGTAGGAAAATAACTATATTACACAGCGGAAGTAAATAATTGGATCTAAGGTTAAAAAAATACCTCATTTTCTGATTCACAGAGCCAGCTAGAAATAAAAAGTGAAAGAAGTTTGAATAACTGAAAAATTAAACAATGTGATGCAGGACGGTCCCATATGACAGGGATATAATGGGTGATCACTAGATGCAGCCAATATGAGATCCGATGACTTTTAAACTTGCAATAACTTTTCTTTATAAATCAATTACGGACGATAACCACAATTGTTAAATCATACAAGAAAGGAAACAAGTGAGATAGTATAGGCGCGAGAGTGTGCAAAATCAACTCACTAATTGAATGAGCAAATACAAAGAACAAAAAAATTGAAAACAAAACTTATAAGTCAATATACCTTCAAGTAGAGAACAAACACGAGAGAAATAACATACACACCTTGGACTTTGCAAAATAATTAAGAGGGAGGGCTGGATGTGCCTTTGGAGGGTTGTAGGTAGTCGGAGAAGCCACCCGGGGTTCAGACCCTTCTGTCGATGAGGATGACTGTCCGGGTCGTAGTGAGAAGTAATGTGGCTGAGTGGGGTTCCTGGACAGCAGCTGGAACAAGCAGGAAGGCTTCTACAGCAGCCCTGGTTCTCTTCCAATAGGGACAGCCGGCTGGAGGAGGGATTTAATTCCAGCAGGGCTGCTGAATGGAGATCTGGACAGCAACTGGAAGAAGCTGGAAGGCTGGAACAGCAGTCCAAATTTCTGTAATAGGGGCAGACGGCCAGAGGGGATTCAATTCCCGCAGGATTGCTGGAAGGGGATGGTGGCTCGGGTGGGAATGTGGGTGACAGAGTAGTTCCACGGGAATTCTGGAGAAATAAGGGAAGTGGAGAGGGGTTTTAAGGGGAAGGAATGGGAAAGGGGCCGTCTGGTAGAGGAGTTAAGGAAGTGGTGGGGCTACAATTTAGGAGAGATTCGTAAATTAGGGGACGTGGGTTTCGGGTGGACTGAGTGGGGAAGTGGGGGCTTCAGTTAAGGAGTAATAAGTGGCTCCAGTGTGGCTGAGAATAAGGGGAGGAGAGTGGCCGGCTGTAGAGGGGGAGTAGTGGGGGTGATGGGCCTTATTTTTAGGAGAAATGGTTAAAATTTAGGAGAGGAGAATGTGGGGTAGTGGGGTAGTTATGGTGGTGGTTATGGGTAGTGGAGGTGGTTGTCGGTGGTGGCAGGAGGTGGCTGGTGGTGGTGGTGGTAGCCGAATATATTGTCATGATCCGTCTAAAATATAATCAGAGTGCGCTTCGAGCGGGTCGTGATGCCACAAGCATGGGGAAAGAAACACCATGCTTGTTAGGCGGAAACAAAAATAGCGTAATAATTTGGAGAAAGACAATATCCTTATGCAAGAGTCTTTTTAAAATATGACAGTGAAGGATAAATACACATGCATTTCAAACAAAAGCCCATGGTAGCATCAAGTATCCAAGCTCAATAAGTTAAGACAAATAACTCTTGATAACTGTTAGAAAAGAGATTAGAAAAGCCCATATAATAGACCCATCTTTGGGCCCTTTATTCCTTCTCCTCATTAGTCCCACATCTTGTATAGGTTTTTCTTTCTCACCTTCTCTACTATATATTTGTATTCTCCCTTTGTATTTAGATAGATGATAAATATATAAAAGTTTTGGGGATTTCTAACATGGTATCAGAGCTTCGATTTTCGTTCTGAACCCGCGGTCCCCGTTTTTTTTTACGGTCTCCCCCCCTGTGCGGTCTTCCTCCTCCTGTGCGGTCTCCGGTTTTGTGAGACCGCCCCCTCCCCTCACCCCCCCCCCCCCCCCCCCCCCCCCCCCCCTCTTTCCTTCGTGCTCCCTCTGTACAACCCCGATATTCGCCAGGAGTTGGGCGTGGATTTGAGAAGCCAGCAATCGGGGGAGGTGACAAAGGAGGCGAGCCAGAGTCTCGGAGTTCGCTCGCAAGAAGGCGGGCGAGCCGGGCACTCGCCGACCGCTCGAAGGAAGGCGGGCGAGCCAGCTCTTCGCGGTCCGCTCGCAGCGACCTTCTGGACAAGTCGGATCCTTTCCAAATTCTCGTGTTCTGCGAACTCCAATCTGCGTTCGCCGAAATCTGTTCTGCGCTCGACGAACTCGCGTCACGTTCTTAGTTCGACGAATTGGTTTCTCAGCTCGGCGAACTCAATCGTCCCGCCGGTTCAGCATATTTACACAAGGCCGAGGCGAGCTCGCAGGAGAGCACGCGAGTCATGTCCCTGCGAGCCCGAGTCTCAAAGGCCGCCCGCAAGAAGGTAGGCGAGCCGGGCACTCGCCAACTATCCGCCAGGAGGCAGGCGAGCCAGACACCCGCCGACCGCTCGCAAGGAGGATGGGCGAGCCAGATCGTCGCGGGCCGCTTACAGTGGTGTTCTGGGCAAACCTGTTTCTTCCTAAGTTTCGGTGTTCGACGAAATCCGTTTGACAAACATCATTTCTCGGTTCGACGAACTTGCTTCTTAGTTCGACGAACGCCACGCTTCAGCCTCGACGAAATCGTCTCAGCGGCTGGGCTGGGAGGGCCGGCCGTCTCGGCAGCTATTTCTGACCCGTCCCAGCGGACCCGCTGCGACAAGCAATTGTCTCAGCGGGCTCAAGCACCTTCTCAGCGGGAGAACTCGCAGGAGGAAGTGCGAGACCCGACCTCGGGGGATGTCATCAGAAGAAGATCTTCATCAGCATTCGAAGATCTCCTTCGGAACTCGAAGATCTTCATCAGCATTCGAAGATCTCCTTCGGAACCCGAAGATCTCCTTCGGAACCCGAAGATCTTCATCAGCATTCGAAGACCTCCTTCGGAACCCGAAGATCTCCCTCAACATTGGAAGATCACCATCAGCACTCGAAGAACTCCTTCGTCGCTTGAAGGTCTCCTGCAAACTCTGTAGACTGCTCAAGAAGAAGAAAGTACTTAGTTTTTCTGAGAGGTGGCCTGTCACCCTCAGGGACCCTCATTCAACTGCAATTGTAACGGGATGCGACCTCTTCTTCGCGCGAGAAACGCTAGTTCTCCAGACGCGCGAGACGCGAATCTGGTGTCGTGAGTTCCATACGTGCAGGATGCGAGTTCCAGAGACGAGTTCCAGATGCGCGGGACGCGAACTTTTCCTCTCTCGAGAGACGCGAGTTCTCCAGACGCGCGAGACGTGAACCTGGTGCTTCCTTCAGACCCAAATTCCTTCCTCTGCGACCTCTTCCGGAGGATCCTCCAAACGCGAGTTCCTACCAGACGCTTCCTCACGCGAGTTCCTTCCTCAGCGCGCTCTTCCGGCATCATCCGCGAAATCCTTCTTTAGTGTTTACGATTTCTCTTAATGGCAGACTCCTCGAATTCCGACATTCAGTCCTCTTCGATCAGGACTCCTCCGCTTGTTGATTATCCTCGAAGCCATGGTTCTTCCAGCTCCTTCAGGATTACTACTGTCCCTTTGGACGGTTCAAACTATCTTGATTAGTCTCGCGCGGCTCAGCATGCAATCCACAACCATCAACTATATTGGTACATTGATGTGACCGTGGTTCAACCTCCTGCCATTGACCCCTCATGGAGGAAGTGGGATGCTGATAACTCTCTAGGTCTCGTGACTTCTCCACCCCGTCTCCTTTGGTATATCGCAGTTACATGCTCATGGACTCTTGCCTTTGATATTTGGACTCGGGCACGTGATTCATATTCCTAAATTGGTAGCTCCACTCAGGTGTACGAGCTTACCCGCCGTCTTCTCAGTCTTCAGCAAGGATCTTCTGGTGTTGCATCATATTTTTCTGAATTCGAACGTCTCTACCAGGAACTTGACTACTTTGGCAATTTCACTCCCGCGTGCAGTGTCGATGCTCGGGCATTGAAAACAAAGGAAGACCAATACCGCATCCATGTCTTCCTTATGGGTCTTAACATGGATTTTGACATGGTTCCCGCACCCATGTCCTGAACCGTCATCCTCTTCCCTCTTTGCGCGAAGCCTTCAACATGGTTATGGGTGATGAGGATCGTCGTCGATCTCTCCATTCTGACAAGGATCTAGATCGTTCTGCTCTGGCTGGCATTCGCCAGGGCCAGCCATCCACTGGCCCCTCGACTAAGATTTGTGATCACTGCGGGAAGTCAGTATATGTTCATGACTCCTGTTACCGCCTTCATCCTATCTTGCTCCTGTACGTAAGACTGATGGTTGTCATGGCAAGGGTGGTTCTCACAAGCATAATTCTCGTCCTGCTGCCCATACTGCGACGCTTGTACTGAGAAACTTCCCTCCGAAGGTTTTTCCGATGAAGATCTTGTTTCTCTGTGCCGCCTGCTCTGGTATTCTGGCACCTCTTCTACCGCAGCCTTTGCCACTTCCGGGGCCCCCATTGCGCAATTTGCTTATGTTGACCCATCGAGTGGATCATCGACTTTGGTGCTACCGATCATAGTACATCGACGCTGTTAGGATTTACCCCATTCACACCCCTCTCGGGACGTGATAAAGTCATCACTACTAATGGCTCTTCCTTTAGAGTGAGCAAATGGTATGTCTTTTGTTCCTCTACCATGCCTCTCTTGTCTGTCTTGCATATCCCTACATTTCCTCGAAATTTACTCTCTATTAGTCGTTTGACTACATTCTTAAACTGCTCAGTAACATTTCCACCCGATGGTTGTGTTTTTCAGGATCTAGCAACGAAGCAACGTATTGGCAGTGGTAGGAACATTAGGGGCATGCATGTCTTGGACCATCCTCCTGCCCAAGCTCTCTCCAATACCGCTGCTCCCACCTCTGCGGATGTTCGAGGGTGGCATCATCGTCTCAGACATTCGTCTCGCAATTATTTGTCCAAACATTTGGAAAAATAAACGCCTGCTCGACCCGGTGCCTCCTCATTACTATGAATCTTCCCAAATTATATTGGGGCGAAGCAGTCCTCACTGCGGCGTACCTCATTAATCGTCTTCCCTCCAATACCTTATTATATGTCTTCCCTCTATCTCGATTGTCCACCAAATGTGTAGTCCACACAACTCATTTACCTCCCCGTGTGTTCGGATGTGTATGTTTTGCCCACATTCATCAACACACTCGTGATAAATTGGATGCACGTTCCCTGAAATGTGTCATTGTTAGATACTCCTCCACTACAAAAGGCTATCTTTGTTAACATCCCGCCTCTCGTCGTTTCTTCTGTACCATGAACGTGATGTTCCGTGAAGGGGGGCCTTCTTTGGCTCACGATAGGGGGAGCAGGACAACGATGTTGACGTCGTTCCAACTATTCCCCTTCCCATCCTTCCACATATTCCCCGTTCTACCGTGACATTGCATATTCCTACTACGGATCCAACTTCCATGACCCCTCCTGTCCAGCCCATAGTTCCTGTTATTCCAAAACTTATTTCTCCTCTTCCTTAGGTCTATCAGATACGTAATGCTGGTGTTAAGGTGCTACAAACCCCTGTCATTCCACCACAACTGATACACTCTTCTGAATTAGACTCTGATGAAGACCTCCATCAATCTCTCATGCATTGGAAATGTAAGTCAACCTCTTCTACATTCCCAATTGCAAATTATATCTCATATCACAATCTGACTGAGTCATATAAATCCTTCATCACCTCTTTGGCCTCTGTTCGTATTCCTGACACTTGGCAGGAAGCAATGGATATACGAAAATGGAGAAAAGCAATGGCAGAAGAGATGTTTGCATTAGAGAAGAACCAAACCTGGACTCTATCACATCTCCCGTCTGGAAAGAAACATGTTGGCTCCAAATGGGTATTCTCTGTCAAGCAGAATCAAGAAGGTATCGTCAAGAGATATAAGGCACGTCTTGTTGCTCAGGATATACTCAAACCCCTGGTGTGGATTATCGCGAGACTTTTGTGCATGTTGCCAAAGTGGGCTCTATCCGCATTATTTTATCATGTGATGCATGTCTTGGATGAGATCTCCAGCAATGTTAAAAATGCCTTTTTACATGACGATCTTAAAAAGTATACTTGAAGTTTCCGTCGGGTTTCTTGAAGCAAGAAGCAAAGTCTGTCAACTCCAAAAATCTCTCTATGGGTTGAAGCAATCTCGTTGTGCTTGGATTGGAAAATTCCAAAAGGCCATGACCATATTGGGATTCAAACAAGGTCACTCCGATCATACCCTCTTTGTTAAGAGGAATGCAGAGACGGTGTCGGTTCTCATCGTCTATGTCGACAATATCATCATCACGGAAAATGATTTGAAAGAAATCACGTGGTTGAAAACACGCCTATGTAAGGAGTTCGAAGTCAAAGACCTAGGAAAGTTAAAATACTTAGGAATTGAAGTTGCGCGATATGAACGTGGAATCTTCATTTCTCAAAGGAAATATGCCATAGATCTACTAGAGGAAACATTGATGCTTGGTTGTGCTCCGGCAGATACCCCCAATGAAGCAAAATTGTAAAATTGATGAAGACAAGGATGGTGAGAAGGTGAACTCGTCTTGCTATCAAAGACTGGTGAGGAAATTAATCTACCTCACACACACTTGCCCTGATATCACACAGTTTGTTGGGATCCTTAGCAGATACATGCATTCTCCCATACTCAGACATCAAGAAGCAGCTCTGAGAGTGCTACGGTACCTGAAGAAGTCTCTTGGTCGAGGACTCCTATATTCTCTCCTAATGGGCATTTGAACGTTGAAGTATACACAGACTTTGATTGGACTGGAAGCCAAGACAACTGAAGTCAACCACTGGATATTGCTCCTTTGTTGGAGGAAACCTCGTGAGCTGGCGAAATAAAATAAAATAAAATGTAGTAGCATGGAGTGCAAAAGCATAATACAAATCAATGTCACAGGGAGTATGCGAAGGGCTTTGGCTCAAATCTCTAATGCAGGATTTAGAGCTACAAGATGAGAAGCCTATACGACTATACTGTGACAATAAAACTGGTATCAACATTGCTCATAATCTTGTTCAGGAAGATCGAACAAAGCATGTTAAGATTAATAGACACTTCATTAAATATCACCTGGAAAAGGCAACATTTGCACTCCTTTCGTTCAATCCCAAGATCAGCTTGCTGACATCTTCACCAAAGGCTTGAGCTATGACACCTTCAA
This sequence comes from Dactylorhiza incarnata, assembly GCA_033032865.1. Lineage (NCBI taxonomy): Eukaryota > Viridiplantae > Streptophyta > Magnoliopsida > Asparagales > Orchidaceae > Dactylorhiza > Dactylorhiza incarnata. The sequence continues at coordinate 15,439,208 of JAWHQI010000030.1, forward strand.
TGATAACATCTCCAAGATGGGAATGATCGACATATACTCCCATCTTGAGGGGTGGCGTTGAATTATAGCCCATTTCGGAGTTAAATAACTCATTGTAAAGGCCCACTTATAAGACCCATTTTCCTCCTTGTATTTAGTCCAACACCTCTAATCTTGTTTAGGTTCTCCTTCTTTGTGGATATATATATATAGAGGAGCAATGTAATAGAAATTCTTTAGATTATTGAAATAATATTTTATTACATCTCTCTACTAGGTTTGCCTACATTTCACCCTTGTGGTGGGGGACCCTTCCTCGGACCCTCACTGCGTGGCTATACTTTGTGCACCTGGCTGCCCTTTTTATGTCGGAATTCCTTCATGGAGTTGAGGAATCAATTTTATGTTCCTCTTGTTAATTTATATTCCACTTACTGAGCACATTCTGATTATTGAGTCCCCGATGACAACCGAAGGTTCCCTGACCTGATGCGTCCCTTATGCAGGACACGGACTCCTATCTGTCTGTTTCCAAGCATGGAAGTGTGGGTCGTCGACCCCATGTTTGAGGCTCACACGGTCTGCTGGCCCTATGAGTATGATGGTGCGCATCCATCAATTATGCGGGAAGAAACTCACATGCCCCCTTTACTGATCATCTAGTGATTGGTACGATCATCACATTATGTCATCCACTTAACGCCACTAGTTTGAGGCTCATTACATGTTCAGTCTTTTATTTTTAGCCTAATTGCATTCTACATCTTTAATCATTTTTGTTCTTGTTATAGGATGTAGGTATTCATGCATTGATCTATGTGTCGCAATATTAAGTGATATGTCTAGCCAAGAGGAATCAAATTTCTTACCTTGGTGTTGCAATGCTCGTAAACACGACGTGACAGCATGACTCTTCTAGGTTACTCTGAAAACACCAAGAATTCTTCTCTGATTAATAGTGGGGATCTCCTTCTCCTCTTCTCCCTAAGACCCCTAAGAGGAAAGATTGTCATGTTCTTACAACATCAAGGATTAAAAGGACTATTGGGAACATATTTCATGAATGAGTACGAGTGAAGTTCGAGTACGAGTGAAGTTCGCAAAAGAGGGGATGATCTCACCTTGACTCACAATGTTGAATTGGATATTACAAGGCTTCTTCGATCAACCACCAAATGTAAGCAACCTAAAATTTAACCCGAAACCTGAGACAATTAAAACGTCAAAGGAATAAATCTAGGGATCATCCTCATCTTATTGTTGGGTAGGAAACCGATTAAAACTCATTATAAATGTTGGAATGAGGAAGTGAAGAAGAGGAGGATCCTCAACTGTAGGTTTAAGTTTAGCTCTTCCCCAACAGTGGAAATACAAAAAAGGTGTCGATAGTTTATTGAACTGGAGTCGAAATCCTCAATTTCTGCTATCAAGCGCACGAAATGGGACATAGGAGTTATGTAGCGCGGGGAGGGGTCATAGAGCACGGTTTTTCCTTAAGTGAGAGGGAATCGATTTTTTTATGAAGAATAAATTTAAGTTTTTCACTTAATTACAAATACGCCACTGTACACTAAACCACAGTATTTCGTCAATGAGCACTCCCGTGAACCTCTAAATCGCACCGAAATAAAGTAGCAAATCAATTATAAAAAAAAATACCTCGATCAGATGCTGGCGCTGACAAAAATATATTCTTGATCGAATCCTGAAATTGAAAACGAGAAGTCAGTACAAATTTTGAATGTTCCATGGCACCGGGACAAAATCCTTTTCTTTTTTTTTAACCGTGAAGTCTTCTACCACTCTTTTCCCTTAGCATACATCTTGTCAACCATCAAACCGGATGCAGCAAATTTCTCCAGCTCCTTCCCTTTTTTGGCCACTACAATTTTTCATTCCGGGTCCCGATCATAATTTTGTCTGGGATGTTCAGTCAACCATTGCGTATTTGCTCATGCAATTTTTGTGTGATGGCACTTATCATGTGTGATCAGCACGGTCGCATAATGATCGTGCGGCACGATTGTACTGAACCCTAAATTTATGTCTGGGCCGCGGAATCAAAATACAGACCTTTGGCTGATCTGCCACCATACCGTCCTACCGCAGTTTTTTACTCAATTTCTACACCATGGCAGGTGCAGTTTTTTTACTCAATTTCTACACCATGGCAGGTACTCGTTCCAGACGCCGGAAGCTTGGAACAACAATGATGAGTATCGATCTATAGGCTACATGCGTCCTCTGGCCATCTGGGCGATGCAGTGGGCATTGTCGCCGCCTAAACTCCACAAACAGCTTGGGATTCAAGTTCCGGGAGACGGCCTTACGAACCACCAGATACCGTTTTCGAAAGTAGCGAAATTCCTGGAACTGCCAATTAATGATTCCAAGAGCTCTCTCCGTGTTGTCTTGGGTTATATTTGGGGCAAAATTTGGTCCAAATAATATCCCGGGCCCCAGCTACCCTTCCGAACTACCTCTGCTCTTCTTGCACAGGATCAATAATTTGCCCGGCTATACAAATAGCGCCTTTTTCACCCTGAGTCTGTGTACATATTCCTCAGCGAACTCCATTGAAGAACATTTTGTTGGTGTGATTAAGATGTCATGTTTTCTGTCAAATTTTCTAAACTGTAATATTATGCTATTTATAAAATGATAATTCTCATTTTTGGATATCAGTTCAATCTCACGCACGCATGCATGGTGTATGCACATGTGCCATAAATATTGCACCACATTCCATGTGATTAATATGATACTCTTATGCCTCCCGTAGCAATTTCCAAAGCATAAATTAGTCTTCATGTTGACCAACTTTAGATGAATCATTATGCTTTGCATGGATGGGCTTAAATTCATTTAGGCTCTGTTTGGCCTAACTGTGGCGGTGGAAAAAAAACTCAATTCTCACCGCCATCGTCCTTTTTAGGTTGTTTGGATGAGGAGCTTTTTAAAAAGAGATTTTACAAGAAAAATATTTGAGGGGGTTTGTTGAGCAGCCGATCTAACATGATTTTCTAAAAATCGTTTTCGCTGCTTTCAGTTTTTTATTCGAATGTTTTCTTCTCTCGTTTGCGATTCTTCAACCATTTGTGATCTTTACTTCTCGCCGTTGACCCTTTCTTACATGTTTATTTAGGATTTATATAAAATTTATTAATTTATGTGATAAATGATTAGCATAAAATATATTTTTATTATTAAAATACTAAACATCTATATTTAATAAAGTTGTTATTCCAAACATGAAAAACATAATCATTTTTTTGAAAAGCACTTAAAGGAAGATTTTTCAAATAATCTATAACTTTTTCAAAACATCTTTCTGAACAATTCTATTGTCACTACTGATTTTCTACCATTGTTTTTTCCACCGCCGCCCCCACCCCAAATAGAGTCTTAGTTTCAACATGAATTTGTTATTATCCAAACATTGAGCTAATAAAACATAAGCAAGATAACTATCCTTAATTTGGCATAACCGAAAAGGCAAAGAAATTTTTATATATTAACATGCATAAGGGAAAAGTACACTACTATTGTATTATTATATAAAGTTTTTTAACTTTAGTAACCCAAACCGAGTTGGGTCTATCATTTATAAACTTGGGCATTGAAATAAGTGCTCACCAACATTAGCGATGGTTTGGCAAGATGATGGTTGTCATGAATGCTGTTAACCATCATTTATGAACATCTAACCTCATCTAAGGAACTCCATCCACTTTTACGTTCAAAAGTATGTTTTTTTGTTGCGATTATTACTGTTATCATGTCAAACATATATTCTATGATGGCGTCGTTTTTGTCCAAACACATCGGAGTAAAAACGCCGCATAAAATAATGCCTAGATCTAAAAAAAACAATGGCTGTATAAACTTGAATATTACATGAATGATAAAAGAAATGCAAACTATATCATAAATTTATTTTTATTAAAATCAGGTCTATTTTTAGAATTCTTGTAGGCACAAGGCCTCAAATAATTTTTTAGGTCTGCTAAGCCCATCAACTTTAGCTTTTAAATTATATATTGACTTTTTAATTTAATACATAAAACAGAACAAGCATTTAATTTAAATTTTTTAAAATCTCAGCATAAATTTTATTTCTTTAATTTCATAAATCTTCTTTCGAAACGTAAGGAGAAACATCAAAATATGAACATCAAGCAATAACAATTAATCATTATGGTCTGCTCTTAATAAGTTCTTTCCTATTTTATAATTTTCACATATATTCATCAAGACTCAAAGGTATATTATTCTTTTAGGGTGCTGTTATAAGCAAACCCTTTTTGGTTGCTAGCAAACCAATTTCTATGAGTTATTATGCGCCTTATGAAAATACGCTTTGTACATGCATTTTTAGGAAAAGTGTTCAACACAAAAATTGTAGATCTCGTCGAGATCTACAACTTTCGTGTTGAACACTTTTCCAAAAAATGCACGCACAAGGCCCTAAAATCACCTTGATCGTAACTATAGTGAATTTTTGAAAATAACAAGAAAATACGCCTTGTACATGCATTTTTAGGAAAAGTGTTCAACACGAAAGTTGTAGATCTCGATGAGATCTACAAGTTTCGTGTTGAACACTTTTCCTAAAAATGCATGTACAAAACGTATTTTCAAAAGGCGCGTAATAACTCATAAAAATTGATTTGCTAGCAACCAAAAAAGGTTTGCTTATAACAGCACCCTTCTTTTAATAGTAGATTTTTTTCTTACAATTCTTCAACTTGCAATTCAATATCACTATCTTTTCTTTTCCTTTTTGGAAAATTTCATGCTCATTATACAGTTGCATTGAACATGAATTTTATAACATTAGAAGATAGTACCTCAAATCCGGTTCAGAATGAACTGAATCTACATTAGAGTTAGTATATGTCATCAAACAAAGAGCATCTTCATTCTTAGAGCTAGACTACTTATATTTCTTGTTGCTAGCTGAAAATCCGTAACACTAGCATATGAGTTATCAAATTTAATTTGTCTTACTAAATTTGAAACTTTCATCTTATCTTCCTCAAGTGTGTGTAGCTAGACATTTCACTAACACCACTTCAGAACTATTGGACTTCTACTTCTGACTCTTTCTAATTTACTGTATGAGCTTTTTCCTTCTTTTTATATTCTTTCTTCTACGCTTCTTTCTGGCTTCTCTCTTCTTAAGGCCCTATTCAGCTCTCCGTTGAGGGTCCGGCGTGGTGCGAGATGAAGGCATGACAAACAGGCATGGTGGCGTTTGGCGAGGCCTTACGCCGCGCCATGTGGACCGGAGCCTCCGGCCGGAGGGGGAGGCCAACATGGCCTAGGTCTATTCTTAACTTTTCTTTCTCAACTTTTTTTTTAGTTCAAACTTCACCAATCAGAACGAAGATGCCCTCGCTTGTTGGACTCATGAAAACTCATGGATTCTCTTTTCTAACCTGAAAATTTAGGTGGCTATTGATTATCTTGAATATATGTGTATACACACACACACACACACACACACACACACACACACGAGCAGCTCAGCACGGGCTTCGCCCGTGCTCACTTACAGCCGCACCTACGTTTGAGCGGGTTGCGCCCACAAAACAAATACATATGAGTACTCAAAATGATCGTAAAAAATATAAATATTAACATTTTTATTTTGTAAAAACAAATAAGATTGGACCCGCGTTCAAGCGGGCTTCGCCCGTGCTCGCTGACTCTTAGCGGCTGCACCCGCGTTCAAGCGGGCTGCGCCTGCAAAATAAATACATATGAGTACTCAAAATGACTGTAAAAAAATATCAATACTACCATTTTTATTTTGTAAAAACAAATAAGATTGGACGTAAAAATATTAATTTTCCTCCCTCTCCCTCTCTCTCCCTTCCCTATTTCTCTCTCACCTCCCCTCTCTTCCACTCTCTTTCTCTCTCACGTGTACATAAATATAATAAATCTATATATATAATAATATTATATTATATACCCCATCTCTCTCCATTTCTCTCTCACCGGGACAATTTTTTGCTCCGTGCATCGTGCCCTCCTCTAGGAACGGATTTAAATAGACATTTCAAAATTGAGCCAAGCCCACTCTCACCTCCTCCTCTCGACGAAAAGTTTTCCCTCTCGACGGGGACGATGCAGGTTTAACCTAGGGGACGGCCAGTTCCGCTCTTCCGCGGCCTCCCTCCTCGCCGGCGAAGCCACACCTATCGACCGGAAAAGCCATTGTTGCCGGCACTGAAGCGGCGCTCTTCCTACCTTCGACCATCTTCTTAACCGGAGGTGTGTTTTCTGCCACTAAACTAGGTATAGTTTTTACGTTTTCCCACGGCCTCACCTCTTTGCGGACTCAATGTATGTGTAGTTTGAGATTGGGCAAGTGTTTTTCAAGATCAATCGTTTACCGAGCATTCTCCCCCGCAACTGCGTAGTCCTATGCCAACTGTATTTGAAGGTCATTTGCCAACTCTATTTCGTTATACAACTGTATTTACAATTTTACATACAACTGTATTTACAATTTTACATACAACTGTATTTACAATTGTATTTCAATTGTATTTCAATTGTATTTACAACTGTATTTACAACTGTATTTCTTTTGTTGTACTCAGATGCCTGGAAGCAAATATTTGAGTTGCCGATGTGCTGTCTCGACGTTTGTGGTGAACACACGTCCCCTCCTCGATGTCATTTCGGATGATTCCAAGCATATTTTGAGGGAAGCAAATGTTTTCCCTTTATTCTCGATGCCCTCATTGCCAAGGTGGATGATAATATGCGTGCACACACACACACACACACACACACACACACTTGTTGCTTGTACATCCAGCAAACCAACTTGCTGTGCTTAAAAATAAGAAGATAGGATTGGTCACAGGACTAGTCACTTGAACAACATTTTCAATTCATCATTAAGATTTCTTAAAATAATAGGTGTTCTGTTCACAATTTCCCACCAAAATGGAATATTACAAAACATGATTCGCTTCATGGTTTGAAGATCTCTGGGATGATCGGAAAATTAAACGACAAATCCAACTCAAAGTCTTCTTTAGGAACAAAATCTGTAGGATTGGCCGATGGAGTTGATTGATGCGCATGACTTGGAGAATCGAGGAAATTGTGCTCCGGAACTGCTCTTTTCTTCGCTGCAACTTTCTTTCCTACAATTGAGAACATAAGTTTTATTAAATTGCTATGACAAAATAAAAATCAAGTTTTTTTGGAAAAATTTGAGATAGGAAAAACAGCACTTGGAATTTTGTTGCTTTTCTCCCAATGTGCTTTAGGACGTGCGTTCGAAACGCCTTTTGGCCACTTTGTCGGCGGGTCCCTTAATTTTGTGTCATTTTTGACGTTCACATTGCCATCCCCAATGACCATAACTTCAACCCTCCGAGCCAAATCATTTATGGAAGTCATAACAAGTTCCCTTGTCAGTTGGCAGCTCTCAATTTGGAGGGCTAAGTCATATGTAAACCCCAATAAATGGTTCCTGAAAACCACATTTGATTTTCATTGGGCCATTGAAGGTGTGTGTGCATGGATGGTAAATACCTTAGCATTCAAACTGAATCGTTTGAGTAAATATTGGGCGGGAATCTGCTTTACATTTCTATGAATGAATATCCGCAAAACATGTTTACATAGAATACCTTTGGTTTCAAATCCTCGGCAAGAACATTCTACTTCGCATGTACTACCATTGAAGTTTACAAACCATCTTTTACCGATCTGAAAGTGAGGTTAGATCTTAAAGTCACTCTAGATGGGGGGTGAATAGAGTATTAAAAAGTTTTTCACTTAATTTTATAGCGGAATTAAAATAGTGATACTTATATGTGTATTGCAAAGTGAGTTATAAAACTAAATAAAGAAACACAGCACACAGCACAGTACAGAAAAATAAACAAGAACACAGAGGACACAATGATTTTATAGTAGTTCCCCAATCAACCTGGGTACATCTACTCTTCTACCACCCTTGGTAGGATTTCACTAGGTTTTTGATCAGGTGTCCTATCACCAATGGGGTTTTGATCAGGTGCCCAAAACACCAACTGAGCTTTTGATCAGGTGCTCTAACTAAACTACAGGTTTTTTTTTCAGGTGCCCTGCCACCAAGGGGTTAACTTTTGAAGAGAGTTAGAACCCTGTACAGAATGGGATAAAGAGGGTTTAGATGTTCTTCTCTGTCAATAATCTGAGAGAAGACTAGTGGAATGTGTTGTTATAAAGCTCCCCATGTCTGATAGAAAATAGTTGACAGTTGAGGATGAAGCTTTCTCTTGAATGTAGATCTTCCTTGATAGCTGATGAATCTGAGAGACAAATGTTTCTCAGATTGTTTGTTGCTCTTGAAGATCTAGAAACTTGCAGCAGAGACTGAGAGAAGGTGTTGATGTTCTCAGAGAATGAAAGGTGCTGCTTGAGGAAGATGAAGATCTGCAAGCTTTTTCTGTATATTTCTTTCTTCTTCCTCTCGACTGTATTTTTCTTTTTTTTTCTTCCTGCAATGCTGTTCTGTAATAATGTTCTGTAAATCTTCTTCCTTATTCCTTTTTAAAATCTCTGGCTGATTTGAAATTCAAATCCCTTAGTTTTAGGAATAAAATATTCAAAAGAGATATTCTTGGAACTGCAAATCTGATACGCTTTATTTCTTTTCCCTTTTCATGAAAGTGTCATTTTCCAAAATATGTCAACGACTATTTTTTCGAAATATGAGAGTAAATAAAAGAAAATATAATATCCTTGACTTATATGGAAGAAATAGATCTGTTGCTGATTATCTGAGTTCAGATAATCATATAACTGATCTTCTGAAATAAATCGGCTGAAGAGAATTTTCGTCGATCTGAATAAATTCGTCGAACATAATCTGGAGTTCGTCGATCTCAAGCTGGAGGTCGTCGAACTGAAAGATAATATCTGATAAGCTAGCTGGAATATTGAATTCGTTGAGCTGAGAAGAACTTTCGTCGATCTGAATCAATTCGTCGAACACTGAGACTTGGTCGAATGCTGAGACTTGGTCGAACGCTGAGACATGGTCAACCGCTGAGACTTGATCAACCGTTGAGACTGAACAAACTTGTCGACCGCTGAGACTTGCCAAGTTCATCGAATGCAGGAGCATGTCGTTCATCGAACGCAGAGAGGAGTTCATCGGACACAGAATGAGTTCGTCGAACGCAGAACCTTGGCAAAGTTCGTCGAACTAGAGCATGTCGTTCGTCGAATGCAGGATGGAGTTCGTCGAACGCAGAAAACTTAGCTTTTCCTTAGTTCTAACAGCCTAAAACCTTGACCCTTTAGAATATACATTGGGGTCAACTTAGTCCTAATAAACAGATAGTGATCATAGCCCAAATCAGTAATAGGGTTGTTCCAACAATATCCCCCTATTTGGGTTAGGACACTATTTGAAAAAATTGAATAATAAACAAAATAAACAACAGAGCATATATATCTGACAGATTTTAAACATTTCAGCAGATATAGAATATGATACTCTAAGTTTTGAAATTTTACATTTAAAACAGAAATGATAAAAACAAATAATCAGAACCTTTTGTCTTTCTCTGAATTCTGACATTGCCTTCAGCTTTCTAAATTTGATTATCTGAGCTGTATCTGCTATATCAAACAATATTTCTGAATCTGCATTTGCATCTTTTGCTTTGCTTATAAATCCTTGCCTTCAGCATTTTTCTTTGTTTATCTGAACTGAATCTAGCTTTCTGAAAAATTTTGGAACTTAAGTTGGAGGTTACTTCACCAAATCAACTTGAACTGGAACTTGAACTGAAAGCTTTATAATCTGAATCTGCATTTTTCAGCTTTAGCTTTTGTTGATCTGAACTGTAGCAATAACTGAATTGCTTTGTTGATCTGATTTGAACTGTAGCAATATCTGTCATATCTGAATTATTTCTGAATGATTTTTGCTTATTCATCAACTGAATGATTTCTGCTTCTTCATTCAGCATCTCCCCCTGAAACTTGAGCTTCTTCATAAAACATCTCCCCCTATCAAAAAGGAAAGCATCTCCCCCTGACAAAAAGGAGTTTCTTCAAAACATCTCCCCTACCATAAAGGATCTTCTTCATGAAACATCTCCCACTGCCTAGTTTCAGGAAGGCCTGAAGCTAGGCCCCTAGAAGAAGGGACAGTTGAATAGGAGGTAGGGAAGGATGCAATTATTTTGAAGAAATATTGCCATTGTTCCTCCAAAAGAAAATAGAGATCAAGTGCAAAGGAACTAGAAAGAGAAGCATTTCTGTAAGCATAAAGTTAAAATGAAATAAAAGATTTGATTATAAGGAAAGATTAAGAAAAATAGACTTCATCAAAACTGCGTTCGACGAAAAATAGATTTTCGTCGATCTCAGTTCGACGATCTAGACGACTTCGTCGATCTCCGTTTGACGAACGACTAGATTTCGTTGATCTCAGTTCGATGAAGTGATGGGATAAGTAGAAAATTTAATTTTTTTCAATTGATTGAATCTCTATCTATCATTCCTAGCTGATTTATAAAGAAGATATGTTTCTTTTCATCCAAGGGCTTGGTGAAAATATCAGCTCTTTGTAAGTCAGTGGGAATAAATTGTAGGCAAATTTTATTTTTATCCACATTATCTCTGATAAAGTGGTGCCTAATTTCTATGTGTTTAGTCCTACTATGGAGTACTGGATTTTGTGCTATAGATATTGCACTAGTATTGTCACAAAATATAATTGAATTATTTAGATTGATACCATAGTCTAGGAGCTGATTTTGTATCCGCAATATCTGTGAGCAGCAACTACCTGCAGCTATGTATTCAGCTTCAGCTGTTGATGTAGACACAGATGTTTGTTTCTTACAAAACTAAGACACAAGCCTATCACCAAGAAACTGACAAGTTCCTGATGTGCTTTTCCTGTCTACTCTGCATCCAGCATAATCAGAATCTGAGAATCTCGTTAATTCAAATTTTGAAGCTGTCGGATACTAGATTCCTAGATTTGGACAACCCTTTATATATCTCAAAATTCTTTTTAATAAAATTAGGTGAGATTCTTTGGGGTTAACTTGGAACCTAGCACAAATACATGTATCAAACATTATATCAGGTCTACTAGCTGTTAAGTAAAGTAGCGAGCCAACAATTGCTCTATATACTTTCTGATCAATAGGTTTCCCTGTTTCATCAGTGTCAACAATAACATTGGAGGGCATGGGTGTTTTCATGGTGGAAGCATCAGACATACCAAATCTTTTCACTAATTCCTTAGCATACTTGGATTGTGATATGAATATGTCATTTGGAGTTTGCTTCACTTGAAGACTAAGGAAGTAAGATAGCTCACCCATACTACTCATTTCAAATTTAGATTGCATTAGGTTAGAGAACCTTTTGCATAGATTTGAATCAGTAGAGCCAAATATGATATCATCTACATATATTTGAACTAGTAAAGTTTGATTTGTATGTATCCTGAAAAATAGGGTTTTATCAACTATGCCTCTACAGAAATTGTTCTCCAAAAGAAAATTAGCTAAGGTCTCATGCCATGCTCTGGGAGCTTGTTTGAGACCATAGAGAGCTTTATTAAGCTTAAGTACATAAGAGGAGTGAGTTGGAGAGATGAAACCTGGTAGTTGATCCATATAAACTTCTTCTTTGATGTCTCCATTCAAGAATGCACTCTTCACATCCATCTGGTATACTTTGAATTTCTTGAAAGCAGCAAAGGCCAGAAAAATCCTGATAGCTTCAAGTCTTGCAACAGGAGCAAAGGTCTGATCATAGTCAATTTTTTCTTCCTGTGAATATCCTTGGGCTACCAATCTTGCTTTGTTTCTGACTATGTTGCCTTGATCATCTAGCTTGTTCCTGAAGACCCACTTGGTGCTAATGACTGGATGGCCTTTTGTTCTTGGAACCAAATCCCATACCTTGTTCCTTTCAAATTGATTGAGCTCCTCTTGCATTGCAAGAATCCAATTTTGATCTTGTTCTGCATCTTTTATGGATTGAGGTTCAATCTAGGATAGGAAACAAGTGTGCATCTGATTTTGGTGTAGTTGATGCCTTGTTTGAACACCTGCTGAAATATCTCCAATCACTTGAGATATTGGATGATCTCTAACTGTGATGTGATCAACAGTTGGAGTTGGTTCAGCAATAGTTTCCACTTGAGGGACTTGTTCAGCTGTCACTTGATTTGAGTTGTCAGCAAGATCTGGATTATCCTCTTCTTCACTGTCTTCAATTATTTCATTTGATGGAAGTAGAGAATCTTTATTCTGTAGATCCAATCCATTAAGTTCTTCACATGAGCTGGTACCTGCAAAGTATGTTTGGTAGAGGTGGTATTCCTCTCCTCAATTAACATGTTAGTTTCATCAAAAGATACTTGCACGGACTCTTCTATCTTAAGAGTAGATTTGTTGTAAACTCTGTATGCTTTACTAGAAAGAGAATATCCAAGGAATATGCCTTCGGCAATTTTTGCTTCAAACTTCCTTAGATACTTCTTGTCATTGTTATGCACATAGCATTTACAGCCAAATATCTTAAAATAGTTAACCTTACGCTTTTTATTCTTGAGTAATTCATAGGGAGTTTTGCCCTTAAGTTTATGTATCAGGCTTCTGTTCAACACATAATTTGCTGTGTTCACTGCCTCTGCCCAAAAAGAGAGTGGCAAGTTTGCATCAGCAAGCAATGTAGTTGCTGATTCAATTAGGGTTCTATTTTTCCTTTCAGCTACCGCATTTTGTTGAGGAGTTCTAGGAGCAGAGAAACATTGCCTGATCCCTTCTTTTCCACAGAATTCTCTCATCAGAAGAGATTCAAACTCAGTGCCATGATCACTTCTGATCAATGCAACTAGAGTAGAGTACTCAATCTTGATGGACCTGAGAAAGTCTGTCAGAACACTGAAGGTGTCAGACTTGTTCCTAAGAAAGAACACCCAAGTGAATCTTGATAAGTCATCTACAATAACTAGAGAGTAATGCTTCCCTCCTAGACTTTGTATTGCAGTGGGTCCAAAAAGATCCAAATGCAGTAAGTACAAAATCCTAGGTGAATCGCTCTTGGATAAAGATTTAAAACTACTCTTGGTCTGCTTACCTAATTGACAAGCCCTGCAGAGTCCTTCCTTCTTGTATGAACCAGAAGGCAGTCCTCTAACAAGATTGTCCTTAGAGAGCTTAGAGATAGTTCTAAGGTTAATGTGTACAAGCCTTTTATGTCATAATTCATTTATTTTACTTATAGAATTAAATAAACAAATATCTGAGTTGGCAGAGTCAAAATTAACTAAATAAATATTTCCATGTCTAATACCAGATAATACATCTATGTTTTTATTATTGGTAATAAGACATAAGGAATGGTTAAAAGTTACTTGATAACCTTCATCACATAACTGACTTATGCTGATGAGGTTGTGCTTCAGACCCTTGACATAAGCTACCTCTTTGAAGGTGACTGCTCCAACTTTGATCTGTCCATAACCTTTGGTTTGTCCACAGTTGGAGTCTCCAAATATCACTTTGGGTCCAAGCCTTGCCTTGTAGTTGCTTAGGTTGGCCTTGTTTCCTGTCATATGCTTTGAGCACCCACTATCCAAATACCATTGTTCTTTTAATTTTGGTTAGCCCTGTACCTGCACAACAGAAAAAATAAACTAGTTGTTTTTGACCCAGACTACCTTGGGTCCTTTTGTTTTTCCACAAAAATCAGAAATGAAAGACATCTCAGGCTGATCCTTATAACCTTGTGGATGATATCTCCTTGGAGGAATTATCTACTCAGTAAAAGGATTCTTAGTATATTTTGAATAAGAATTCTTCAGATTTTCAGTAAATTTTCCGTTCGACGAACTGGGCTGAGTTCGTCGATCGTCGTTCGACGAAGTGAAGTGCTTTCGTCGAGCGCCGTTTGATGGATATATATACTGGAATTCTGAGCTCAGATTTCGTCGATCGCTGTTCGACGAATTCTTGTCATTTCGTCGAGCTCCGTTCGACGAATTCTGTTGAATTCCTTTATTCTTAATATTCTTGCTTGAAATGTTCTTACTAACATCTACTACCTCTTTGCTCTTGGCAGAGATGAACTTTACTGGTGTAGAAAGTATGTTCTTCTTAATAAGAGGTGGCTCACTTGATGATGCACCTAAGCCCAGTTTGCCACTTAATCTGTCATTCACTGTGCTTGTGATGTCCATCAGTTTGATGCTTCTCCCATTTAGGGATTCTTCAAATTTCTTAGCTTCAGACAACTTGTTCTCAATGAGAGCAATGTGTTCTCTGGAGCAGCCAAATCTTTCTTAAGAATAGCATTTTCTTCACTTAGTTGGTTCATTTCAGCCAACTTATTTCTGAGAGAGATTATTTCCTTCTCAGATTTGATTAAGTCTAAGCAAAGAACTTTGAATTCATCTTTGAATTCATTTGAATTGAAATCAAAGTTTGAGATTACCTGATCAGCATCATTGTCAGACTATGATTCATCTGAGTTGTTTGCTGAGGCATTGATAGCCATCATGCAGAAGCTTCTTTCTTCTTCATCATCCTCATCATCACTGGAGCTGGATGAAGATGCATTTTCTGACTCACTGCTTGAGTCATAAATAGCCATCAAGCATTGGTCTTTTTCCTTTGATTCTTCTTCATCTTCAGAAGAACTGGATGAAGACTCTGAATCAGTTTCACTCCATGATTCTGCTACAAACCCTCTTCCCTTATGCTTGTGTATGTGGGATGATGGCTTGCTGGAGTGCCTCTTTTCTTCTTTATCTTTTCTCTTTTCTTTCTTTTGGTTCTCTGGACACTCTAGTAGAATGTGTCCAGGTTTCCTGCAGCCAACAACAACAACACTCAAGCCTTTCTCCCACCATAGTGGGGTCGGCTATATGGATCCTCTGTCGCCATTGCGCCCTATCTTTAAGCATAGTCTCATTAATGCCTAAGTACATCATGTCTTTCTTTATAGTTTCATTCCAAGTCTTTTTTGGTCTACCCCTCCCCCGTTTAACATGTCTAGTGACTAAACTCTCACAACGCCTAACAGGTGCCTCTAATGGTCTCCTATGTACATGTCCAAACCATCTTAAACGAGCTTCTTGCATCTTCTCTACAATTGGCGCCACTCCTATCTTATCCCTGATACATTCATTCCTAATTTTATCCAGTCTCGTGTGACCACACATCCACCTAAGCATTCTCATCTCCGCGACTCCCATTTTTTGCTCGTGTACACCATTCACTGCCCAACACTCAGAACCGTAGAGCATTGCAGGCCTAATTGCAGTACGGTAAAACTTGCTTTTAAGTTTTAGTGGTACTTTACGATCACATAGGATCCCAGACGCGCCTCTCCACTTCAACCAACCTGCTTGGATTCTATGAATCACATCTTTATCTACACCTCCATCTTTTTGAATTATCGATCCCAGATATTTAAAGCACTCACTGCGGGAAATATCTTGGTCACCCAATTTAATGACGGAGTCATCTGACCTTCTTGCTCTACTAAATTTAAGCTCTATATACTCTGTCTTTGTCCTGCTCAACCTAAAACCCTTCTTTTCTAAAGTGTCTCGCCAAGATTCCAGTTTCGCGTTTACACCCTCGCGCGTCTCATCGACCAAAACAATATCATCTGCAAATAATAAACACCAAGGTATTGCTTGCTGCATATGTCCGGTGAGCTCATCTAAGATAAGGGTAAAGAGGTAAGGGCTTAAAGCTGACCCTTGATGTAAGCCAATAGCGATAGGGAATTCCTGTGTTAATCCTCCAGATGTCCTCACCCTGGTCACTGAATTTGTATACATATCTTTGATTACGTCAATATATGATACATTTACACCTTTCTTTTCTAAGACTCTCCACAAGACCTCTCTTGGAACCCTATCATACGCCTTCTCCAGATCGATAAACAACATATGCAAATCTTTTTGTCTTTCCTGATAGTTGTCAATGAGTCTCCTCAAGAGATGTATAGCTTCCATGGTTGACCTCCCTGGCATGAATCCAAATTGATTCTCTGAGATGCTAGTCTCTCGTCTAACTCGTCTCTCTATTACTCGTTCCCATAGTTTCATAGTATGACTCATTAATTTAATTCCCCTGTAATTGACACAATTTTGTATATCTCCTTTGTTCTTATACAAAGGTACCAAAATACTTTCTCTCCATTGGTCTGGCATCCTTTTTGTCTTCAGTATCTTATTGAAGAAACTTGTAAGCCATAAAATTCCTTCCCTCCCTAAGCATTTCCATACTTCAATGGGTATATCGTCTGGTCCAACCGCCTTTCCATTTTTCATCTTCTTCAGAGCGTCATCTATCTCTGATGCTTGAATTTTACGATAAAAAGTTATGTCTCTATACTCCTCCGATTTACTTAACTCTTCCAAGTTCAGTTCATTATCTTTTCCTTCATTGTATAGTTGATAAAAGTATCTTTTCCATCGCTCCTTAATAGTCACATCATCCGTCAAAACCGTATCTGTTTCATCTTTTATGCATTTAATTTGGCTTAAATCTCTTGTCTTTCTCTCTCTAGCTCGAGCAATTTTATATATATCGCGCTCTCCATCTTTGGTATCTAGTCGTTTGTAAAATTCTTCATAAGCTTGACTTCTTGCTTTACTTACTGCATTTTTAGCTTCTTTCTTGGCGACTTTATACTTTGTCAAGTTTTCATCATTCCTACAAGCATATAATGTTTTGTAGCTGACCCGCTTTGCCCTCACTTTGTCTTGCACTTCCTTTTTCCACCACAAAGATTCTTTTTGTGGGGGGGCGCGACCTTTTGACTCTCCAAGTACGTTCTTTACACTTATCCTTAAATGAGAAGACATAACTTCCCATGCGACACTAGGATCAACATAAGGATCATCAACTAGTCGTTCTATAACTGCTGCCTTGAAAGCAACCTGTTTTTCCTTCATCAAGTTCCACCACCGAATTTTTGGCAACACTTTTGTCTTTCTCTTAAAGTTACTATATTTAATTTGCACATCCAGCACCACTAGCCTATGTTGCGTTGTCAAACTTTCTCCTGGCTGACCCTCTTTGCCCTCACTTTGTCTTGCACTTTCTCCAGGTTTCCTGCAGCCAAAACAAATAATTTCTTTAGAACTTGATTTGTCATACCTTGGCTTTTCTTTTGATCTTGAATCCTTCTTTCTGATGTCTTTCTTAGCCATCTTGTAGAACCTTTTGACTAGAAGGCTCATGAACTCCATATCTCTTGGAGCTTTTTCTTCCTCTTTAGTAGCTTGGAAAGCTATGCTTCTCTCCTTCTTGGATGCTGGAGATGAAGTAGATTGCTCAACTTCTCTAGTCTTGATAAGCTGCTCATAGGATTTAAGTTTGCCTAACAAGCTCTCAGTGGAGATATCATTAAGGCTTCTGGTTTACTTGATTGGCCAGATCCTATAGTCCCATGTGTTGGGGAAGCACATTAAGATCTTATCATTGACTTCAGTGATGAAGATCACTTTGTCTAAAGATTTCAGCTCATTGATTATGAGACTGAGTCTATTGTACATATCAGCCATTGTCTCAGTTTCTCCTTTCTTGAAGTTTTCATACTGAGAAATAAGGTGGGATCTTCTATCTTTTCTTTCATCTGCTGATCGTTCAGCCATGTTGTTTAGTGAGATCCAGATTTCCCTTGCTGAAGTGCATTCCACAACTTTTTGGAAAATGTCATATGACATTGTTTGTGCCAAAATATTCATTGCCTTGGCATCTGCATTTCTCTGCTTCTTTTGAGCATCTGTCCACTCAGGTGGTGGAACAACATTGTTGTTAGTTGGTGCTTCAGCACTTGTTGTTGCTGTAGGAGCAGGAGGTCCTGTCAAAATAACATTAAAATTTTCTTCGTCAATAGAATTCATTTATAATCTGATCCTTGCCTTCCATAGTGCCAACTTATTTAGATTGCACATAGGAGGTCTTGTGCTTGAATATTCTTTGTTCTGTTCCATGAGTTTTTAAGTAAAAGAAAGAAAACTCTAAAATAAGTTTAAGATCTAATTGATCTTTTGATTCAGGTGTTAGCCTGTATACAATCAACCAACCTCTGATACCAATTGAAAGCGATGTTAGATCTTAAAGTCACTCTAGAGGTGGGGTGAATAGAGTATTAAAAAGTTTTTCACTTAATTTTATAGCGGAATTAAAATAGTGATACTTATATGTGTATTGCAGAGTGAGTTATAAAACAAAATAAAGAAACACAACACACAGCACAGTACAGAAAAATAAATAAGAACACAGAGGACACAAGGATTTTATAGTAGTTCCCCAATCAACCTGGGTACATCTACTCTTCTACCACCCTTGGTAGGATTCCACTAGGTTTTTGATTAGGTGCCCTATCACCAATGGGGTTTTGATCAGGTGCCCAAAACACCAACTGAGCTTTTGATCAGGTGCTCTAACCAAACTACAAGTTTTTGTTCAGGTGCCCTGCCACCAAGGGGTTAACTTTTGAAGGGAGTTAGAACCCTGTACAGAATGGGATAAAGAGGGTTTAGATGTTCTTCTCAGTCAATAATCTGAGAGAAGATTTGTGGAATGTGTTGTTGTAAAGCTCCCCCTGTCTGATAGAAAATAGTTGACAGTTGGGGATGAAGCTTTCTCTTGAATGTAGATCTTCCTTGATAGCTGATGAATCTGAGAGACAAATGTTTCTCAGATTGTTTGTTGCTCTTGAAGATCTAGAAACTTGCAGCAGAGACTGAGAGAAGGTGTTGATGTTCTCAGAGAATGAAAGGTGCTGCTTGAGGAAGATGAAGATCTGTAAGCTTTTTCTGTATATTTCTTTCTTCTTCCTCTCGACTGTATTCTTCTTCTTTTTTCTTCCTACAATGTTGTTCTGTAATAATGTTCTGTAAATCTTCTTCCTTATTCCTTTTTGAAATCTCTGACTGATTTGAAATTCAAATCCCTTAGTTTTAGGAAAATATTCAGAAGAGATATTCTTGGAACTGCAACTCTGATACGCTTTATTTCTTCTCCCTTTCCATGAAAGTGTCCTTTTCCAAAATATGTCAACGGCTATGTTCTCGAAATATGAGAGTAAATAAAAGGAAATATAATATCCTTGACTTATCTGGAAGAAATAGATCCATTGCTGATTATCTGAGTTCAGAGAATAATATAACTGATCTTTTGAAATAAATGCGCTGAAGAGAATTTTCGTCGATCTGAATAAATTCGTCGAACTTAATCTGGAGTACGACGATCTCAAGCTGGAGGTCGTCGAACTGAAAGATAATATCTGATAAGCTAGCTGGAATATTGAATTCGTTGAGCTGAGAAGAACTTTCGTCGATCTGAATCAATTCGTCGAAAACTAAGACTTGGTCGAACGCTGAGACTTGGTCAACTGATGAGACTTGGTCAACCGCTGAGACTGAACAAACTTGTCGACTGCTGAGACTTGCCAAGTTCGTCAAACGTATGAGCATGACGTTTGTCAAACGCAGAGAGGAGTTCGTCGAACGCAGAATGAGTTCGTCGAACGCAGAACCTTGGCAAAGTTCGTCGAACTAGAGCATGACGTTCGTCGAACGCAGGATGGAGTTCGTCGAACGCAGAAAACTTAGCTTTTACTTAGTTCTAACAGCCTAAAACCTTGACCCTTTAGACTATACATTGGGGTCAACTTAGTCCTAATAAACAGATAGTGATCCTAGCCCAAATCAGTAATAGGGTTGTTCCAACACGATCTTCATCACCAAGTGAGGTCACATATGAAATACTATCATCCTCGTATCTCATCGACTATGCTAACCCCAACAACCCCCTCCATGAATGATTTCTCGAAGATAGAGAACATTTTTCTGGTATAAGCCTTTGAAGCCTGCATCAGTAAGATTGAACCTGTATATTTTAAACAAACACTACCCTGTGTGCACTTAAAATCTTCATCGAATTCAGCTCTCCACCACGTCGAAAATAGTTTCTCCAAACCAATGAAGCACTCTATAATAGAGCTGGTTGCCTTGGAACAACCATTCAATCCATGGTTTGCAGATTCGCTCCTTTGGGTCGACAAAATGTCGAGATCCAACACATCCTTATTGTAGGCAGTTGACCACTTCCTACTAACTGTATATAGGTCCCTCAACCATCTGTTGTCTTGTAAGCTTCCTTTCAACATCATCTCATTCCAATAGCGATCAAATTCGAACTCACAGTCACACTTGCTCATGCATTGGTAGAATAAACCTCGAACACCTTTTTCATGGTTGAAACAATGAACTTTAGAAGGAGCTTTCTTGGAGATGTTCCATTGACACAATCGATACCGGATGGTGGTGAAAACACGCTTAATAGCAACTGCCATAGCCTGATCTTGGTCCATGGAAATAGTTATGAGTTGTTTCCCACCAACGAACTTAAGAAATGTCTCAAAAACCCAACAAAAAGAGTCAATGGTCTCCACTGCAATGAAAGTGCAACCGACGTAAACACTCTGCCAATGATTGTTAACAGGAATGAATGGAGCGCACACCAAATTGTATTTATTTAATTTGTAAGTGGTGTCAAAAATAATAACATCACCGTAACAATCGTAGTCAATCTTACCGCGCCCATCCATCTAAAAAAAACTAGTCAACCTATTTAGTTCATCTGTCTGGACTTCGTATGAGAACTTATTATCCTCAAGTTGTCTTGTTTATAGTATCTTTAGCAAACTAATCGAGTCACAATTTTCAATTAAAGTTTTTTTTAGCTCATTGGACATAGTTATAGGCATCAACCTTGCTGAAACCGGTATTTTCAAATCCCCAACTTCTTCAGAGAGAAAATTGTATGCTTGCCCAGTTTTTATACTAGCCTCTGTCATATTTTTTATAAGATTGCCCTGTATTTCTGATACTTTTCGATTTGACCTTAAGAAATGCTTCTTGATAGTTTATAGGTAGTAGTCTAAATCACCTAGAGAGGGGGTGTGGGGGGGGGGGGGGGGGGGGGGGGTGAATAGGTCACTTTCTTTTCTTTCTTCTTTAGCCTGGCTGTTTTCAGTGAGTATAAAGATTATAAGCAAACACACAGAAAGCACACAAACATATATAGAGGTTCCTCAAGACAGGGTGTCTTGAGTAGTCCTCTTTCCCCCTTCACCCTTCTAACAATGAGTTAGACAGGGCCAACAACTCCAACTCAGCTTCAAGAGCTTACATCTCAGATTCCTCAAAATCTCTTAGGTTTTCTCCAAACCATACCTCGGGCTCAACAACCCTACAAACTCAGAGTCCTCCAACTTCTATAACCCAGAAATCTCCTGATTTCCTACCTCAGACCTATCAAGAAGTCCTACCTCAGATCTTCACAAAGATCCTACACTCAAGCTGGGAGTACAACTCTACACTCAGGCTAAGCAACCCACAGCTCAGGCACAAAGGCCTTACAGATAAATAAAGCGTTAATGATACAACAGAAGACTATATAAAGTTAACCTTCAGATCTTGTCTTCTGTTGTCTTGAAATAGAAATGTGAAGCAGCAACTACATGTCTTGTTTCTCATTGATCTTCTCCTTCAGCAAAGTTGAAGATCTACTTGTTCTTCTCTAATGATTCAGGAAGAACTATCTTATCTCCCAGTAGAGTTCATCTTGAGCTTGAGAGATTGCCCTTTCAGGAAGCTTGAAGAAGATCGACCTTGCAGCACACAATACAACTCTTCCCAATAAAACAATACACTTCTTTTAGACCTAACATCTTATTTTATACTTCCTCCTTACTTTCAATGGCTATTAGAAGCCCCTGACACAGCATGAACATATGTCAAAAGTGTATCTTGCTTTTCTGCCACTTGCGCCAAAAACAAATCCCGCCAGTGCTTTATTTATATTTGAATCTGTCTCAGCGGTTGGGTTGAGACAGCCTTCAGACTCAGCCACAACTTTTGTCTGCGTCTCAGCGGCTCCATTGAGGCAGACAGTCATCTCAGCGGTTTTCCTCTATTTGCAGCTTAGCAGTCCCTGACTCCTTCTCGACGACACCTAGGCTTGTATCAGCGGTTCAGCTGAGACTGAGAGGTCGTCTCAGCGATTTTGGCATTTAGACCTCTGATCATATTCCACTTCTTGGAATAACCTAACCGTGCTTTAGCATGGTACAAAATAGGGTTTATCAAATACAATATGTACTTAGCATTAAGTGTGATGCCTCTTCAAATCAAGGGAACATTGAGGGCAATATTCTCAACAATCTCCCCCTATTTGAAGAAGGCAGAACATCCCCAATGCTAAAGTACATAACAAGAGAAAACTTATCATGTAATGAGTTATATAGCATTCATGATATCACATCAAATAAAAGTTGACATAACTAAGGCATTACAGATCATGTCAATACAAATTACATTTATGACAATCATAATAACAACATAGTTTATCAAAACAATAACATTGTTAATTCATCATGTTCAGACATCACAGAATCCTTATAGTAATGATACTGACTATTACTAGGCTTTGACTAAGATTAGCCTTTAACATAAACCAATAGATTTAGCCAAAATTTCATTTTCATTTCTATCAAAATGTTGATACATTGTTTAAATTACATTTTGAATTTCAACAAAAAAAACTAAATACATTAATTTAAGTTTTTCTCTTCTTGGAGGATGTTGAGCATTCAGCATTATCAACAACAATTTCTTTCCCTTTTGCTGAGGCCTCCTCGTCTTCAGTAGCATCAGTCATGCTTTCAGTTGTTGTAGTAACAGTGACCTTTTCTGCATTTGCTGCTACAATTTTAGCCAGCTTCTTCTTGTTCTCTTTCCTTTTGAAGTATAGGTATGGCTTTGGAATGTACCTATAAGGCATCTTCCTTGGGTTGTCCTTCAGCATCAGATTTGCTTTGAATATGCTTTCCCTTTTTGTGTTTCTTTCCAAGTGCTTTATCCATTCTTCACAGGGATAGATTCTATCAATTTCTTTGCAGAACTATCTATGGCTTAGCCATGCATTCAGGATTATGCTCATGGAGTCCTCGCTCCAATATTCAAGATATGGGTCTTTGCTTTGCTCATCCCTTTGCCTAGCCATAAATTCTTCAACTAGCATTATGTGTTCTCTCTCTCTCTCTCTTCTCTTTGCCAATCTGACATTCTGAGCAATTTGCTCTTGTTTAGAGAAGTCCCAATCTTCTGCTCTCTGCCTATCTAGGAGGGAAAGGTTTAAGGATAGCCTTGTTCCTTGCAGAACTTTGAGGGCAAGCTCGGAGTTGGTTATAGCATTGGTATTCTTCCCCTTTCTGGCTTCTTCAAATGTTCTTTGATTAATGTCTTGGTTAGCTATTGTGATTGTGCCAGAGAGGGTTTGTAAGACATTTTCAATGTCAGCTTTGAGCTCATCCTTCAGCTTTACTGTCTCAGCATCCATTTGGGTAGCAGTTGACCACACTTATTCCTCAATATGTTTTGTTGTATTCTGAAGCACTCCATCTTCTTTGTTGACATAGTCTTTGACATATCTCATATCCGACTCTACCATTTTAGTGTCATTGTTGATGGATCTGAATATTTTAGATTGAGAGCTTACTTTCTTTTCAGCCATGACAAACCACTTGGTCATTTGTTGATTCAAATAGACAGTCTCATCTTTGATGGGCTTTAGTGCATCTATAACTTCAGTCTTTACATTGGAGATGGAATTATCTACATACTCCTTCACTGTAGAGGCTGACCTATTAACATAATCCTTCATGGATGCCAGATGAGTATCTAGCATAATTTGAATAGCACTAATAATGTTCTCATTTGACTGTGAGGGGATGGAGGTTGAAGTTTGATGATTAATCACCTTAGATTCTTTGAGCTCTTCAGGGAGATTTGGAGGAGGATTGATTCCACTTGGGGGGTTATCTGCCCTTGTACTTGATCAGGAGGGACTCCATCATCATCCTCATCATCTCCAACATCAATAACATCATTATTATTATCATCAAATTTTCCTTGCTCCTCTCCCTAAGATGGAGCACCAGTTTGTCTTTGATCTGGTGAATCCTAGAGACCTGGTAGATTATTAGGATTAAATGATTCTTCTTTCAAGATTTAAGAGGATGGTGTCAATCTTACTTTACATATCCTTAGGAGAATGCACTTTGTCCTCATCAATCCTGACAGGGACTTCTTCAACATTATTATTGTTATCAGCAACATCCATTTCAGATGGCTCTTGTTGTTGCTCCCCCTCAGATAGGGCATCCAACTGGTCTTGAGGGTCTGAAGGTGAGATTACTTTGGAATCATTAGTTATTAACTAATTTACTGTTCAAGATTAGATAACATTATCAGTAATTTGAGGTTGAAGGATTAATTACCAGGGGTGTTAATTTTCTCCTTGTCATTTGTCTTGACAGAATCATCAGGCATGTTTTATGCATCTTCAGCACTTTTATCAGATGTAGCATCCTCATTCTCATCAGAATGTTCTGACTCAGAACTTGAGACAATCATTCTGGACTTCTTGGGTTCTTTTGACATCTCCTACTTCTTGTCCTTTGCCACTGTGGGCTGGCTCATGGGGAGCACCCTAGTGAACCTATCCAAGGTTTTTATATCCATCCTTTTGAGGTAGTGGAGATTTGACCCTTTTAAGCTCTTTAACTTCTCGGGATAGGTGTTGAGAAGGTAGAGGGACAGAATTCTTCCCATGTTGGGGACTTGCAGGCACTCTTTCAGTCTTTGCAAGATCACATTTCCCCAGGATGTCTTTCTCTTTAAGATAATCCTTGTCATCAGTTCAAACATGAACTGGGAGATGGTGTCATGGGAGCCTAGTTTACAAAGAATGGCCTTCCCAACTATGTCAGAGAGGATTTTGCCTCTCCGATTGAAGAATTCTCTCTTTAGTGAGCCTTTTTGGGCATCACCATAGTTACACCATGCTAGATCTTTCTTCTTGTCCTTATCTGAGATTTCTTCTTCCTCATCAAGACTGTATGGAGTTAAATGCAGACCTTTTTCTATTCTCTTGGAGGAGACTTTAATCTTTTCATCTCCAACCTTTGACTTCAAGGTGGACTTGGATGGGGAGATCCTTACATTACTGTACCATTCCAGAACTTCAGTTCTGAGAATGACAGTGTGCTCAGACAGAAGGTATTCCAGACCTTGAGCTTCTAGAAGTTGAATCACCTCCTTTATTTCTTCTGGAGCATGAGCAAATCCATTTCTTACTACCTCATACCCTTCCAAAAGATCCTTAGAACTCTTTGGCGCCATTATTTCTGAGAAAATGAGACGCTGAGACGGAAGGGAAGATGATTCGTCTCGGCGGCTAGGGAGTGAGGGTTATGTAATTATCTTTACTCACATTGGTCTATTGATATAGGTTTGGGTTATGTTTTGATTAGCCCTAATGATTAAAGTTGATTGGACTTATTATTTTAAGTGATTTTAGATCATTTAATGTTAAATTTTGACAAACAACAATTTAGGCAACCCATCTCAACGGAACCGCTGAGACAGCGATCTAAACCGCTAGGATAGAAAATTGTCAACCGTTGGGACATTTTAGCTGTCTCAGCGGTTCAGCTGGAATTTTCCCAGCCGTCTCAGCGGCTCAGCTAAAACAAGTCTCATGTTTTAACTGATCTTATAGGCTAATATTAAACCATTTTGATTAGATTGGTTGATGTCCTAATCATGTCATTATGTGTGATGATGTGACAACATATTGTACTAGAACATAACATTCAACCTATCATAGAGGACTGATAATAGGATAAGTTAATCATTATTCAATATTTACAAACCAAGATCAATCTTGAAAGCATTAAATTTGGCCTCATCCAATGTCTTTGTAAAGATATCAGCAACTTGATTGTCAGTGAGGACAAATTCAAGGCAGATATCTTAACTTTCAACATGTTCTCTAATAAAATGATATCTTATCTCTATGTGCTTAGTCCTGCTATGAGAGACAGGATTCTTAGCAATAGAGATAACACTAGATGAGTCACAATATAAAGGAGATTGACTTACCTTGAGGTTGTAATCCTCTAGCTGATGTTGTATCCACAAGAGTTGTGCACAGCAGCTACGTACAACTATATATTCTGACTCAGTAGTGGAAATAGCCACACTGGTTTGCTTCTTACTGCTCCATGATACCAACCTCCTTCTTAGGAATTGACAAGTTCCACTTGTAATTTTCCTATCTTCTTTGCATCCTGCAAAATCTGCATCTGAAAAGCCTGTCAGCTCAAAATCATTGTTCTTAGGGTACCAAAGGCCAAGATGTTGGCTGCCTTTAAGGTATCTAAAATCCTCTTTGCAGCTGAATAGTGAGATTCTTTATGGCATGCTTGGTACCTAGCACAAACACATATAACATACATAATGTCTGGTCTACTAGCAGTTAGATACAACAAGGATCCAATAATGCACCTGTACATGGATTCATCAAAGGCCTTGCCCTTCTCATCCTTGTCCAGGGAAATGTTGGACCTCATGGGAGTTTTCATGGTGGAAGATGATTCCATCCCAAACTTCTTGATAAGCTCCCTAGTGTACTTAGTCTGAGAGATGAATATCCCTTCATCAGACTATTTCACTTGGAGGCCTAAAAATTACTTGAGCTCTCCCATACTGCTCATCTCAAACTCCCCCTGCATAAGGTTGGCAAATCTTTTGCAGAGGTTGTCATCTGTAGACCCGAAGATTATGTCATCAACATAAATTTGGACTAGAAGACACTTGCCCTTTAGTTCCCTAAGAAATAATGTTCTATCTATCTTTCCCCTGAAGAACTTGTTCTTGATGAGAAAGCTAGACAAGGTCTCATAACAAGTCATAGGGGCTTGCTTTAGACCATATTGATCTTTCCTAAGTAAATAAACATGAGAAGTAAGGGTAGGATGTACAAAACCTGATGGTTGTTCAACATATACCTCTTCCTTCAAGTTACCATTGAGGAAAACTGACTTGACATCCATCTGGTATACTTTGAACTCCTTGTGGGTGGCATAGGCAAGAAATAGCCTAATTGCTTCTAACCTTACAACTGGGGAAAATGTTTGATCAAAGTCTATACCCTCTTCTTGTCTATAGCCCTTGACTACTAATCTTGCCTTATTCTTGATGATGATTCCATTCTCATCCAACTTATTTTTGTATATCCATTTGGTGTCAATGATGTTGTGTCCTTGAGGTTTTGACACCAACTTCTGGACTTTACATCTCTTGAATTGAAGAAGCTCTTCTTGCATGGCTTGAATCCAGAAAGTATCTTGATTGGCCTCTTCAAACTTCTTGGGCTCCAACTGTGACAGGAAGCACGGGAATATGGATTCATTATGAGCCCTACTTCTTGTGATCACACCTTGATTCTCAGCTCCAATTATCTGTTCTCTTGGATGATCTCTCAAGTGTCTTGTTGCTGCAGGCATCCTGGCAGCAATTTGCAAGTCTTCTTCTAGAACAGCAAGGTCTTCAGCAGCCTGCACTTCTTCATCTTTAGGAATAGCATCATCTATATAAGCTTTGTTGCTGCTGGGAATGTCTTGGATAAACATCTCTTCCAATTTCTGTTCATTTCCTGTCAAAACAGAAGAACTAGACCAGCCCTTATAAAGTATGTTGGTCTCATCAAACACTACATGCATAGACTCTTCTACAATATGAGTTTTCTTGTTGTATACTCTATAAGCTCTACTATATGAGTTATAGCCTATAAGAACCCATACATTGCATTTTTCTGCAAACTTTGTCAATTGAGATTTTCCATTATTTAAAATGTAGCATTTGCAACCAAAGATTCTAAAGTATGATATTATTAGTTGTTTGCCTTTCAGAACCTCATATGGGGTAATTCTAAGGACCTTACTGATGGAAGCTCTATTGAGAACATAACAAGCAGTATTGACTGCCTCAGCCCAAAAATATTCTGGAAGTGAGGAGTCACTAAGCAATGTTCTCCCATCTTCTATCAAGGACCTATTCCTCCTCTCAGCCGCACCATTTTGCCGTGGAGTCCTTGGGGAGGAGAACACTTCGGTGATACCAAATTCCTTACAAAACCTTGTCATAGCTTCAGATTGAAATTATGTGACATGATTAGTCCTAGTCCTGACCACATTATATTGTATATCATTCTGAATGGCCTTGACATGATTTATAAAGACATTTAAGGTATCCGACTTCTTCTTTAGGAAGAATACCCATGTATACTTTGAGTGATCATCAACAATCACCAAGGTATACAACTTCCCACCTAGGCTCTGAATTGGCAAAGGACTAAACAAGTCCATGTGCAATAGATATAGACATCTTCCAGTGTCTTTGGAGCTAATACTTTTGACAGTGGACATAGTTTGCTTACCCATTTGGCAAGCATGACAATGGCCACTTTTAATATATTTTAGATTTGGACTATTCCTAACAAGGTTTTTAGAAAATAGTCTATACATTGTCTTGTAGTTAATATGAGCAAGTCTCTTATGCCATTGAACACAAAGGGACTCACTTTCATTAGCTACAAAGACACACGGGAGATAGGGAATTATAACAAATAAAATCTAAACGATATACATTCCCACTCCTAGTGCCTGAAAGAATGGTCTCTAAGTCATTTGACTTTTTGATCAAGCACTTGTCATTGTGGAATTCAATGACATAGTCTAAGTCACATAGTTGACTTATGCTTACAAGGTTGTGTTGCAACCCTTCAATATAAGCTACCCTTATGATTGAGACTATGCCATTAGAGATCATACCATATCCTTTGGTGACTCCCTTTTCAGATCCACCAAATGTAACTTTAGGTAAATTCTTCACAGTTGTGTAGTCCTGTAGAAGACTTTTGGTACCTATCATCTGCCTTGAGCACCCACTGTCCAAGTACCATATTTGTTTAAGGCTGGTACTTTAACTATCCTGCAAGATAAAATTTACTATACCTTAGGAACCCAACTGATTTTGGGTCCTAGGTCCCTGTTAATACCATATGAAATATTCCTGGAAAGGATTTGTTTGGCTGGAGTGCCCTTCCTTGCAATTTACACATTGGGGTTGTGCCAACAATCAATTGCAAAGTGACCCACTTTGTCACAACACCAACACTCATATATGTTGTATCTTCTTTTCTGTACAGATTTAGAAGTTGAGGCTTCCCTTTTCTGTTCAGGAAAGGATACAGCTGCATTCTTCTTGTTCCTTTCAGCAATCACTTGGTTTTTTTCCTTCCTATAATCAGTCTTGACATCCATTCTCTGATTGTCATCAACAGATTTTAGCTTGACAGCTAAGCAAGTGTTGATGGCAGCAGAAACTGGACGGTTAGGCTTGGTTATAGGTCTGACAACAACCCCATTTTTTGCTGGATGGGAGTTGGAAGATGCAGCCTTCTTTATCTTGAGTGTAGTGGCTGAGGTTCCAAAAACAATGGTCCATGATGGGCCATCTGAATTTCCTCATGTGGAGCCTTTAAGGCACTCAAGCTTAACTCCTTTCTACTCCTATAGCTGTGAACATCTTTGTTCAAGCTATTGGAACTACCATTCAACAGGTGACCATGAATGCTTTGTTGGTCATATATGTTGGATGGTACTATTAACTTCACAAAGGAAGACTTTGGTTCAATTGAAGCCTTGACCTTACCCTTTGTGTTATCAGCTGCTACCTCTTTATTGAATCCCAATCCTCTTTTATCATGAGAGGAGAAGGTGTCAATAATAGGTAGCACTGTGTTAGGCTTAGAGAACTGAGCCACTAGCATTCTCTCCTTGAGAAGATTTTCCTCAAGATCCTTGATGATCTTGATTTTATTGCTTATGGTGTCAACATGGATAATTGACATTCCCCTTAACTCGGCAATTTCTTTGCAAATCTGAGCTAGTTGGGTAGCATGTTCAGTGCAATCAGTTTTTTCCTGCTTTAGGGAAGCAATCTCCAGAGCTTGCCTCTTGGCTAACATCTTGCTCTTTTTCAGAGCTTCCAAGAGAGCACCATACCTGTCAATCAATTGATTGACATCTTCCTCAGATTCTGAATCACTTCCAGCATTAGATGGAGTTGATTTAGATTCTGGACTTGTCTCATATTCAGAAGAAGAAATGCAGTGGATTAGTACCTGCTCATTGTCTGAATTATTTTGACTGTCCTCATCTTCTGTTAGAGCCATCAGTCCATGTTCTTCTTGGTTGTCTTCATCCTCCTCTATGTCAATGTCTGAATGTGATAGAGGGGCCCTGATTTCAATCCTTGCAGCAGGAAAGTCTTCATCCTCTTCTACAGCAAACATCCCAATGTAGGCTTTCTCCTCTTCATCTGAATCTGTGGTTGGGGACTCAGATTCACTCCAGCTCTTCCCCTTCTTTTCTAGGAAGAATTTTTCACCTTTCCTTTACTTTTGGTGATGATGTTTCTTATCACCTTTCTCCTTTCTCTTGACTGGACATTCAACAATGACATGTCCAGGCTTGCTGCAACAGTAGCATATAACATTAGATGAAATATATTTAGCATGTTTAGGGTTCATACCTGTCACCCTTGGAGTGCTGCCTTTCAGATC
This sequence comes from Dactylorhiza incarnata, assembly GCA_033032865.1. Classification (NCBI taxonomy): domain Eukaryota; kingdom Viridiplantae; phylum Streptophyta; class Magnoliopsida; order Asparagales; family Orchidaceae; genus Dactylorhiza; species Dactylorhiza incarnata. The sequence continues at coordinate 15,469,756 of JAWHQI010000030.1, forward strand.
TGATGTGGTCCTTCTTGGGATGTGAGGAGGAGGAAGGTTTGTTCTTCCATTACTTCCTCCTCATCAGCTTCTTGAAGTGCCTAGAGAAGGCATCAAACTCCTCATCAGATGAGGTGCTGTCAGAAGTGCAGTTCTCAGAATTTTCACAATCAGCAACTTTTCTTGGAGGAGACAGCAATCTGGCTTTACTCCTTTTGGGGCTGTCAGCTTTGAGAGCCACATTTTTCTACCTTTCATGACGCCTAGTGGATGTATCCTCCTCCGTCCTTGCAGAGAGCTGCATCTCATAAGAGAGCAGTTTCCCAAACAATGTATGGGTAGGAGTTTCACCCAGCTTGGCCACTTCCCTGATGGCACATATCTTTGTGTCCTAGCCTCTAGTTAGAGATCTTAGGAACTTGTCATTTAGTTCATAGTCACTGAATACCCTTTCATAGGTCCTCAGTTCATTAACTATCCTGAATAACCTTTCATAACAGATAGATATGTTTTCCTGGCTAAGCTGCCTGAAAGCTTCATATTCTTGATTGAGGAGAGATTTCCTATCATCCCTTACTTCAGCAGTCACTTCCATATACACTACAAGTGTATCCCACATCTCCTTGGCTATTGTACAGTGCACCAAGTTCTGGAAGGTGTAATCATCAATTGCATTCACAATAATGTTCGGGGCTCTTTTATCCATTGTGAATAGTGCAAGTTCATCCTTGGTCAAGTCAGCAAAAGGTTTGGCCACTCTTCTAGTTGGATCTATGGTGGAGGCTGTTTGAAAAGTGAAAGGATCCTGCTTCACAGTAATGTAGATCTTAGGGTCTGAGGCTTCCATGAACATCCTTACCCTTTGCTTCCATATGCCAAAGTTTTCTATATTGCTTATGGGCAACTTCATAGACCCCATCTCCTTATGCAATCCACTGGCAGCCATTGGATTCAGATATGACAACTCCTTTGTAGGATCTGGTCAGACAGTTATGTACTTTTTGACCAACCTCCCTCTGATACCACTTCATAGTTTATAGGTAGTAGTCTAGATCACCTGGAGGGGGGGGGGGGGGGGGGGGGAGGTGAATAGGTCACTTTCTTTTCTTGCTTCTTTAGCCTGGCTGTTTTCAGTGAGTATAAAGATTATAAGCAAACACACAGAAAGCACACAAACATATATAGAGGTTCCTCAAGACAGGGTGTCTTGAGTAGTCCTCTTTCCCCCTTCACCCTTCTAACAATGAGTTAGACAGGGCCAACACCTCCAACTCAGCTTCAAGAGCTTACATCTCAGATTCATCAAAATCTCTCAGGTTTTCTCCAAACCTTACCTCAGGCTCAACAACCCTACAAACTCAGAGTCCTCCAACTCCTACAACTCAGAAATCTCTTGATTTCCTACCTCAGACCTATCAAGAAGTCCTACCTCAGATCTTCACAAAGATCCTACACTCAAGCTGGGAGTACAACTCTACACTCAGGCTAAGCAACCCTACAGCTCAGGCACAAAGTCCTTACAGATAAATAAAGTGTTAATGATACAATAGAAGACTATATAAATTTAACCTTCAGATCTTGTCTTCTGTTGTCTTGAAATAGAAATGTGAAGCAGCAATTACAGGTCTTGTTTCTCATTGATCTTCTCCTTCAGCAAAGTTGAAGATCTACTTGTTCTTCTTGAATAATTCAGGAAGAACTATCATATCTCCCAGTAGAGTTCATCTTAAGCTTGAGAGATTGCCCTTTCAGGAAGCTTGAAGAAGATTGACCTTGCAGCACACAATACAGCTCTTCCCAATAAAACAGTACACTTCTTTTAGACCTAACATCTTCTTTTATACTTTCTCCTTACTTTCAATGGCTATTAGAAGCCCCTGACACAGTATGGACATCTGTCAAAAGTGTATCTTGCTTTTCTGCCACTTGCGCCAAAAACAGATCCTGTCAGTGCTTTATTTATATTTGAATCTGTCTCAACGGTTGGGTTGAGACAGCCTTCAGACACAACCACAACTTTTGTCTGCATCTCAGCGGCTCCACTGAGGCAGACAGTCGTCTCAGCGGTTTTCCTCTATTTGCAGCTTAGCATTCCCTGACTCCTTCTCGATGACACCTAGGCTTGTCTCAGCGGTTCAGCTGAGACTGAGAAGTCGTCTCAGCGATTTTGGCATTTAGACCTCTGATCATATTCCACTTCTTGGAATAACCTAACCCTGCTTTAACATGGTACAAAATAGGGTTTATCAAATACAATATGTACTTAGCATTGAGTGTGATGCCTCTTCAAATCAAGGGAACATTGAGGGCAATATTCCCAACACTTCTCTTTCTCCACTGCAAGGGGGTGATTATGCTCCTCGGCAAACTTAGCAACTGTCAAGTTCTGACCATTTTTATCTGTACAACCCCAATATTTGTCAGGCAAGGAGACGCGGTTCAAAGAAAGCAACGGGAAGAAGGAGGTCTTAAGGAAGGGAATCTTCCCTCTCGGGGAGGGGGGGGGGGGGGGGGGGCTCGCTGAAGGGCGAGCGAGAAGGGTCGGCGAGGCAAGTGCTCGCGGGTGTGTTCGACGAACTCTTCAGTGTTCGTCGAGCTCCCCCGGCTTCGTCGACCACACCCCTGCTCGGCAGAATCACCAGAAGCCGGCGAAGTGTTCTATGCTCATTAAAGCCAAATGGACGGTCTCGCAGGAAGGCTCGCGAGACGAGACCTCGGTCAATACCGCCAAAGGGGGGGGGGCAGCGAGATCCTCGCAGGGCGAACACCTAGGAGGGGCGTCGCGAGCAGGACTCGCGAGAAGGCCCGCGAGAGCTTCGGCAGTAGTGTCCTCGCAGCTCCTTGCCCATAGATCGATGGGGCCAAATTATCCTTTTACCCTTGGTGGTTTGCCTTTAGCCTCTCCAAACAGCGGAGTTTGGCTGCTAGCAGACCTATTTGGGGTGCAGATAGTAAAATCAAAAGGCGGAATCCTGCTATTTGCAGACCATGTCAGAAAACCTATAAATAGGACCTTAAGGGCACCTTTGGAGAGGACTTCACTTCAGCTTCTCTCTCCTCAGGCTCTTCTTGGTTAGCATTTCCAGAACTCTCCAAGGTGCCCAAGTCTCAGCTTTGGCTTGGGAGGGGAAGCGCTCAACGATCTTCTGGGCTAGTGGAGGGACCTCCTCGCTGTGGCTAAGGTCTTAGTCATTTTCCTAGTCTTCGGTCTGCTTTCTCCGAGGGATCAGTAAGGGCTAGCTGCCCCTCATTTCGGTGAGGGCCCCGAGCTCCATAAGAGGCCGAGAAATCGGTTTCAACATTTTGGTGCGGTGAGCGTGGAGCGTGGCTGGTCAAAGAAAGTTCCAAGGAGCAGACATGACAGGAGGTGAGGATCAAGGCGAGGGGTTCAACGAGCCACCGCAGGTGGTGACACCGAGGATGTTCACAGACTTCAGGAGGGAGGTGCTTGACACCTTCGGGCTCACGGTCGCGGCGCTGCGAAGCGAGTTCGCGACCCCAACACCTCAGGCGACTCTTCCCCCAACAGCGGATGGCGAGAACGCCTCGGGGGGGGGGGGGGGGGGGAGGGCCGGAAAGGAAGTCGCAGGAAGTTCAGTTTAAGACTTGGAAGGGCGAGTGTTGATCACCAGTCCGGCGAGCTCTGTGTCGGCGAGCTCTGTGCCTGCGAGCTCTGTGCTGGCGAGCGCGACGCAGGTGAGCGCGTGCCCAGAGGATGCAGTGACTGTGGGAGTGGTCCGGGAGAATGCTGTTCTCGCGAGCGCAGTCACCGCGAGCTCGAGTCTGGCGAGAGAGCTTGGGGGGCGAGTGGAGCGAGAAAGGGTGGTAGAAGGGGGAAGCCCCTTCTGTGAGTTGGTACATTCTGCACCTGTCCTGACGAGGTTCGGAGAGTGGGACAGAGTGTACTACAACGGCAGGGATGACCCTGTCCAACATCTCCAGTCGTTTGAGGAATCGGTCTTCATCAGGCCGATGTCGGATGCTTTCAAGTGCTGGCTCTTCGTCGTCACTCTCAAAGAAAAGTCCAGGGACTGGTTCCATCAACTCCCTACCGGGTCGATCTACGCCTTCGAGGATCTGCGCCGGAGTTTCTTGTTGCGATTCTCCACTTCGAAGAAGAGGAAGTAGGACGCCGAGTCCCTCTTCAAAGTAAAGCAGGAGCCAAAGGAGTCGTTGGCTCGCTACGCGGATCGGTTCCAGGAAGAAGTGCAACTCACCCAGGAGATGCCCAGGTTTGCACTCCAGCTCGCCTTCATGGTCCGGCTGAGGGAAAGTTTCTTTAAGATGGCTTTGAAGGGGAAAGCCCCCGTCTCCTACGAGGAGTTGATGGAGAGGGTGGCGGAGGAGATTGAGAGTGAGGAGGCCAATCCGGAGCTCACCAAGAGGCTAGCAAAGCTCAGTGAGCCGGAGGTCAGGCAGCAAGAGGTAAGGAGAAGGGAAGAGCCCAGGGCCCCGGAGGGGGAGTGGAGGCAGCGTGCCGAAGGAATGCAAGGTCAGGGAAGAGGTTACGGCCCGGGAAGGGGTAACTTCTATGGGGGTCAAGGAAGACCCCATCAGCTGGGATGGAGGCAGGGTCTGAGGCAATTGACTCCCCCACCTCAGCAAGCCATGGCGATCAGGAGGGGAAGAGGAGGAAGAGGAAGGAGAGAAGAGGCGAGAGAAGAAGCGGGAGCAAGAAGGAGGAGGAATAGGGTGGAGGAAGGCGAGGCAGGGGAGGTGACGTTGCCGTATTGTGACTTCCACGATGAGGAAGATCACGCGACGGCCACCTGCCCAGAGTTCCTGGAAACAAAAAGGGGCCGAGTGCCCGCGCCGAGGCAACAGGTGAGAATTGAGGAGGTCGAGCCTCGAGGGGAGGAGTAAGAAAGGTGTGAAGACAGAGTTGATGTGGGGAGTAGAGGAGGGATCTGGGTGATCCATGGAGGGGTAGGGGTGGAGGCAACCCTTAAGGCTAGCCTTCATACCATCTATCGGCGGAGCGTGGCCTCAACATCCACTGCTCCACCCCCGACGGAGAGAATTACTTTCTCTCAAAAGGACATGCCAAGCTATGAAGACCTGTTCTGCGATGTGCTGGTCATCCAGACCACCATCGAGAACTTCACCGTCTCACGGATTCTAGTCGATAATGGTAGCTCGGTCAATGTTGTCTTCAAGAAGGCGTTCGATGAGATGAAGGTGGAGTCCAAGAGGGTGTTGGCCTCGGATGGACCCCTATTCGGTTTTTCTGGAGAAAGGAAGGAGGTAGAAGGTGGAGTGGGACTCCATGTGACTCTCGGAGGGCAGTCTCGGAACTGCCGCTTCGTGATAGTGGATGCCCCGAGCAGCTACAGCGCCATCTTCGGACGGCCTCTCATCAGCACGTTCAGATGCGTCCCTTCCACCTTCCACCAGTGTCTCAAGTTCAACGTGGGTAGAGTCCAGGTCTGAATCTGAGGAGACCCCAAGATGGCGAGACAGTGCTATCTGACGGCTGTCAACACCGTCACCTGGATGGGAGAAGCGGAGGAGTTCGATAAAGTGATGTAGGAGGCGGCAGGAGCTGGAGGAGAGAATAGAGTCGAGGAGAGGATGGAGGAAGAGGAAGTTCATGCCCAGGAAGGGGGCGCTGAAAGGCCCAGGGCGGAGAGAGGAGAAGAAGAGGAGAAGGAAGAGGGTACCCAGGAAGGAGGAGTTGAGGAGTTGATGATGGTAGGGGAGGAAGAGACGGAGGAAGGAGCCCAAGAGCTCGCTTGCGGAGAAGAGAAGGAAAGTGCTCACCACTCGGCTTGGGGTGGTGGAGAAGAGGGTCACCACTCGGCTTGGGGTGGTGGAGAAGGTTCGAGTCAGCGGGGAGCTCAACTCGGAGGAGCGGGCTGAGATCCTATCCCGCGTACAGAAGAATGTGGATGTCTTTGCTTGGAGCGCCGCGGAGATGCCCGGGATCGATGCGAATGTGGCTTGCCACCGCCTCAACCTCGACCCCGGCACCCGCCCATTCCGCCAAAAGAAGAGGGCCACGGCGGACAAGCTGGAGGGACCAATCCGCGAGGAGGTGAAAAAGCTCATACAAGCAGGTTTTGTGTCAGAGATCCAGTATCCAGGCTTGGTCTCTAATGTAGTCATGGTAAAAAAGGGGGGAGGTAAGTGGCGCATGTGTATCGACTTTTCACTTCTTAATAAATCATGCCCGAAAGATTGCTACCCCCTGCCTAGAATCGACGCGCTGGTTGACTCAGCCGTTGGTTTCTCTGTGATGTCTTTCTTAGATGCTTTATCAGGTTATCATCAAATCCGCATGCACCCCCCGGACATCAAAGATGTCTCCTTCATCACGGGGGACGGATGCTACTGTTATAAGATGATGCCCTTTGGGCTCAAGAATGCAGGTGCCACCTATCAAAGGATGATGGGTCGGGTCTTCGGCGAACAAAAGGGAAGAAACTTGGAGGTCTATGTTGATGACCTCATGGTAAAGAGCCGGGACCTTGGGTCTCAACTGCGAGACCTTGAGGAGACGTTTGGGACACTACAGAAGTATAAGATGAAACTCAACCCCTTGAAGTGTGTCTTCGGGGCTAGCCGAGGGAAGTTCCTAGGCAACTTGCTCACCCCGGCGGGGGTGGAACCTAACCCGGACAAGGTCAAGGCAATAGTAGAGTTGGGGTCGCCAAGAAACCCGAAGGAGGTCCAGAGCCTCACGGGGAAGCTGGCCGGACTCGCCAGATTGCTCTCCAAGGTGGGAGAGAAGTGTGCGCCCTTCTTTAAGGCGCTAAGGGGCAACAAAAAATTCGAATGGACCCCAGAGTGCGAAGAAGCTTTTCAGGCTTTGAAAGGGCAACTCGCCCAAACCCCCCTACTTCAAGGGCCAAGACCGGGAGAAGACTTATCCCTATACCTTGGAGTAGGACTTGAAGCGGTAAGTTCAATATTGATCCGTGAGGAAGGAAGAAAGCAATTCCCAATCTACTATGTCAGCCGAGTGCTGAAGAAGGCGGAGCTCCGGCACCCAATCTTGGAGAAGTTGGCTTTCGCATTGGTGGTGGCGGCTCGGAGGCTCCGGCCCTACTTTCAGGCACACTCCATCAGAGTAGTAACAGATCACCCGCTTCGCAAAATCATGGAAGGGGTGGAGCACTCAAGAAGATTGGCAAAATGGTCCGTGGAGCTGAGCGAGTTTGATATTACATTCGTGCCCAGGACATCAATCAAGGCCCAAGCAGTGGCAGACTTCATGGCCAATTATACGACCGAGGTGGGGGAACATGAACCACCTCCCCCAGCGGCATGGAGGATGTTAGTGGATGGTGCCTCAGGAAAGCACTCTTATGGAGGGGGAATCATCCTAGTGAGTCCCCAAGGGACAAAGATCGAGCAAGCCTTAAACATCCATTTTCCGATTACCAACAACCAAGCGGAGTACGAGGCGGTGATAGCGGGCCTGCGGTTAGCTCGAGAACTGGGAGTGCTAGATGTGGAGGTCTCGACGGACTCCATGGTGGTAGCATGCCAAGTCAAGGGAGAGTTTTAGGCAAAGGACCCGACCCTCCTGCGGTACTTAGAGAAGGTCAAGGGGGTCATCGGGCAATTCCACACTTTTTCCATCAAACATGTGCCCAGGGAAGAGAGCACCCCCGCGGACCTCCTAGCCAAGTTCGGTCGCCGAGCAGGAGGAACGGTTTCGGAACTCTTCCGACCCACCATCGAGGAAGGAGAGTTGATGGAGGTGGATCAGCGGGTCTCGTGGATGGATCCCTTCATCTCTTTCTTGACATCAGGGAAATTCCCTGAAGGGGACATAGACAGACGGCGCTTCAGGTATAAGTCAGCTTACTCTTTGCATGCAGGAGGGCTGTACAGGAAGACTCTCTCGGGACTCCTAGCCCGTTGTGTCTCAGAGGAAGAGGTTCCGAGAGTCCTAGAAGAAATTCACTCCGGGGAGTGTGGGAGTCACTCCGGGAGCCGAACTCTGGAAGGGAGGGTGTTGAGACAAGGCTACTTCTGGCCCACCCTCAGCAAGGATGCGGCGGAGTTCGCAAGGAGATGTTCAAAGTGCCAACTCTATGCTCCGCTCCAACTCCTCCCAGCTCAGAGGCTCCGAACCATCACTGCGAGATATGGGGGTTGGACCAAGTTGGCCCTTTCCCTCAAGCTAGCGGCCAAAGGAGGTTCTTACTGGTCATGATCGATTATTTCTCCAAATGGGTAGAAGTGAAGGCGCTCGCCAAGGTAACATCTCAAGTTATGAGGAATTTTTTATGGGGAGAAATAATTTGAGGCACGGCCTCCCCTGGCTATAGTGACGGACAATGGGCCGCAATTTGCTAGCGAAGAATTCGTCAACTTCTGCACCCAGCTTGGTATCGACCTCATGTTCGCATCGGTTCACCACCCAAGAAGCAACGGCCAGGTGGAAGCGGCAAACAAAGTAATCGTCAACCTACTGAAGAAGAAGGTGGAGAACCTCCGAGGGAACTGGGTAGAGCAACTGCCATCCGTTCTCTGGGCCCTGAGGACTACCCCTAACACCGCCACCGGGGAGACCCCGTTCAAACTTCTCATGGGTCCGAAGCAGTCCTTTCCATTGAGTTCGAAGTAAAGACCCCCAGGGTGATCGCCGCAGGTGAAGGGGGTGAAAAGTGGCTGGTGGCCAATGATGAAGAACAAAGGCTATCCTTAGACCTGGTGGAGGAACTCCGGGACCAGGCCACCATCAGGCAGGAGGAAATCAAGCGGCGAATGGCCCGGTATTTTTACAAACACATCCGAGTAAAACACTTTCAAAGAGGGGACTTGGTCTTGAAGAAGGTCGGCGCGGCCGGAAGGGGGGCCGCGGTAGGTAAGCTCAACCCCAATTGGGAGGGCCCATACATTATAAGCGAGGTGCTCAAGTCAGGGGGGTACCACCTCCAAGATGTGGAAGGGATACCTCTCGGCTGAGCCCGAAGTGGAGACGATTTGAAACAATTTTATCCTTAAAAGCTTTATTACAATTTTTAATTGTATATTTTACTTCTCCACTTGATAGTTATAACTGTTATGCGAGGACAGGCAAGGTGACAAGTTTTGGTGCTGGAATGCCCCAGATCGATTCGGCTCCCGGGCTCTCACTAGACGGGGGGTTCAGGTTGATCTCTGGAGAGGCTGAAAAGGTGGCAAGTATTGGATCTGGAATGCCCCAGATCAATTCCGCTCCCGGGCTCTCACTAGACGGGGGGTTCAGGTTGATCTCTGGAGAGGCTAGCAAGGTGACAAGTTTTGGTGCTGGAATGCCCCAGATCGATTCCGCTCCCGGGATCTCACTAGACGGGGGGTTCAGGTTGATCTCTGGAGAGGCTGGCAAGGTGATAAGTATTGGTGCTGGAATGCCCCAGATCGATTCCGCTCCCGGGCTCTCACTAGACGGGGGGTTCAGGTTGATATCTGGAGAGGCTGGCAAGGTGACAAGTATTGGCGCTGGAATGCCCCAGATCGATTCCGCTCCTTGGCTCTCACTAGACGGGGGGTTTAGGTTGATCTCTGGAGAGGCTGGCAAGTTGACAAGCCTTTATGCGGGAATACTCCTTCTCGCTCGGCAGGTCTGCTCGCTCGGCTAAGAGAGACTTCGCACGATAGTATGCGAGGAACGAGAATCAATCCTACGCGCTCCGGGGTATCCGGTGCTCGGCCGAAAGGTCGCCGGCACAGGATAACAGGCGAGCTCTCGCCAAAAAGAAAACACCTCGCGAGACCTAGAGAAAAACACATACCTAAAGAGTAATAATCCTAAGGCGAATAACGAAAGGCCAGAGCAGCCAAAAAAATCCTATACCCGTCTATTCAACAACGTAAAATGCGAGAACGGTCATCGCGGGAATAGCCTACATACAAATGAACATCGAGATAAGCAAGAGCGAGATATCAACACAAAAAACAATACAACGAAAAGAGCGAACACAACGCAAGGCCAAAAATATGTATCCATTCATTTCATAGTTCGATTCACATAAGGCGGCGATCTCGCCAGCCCGAAACAAAACAAAACAAAATCAAGTTGTAAGCCTCATTGATCGCTCGCGGACACTTCCTCGTCGTCGCTGCTCTTCACCGGCGGAAGCGGGAGGAAGAGCTCAGGGACGATATCCTCCAGAACTATGTTAGCCGCGTCGGCAGCTAGGAGACCGGCCGCCTTCATCGTCGAGAAAATGTAGCGAGCTGACTCAGTAGACTCCAAGCGGACCTCTTCATCTCGCGCTCGCCGCTCTTCCTTTAGATGGCGGGGGGAGGGGGAAACGACGACACGGGTGAGATCGCAGTTTAGGGCTTTCAATCCAGCCACCTCGCCCTCCAAGTCCTTGATGCGAGCGTCGGCTCTTCCGGCGGCCTCGACATCCTGCAAGTAAATTCAATCAAAGAAGCGAAATAGCCAAAGGAAAGGAAGATGAGGAAGTCTAGAAAACTCAGCAGACTGCCCTCTGCGGCGAGCAGATTCTCCTTCAGCTGTGTGTTCTCGGCAAGGAGCCCCTGATAGGCCCTCGCGAGCTCCATGTTCTGAAGCTCCAGCTGTAAGCAGCGCCTCCCCGTCATATGGGCGAGCTCAGCAGAGCGCAACTGCAACCTCACGCTCTCAAATGCGAGAGTTCTCGCAGTCTCATCTTTATAAGACCCCGCGTCCTCGCGCCCATAGAGAGCGAACGAGTGGTCGAAGGCATGACTGCTGACGGTCTCCTTCTCCACTCAGGAGGGAAGGATGGTGGAGATATCCACCCGGTTAGTCTCCGGTTTCCAGTTGACCAGGAGCTCGCCGGTCTCATCGCGGCGCCTCTGGCCGAGGCCGAAGTTATAATGGTTGACGGGAATGGGGGGGACGGAGGTTCTAGAAGCCTCCTGGCAGGGCTCGTCGTCCTCACCCCCTGCGGAGAGGCCGGTGAGGTCGAACTCATCGAAAGCCACCTCGCGGGGCTCATTTCCCTTCGAGGAGGCGAGCGAGACCCCGCTCTTCTTACTCTTCTTCTTTGGCGGAGATTTCGGGGGAACGGCATGACCACCAGAAGCTCCCGGTCTCTTGCGAGAAGAGGGATCACCTGGAATGACGGCGCCTCGGCAAGCCTCCGCCCCCATGGTAGCGAGAGCCAGGGTAGCGTTGGTTTTCCGATTGCTAGCGTAGGGGGGATGGAGAGGAAGATCCCGCTCACCTAGAAAATAGTTGAAGCTTCAATAAATATGAGATTACCGGAAAAGAAAAGGGGGGTCAATGATAGAGCGAGATCTTTTACCTTCCCCGGCTAGTACGGGAAGCAGCTTGTCGAGGTTGCGGCGGAGATGGACAACCTCAAAGTTCTTCTTGCAGAAGAACTGGTAGAGAAGGGCGTCGTGACCTCCGAGGGCAGCGGGCCGATAGGTGGTCTCGCCTTGTTGGACGGGCGAGATCGGGATGTTACCGAAGTTCCCCTTGACAAGAAGGAACTTCTGGGCCCAGAAGTGGGATTTGTTGACGGTCTCGTCAACCTTAGGACCCGAGCCTACGAAGTAGGCAGTCCCGTCCTTGAAGGCGCGGAACGAGAACATCTTCCGAAAGACCAGGAGGCTGAACTCGATGCGCACCTCGCGAAGATAGCAGGTGAACGCCGTGATTACCGCCATGGCATTAGGCGTGAGCTGGCCCGGAACAACCCCATAGTGCTTGAGCACATGACGGGCAGCGAGAAGACCGGGATTAGTTCACATAATGAGCTAGACTTGAAATGCAGAGAACAAGAAGCGAGCGAGAACGGCCATTACCTGGCGAACTTCTGGCCACAGGGGGAGGCGCAGGCCGACCGCGAAATGGGCGGTGGGAATGGCCAACTCGTTGACCCGCGGGGCGTTGATCACGTCGTCCTCACTAGTACGGCGTGCCTCAAAGGGGGGGGGGGGGTAACATAATCAGCGACCGCGCTGAAATACTCCTCGTCCGTCAAGTTGCAAGGGTAGAAGGTGTGCTCGGCGAAAGCCTTCGCAATATTTCGCCGACCCTCCGACTCGTTAGCGTCGCCGCCCATCTTAGCGACCTGCGAGAAAAGAAGTAAAGCGAGAACGGGAAGGAGCGAGAGCTCTGAAGCGGAGGAGGAAGGAGGTTGACAGTAAATGCGGTGGTTGACTCAGTTATGGGCGCCTATTTATAGCTAAAGCAAAATGGCGGGAAGAAGTCCAAGCGCCGGCGGGCGCAGGTAGCAGCAAAAAACATCACATCAAGTCTGCGGGCGAGAAAAACCTACGGGGTTAGTACAAACAACATTTTCACGAGATAAATTTAGCGAGAACAGAGGGTCCTCGCGAGCATAATGTAACATAAAAATGAAAGATTTATTAGCAGCGAGCGAGAAATAATAAAAAAGCAGTAATACTTATTGACAGAAGAAATAAAGCCAACATATAAGTGGCAAATATGCGAGTTGCGAGCCATGGCGAGATTGTCTAAAACAACGACACTCATTACAAATAATAATTCACAACAACACAGCAGTTAGCGAGAATCATGGGGTAACCATTTCCACATTCCCCCACCCCGCGACCCGGACCTCGGCGGTACCCTAGAGTTATAATAATCCTCGGCCAAACTGCCCTCCCTGTCCATGAGGTAGGCGTAGTCTCTCATCCTAGCTATATGCACCTCCGATGTCGTGGCATTCTCATCCTGGTTACGCTGTGTCACCTGCCGGAGCCTCGCACACTCTTCCATCAAGACCGCGTGCCTGTCCTCGGCGGCTTCTCTGTCCCGTCTCGCCTGCATGTTGAGGTCCATCAGCATTCGCCCATGTTTCCTCAGCAACTCCGCGGCCGTTGTTTCATCATCTCAGGATCTCGCGGATCCCCTAAGAAGTCCTCCACCGGGTCAGGAAGGGGGGACATCTCGTCGTCGCCCAACTCAGATTCGGTAGGCGGATTTTTGTGATTCTCTGCGAGATGTTACGAATAGGTTAGATGGCGCGCTTGAGTTTGCGTAGGATAGGGGTCGCCAGAATTCTTACCCAGCGGGGGGCGAGAGGTCGAAGGACGGCCCTGGAACACGTTGCCGTAGTGAGGGCAGAGAGATTTACCCAAGCCGGGAGGGTACGCTGCGCTGTTGGTCGGAGGGACTTTTGGCGGCACGGAGCCACCGGTCTCCTCGCTCGTCATGAGTTGGAACCCGGGCGTATCTAAGATTTTGTCAGGAGGCGGAGGTGGGGCCGGGGACTTCAGGGGCGAGACTGTAAGAAGTGAGGAGCGAAGGTCAGAGGGATGACAAGAAATATTTTGATATGCGAGATCAAGATCATACCGGTGACGTTTTTCCCAGCGAGGTTCGTATCCGCCGGCGGACTTTTGCGAGACCTATCAGCGGGTTCTCCAGCATTCTCGTTCGGCAAAGCATCCTGCGAGTAGATATGAATCGCAAGCAAATTTATTGACGCAAACTAGAGGAGTAGCTCGTACCTTCTCGTGGTGGCGATCGTCCGGGGAGGAGTCCAACAGCACGGAGTCGTCCCCGGTTCGGCAAGCCGCCCTCGCCTTTTTGATTTTCGGCGACTGAGCAGGAGGCGGCCGATTCATCCAGGCGGGGACCCTGGTCGTGGAGGGTAGCCTGCCGGCTCTTACCGCCCTCAGGCGAGCTTCGGCTTCTTCAGAAAGAGGCATCTTCAGGCAGCTACAGTATCAGGCAAAGGGAAAGGGAAAGAAGTGGCGGTGCACGCCACTAGAGACCCAGGATGATATTTATAGCCCACAAGGTGGGTCCCACCAAAGATTCCTGACAGATCATCAAGGAGCTAGCGAATACCAAGGGTTGGATGTTTCTTCGCGAGCATAAGTATCCTCGCGAAGAGCGGGGATTGTGTACAACCCCGATATTCGCCAGGCAAGGAGACGCGGTTCAAAGAAAGCGGCGGGAAGAAGGAGGTCGTAAGGAAGGGAATCTTCCCTCTCGGGGGGGGGGGGGGGGGGGAGGGGGGGGAGGGGGGGGGGGGGGAGGGGTGGGTGGGTGGGGGGTCTCGCTGAAGGGCGAGCAAGAAGGGTCGGCGAGGCAAGCGCTCGCGGGTGTGTTCGACGAACTCTTCAGTGTTCGTCGAGCTCCCCCGGCTTCGTCGACCACACCCCTGCTCGGCAGAATCACCAGAATCCGGTGAAGTGTTCTATGCTCATTAAAGCCAAATGGACGGTCTCGCAGGAAAGCTAGCGAGACGAGACCTCGGTCGATACCGCCAAAGGGGGGCAGCGAGATCCTCGCAGGGCGAACTCCTAGGAGGGGCGTCGCGAGCAGGACTCGCAAGAAGGCCCGCGAGAGCTTCGACATTAGTGTCCTCGCAGCTCCTTGCCCATAGATCGATGGGGCCAAATTATCCTTTTACCCTTGTGGCCTGCCTTTAGCCTCTCCAAACAGCGGAGTTTGGCTGTTAGCAGACCTATTTGGGGTGCAGATAGTAAAATCAAAAGGCGGAATCCTGCTATTTGTAGACCATGTTAGAAAACCTATAAATAGGACCTTAAGGGCACCTTTGGAGAGGACTTCACTTCAGCTTCTATCTCCTCATGCTCTTCTTGGTTAGCATTTCCAGAGCTCTCCAAGGTGCCCAAGTCTCAGCTTTGGCTTGGGAGGGGAAGCGCTCAACGATCTTCCGGGTTAGTGGAGGGACCTCCTCGCTGTGGCTAAGGTCTTAGTCATTTTCCTAGTCTTCGGTCTGCTTTCTCCGAAGGATCAGTAAGGGCTAGCTGCCCCTCATTTCGGTGAGGGCCCCGAGCTCCATAAGAGGCCGAGAAATCGGTTTCAACATTATCAGATCTAAAGTGACAGCAAGCAAGACAACCGGTTCGAGTGTCTAATTTGCGATATTTAATTGGTGACGGTTTTGTGTGCTTCTTTCTACCCTTGGAGCAGTTATATTCACGCATTTTGATAATTCTAGTGTGAGTCCAATAAACAATGTGTTCTTTACGAACACTAAATCCAATTTTGTGAGCATAATCAAAATACAAAGCTTATGCCTCTTCTTCTAAATGGACAACAGGGAAAGTAGGATTTTCATTTTTGAACTGTAGCAAATTATAAAACACATTAGATCCATATACAGTTGTACGGATTTGAACAAATGCAGTTGTACTTTAATAATACAGTTGTCGTCCAACCTGCATTTTGAACAAATACTGTTGTACAGACATGAAAAATTCAATAACAATTGTTGCAGGCTTACATCACTGTCTTTATCCATTTCACCAATGTTGAGCCCATTTGTAACATCCCATTTCCTACTAGACCCTTTGACTTCAATTAGGGTGGGACATGTGGTGAGTGAGGTGGGTTTGAGCTAAGTAGTGACCTTAGGTCACATTGAGTTGAGAGAACTCACATATTGTCCACTAGAGGAGGCAAGTCAACCATGGTCAATTTTAGGCTTAAAAGAGGAAAATTTTGTGTGCCAAGTCAAAATCGACGGATCATCCCGTCGATCGACGAACCATCCCGTCGATCGACGGGACCATGTCATCGATCGGCGACAGAAGCTGGGAAAGATATATTTCCTTACATATTTAAGTCAAAATCGACAGGACCATCCTGTCGATCGACGTGACCATCCTGTCAATTGTCGGCAGCAGATCATTTGCTGCTTCTTTATACCTTAAGTCAAAATCGATGGGACCATCCCGTCGATCCCGTCGATCGACGGGACCATCCCGTCGATCGACGGGACCATCCCGTCGATTGTCGGCAGCAGCTATGAAGGCTGCTTCTTTATATCTTAAGTCAAAATTGATGGGACCATCCCATCGATCCCGTCGATCGATGGGGCCATCCCGTCGATCGTCGGCAACAACTATATAAGCTGCTATTTTATGTCGTTAAGACAAAATCGACGGGACCATCCCATTGATCGACGGGACCTTACGTCGATCAACGGGACCATCCCGTCGATTGCTGGCAGCAGCTGGGAAAAGCTGCTTCCCGAGGAGATATAAATTAAATATTATATCTTTGCTTATTTCAAGGCTGGTAGGTGTCGTTGGCCAACTATAAAATGACACATCGATGTCTTGTCCAATCCAAGCAAGAGAAAAATTTCTTTGCCATTAATTTCCCATTAATCCAAATCGGATCAAGCCACCTTTCTCTCTCTCCACTCTTTTCCCTTGAAATTTCTTTCCCTTACCCGAAGCATCATCCTTTCTTCTTCTTCCTCACAACCTAAGAAGTCAATCAAGCTCGTCGGAGAAACTTTCCTCCATGCAGCCCCGACGGATCACCCGATCTCAAGCCCCCATTCAGGTCTGATTACTCCCCCCTCCCCTCGTGCTAGCTTCCCCCTTCTTCCATTTTCAAATCGAAGCAGAAATGGTGGTTTACCATTTCAGATTTCTATCATTCTTAACCAAAAATCTCCACCGCTGGCTGGAGGAAGAAGATGAGCAGGAATCGTCCGATTCTGCTTTAAGATTTGTGCAGATCAAATCCTTATAATTACTTCATGTGTATAAATCTGTCATTTTCTTTCTTGTATCTAGATTAATTGTTTTGTGGACCTTAGAGGCCATTTCTTGAAAAGTGGCCAGAGACAACTTTTGTAGATCTGAGGGTTTACTTTATTTAGAAATTTGAATCACTAAATTTGGAGGCGTGCAACTCCCCAGGCACCCATTCTTGTGAGACATGTACATAGGGAGCCCTAGACATTTAAAAATTAATTTAGAGAGAAATACCCCTGCCAAAAATTGAGATTTTTTGGAGAATATTTCCCTATAGTTTTGTTCATTATTCAACTAATCAAATACATGAAATTTATAGAGTTGTGTGACTCCAAATGACCCCAAATTTGGGTGTCATGCTTGATAGGCCATTATTAAACTCTGATTAAAATTTGGAAGCTATTGGACCACTGCATGTGGGGTAATTCCACTTACATGTCTTTGCCTATTATGTGATTTGGTGTGCTTATAGCCAAAAACTATATTTTGTGTATTTGGCATATATGGCTTAGAGTTAGCCTCTGAGATTTTGGTCACACCCTCTTTATGACATAATACATTGTCTCAGGAAATATTAGGATTTTGGGGACCAAAAATCCTAAGTATTTGATAAACTCATACTATGTCACATTTATGTATTAATGAAATGTTTATGGCTAATACCTTGTGGAAAATTTTGAAACTCTGGAAAATCTTTTGGAATCTAAATATGAACCTCTGGAATATTTGATAGAATTTTTGGATGTATTACACATGGTAAAATTCCACATATTCAATTTGTCACACTTTTTAATTTATGAAATATTTACGGTTAAATGTCTCTGGAAAATTATGAAATTCTGGATAGGTTCTTTTTGGGTCATTACAGTACTCGAGTAATTTTCTCAGAATTTTTAGAAGACATAAAATTAGTACTTGCTGTGTAAAGTAACATTTTCACCCATTTTATTTTATATGGAAATTATGATTATAAATTCTCTGAAAAATTGTGGAACTTTGAAAATCATGTTATTTTGTCACCTATCACCTCTGGAAATTTAATTAGCAAGATTGAAATTACTTACATGGTACTTCCTTTGTAATTTGGAACATGTCAAATGATTAATGAATTTTAAATAGAAGTCTAATTAATTTGAAATATGTCAAAAATATGGACACTTCTTAAATTATCCAATATGGACATATATATAGTATGAATTGTAGCTCAATTGGACATGATATGTTTAAGATTGCATATAGGAATCAAATTTAGTTCATTCTCATTTTGAACTGCGAATAGTAAAAACTAAAGGTGATGATTTGATTGGCATGATCATATAGAAAATTAGTAAAACTTGGATCATAGTAGTATTATATCATTTATATCAGCCCCTAGAAGTTGTGGAATATTTAGAGAACAACCGTATTAGATTTAGAGGATGAGGGAGCTTATGTGTTGAGCATCGTTCAAGAGAACGTTTGCTTAAGAATAGAGTGAGGGGTAATTCTTAAAGCATTTGAGTTATAAAGAGTTGTAAGGAGAGTGGGTCTTTGGGAATGGGTAGCCACCAATAAAAGCAATTGTCTAGGAAAGGGGGGTTTGGGCTTCAGCCCATCGTATTCCCTAGTACTGCTGTGAGCACTTCACCGGGTAGACCTCGGGAAGTCCAGAATTCACCCTAACCTATAAGTATAGCAATAATTAGACAAGCGTATTCTAAATAAATGAATAAGCGATATGGTAAACTTCATCCCGAGTTAAGGGATGGGAAGTTGTACATCAGGAGGGGTTAGTCCTGCGAGATGGAGGCTCTGGAAGTTGTATATCAGGACGGCTTGGTCCTGCGAGCTGGAGGCACGGGTTGTGAAAACTTGCATGTGCATAATTAGTGTCTGGTCTTCAGTACTGTACCAGTTGTCACACCGACGGCAGTACGTTGACTTAGGCGGGTGTGAGGGTTTGAGGGGCCAGTAGGTTGTTTATACTGCGGTCTGGAGGACAATCCCCGAAAATGTACACCCGACCTTAAAGACTGGTGGGCTCCAGCAAAGAGTACGCAAGACTCTAGAGTGCACCTAGGACGTGTACAGAGGCGTACGAAGGGTATAGGCCTGGTAGTGTGTATTCCCGCCTAGGAAGTGGAGGCACTCGCTCCACTGTTGTCGTAGCCACAATAGTGGTACCAGAGAGTGAAGCTAGCTCCAAAAATTGGGAACGAAAGGTCTGTGATCACAGAGTGTGTATGTGAGTTGCACTTGTATGAATCATAGCATAACATGCATATCATGTCATACATAAACCTTAGAACATAATTTGCAGACTCTTATCATATAAATTAGTATGGTCTCTTTTATATAATAAGTTATTATTCTGGAAACCTTAACTTATAAGTTTGTATGGGCATTCATATAAGTTAAGGTACTCATTTGATGGTAGAATAGATATATTGGTTTACTTACCTGCTCCGCACTACTTTTCTTTACTTTACTTCTTTTATTACTGCTTACCTTCTTATACTGTTAGTATAGTATCTTGTTACGAATATACTTGCTAGCATTGATTTCCTTGTCACGTGCTCATTGTTGCTACTATATTTGTTGTCCTCCGCTTCCTTCCTCCCACTCGGTAACTAGGAGTCGCGGGAGGAGGAGGGGACAAAATTGGATGTCTTATGACCAATAGTCGGTTGTGACCGTAGGAGTCCGAGGAGCTGGAGCACCAGCCGGACGAGGTGGCAGGACTTGAGGAGCAGATACCGCACACTACTTCTACTATGAGTCAGGTGATTGATGATGAGAGTGTTTAGCTTCCGCATAGAGATGTTGAGAGAGAGTGTCTCTTTTGTTATTTTCATTTTGCTATTTATCGGGCATAAGCCCTTACTCTCTTTTGTGCTCATTGCTGGACTACTTATATACATTTATGAGATTTTGTGATTGTGGACTTTTACATTTCTTTTATATACTTCTATTCTCTATTGGCCTAAAAGTTAAATGACCGTACTAGCCGGCAGGATCGGCGTCTTGCGGTGGCGGCCAACCCGAGTATTGGTGTCATCCGTAAGGCGGCGGTTCTGGGCATAAGTCCCGGGTAGCCCTCCTAGTAAGGAGGAGGGGGGGGGGGGGGGGGGGGGGGTCTTACAAACAATTTCACTTGCAAACGATCATAAGAGAAAGAAGTCCACAACACTAGGCTACCCCGCTCGAGCTTTAGTTTGCGGACAAACTAAACAGCGGAAGTGTGCCCATGTGTAAAAAATCACAGAAAATAGTCCATTTAAGCTTTGAGTTAGGCCAATTCTAATAAAACCTTACTTTTGTGTAGTCCCTGCAGTTCGCTGATCCACGACGTGTTGTCCCTCCTCCTCCGGCTGCCACCCCTTTTTAGGAGATGGAGCTCGGGCAAACTCTGACAACTATTATGGATGCCTTCAGAGCTCAACAGGCTCCGGTCGCACAGTCGAACGCCGGATCAAATTGGCTGAATGCCTTCAAGAGTTTGGCTCCCCCGATGTACCATGGAACAGAAAATTCAGTAAAGACGGAGGAGTGACTTGATTTTATTCAGGAGATGCTAGCAGGCATCAGCTGCCCAGTAAACAAAGATGTCCCCTTGGTAGCGTCTGCTTTGGATGCACATGCCAAAAGATGGTGGAAGGCAATGCAGGACTCCACTTTTGCAGACCGGGAGATGTCAGAAATCTCATGGGACGAGTTTAGTGATGTCTTCTTAGAGCACTTTGTATCTGCCACAGATTGGGATGAGCTAGAAGAGAGGTTCTTGAACCTCCGTCAGGGGACCCAGACAATAATTGAATACCAGAGGGAGTTCTCCCACCTGGCCAGATTGGCGGGGGTACATGACTTGGATGATAAGAAGTATGCTAAGAGGTTCTATCGGCGTCTCGGGGATTCATTGAGACAAGCTCTACTTTTCATATAGCATGACACGTCTACCCAGATCATCGAAATGGCCAAAAAGCTGGAGATAGACAATTTGATGGTGCAGAGTAGGGGAAAAAGACCGGCCGATGGATCATACTTTGGAGAGAGCAGCAGGGGCCCGCAGCGGGGCAGAGTGATGAGTCACAGAATAGGTGGGGGACGTCCTCGTCCCAACTTCATATCGGAGCAGCAGCCTCCTGCAGTGATGGCTTCTCCTCCACTACGGATCCAGGAGCCAGGGAGGCAGGATGATCGGGGCCGCCAGCCAGTGACATGCTTTGGGTGCCACCAGCCAGGGCACATTAGAGCTAACTTCCCTCAACAGTTTCTTCCTCCTCCTCGTCCAGCAGCCCCTACAACACAGTAGAGCCGAGTCCGAGGACAAGGTCGGGTCCGAGGACCTCCTGGTAGAGGCCGACGGCCAGAGTAGATGTATGCTCTGGATCTCGCAGAACCTCGGAACCCTGAAGAAGACATTACATGTACTTTATTGTTTTCCTTTACGATTGCTTAGTACCTTTCAAAAACCGTAGTTGTATTTTAATTTATGACCCAAACAACAAAACCACCCAGGTATAGTGCTTGTCTGCGGCAAACTCTCATACACTCTATTCGATACGGGTGCTTCGAATTCGTTCGTCTCAGAGGAATTCGTAGATGACCTAGACCAAGTACACCACTTTGAGGGCATCCAGAGGAAGGTGCGACTTCTTGACGGGTCGGAGATAACAACATATGCCAAGTGCAACATGAACGTGGAGATTGGAGGAAAGCTATTCGAAGCGCGACAATGCTTTTGAAGATGCCATATTTTGACCTAATTCTGGGCATGAACTGGCTGCACTGGAATCATGCTAAGATCGACTGCCCAGCAAAGAAAATTGTGCTGAGGCATGAAGATTCTGAAGTAGTGATTGAAGGTATAAAACCCACCTCCCGTCTCATATTATCATCTGCACAGGCTGTCAAGGCTCATGAACAGGGAGATGAGGTGTACCTAATCTATTTCGAGATGGAGGAGACGGAGGTACCCCTAACAGATATTCCAGTGGTTAGGGACTTCTCTGATGAATTTCCAGATAAATTACCCTGACTACCCCTCTCTAGGGATACGGATTTTCGGATCCAGTTTGTGCCAGGAACAAGGCCGGTATCTCGGGCACCATACCAGATGGCATTAAAGGAGCTAGCGGAGTTCAGGACCCAGTTTCAGGAGCTAGTGGACTCAAGATTTGTCAGGCCGAGTTCATCGCCATGGGGAGCACCCATATTATTCATGAAGAAGAAGGATGGGTTGCTGCTACTCTACATTGATTACCAGGGGTTGAACAGGCTGATGGTACATAACACATACCCGTTACCTAGGATCGACAAGTTATTTGACCAGTTGCAGGGAGCCTTCTGGTTCTCCAAGCTCGATCTGAGATCCGGATAATACCAGTTGTGGATTCAGGAGGAGGATATCCCGAAGACGGCCTTTATTTCCCGCTATGGGTTATATGAGTTCACGTTGATGCCCTTCGGGCTCACGAATGCTCCTTCTGCATTCATGAGCTTGATGAACAGTGTATTCGAGCCCTACCTGGATAGATTCGTCATAGTATTCATTGACGATATTTTGATCTACTCCAAGATGAAGGAGGAGCACACCCATTACTTGGCTCAAGTCTTGGGCAAGCTGCGGCAACACCAAATGTACGCAAAGTTCTCGAAATGTCAGTTATGGCTATATGAGGTGGCATTCCTAGGACACGTCATCAGCGGGGCCGGGTTGGCAGTGGACCCGGCCAAGGTACAAGTAGTGGGAGATTGGCCACGGCCAAAATCGACCTCAGATGTCCGCAGCTTTCTGGGATTAGCAGGATATTATTGTAAGTTCATGAAGGGTTCTTAAGGATTGCACTTCCTCTCACGTCCTTGACGAAGAAGGATGCTACTTTCACGTGGTCGGAAAAGTGCGAGGCAGCCTTCCAGGAGTTGAAGGACCGACTCACCTCATCCCTCATCCTTGTCCTCCCATCTGGGAAGGAAGGTTTCCACATCTATGATGATGCATCTTATCAGGCGACGGGTGCAGTTCTCATGCAGCATGGTCATGTGATAACTTATGCTTCAAGGCAGTTGAAGAAGCATGAACAAAATTATCCGGTACACAACCTAGAGCATGGAGCGGTAGTCTTCGCCTTGAAAATTTGGAGGCATTATCTGTATGGGATTCATTGTGAGATCTTCTTTGACCACAAGAATCTCAAGTACATCGACACCCAGAAGGATTTGAACCTACACCAGCGGAGGTGGCTAGAGTTCTTGTGCGACTATAACTATACCATGCACTATCATCAGAGGAAGGCGAACACCGTAGCAGATGCCCTGAGCAGGAGGGAAGGCACTTCTGGACCGGAGCCACAGATGATGGCCATGGAGCTGGTGAGGATGTTAGAGGATATGCACATTACCTTGGTTTCTAAGGCGGAGCTCAAAGTCCACAAGGAGTACATTGCATCCCTGAGCATCACTTGTGACATAAGAGACCGCATCAGGGCACAACAAAGGCAGGAATCAGCTTTGGAGCCTGCATTCAGAGCCTTGGAAGGGGACAAGTCAGAGGATTATTCACTGCACGGCAATATCGTTCAATTCCGGGGTCGTGTTTATATACCCGCAGGAGGTGGGATCTGGGAAGAGATACTCAGGGAAGCACATGACATCACTTCATTTTGAAGTGATGTAGCTCATGTATCAGCACACTGCACACGTTACTTAGTGCATCCGGGATCTCCAAGATGAAGGCGGACCTGCGGAGGGACTTATATTGGCCCAGAATGAAGAAAGAGATCATATCTTTTGTCTCGTTCTGCGAGATTTGCCAGCTAGTCAAAGCAGAATGCAAGAGCACAGCAGGACTTCTACAGCCGCTACAATGTCGGAGTGGAAGTTCGAGGACATAGCCATGGACTTCGTACATGGATTGCCTCGCTCCCACTCCGGGCACGATTCTATTTGGGTAATAGTAGAGAGATTGACCAAGGTTGCACGGTTCATACCGGTCAGGAAGGACGATTTACTTGCAGTTCTGGTAAGGTTATTTGTAGAACAGTTCGTCTGGTACCATGGCGTACCCAGGATGATTGTCTCAGATCACGACGGTCGGTTCACCTCCAGGGAATGGAGAGCGGTACATGCATACTTGGGGTCTCAGCTTACGTTCAGCTATTTTATATCGTTAAGTCAAAATTGATGGGACCATCCCGTCGATCGACGGGACCTCTCGTCGATCGATGGGACCATCCCGTCGATTGCTGGCAGCAGCTGGGAAAAGCAGCTTCCTGAGGCGATATAAATTAAATATTACATATTTGCTTATTTCAAGGCTGGTAGGTGGCATTGGCCAATTAGAAAATGACACATGGATGTCTTGTCCAATCCAAGCATGAAAAGAAAGTTTTTGCCATTAATTTCCCATTAATCCAAATCAGATCAAGCCAACTTTCTCTCTCTCTCCTCTCTTTTCCCTTGAAATTTCTTTCCCTTACCTGAAGAATCATATTTTCTTCTTCATCTTCCTCACAACCTAAGAAGTCCAGCAAGCTCACCGGAGAAACTTGTCGCCATGCCTCCCCGACGGATCACACGATCTCAAGCACCCATTCATGTCTGATTTCTCCTCCCCCCCCTCGTGCTAGCTTCCCCCTTCTTCCATTTTTAAATCGAAGCAGAAATGGTGGTTTACCATTTTGGATTTCTATCGTTCTTAACCAAAAATCTCCACCGCTGGCTGGATGAAGAGGATGGGCAGGAATCATCTGATTCTGCTTTAAGATTTGTGCAGATCAAATCATTATAATTATTTCATGTGTATAAATCTGCCTTTTTCTTTCATGTACATAGAGTAATTTTTTGAGGCCATTTCATGAAAAGTGGCCAGAGACAACTTTTGTAGATCTGAAGGTCTACTTTATTTAGAAATTTGAATCACACAATTTGGAGCCCTATAGCTCCCTGGGCACCCATTCTTGTGAGACATGTACATAGGGAGCCCTAGACATTTAAAAATTAATTTAGAGAGCCCTGAAGTACCCCTGCCAAAAATTGGGAATTTTTGAAGGATATTTCCATATAGTTTTGTTCATTATTCAATTAATCAAATAAATGAAATTTGTGGAGTTGTGTGACTCCAAATGACCCCAAATTTGGGTGTCATGCTTGATAGCCATTATTAAACTCTGGTAAAAATTTCGAAGCTATTGACCACTGCATGTAGGGTAATTCCACTTGCTTGTCTTTGCCTATTATGTGATATGGTGTGCTTATAGCCAAAAAGGATATTTTGTGTATTTGACATATATGGCTTAGAGTTAGCCTCTGAGATTTTCGTCACACCTTCTTTATGACCTAATACATTGTCTCAGGAAATATTAGGATTTTTGGGACCAAAAATCCTAAGTATTTGATAAACTCATAATATGTCACATTTATGTATTAGTGAAGTGTTTTTGGCTAATAACTTGTGGAAAATTTTGAAACTCTGGAAAATCTTTTGGAATATAAATATGAACCACTGGAATTTTTGATAGAATTTTTGGATGTATTACACATGGTAAAATTCCACATATTCAATTTGTCACACTTTTTAATCTATGAAATATCTATGGTGAAATGTCTATGGAAAATTATGAAATTCTGGATAGGATCTTTTTGGGTCATTATAGTACTCTAGTAATTTTCTTAGAATTTTTGGAAGACATAAATTAGTACTTGCTGTGTAAAGTTACATTTTCACCCCTTTTATTTTATATGGAAATTATGATTATAAATTCTCTGAAAAATTGTGGAACTCTGGAAATCATGTTATTTTGTAACCTATCACCTCTGGAAATTTTATTAGCAAGATTGAAATTACTTACATGGTACTTCCTTTATTAATTTGAAATATGTCAAAAATCTGGACACTTCTTAAATTATCTAATATGGACATATGGTATGAATTGTAGCTCAATTGGACATGATATGTTTAAGATTGCATTATAGGAATCAAATTTAGTTCATTCTCATTTTCGACTGCGAATAGTAAAAACTAAAGGTGATGATTTGATTGGCATGATCATATAGAAAATCAGTAAAACAAGGATCATAGTAGTGTTATATCATTTATATCAGCCCCTGGAAGTTGTGGAATATTTGGAGAACATTTGCATTAGATTTAGAGGATGATGGAGCTTATGTGTTGAGCATCGTTCAAGAGAACATTTGCTTAAGAATTGAGTGACGGGTAAATCTTAAAGCATTTAAGTTATAAAGAGTAATAAGGAGAGTGGGTCTTTGGGAATATGTAGCCACCAATAAAAGTAATTGTCTTGGAAAGGGGGGTTTGGGCTTCAGCCAATCATATTACCAAGTACCGTTGTGAGCCCTTCACCGGGTAGACCTTGGGAAGTCCATAATTCACCCTAACTTCTAAGTATAACAAAAATTAGACAAGAGTAGTCTAAATAAATGAATAAGAGATATGGTAAACTTCATCCTGAGTTAAGGGATGGGAAGTTGTACATCAGGATGGGTTAGTCCTGCGAGCTGGAGGCTCGGGAAGTTATATATCAGGACGGGTTGGTCCTGCGAGCTGGAGGCTCGGATTGTGATAACTTGCATGTGCATAATTAGTGGTGGGTCTTCGGTACTAGACCGGTCATCACACCGACGACAATACGTTGACTTAGGCGGGTGTGAGGGCTTGAGGGGCCAGTAGGTTGTTTATGCTGCGATCTGGAGGACAATCCCCAAAAACGTACACCCGACCTTAAAGACTGGTGGGTTCCAGCAAAGAGTACGCAAGACTCTAGAGTGCATCTAGGACATGTACAGAGGCGTACGAAGGGTCTAGGCCTAGTAGTGTGTATACCTGCCTAGGAAGTGGAGGCACCCACTTCACTGCTGTCGTAGCCACAACGGTGGTACCACAGAGTGAAGCTAGCTCCAAAAATTGGGAACGAAAGGTCTGTGATCACAGAGTGTGTGTGAGTTGCACTTGTTTGAATCATAACATAGCATGCATATCATATCATACATAAACCTTAGAACATAATTTGCAGCCCCTTATCATATAAATTAATATGGGCTCTTTTATATGATAAATTATTATTCTGGAAACCTTAACTTATAAGTTTGTATGGGCATTAATATAAGTTAAGGTACTCATGTGATGGTAGAATAGATATACTGGTTTACTTACCTGCGCCGCACTGCTTTGCTTTATTTACTTCTTTTATTACTGCTTACCGGCTTATACTGCTAGTATAGTACCTTGTTATGTATATACTGATAGGATAGATTTCCTTATCACCCCGCTTATTGTTGCTACCATATTTGTTGTCCTCCGCTTCCTTCCTTCCGCTCGGTGCCAAGGAGTCGCGGGGGGAGGCGGGGACAAAATTGGCTTAGTCTTATGACTAACAGTCGGTTGTGAACGTAGGAGTCCGAGGAGCTGGAGCACCAGCCCGACGAGGTGGCAGGACTTGAGGAGCAGATGTCGCGCACTACTTCTACTATGAGTTAGGTGATTGATGATGAGAGTGTTTAGCTTCCTCATAGAGATGTTGAGAGAGAGTGACTCTTTTGTTATTTTCATTTGGTTATGTATCGGGCATAAGCCCTTACTCTTTTTTGTGCTCATTGTTGGTCTACTTATATACATTTGTGATTTTTTATGATTGTGGACTTGTTCATTTCTTTTATATACTTTTATTCTCTATTGGCCTAATTGTTAAATGATCGTACTAGCCAGCAGGATTGACGTCTTGCGGTGGTGGCTAACCCGAGTGTTGGTGTCATCCGTAAGGCGGCGATTCTAGGCATAAGGCCCGAGTAGCCCTCCTAGTAAGGGAGGGGGGTCTTACAATTTGTTATCACTTGACAAATGATCATAAGAGAAAGAAGTCCACAACACTAGGCCACCATGCTCGAGATTTAGTTTGCGGACAAACTAAGCAGCGGAAGCTATGGTGTGCCCATGTGTAAAAATCACAGAAAATAGTCCATTCAAGCTTTGAGTTAGGCCAATTCTAATACAGACTTACTTTTGTGTAGTCCACGCAGTTCGCTGATCCACGACGTGATGTCCCTCCTCCTCCGACTGCCACTCCTTTTCAGCAGACGGAGCTGGGGATAACTCTGACGGCTATTCTAGATGCCTTTAGAGCTCAACAGGCTCCGATCGCACAACCGAACCCCGGATCAAATTGGCTGAATGCCTTCAAGAGTTTGGCTCCCCCAATGTACCATGGAACAAAAAATGCAGTAAAGATGAAGGAGTGGCTTGATTCTATTCAGGAGATGCAAGAAGACATCAGTTGCCCAGTCCACAGAGTTGTCCCCTCGGCAACGTCTACTTTGGATGCACATGCCAAAAGATGGTGGAAGTCAGTGTAGGACTCCACTTTTGCAGATCGGGAGATGTCAGACATCTCATGAGATGTGTTCAGTGATGTCTTCTTAGAGCACTTTGTATCTTCCACGGATAGGGACGAGCTATAAGAGAGGTTCTTGAACCTCTGTCAGGGGACCCAGTCAATAATTGAATACCAGAGGGAGTTCTCCCACCTGGCAAGATTTGCGGGGGTACACGACTTGGATGATAGGAAGTATGTTAAGAGGTTCTATCGGAGTCTCAGGGATTCATTGAGACAGGCTCTACTTTTCATATCGCATGACACGTCTACCCAGATCATCGAAATGGCCAAAAAGCTGCAGGCAGACCATTTGATGGTGCAGAGTAGGGGAAAAAGACCGGCCGACGGATCATACTTTGGAGAGAGCAGCAGGGGCCCACGGTGGGGAAGAGTGATGAGTCACAGAAGAGGTGGGGAACGTCATCATCCCAACTTCAGATCGGAGCAGCTGCTTACTGCAGTGATGGCTCCTCCGCCAGTACGGATCTGGGAGCCGGGAAGGCAGGATGATCGGGGCTGCCAGCTAGTGATATGCTTTGGGTGCCACCAGCCCGGGCACATCAGAGCTAACTGCCCTCAGCAGTTTCTTCCTCCTCCTCCTCCTCCTCCAGCAGCCCCTCCAGCACAGCAGGGCCGAGGCTGAGGACGAGGTTGGGGCCTAGGACCTCATGGTAGAGGTCGACGGACCGAGAAGATGTATGCTCTGGATCTCGCAGAACTTCGGAACCCTGAAGAAAAAATTACAGATAATTTATTATTTTCATTTACGATTTCTTAGTACCTTTCAAAAACCATAGTTGTATTTTAATTTATGACCCAAACAACAAAACCACCCAGGTATAGTGCTTGTCTGCGGCAAACTCGCATACACTCTACTCGATATGGGTGCTTCGCATTCGTTCGTCTCAGCGGAATTCGTAGATGACCTAGACCAAGTACAACAGAGAGGAAGGTGCAACTTCCGGACGGGTCAGAGATAGCAACATGTGCCAAGTGCAACATGAACGTGGAGATTGGAGGAAAGCTATTCGAAGTGTCGTCAACGCTTTTGAAGATGCCAGACTTTGACCTAATTCTGGCATGAACTGGATGCACTGGAATCATGCTAAGATCGACTGCCCAGCAATGAAAATTGTGTTGAGGCATGAAGATTCTGAAGTAGTAATTGAAGGTATAAAACCAAACTCCCGTCTCTTATTTTCATCTGCACAGGTTGTCAAGGCTCATAAGAATGGAAATAAGGTGTACCTAATCTATTTCGAGATGGCGAATACGGAGGTATCCCTAACAGATATTCCAGTGGTTAGGGACTTCTCTGATGTATTTCCAGAGAAATTACCCGGACTACCCCCGTCTAGGGATATAGATTTCCGGATCCAGTTTGTGCCAGGATCTAGGCCGATATCTCGGGCACCATACCAGATGGCACCAAAGGAACTAGAGGAGTTCAGGACCCAGCTTCAGGAGCTGGTGGACTCAGGATTTGTCAGGATGAGTTCATCGCCATGGGGAGCACCATTATTATTTGTAAAGAAGAAGGATGGGTCGTTGCGACTCTGCATTGATTACCGAGAGTTGAACAGGCTGACGGTACGGAACACATACCCATTACCTTGGATCGATGAGTTATTTGACCAATTGCAGGGAGCCTTCTGGTTCTCCAAGCTCGATCTGAGATCCAGATATTATCAGTTGCAGATTCGGGAGCAGGATATCCGGAAGATGGCCTTCAGTTCCCACTACGGGTTATATGAGTTCACGGTGATGCCCTTCGGGCTCACGAATGCTCCCTCTACATTCATGAGCTTGATGAACATTGTATTCGAGCCCTACCTGGATAGATTCCTCATAGTATTCATTGACGATATTTTGATCTACTCCAATACGAAGGAGAAGCACACCCATCACCTGGCTCAAGTCTCGGGCAAGCTGCGGAAGCACCAAATGTATGCAAAGTTCTCGAAATGTCAATTCTAGCTACATGAGGTGGCATTACTAGGACATGTCATCAACCGAGCTAGGTTGGCAGTGGACCCAGCCAAGGTACAAACAGTGAGAGATTGGTCACGGCTAAAATCAGCCTCAGATGTTCGCAGCTTCCTGAGATTAGTAGGATATTATCGTAAGTTCATGCATGGGTTCTCAAGGATTGCACTTCCCCTCACGTCCTTGACGAAGAAGGATGCTGCTTTCACGTGGACAGAAAAGGGCGAGACAGCCTTCTAGGAATTGAAGGACCGACTTACCTCATCCCCCATCCTTGCCCTCCCATCTGGGAAGGAAGGTTTCCAGATCTATGCTGATGTATCTTACCAGGGGATGGGTGCAGTTCTCATGCAACATGGTCATGTGATATCATATTCTTCAAGGCAGCTGAAGAAGCATGAACAAAATTATCCGGTACACGACCTAGAGCTTGGAACAGTAGTCTTTTCCTTGAAAATTTGGAGGCCTTATCAGTTTGGGATTCATTGTGAGATCTTCTCTGACCACAAGAATCTCAAGTACATCGACACCCGGAAGGATTTGAACCTACGATAGCGGAGGTGGCTAGAGTTCTTGTGCGACTATGACTATACCATGCACTATCATCTGGGGAAGGCGAACACCATAGCATATGCCTTGAGCAGGAGGGCAGGCACTTATGGTCCGGAGCCCCAGATGATGGCCATGGAGCTGGTGAGGATGTTATAGGATATGCACATTACCTTGGTTTCTAAGGCAGATCCCTAAGTCCATAAGGAGTACCTGGCATCCCTGATCATCACATGTGACATAAGAGACCGGATCAGGGACAGGATGCTAGAGGCTTAGAGTAGGCAGGCCAAGTATTACGATGCGAGGCATCGAAAGGTGGAGTTCCAAGTGGGAGACACATTCTATTTGAATATACGTCCGGTGCATGGTGTCTCGCGGGTGAGAGGACACAAGAAGCTCAACCCTCAATTTATGGGACCTTACAGGATCCTCGAGCGGATCGGTCCCTTGGCTTACAGGCTGGAGCTGCCATTCGAGTTGGCGAACTTGCACGGCGTCTTTCATGTTTATTCACTACGGAGAGCTCTACTTAATCCAGAGCAACATATCACTTCCCCCTCGGGCCCGATAGAGTCCGATAGATCAGTCCGTATGGAGCCAGTCCAGATTGACGATACAACATTCTGAGTCCTGCGGAAGAAGAAAGTTCCCTTAGTCAAGGTGATGTGGTCCAATTATGGACTAGAGGAACACACATGGGAGCCTATGTATCTCATGCAACAATAGTACCCGAGACTCTTCACTTCAGGTACAACCTAGACCCACTCAAGATTTACTTATTTACATTGTGTAAAGAACCCCGTAGACCCGAACTTAAATTTCGGGGACGAAATTATTTTTTTGTTTATTGGGATTTGTATCATCCCATTTCCTACTAGACCCCTTGACTTCAATTAGGGTAGGACAAGTGGTGAGTGAGGTTGGTTTGAGCTAGGTAGTCACCTTAGGTCACATTGAGTTGAGAGAACTCACATGTGGTCCACTAGAGGAGGCAAGTCAACCATGGTCAATTTTAGGCTTAAAAGAGGAAATTTGGCGTGCCTAAGTCAAAATCGACGGACCATCCCGTCGATCGACGAGACCATGTCGTCGATCGGCGGCTTCAGCTGGGAAAGATATATCCTTTATATCATTAAGTCAAAATCGACGGGACCATCCCGTCGATCCCGTCGATTGACAGGAACATCCCATCGGTTGTCGGTAGCAGCTATATAGCTGCTTCTTTTATCATTAAGTCAAAATCGAGGGGACCATTCTGTCGATCCCGTCGATCGAAGGGACCATCCCGTCGATTGTGAGTTGCAGCTATATAGGCTGCTTCTTTTATCATTAAGTCAAAATCGACGAGATCATCCCGTCGTTCCTGTCGATCAAAGGGACCATCCTATCAATTGTCGGCAGCATCTATATAGGCTGCTTCTTTTATCATTAATTCAAAATCGACGGGATCATCCCGTCGATCCCGTCGATCGATGGGACCATCCCGTCGATTGTCGGCAGCAACTAATAGGCTGCTTCTTTGTGATTGTTAAGACCAATCGATGGGATATCCCGTTGATCGATGGGACCTCCCGTCGATCGATGGGACCATCCCGTCGATTGCTGGTAGCAGCTGGGAAAAAGCTACTTCCCGAGGCGCTAAGTTTAAATATTATATCCTTATTTATTTCAAGGTTGGTAGGTGGCTTTGGCCAATAAGAAAAAGACACATGGATGTCTTTGTCCAATCCAAGCAAGAAAAGGTCTTTGCCATTAATTCCAAATCAAATCAACCACACTTTTTCTCTCTCCTCTCTTTTCCTTGAGATTCATTTCCCTTACCCGAAGCATCATCTTTTCTTCTTCCTCTTCCTCACATCCTAAGAAGCTCCAGCAAGCTCGCTGGATAAACTTTCCGCCATACCGCCTCGACGAATCACGCGATCCCAAGCCCCCATTCAGGTCCGATTTCTCCTCCCCTCCCCTCGTGCTAGCTTCCCCCTTCTTCCATTTTCAAATCGAAGCAGAAATGGTGGTTTACCATTTCGGATTTCAATTGTTCTTAACAAAAAATCTCCACCACTGGCTGGAGGAAGAAGATGAGCAGGAATCGTCCGATTCTGCTTTAAGGTTTGTGCAGATCAAATCATTATAATTATTTCATGTGTATAAATCTGCCATTTTATTTCTTGTACATAGATTAATTGTTTTGAGGCCCTTAGAAGCCATTTCATGAAAAGTGTCCAGATACAACTTCTGTAGATCTGAGAGTCTACTTTATTTAGAAATTTGAATCACTCAATTTGGAGCCCAGTAGCTCGCTGGGCACCCATTCTTGTGAGACATGTACATATGGAGCCCTAGACATGTAAAAATTAATTTAGAGAGAAATATAACTCTAAATAACTTGAAATTTTGGGCATACATGAGTCATGCCCTGAAGAACCCCCTTACGAAAATTGAGAATTTTTGGAGGATATTTCCCTATAGTTTTGTTCATTATTCAATTAATCAAATAAATGAAATGTATGGAGTCGTGTGACTCCAAATGACCCTAAATTTTGGGTGTCATGCCTGATAGGTCATTATTAAACTCTGGTTAAAATTTGGAAGCAATTGGACCACTGAATATGGGGTAATTACACTTGCATGTCATTGCCTATTATGTGATCTGGTGTGCTAATAGCCAAAAAGGATATTTTGTGTATTTGGCATATATGGTTTAGAGTTAGCCTCTGAGATTTTGGCCACACCCTCTTTATGACATAATACATTCTCTCAGAAAATATTAGGATTTTTGGTACCAAAAATCCTAAGTATTTGATAAACGCGTAATATGTCACATTTAAGTATTAGTGAAATGTTTATGGCTAATACCTTGTGGAAAATTTTGAAACTCTGGAAAATCTCTTGGAATCTAAATATGAACCTGTGGAATTTTTGATAGAATTTTTGGGTGTATTACACATGCTAAAATTCCACATATTCATTTTGTCACACTTTTTAATTTATGAAATATCTATGGTGAAATGTCTCAGGAAAATTATGAAATTCTGGATAGGATCTTTTTGGGTCATTACAGTACTCTAGTAATTTTCTCAGAATTTTTGGAAGACATAAATTTGTACTGGGTGTCTAAAGTTACATTTTCACCCCTTTTATTTTATATTGAAATTATGATTATAAATTCTCTGAAAAATTGGGGAGCTTTGGAAATCATGTTATTTTTTTGTCACCTATCACCTCTAGAAATTTTATTAGCAAGATTGAAATTACTTACATGGTACTTCCTTTATTAATTTGAAATATGTCAAAAATCTGGACACTTCTTAAATTATCCAATATAGACATATAGTATGAATTGTAGCTCAATTGGACATGATATGTTTAAGATTGCATTATAAGAATCAAATTTAGTTCATTCTCATTTTGGACTGCGAATAGTAAAAACTAAAGGTGATGATTTGATTGGCAAGATCATATTGAAAATCAGTAAAACTTGGATCATAGTAGTGTTATATCATTTATATCAGCCCATAGAAATTGTATAATATTTGGAGAACATTCGTATTAGTTTTAGAGGATGGTGGAACTTATGTGTTGAGCATCGTTCAAGAGAACGTTGCTTAAGAATAGAGTGAGGGGTAAGTCTTAAAACATTTAAGTTATAAAGAGTAATAAGGAGAGTGAGTCTTTGGGAATGGGTAGCCACCAAAAATTGTAATTGTCTTGGAAAGGGGGGTTTGAGCTTCAGCCCATCGTATTCCCAAGTTCCGATGTCAGCCCTTCACCGGGTAGACCTCGGGAAGTCCAGAATTCACCCTAACTTCTAACTATAGCAATAATTAGACAAGAGTATTCTAACTAAATGAATAAGAGATATGGTAAACTTCATCCTGAGTTAAGGGATGGGAAGTTGTACATCAGGACGGGTTAGTCCTGCGAGCTGGAGGCTAGGGAAGTTGTATGTCAGGACGAGTTGGTCCTATTGGAACATGGTCTTCCGCATCTCCTAGGTTTGAGAATAATAAATCCTATGTGTATTTGATCTTGTGTGTTTAAGTTTGCAGGAAACAAAGTCCATATGACTCAAGGATGACATAAGAATATTGCCCCCAAAATTGGGCCAATAATTCCAACATGCCCACTAAAGCCGACGGTAGCACCTAGCGCCCGGCGCTAGTGATGATTAGCGCAATCCCGGGAGTACATTTAGAAGGCGCTAGCGCCAGGAGCTAGCAGATAGCGCAGGCAGTAGAGCGGAGCACAGAAGGCTAGAAGAAAATGTTTCCTCGGATTGAAGATTCTCCCGCGCCGAATATGTCTTAATATGGGATAGCGCCAGCGGTAGCGGTAGCGCTAGCACTAAGGCTATAAATAGGACCCCTCTTCTCTCGTTTCAAAAAACCATCAGAGAGAGAGGTTGAGTGCTAGAATTCCAGAGCCTGATTTGGCCGAATGTTGATCTCCCACCAAAGCTCTGCGAATTTCTGAAGGAGGACTTCTTCACGCCGAATCCAAATGACGTCCGCTTCAACAACGCTTATCCTACAGCGGATAATCGTCTCCAACTTCAGAAGTTCTTCAAGAGGGAATTTTTATTATTATCATTTCATATTTCTTGTAAACCGTTAGAGAATTCGCCTCGTGTTGGCAACTAGGTCTGGGTAGGACTTAGGGCTGAAATTCGCCTCGTGTTGGAGATTAGATCTAGGATAGGTCTAGGGGGTGCTCAAGGCCATATCCGGGGTTGGATTAGCTAGAGCGGCTTGAGGCCGAATCCGGGGAAGGATAGGCTAGGGCATCCGGTTCGTGGGGATGCGAGTCGGGATAGAAAAAAAAAGAGTTTTATTATTATTCGCCATCGATTTCTAGCGTTATAGAAATCAACTTTTGTAAAACCTTATTTCATATTAATAAAGCATGTCTCTACTTTATTTCAATTGTTTTGTTTGATTTCTCACCTTCTTAATCACTTATTATTTCAAGATATTCATAATATAAGAAAAAGTTTTAAAACCCTTATTCACCCCCCCCCCTCTAAAGGCGCCTACCGATCCAACAAGTGGTATCAGTGCGGTTTTATTCCAATCGGCTTAACAACCGGGAATAATGACATCTCATGACCTCGCTTCTACTAGTGGGGTAAATTATTATGAAGAAGAAAAATCTCTTAAACCACCTTTATTTGAAGGAACAAATTATAAAGGATGGAAAATTTTAATTGAAAAATTTATTAAAACTATAGATATCGAAGCATGGAATTTAGCAATAGTTAGACCAGCGGATGAATCAAATAAAAAGGAACGTCATCTAAATGTAAAAGCCAAACACTATTTATTTTGTGGTTTATCAAATGAAGTTTTCAAATTAATATATTGTTTTTCTAGTGCATACAAGATATGGAAATTTCTTGAAGAAATGTATGATCTTCCTATCATAGGTATGGAACAAACACAGGAGAAGAAGGACATACAAACATCCACCACTATTCAAGAAGATCTCCCTCATAGTAAAATCATGGAAAGTGTCTTAGACGAAGAGAACAACACATCAAGAAAAAAGAAGATGAAATTTCATCTATAAAGGAGGAAGGCCTAGAAAACGAAAAAGAAACTTCATATTCACATCTTGCCTCTTCCAATAGCGTTGTAAGAAAGTCTAATCCTTCTTCTTATTTCCATATACTAAAAATTGCTAAACGTAAAATGAAGAAATTAAAAATTGCTAATAAAAAATTACATTTAGAAAATAAAAGTTTAAAAACTAATTCATAATCCAAATATGATATGGCTTCTCCATCTTGCAAAAAAATTGAAATCTTAAAACCTTGTTTTGATTGTTATAATATTAATAAAAAATTCAAGGATGTTGTAAAAGAACTATTAATTGTAAAAGAACAAAATGAAAAATTATGTTTAGAAAATTCATCTTTGAAAAGCAATTGTGCTACATGCCAAAATTATAAAATTGAAATCAAAGAAATGTACGAAACATTTGAGCAATTTAGAAATAACTATCAAAATCATATCGACTCTATTATTTTCACTATTAAAAATAGCATAATAGCTTATAATAAAGCTATGCATAATTTAAGGATTAAGAATGATGAATTAAAATCAAAAATCAACATGCTTATGAAAATTATAAATAAAAATTCACAATATCAAGAAATTTCTAAAAACATGTTGAATATGAATATGAACATGACTATATTAACTAAACTGAATGATGGAAATAAGAAACACAACGTATTTGTAAATCCAAGTCAAAATCACCATTATTTACAAAATCATGTTTCTCCCAACTTAAAAGTAACATTACACAAATTTCCTAATCATTACAATCATAATCTTCAATATAAAGATTATCACAATGAAAATTTGATGCATAAGAAACCAAGGTTTGAATGGAGGCCCAAGATTAAAACTGAAACTTTAACTTCACATGAACGGACCCATTCATCAATATCTACTCACAAACCTAAACATTATATTTGGGTACCCAAAGGAACCACCACACTTGGTCCCCTTTGGATACCTAAATCTCTTATTCATTAGATATCACCAAATGCATGAAGTAGAATATTTTCAAAATAAAATATACAAATTACTACTTCATGATATGCCTTAATTTATTTGTTTTGTTCTCTTATTTCTTTTTGCTACCATGGTATGGTCATCATATAGACACATGACTTTATCACTTAAAGATTTATAAATCAAATTATCAAATTGTAAAGTCATGCCCTTTATTTTTAATGACCAATCTATTCTTCCTAAACTCATTATATATCTATATATCATATATCACCAACATAAATTGAATTCAAAATTTTCTATGTGATATGATTTCAAACATATACTACTTCTTAGGATTGCTTAACCATCTCCACTTCATATGACTTCAAATTTATAAATAAAACGTAAAATAAAACCTTCAAAAACTACCAAAGAAGGACCAGATAAAAACAGCCAAACATCCAAAAATAACAAAATTAAACATTACAGATAGCGCTAGCGCTAGCTGGTAGCGCCGGCGCTAGCGCTAGCTGGTAGCGTCGGCGCTAGCGCTAGCTGGTAGCGCCGGCGCTAGCAGACAGAATCCAAGAATATGTGTTCAAATTTCTGTATTATTACAAAACTGAAAACTTAGTTCCCCGCAGGTCCTTCATATTCCACTACTCCTCCTCATCTACCTCTTCCACACTTGGACTTGGAGATCGTCTTCTGCGACTCCTCCGAATCGAATGACGAGGTGGATCCTGTACTAGGCTATCCCACTCCCTTCGCTCCGGTGTAGATGGATTTAGCTTTAATGCCTTGATCATGAACTTCATCATCTTTTTTATACCAGAAACATCTTTCTCCACTCTTGTCATCCGTTCTCTCATTTCTTCTCAAAAAGATTCAAATGAATCATCTCGAGCCCCTCGGGATAACGTTCCTCGTCGGAGTGGTGGTCGAGTAGATGTTGATGGCTCATCTAGGAGGGATGTAGCTCGTAGGTGTGAGGTACTATATATAGGAGGAAAGCAATCTATCAAGTAAAAACTGATATCAAGAGAAGGGTACCTATGAAGAATAACCCTATGTATTATGCCACCGAGCGGAAGGTTGTTGTATCTCTGACGAGAAGGATCCCGCAACTTGTATGTATATCTGATCAATGAAAGCAACAAGTCGGCTACATCGAATCTCTCCTCCTCAAGAATAAAATACGAGACAAGACTAAGCTGTGCTGTAATCTTTGCCGTGTCACCCAATTTCAGCAAGATAGTGTGGCGTAAAATGTCCTGTACTGTAAGGGCATCCACTGTAAGTGACCCCGCCATTTGGATCAAACTCCTACATTCCCTGTGGTGGAGTACCATATTTAGATTAGTCCAATCCCTATAACTCGAAACTTTTCAACCACATCCAACTTATTTGGATGCTCGGTCAACCCAAACGTCTCCCTCATGTCATCATGAGTAATAGTAACCGCTTGTCCCTGCACTAGAGACCACACTCCTCCATCCAAATCAGTATGCGATGGGTCTTCCAAGTGCATATAGAACTCTCGTACTAACTCTGAAGAAAACCCCTCCGAAAGAAACACATTCAACACTTCAGAGGTTGCAAAAAGTTGCATGATGTGATGGTGTCTGGGCAAGGAAAACTCCATGTAATATGGGACACCTACTATGGTTGTCTCCACAGCTAGTCGTGCTTGCTTCTTCCCTTTTGTTCCAGGAGCCATCTGTCACATTAAAAGAAAAATCAAATTTTAAGCAAAATTCACTAGCGCCAGCGCTAGCACTAGCGCCGACGCTAGTTCTCTGATCTGAAATGGTAAGATCTCTCTAAATACAAAATATTTCCAAAATTCTAACCTTCTCAAATTGCTAGATCCAAGAAACCCACATAAATCTATGCTAAAATCAAAACTAAAAATCTTCATAAAAATTCAAAATGAAAAACAAAAATCATACAAATATTGAAGATTCTCTTCTTTCTTCTAGATCTATCATCAAAAACAAAAGTTTTTCATAAATCTTCATCACAAACATCAAAATCAAATATTTAGAACAAGAATCATAAAAATGATGAAGATTTGTTCTAGTTCCTCTCTTCAAAAATAAAAGAATCAAGCATTGTAGATCTATCATCTAAAATCACTTAATAACTTCAAATATCTTCATCTCTAACATCAAAATCAAAGTTTAAACAAAAATCATACGAAAAGATGAAGTTTTACCTTAGATCTATGCGTAGACTGCGGTATCTTCTAGGGTTTTTCGGGAGAGCTTGAGAGGCAATGGTCGAAATGACAAAGAGAAAAGGGAATTAAATAAAGCAGCGCTACCGCCAGCGCTATCGTTAGCGCGAGCGGTTTCGCTTGGCTCTGTTTTTATGTATTTTTAAAATTTTCTAAAATGCCTAAAATTATTCTTTATTATATGTACTATATAGTTTTGCAGTTCTGTTTTAAATTAATTTTTGAAAAATTAAAACAAAAAATATATATATAAGCCATATTACAAAAAAATAGTTTCTCTTGCCTTTTCTTTTGTTCATTTTTCTACTTCTAAATGCAAAAATCAAATACAAAAATATAAAACACAAAAACTAACAAAAAAACCTGTATGGAATTTATTGTGAAAATCAAACATGTTTTAAACAATCTTTAGAAATTCTATAATGTTACAATTTATCTTGTCAAACTACTTTGAACATTGTTCTTTTCATGCTTTGATATATCTATTAATATGTGCATCAATTATATTGTAAAAGTAGTGTAGAACCTAGCTAAGCATGGCTCTAAGTATGAGTAAATGTTTTATGGTTGATAATGATATTTCTTCACTCACTTTTTGTCTAAGTCTACTTATGTTTTTAATCTAAAGATGCTTACTAGTGTATTGTAATTGTATAATAAATTAAATTTGCACAAGTATCTTACCTACACTACATTTATTTGCACTATTAAATATAAAGAAAAGTGATTGTACTTTCAAAATTCAGTTGGTTTGCAAAGCAAGTGTAATCAGAGAACTTTGTACAAAAAAAATCATAAAATAAATTAACAAAGATAACTCCACCAATCACTACTTGAACCTCCTGATAAGTCTTAATAAGCATTGTGAGGTTGAGCACCTTGGAAAGATTAGTAAAGTGTCTTGTACAAACCTTAATTTTTTTTAAAAAAACCACTTATTCTTAAGTACACTGGATCACAAAAATCAATATTGAAAAATAAAGTATGTGATCCCCCAAGCACTACTTTGCACCCTGATAAGTCTTAATGAGCATTGTGTGTGCAAAGCACCTTGGTAGGTGTACATTTTTGTGCGTAAAAAGTGTGTGGAAGTAATCTTATTTGTGTTTTATTGTGCACTTTACTCTACATTTGTCTTGTACTTTTGATTATAAAATTTGTTTACTCTTTTCAAAATACACTTATGTGCACAACATTATCTGTCATAACACTTCTTCTCATGAGTATTGGATTCTAATGCTAATTCTATAATACTTGTTATATCTAAAATGCACTAGATAACCTAGCATGCTCTCTACAATGTTTGGTATGTTTTGACTTTATGAATTAAAATAACATTGTAGTAGTCCCTTTTTAATACATCTCTTTCATGCTTGGTTACTTCATGATAATCTTTAAAGTCTTTTCAAAGAAAAATGATTTACAAAAACATCTTTTTCATCATGTCTTACAAAAAGATGTTTGTTGTATTTTTATATAAGTCTTCCGCAATATTACATTTACCTTGTATTCTTTTCATGCTTATCTCAAGTTTTCCAACTCAAATATTTTTTGGTAGACTTGTATGGTAAATGTTATATTATTCCTTTTAAAGATAAAAACTCTGATTTAGTTCTATGAAAATACTTATGCTCAAAACTCTGATTTATTTCAATGAAATTATTCTACAACTCCTTATCATTTTCTTTTCTCTCAAAGCTCGATCATGCATTTATCTTATTATCAAAACTTTTATGTGTTTTGCTTCCTTACCCACTTTTGCTAATAGCAAAAGGGTGAGAACTAACATGATAAATAAAATTCGCTATCAAAATATGATTAATTAAGATAATAGCTTACATATTAAGGGAGCATGTATTTAGGGGGAGCAATTATAAACACTAAAATCGATAAGTATCCTAAGTCATCACTCTCACACACACAAGTAGGTTTCATCATGCTTATATATTAATGCTCTGATTTATCATTAATGGATTTGTTATTATCAAAAGAGGGAGTTTGTGTAAGACCCCCCCCCCCCCCCCCCCTCCGGAACACAAAACACGGCCGAGGGAAGTCTTATGCCTAGGACAACCGCCTTGCCGAAGCGCCAGCTCACGGGCTAGCCTCCTCCACAAGACGCCTATCCTGCCGGCTAACAAATATCATCAATGCCAACCCATCATATAAAATAAAACAAGAAGCCACCATATATATATCCGCATAAGTACAGTCCAAATACACACCAAACGAGTGTATAATATCAGAGTAACAAAAGGAAAGGCCCCAAGGGCTACAACAAAACTCGCTCACATCTGTCACTGACGGCTGCGATGGTATCGTGGTATCCTGCCCTGTCGTCCCGGCCGGACTATCCGTCTCCAGCGTCGTGCGCTGCTGCTCCAGGGTGCGCCGCTGCTCCAGGTTGCGCTGCCGCTCTAGGGTGCGCTCCTAAAAAGGGGACGTAGCAACCGTTAGTCATAAAGACTAAGTGGCTTCACATCCGCTCCCCCGGCGACTCCAAGGCACCGGGCGGAAAGGAAGAAAAGGAGCTGCAATATTAACAATAATAAACAAGCAGGTGACAGGTAATAGTTGTTCATATATGTCGGTTGTTTAAGTGCCCACGCACTTTCCATAGCACTATCCAATATGTTCGTAAGCATAAAAGTAGCAGTGGTTATATATATTTGCAAGTATAAGTAGCAACAGACATAAGCAGAGTATTAGAGAACTGAATTGAACTCAACTTATAAGGATGCCCATACAAGCTTATAAGTCAAGGGTCTGCGTATAAAGGTAACTCATCATAT
This sequence comes from Dactylorhiza incarnata, assembly GCA_033032865.1. Lineage (NCBI taxonomy): Eukaryota > Viridiplantae > Streptophyta > Magnoliopsida > Asparagales > Orchidaceae > Dactylorhiza > Dactylorhiza incarnata. The sequence goes on from JAWHQI010000030.1 coordinate 15,511,601, forward strand.
AAGGATGCCCATACAAGTTTATATGATGAGGTTCCAATGCGGTGCAATGCAATGATTATGATATGAATGCGGTGCAATGCAATGATTATGATATGAGGACTGACTCATGCACGATTGCTATGTCGACATAGACATTTAGTTCCCACTTTTCGAGGGTAGCTAACCACTCAGGCGCCCCCATCGTGGCCAGACGGTGGCAGTGGCACGGGCTTCGCCACTACTAGGAGGGTATGAACACTACCGGTCCTAGGCCTATGTACGCCTCGACGCTCTTGCTCATAGCGGAGTCCCTGCGTACTACCCGCATTCATGCGGGGTCTTAAAGACGCGGAGGGGATCTATTGGGTAGATGGACACCAAGACATTCCAACCCAACCGGTCTGAGTCTAACTGCCGACTTCTGTCGGTGTCATGACTAGCGAGCCCGTAAACCCGCCACAACTTATCCTCCCACGAGGATCTATACCACCATGCGCAATTATGTTTACCTTCGTAGTTTGAACACACCATGCGTGCTATCGAGCACCAAGGACTCGCTCCACGAGCCTTACCACCTTCCGCCTCGCGCGGCAATAATCGATGCCAATTAGCATCCAAGTCCCCCAACAACTGGGTCCTTTCCTTTTCACCACCGGCTATAACTATAACTAGTGACCCGCACTAAGTTAACCGTGCCGCCCGTTCCAGTTGATTACTCGTGTGCAGTGGTGTGCGTATAACATGGACATTATTAAACCAATTCATAGGTCTATGGACTACTTGCGCACAAGAGGGCCTAACATACTATTTAACTATGGAATCTAGTCAAGCAAAGCTACTGGACTTCCACCATCGGTCGTAATTTAATTAACAATCCTATGACTGAGGATTATTTATCATCTCCCCCATATGGGGATTAGATCATTTCACCTCATAATCAGCAGCAACAGAACATATATATATATAATGAAATCCCAACTACAGGGATCTACTTCTCAAATCTAAATCAACAGCAACTGATCTTATAAATATATATATATGTATAATGAAATCCCAATTACAGGGGTCTACTTCTCAAATCTACATCAACAGCAACAGATCTTATATATATATGTATAATGAAATCCCAATTACAGGGATCTACTTCTCAAATCTAAATCAACAGCAACAGATCTTATAAATATATATATATATATATATGTATAATGAAATCTCCTTAGCTGAGCGCTCCTAATGTCGAATGGGAGCGCTCCCCGTTCGTCGATCGACGAACGGGAGCAGCTTGCGTTCGACGAATTCGACGAATTCGTCGAACGGGAGCTGCTAGCCCAGAACTCTCCAAAAATCCATAGGATCCAGATCTGCTCCTCCAGGAATGGGATGTTACAAATCCTATAAACGAAAAAAAACAATTTCGCCCCCGAAATTTAGGTTGGGGTCACGAGGGTCGCATAAACCATAGCAGCAGGTCTATTCTGAACACGAACAAAAGTTGTCAATGGTGAGAACTATAACAGCTCCATCATTGAAGTTAATAAGAAAGAAAAGAAAAACCAAATCCTTTCCTGGAGCATAACCGCAACACACAATTTCTCATTTTGAAAATCAATAAAAGAGAGAGAGAGCCCAGGTAACAAAATTTCACATATATATGTGTACATGTACACATGTACATGCCCCAAACCAAATGCCCTAACAGCAGAAAAAGTAGCCGCTACAGCTAATAACTTCTGCCTGTATGTATATATATATATGTTTAATCCCAAACCTGAAGGGGCATAGCAAAACCAGGGAGGAGCATAGCACCTACCCTCAATTCCAAAGGAAGAACTCCCAATATAAGAACAGCAGAAAACATATTATAACATATCTGACACACAGTTGTAATATATTTGTGCCTATCAAAGAAATTCTCCGCGACTCAGTTCAAAGCATTTCGAACCTCTCGCCGTTCGTCGCCGCGGGTTTTGTTCACCTAGGAGGGAACCCGAACCTAACAACAATAAGGGATCCTATGATTCGAGCTAGTACTAAGTAACGAGGTAGTCGCTCTCGAGGGAAAAGAAGAAAATTTTCTGAATTGACCCTCCTACAACCACCATAAATTTATATACGTCGTCCGATGCATCGACACATGTGTCTCCCAGACCACGCGTCGGACGAGAAGAATAGCCAACAAGTCTTCTACATGGGTTTAGTGCATATTAGTATGATACTAAGTTTAGGCTATGGTATTAAATCAAGAGATGACAGACTAGTTTAGGCCATACCTGGGGAAAACAATCCCGGGTAATGCTGCCGCATAAGGTCCATCGGCTCCCAAGTGTATTCCTCCCGTCCATGGTTGGACCACAACACTTTCACCAACGGAACCCTCTTTCTCTGCAGCACTCTGGTCTCGGTGTTTACTATCCTCAAAGGCTCCAGCCGGACAGACCTATCGGTCTCCACAGGACCAGACGTAGCTACCACATGCTGAACAGGGTGAAGCAAGGCCCTCCGAAGGGAGAACACATGGAAGACGTCGTGTAAATTCTCCAATTCTGGCGGTAACATCAATCGATAAGCTAAGGGGCCAATCCGCTCCAGGATGGTATAAGGCCCCATATAACGAGGGCTGAGTTTTTTCCTTCCCCGAACCCGAGACACACCATGCATCGGCCTGATCTTCAAGAACACTTTGTCCCCAACATGGAACTCCACGGCCCTGTGCTTTTTGTCATAATATTTTGCCTGCCGGCTCTGCGCTTCAAGCATGCGGTCTCATATCAGTCTGACCATCTCATCGGTATCATCGATGAATTTCACCCCTAGCGCCTTCGGGTCCTCATCTTGGACCCAAGACAAAGGTGTCCTACACCTTCTTCCATACAATGCCGCATAAGGAGCCATGCCAATGCTCGCCTGGTGACTGTTATTATACGAGAACTCCACCAAGGGCAGGAGTCTCTCCCATGGCTCTCCTCGATCTAAAACACAAAGGCGCAACAAATCTTCAAGGGTCCTGATTGTCCGCTCTGACTGACCATCCGTCTGATGGTGGAAGGTCGTGCTAAAGGTCAGACGGGAACCCAAATAAGCTTGCACCGCTTTCCACTCCCTGGAGGTAAAGCGACCGTCACGGTCCGAAATGATCGTTTTGGGCACCACATGATAGCGAACAAACTGCTCGACGAAGAGTCTTACCAACACATCGACATGCGAATCCTTCCTCATCGGTATAAACCTTGCGACCTTCGTCAGACGGTCCACGATCACCCAAACAGAGTCACTCCCGGAGCGGGAACGAGGCAGCCCGTTAACGAAATCCATGGATATGTCTTCAAACTTCCACTCAGGAATGGACAACGGCTGCAGCAACCCCGCCGGACTCCTACACTCTGCCTTTACCTTCTGACACGCCTCGCAGTGAATGACGAAATAAGCGACATCCTTCTTCATCCCAGGCCAAAACATCGTCCTTCGCAGGTCAGTGTACATCTTGACAATCCCGGGGTGCACCGAGTATTTTGTGCAATGAGCTTCCTTCATAATGTCCTCTCGAATTCCTCCACCTGCGGGTATGTATAACCTGCCACGGAAGTGAACCAGATCCTCCTGCATGGTGTATTCCTCCGCAGAACCAGCCTTCACTGCTCGAAGAATAGGTTCCAGGGCAACATCTTTCCTCTGCTCTGCTCGAATGCGATCTCGGATATCACAAAATATGCTCATCGCGGACAGGTACTCGGCGAAAACCTCTGGATCGGCTTTAGACACGAGCGTGATCTGCATTTCCTCGAGCATCCTTACCAACTCCATGGCCATCAGCCGTGACTCCGGACTGGATGTCCTCCTGCTCAGAGCATCGGCCACCGAATTTGCCTTCCTGGGTGATAGTTTAGCGTGTAATCATAGTCACACAGGAACTCGATCCACCGCTGCTGCCTCAAATTCAGATCCTTCTGAGTGTGTATATACTTCAAATTCTTGTGGTCGGTGAATATCTCGCAGTGGACCCCATATAAATAGTGCCTCCAAATCTTCAAAGCAAATATCACTGCACCCAGCTCCAGATCATGCACCGGATAGTTTACCTCGTGCTTCTTAAGCTGCCTCGAAGCATAAGCAATCACGTGGTCGTACTGCATCAGTACGGCACCCATCCCCTGCAAGGACGCATCCGTGTAAATTTGAAATCCTTCTCTACCAGACGGAAGAGTAAGGACCGGGGCTGAGGTGAGGCGATCCTTCAGCTCCTGAAATGCGGCCTCACACTCAGGCGACCACACAAACGGCACCTCCTTCCTGGTCATCTTAGTGAGCGGGAGAGCAATCTTCGAGAACCCCTCGACAAATTTGCGGTAGTACCCGGCAAGCCCCAAAAAGCTGCGCACATCTGCGGCTGACTTCAACGGCTGCCATTCCTTCACAGCACAAACCTTAGCAGGATATACGGCCAATCCCGCACCGCTGATAACATGACCCAAGAAAGCCACCTTGCGGAGCCAGAACTCGCACTTGCCAAATTTTGCGAACAATTGATGCTCCCTCAGCTTTGCCAACACCAGCTCTAGATGCTTCCAATGGTCCAGTAATGACTTTGAATAAACCAAGATGTCGTCAATGAATACGATCACGAAGTCGTCCAAATAAGGCGCAAACACCCTGTTCATCAGGCTCATGAACGCAGAGGGTGCATTAGTGAGCCCAAAGGGCATAACCGTAAATTCATACAACCCGTACCTCAAGCTGAAAGCAGTCTTCTGGATATCCTCCTCCTGAATCCTCAACTGATAATAGCCAGAGCGCAAGTCGAGCTTGGAGAACCATTGCGCTCCTTCCAACTGATCAAAGAGTTCGTCGATTCGCGGCAGAGGATAAGTGTTCCGGACCGCCAGTCGGTTGAGCTCCCGATAATCTATGCACCAGCGGAGCGAACCGTCCTTCTTCTTCACGAACAGAACCGGGGCTCCCCAGGGTGACAAGCTAGGACGAACAAACCCTGAGTCCACCAATTCTTGCAGTTGTACACGGAACTCTGCTAGCTCCTTGGGCGCCATTCTGTACGGGGCCCGTGAAACAGGCTTAGCTCCCGGTACCAGCTTAATTTGGAAGTCTACCTCCCTAGGTGGGGGTAATCCGGGTAGTTTTTCGGGGAAAACATCCGGAAAATCCCGGACTACCGGTACATCCTTCATTTCAGGCCCTATCTCCTTCATCTCATAACAGATCACGAACACCTCATCGCCTTGCTCGTGAGCCTTCACAACCTGTATAGAAGACAACAAGTTTCGTGATACGGATCTTATACCTTGAATTACCACCTCTGAGTCATCATGCCTCAGCGTGATCCGCTTCGCAGCACAGTCGATCTTCGCATGATTCCAGTGCAACCACGTCATGCCCAATATTAGATCAAGGTCGGGCATCCGCAACACTGTTGTCGGTGTCTCAAATTGCTTCCCACCGATGGATATTACCAAGCTGCACCTGGAGGTAGATCGTATCTCCGAGCCATCCGGAAGGCGCACCCTCCTGGGGGCTCCCCTGAAGCACTGTATTGCATCCAGTTCATTCACAAATTCTTCTGATACGAACGAATGAGTGGCACCCGTGTCAAAAAGAGTAAGAGCGGGTTTACCGAAAAAGAGCACGGTACCTGGGGTTAAAATCATTCGAACTTAAGCACCTTAGTTATGAAACGAGGAAAATACAAACATAATTACCTGTGATGACCTCCTGCGGGTCTCGCTCCTGAGCTAGATCCAAAGCGTATACCTGCTCCCGAGCAGGTCTGGGGTTCCTACCCTGCTGACCCTGGCCTCGACCTCGGCCTCTGCCTCACTGCGCTGCCGAAGGAGCCATGGGGCGATTCAGAGTGTTTCCTTGCAGCTGCGGGCAGTATCTCCGAATGTGGCCGGGCTGGTTGCAATGATAACACACCACTCGAAAGTGCTCTCTCGGCGGCTGAAGCGCCTGACCCTGATGTGGTGGGGGCAATGGTAGCGGTCGCGCTGGCTACTCCAACCTGAAGTTTGGGCGATGACGCCCGCCATCTCTCCGCTGGCCTCTGTCTCTGCCCCTGGTGTTCTGCCTCCTCCTGAAGCTGGGCCCCGCCTCCATCACTTCCTCTACGGGCCTCTTATTCCTGGCCTGGACCCCCAAGTGGTCCGCCTCCTACTTCTGTGCCATCTCTATAATCTGCGCGAGGCTCAAATTGGCGACGAAGAGGAGAACCTGCCTCAGAGGATCTCGCAGGCCCTTGCAGAACCACTTCGCGTACCCGCGATCATCTAAATCATAAGAGTCTGCGAATCTGGCTAAGTGCTGAAATTCCCACTGGTACTCGACCACCGATCTCGACCCCTGCTTCAGCTGCAGAAATCTCTCCTCAAGCTCGTCCCTGGCCGTAGAAGAGACAAAGTGCTCCAGGAACGCGTCCGCAAACTCGTCCCAGCTTATGTCCAGGTGGTTGCGTCCTTCGAAGGTGGAGCCCATCAAGGACTTCCACCACCTCTTCGCATGTAGATCCAAGGCCGTGACTGCAAATGTGACTGCCATGTTGCTCGGGCAACGGATCCCTGCCAGTAACTCCTGCACTGTATCCAGCCACTCCTCCGTCTGAACTGCGGACTCCGTCCCATGGTAGGTGGGAGGGGAGAGAGCACGGAAGGTGCTCAACCAATTGGAGCTTGGGGCCTGCGGCTGCACCGGCATCTGCTGAGACCTGAAGTCATCCAGGATTGCCGTCAGAGTCTGGCCTAGCTCTGATTGTTGAAAAGGAGTAGGTATTGGAGGCACGGGAGTGGCCGTCGCCGGTTCTGAATGTACCGGAATATACATGCAAGATAGATGTTGGGTTTAGGTTGGCTATTCGAAAGAAGGTAATAGACATACTTAATGCGAATTACACATGGGCACACCACTTCTTCCGCTCATTCAGTTTGTCCTCAAACTGAAGAGGTGAGAGGGGTGCACCATGCGGAAGTGGACTTCTTGACCTCAGGATCGTTGCAAGCTGATACCATTTGTAAGACCCCCCCCCCCCCTCCGGAACACAAAACACGGCCGAGGGAAGTCTTATGCCCAGGACAGCCGCCTTGCCGAAGCGCCAGCTCACGGGCTAGCCTCCTCCACAAGACGCCTATCCTGCCGGCTAACAAATATCATCAATGCCAACCCATCATATAAAATAAAACAAGAAGCCACCAGATATATATATCCGCATAAGTACAGTCCAAATACACACCAAACTAGTGTATAATATCAGAGTAACAAAAGGAAAGGCCCCAAGGGCTACAACAAAACTCGCTCACATCTGTCACTGACGGCTGCGATGGTATCATGGTATCCTGCCCTGTCGTCCCGGCCAGACTATCCGTCTCCAGCGCCGTGCGCTGCTGCTCCAGGGTGCGTCGCTGCTCCAGGTTGCGCTGCCGCTCCAGGGTGCGCTCCTAAAAAGGGGACGTAGCAACCGTTAGTCATAAAGACTAAGTGGCTTCACATCCGCTCCCCCGGCGACTCCAAGGCACCGGGCGGAAAGGAAGAAAAGGAGCTGCAATATTAGCAATAATAAACAAGCAGGTGACAGGTAATAGTTGTTCATATGTGTCGGTTGTTTAAGTGCCCACGCACTTTCCATAGCACTATCCAATATGTTCGTAAGCATAAAAGTAGCAGTGGTTATATATATTTGCAAGTATAAGTAGCAACAGACATAAGCAGAGTATTAGAGAACTGAATTGAACTCAACTTATAAGGATGCCCATACAAGCTTATAAGTCAAGGGTCTGCGTATAAAGGTAACTCATCATATAAGGATGCCCATACAAGTTTATATGATGAGGTTCCAATGCGGTGCAATGCAATGATTATGATATGAATGCGGTGCAATGCAATGATTATGATATTAGGACTGACTCATGCACGATTGCTATGTCGACATAGACATTTAGTTCCCACTTTTCGAGGGTAGCTAACCACTCAGGCGCCCCCCGTCATGGCCAGACGGTGGCAGTAGCACGGGCTTCGCCACTACTAGGAGGGTATGAACACTACCGGTCCTAGGCCTATGTACGCCTCGACGCTCTTGCTCATAGCGGAGTCCCTGCGTACTACCCGCATTCATGCAGGGTCTTCAATATGCGGAGGGGATCTATTGGGTAGATGGACACCAAGACATTCTAACCCAACCGGTCTGAGTCTAACTGCCGGCTTCTGTCGGTGTCATGACTAGCGAGCCCGTAAACCCGCCACAACTTATCCTCCCACGAGGATCTATACCACCATGCGCAATTATGTTTACCTTCGTAGTTTGAACACACCATGCGTGCTATCGAGCACCAAGGACTCGCTCCACGAGCCTTACCACCTTCCGCCTCGCACGGCAATAATCGATACCAATTAGCATCCAAGTCCCCCAACAACTAGGTCCTTTCCTTTTCACCACCGGCTATAACTATAACTAGTGACCCGCACTAAGTTAACCGTGCCGCCCGTTCCGGTTGATTACTCGTGTGCAGTGGTGTGCGTATAACATGGACATTATTAAACCAATTCATAGGTCTATGGACTACTTGCGCACAAGAGGGCCTAACATACTATTTAACTATGGAATCTAGTCAAGCAAAGCTACTGGACTTCCACCATCGGTCGTAATTTAATTAACAATCCTATGACTGAGGATTATTTATCATCTCCCCCATATGGGGATTAGATCATTTCACCTCATAATCAGCAGCAACAGAACATATATATATATATATAATGAAATCCCAACTACAGGGATCTACTTCTCAAATCTAAATCAACAGCAACTGATCTTATAAATATATATATATATATGTATAATGAAATCCCAATTACAGGGGTCTACTTCTCAAATCTACATCAACAGCAATAGATCTTATATATATATGTATAATGAAATCCCAATTACAGGGATCTACTTCTCAAATCTAAATCAACAGCAATAGATCTTATAAATATATATATATATGTATAATGAAATCCCAATTACAGGGATCTATTCATTTTCATCCTAAATGAAATCTAGGGCAACCACCTTCTCTCCTCCCATGCTCCCTCATGAGGCCACCACATTTCACGGGATCAACATCCTTGCATTCATATTGAAGCGGGGAGTCGAATGAGGGCATTTTCGCGGCGATCGGCGCCCTACGGCGAAAAACCCTAACGCGGCCTCAACCTACGGAACTTCATTTCGCTCCCAAATCGACACAATTGAGTTCGATATCTCGCCTAGGGGGTCTAAGATACTAGCACCAAGGGAGAGGGGTCGGAAGTCACCTGAATCCGGGCCGACGATCGCGGCGGCATGACGGCGCTTGGACGAACTCAACTCTTTCCAAGCTAGCTCTTCTTCCAACGGACGCACGAGCTTCTCCACGAATTTTCTTGGCCAAAACCCTAAGTGGGGTGGGGGAGAGGTGGAGACAGAGAATGAGAAAGAGAGGGAGGAAGATGGAGTTCTGGGAAGAAGACGATGAAGAAGAAGAAGAGAAAATGAGATGGCTCGGCCCTTTCTTTTTGGTTTGCATTAATAGGCCTTGGGACTCCAAACATAAGTGTCATCTCCTTATTGGACTCTATTCCATTGGCTCCCCAAAGATAAAATAAACAAAGAGCAGCCAGGCTCTTTTCTTTTTCTCTCGGGAATGATAAGCCTTCCCGTTCGACGTTCGTCGAACGGGAGCAGCTCCCCGTTCGTCGAACGACGAACGGGAGCTGCTCCTTAGCTGAGAGCTCCCCGTTTGACGTTCGTCGAATGGGAGCAGCTCCCCGTTCGTCGAACGACGAACGGGAGCTTCCCCTTAGCTGAGCGCTCCCCGTTCGACGTTCGTCGAATGGGAGCAGCTCCCCGTTCGTCGAACGACGAACGGGAGCTTCCCCTTAGCTGAGCGCTCCCCGTTCGACGTTCGTCGAATGGGAGCAGCTCCCCGTTCGTCGAACGACGAACGGGAGCAGCTCCCCGTTCGTCGAACGACGAACGGGAGCAGCTCCCCGTTCGTCGAACGACGAACGGGAGCTTCTCCTTAGCTGAGCGCTTCTAATGTCGAACGGGAGCGCTCCCCGTTCGTCGATCGACGAACGGGAGCAGCTTGCGTTCGACGAATTCGACAAATTCGTCGAACGGGAGCTGCTAGCCCAGAACTCTCCAAAACTCCATAGGATCCAGATCTGCTCCTCCAGGAATGGGGTGTTACAGTTTGTTGGTACATGGTCTTCCACATCTCCTAGGTTTGAGAATAACAAATCATATGTGTATTTGATCTTGTGTGTTTAAGTGCGCAGGAAACAAAGTCTATATGACTCAAGGATGACATAAGAAGGTTGACCCCAAAATTTGGCAAATAATTCCAACATGCCCAATAGCGCCAGCGCTAGCGATGATTAGCGCAATCCCGGGAGTACATTTAGAAGGAGCTAGCGCCATGCGGTAGCGGATAGTGCAGGCGGTAGCGCGGAGCATAGAAGGCAAGAAGAATATGTCCTAATATGGGATAGCGCTGGCGATAGCGGTAGCGCTGGCGCTGGCGATAGCGGTAGCGCTGGCGCTAGCGCTGAGGCAATAAATAGGACCCCTCTTCTCTCATTTCAAAAAACCATCAGAGAGAGAGGTTGAGTGCTAGAATTCCAGAGCCTGATTTGGCCGAATGTTGATCTCCCACCAAAGCTCTACGAATTTCTGAAGGAGGACTTCTTCACGTCGAATCCAAACGACGTCCGCTTCAACAACGCTTATCCTATAACGGATCATCGTCTCCAACTTCAGAAGTTCTTCAAGAGGGAGTTCTTATTATTATCATTTCATATTTCTTGTAAACCATTAGAGAATTTGCCTCGTGTTGGCGACTAGGTCTGGGTAGGACTTAGGGCTGAAATTCGCCTCGTGTTGGCGACTAGATCTAGGTTAGGTCTAGGGGGTGCTTAAGGCCATATCCGGGGTTGGATTGGCTAGAGCGGCTTGAGGACGAATCCGGGGAAGGATAGGTTATGGCCTCCGGTTCGTGGGGATGCGAGCTGGGATAGAAAACAAAAAGAGTTTTATTATTATTCGCCACCGATTTCTAGCGTTATAGAAATCAACTTTTGTAAAACCTTATTTCATATTAATAAAGCATGTCTCTAATTTATTTCAATTGTTTTGTTTGATTTCTCACCTTCTTAATCACTTATTATTTCAAGATATTCATAATATAAGAAAAAGTTTTAAAACCCTTTTCACCCCTCCCCCCCCCCCCCCTCTAAGGGCGCCTACAGATCCAACAGGTCCTGCGAGCTGGAGGTTCAGGTTGTGATAACTTGCATGTGCATAATTAGTGGTGCGTCTTCAGTACTAGACCGGTCATCACACCGACGACAGTATGTTGACTTAGGCGGGTGTGAGGGTTTGAGGGGGCAGTAGGCTGTTTATGATGCGGTCTGGAGGACAATCCCCATAAACGTACACCCAACCTTAAAGACAGGTGGGCTCCAGTAAAGAGTACGCAAGAATCTATAGTGCACCTAGGATGTGTACAGATGCATATGAAGGGTGTTGTTTATGGGGTGTCTACCCAGATCACCTAGAGTGGGGGGGGGGAGTGAATAGGTTTTTCTAATTTATACTATCCCCTTTAGGTATTTCTCGATTGTGATTAACGGATTTGCAGAATGTAAAGAACTAATCACAGAAAGCACACAATCGATCTATAGAGGTTCCTCAAGACCGGGTGTCTTGAGTAGTCCTCTGTCCCTCTGCGCCTACCCAACGATCCGCTAGGCTCGGCAAACTCTGCCAAAATCTTCCAGCCCTCAAGCCTTACACCACGGACCCGCAAGTCCCAACAGCCTAGGCCCTCAAGCCCCTACTGCCCCCGAGCCCGCAAGCTCGACACTCAGGCCCTCAAGCCCTACCTTTCAGACCCGCAAGTCCCAACAGCCTAGGCCCGCAAGCCCCTACTTCCCCCGAGCCCGCAAGCTCGACACTCAGGCCCTCAAGCCCTACCTTTCGGACCCGCAAGTCCCTACAGCCTAGACCCGCAAGTCCCTACTGCCCCCGAGCCCGCAAGCTCGACAAATCACACCCGCGAGTGCACTGCCCTGGCCCTCAAGCCTCACAGCTCTCTAGCCCTCAAGCTAGACAATATGGCCCGCAAGCCTTACAAGAGATTACAGATATAAACTGTTTCTTCTGCCTGATGTTGATCGGCAACCTTAGCCTGATGATGATCGGCTTCTTGAGAATGAAGAGAATGCCTCTGAATCAGATCTTGAATGCACGGTTCTTCTTCAATTCTTTCTTAGCCGGATGTGGATTGGCTTCTTAGCAGTCGATGGGGGTGACTGCTTCTTGAGAACTTCTTCTTTTACTCCGCAAGAATGTACTGTTCTATTGAACGGCGGGAAACTTTTTCTAGTTCTTTCTTGCACGCCAAGTTATCTTTTCTAGGGAAACCCTGTTGCCTTTTATAGAGAGGACAAGTCGTATAACGGTCACATTAGCTTTCCTTTCTTGTCAGACGCCCAGCCATCATAGCAGGCCCCTGATTGGACAATTAGGCGGCAGCATTAATTTCTGACAGCGCATCTGCGAGATTTGAATTTGTCTCGACGATATATTCCATCGTTACGACGACATGGAATGTATCTCGACGACATGTCTTTGTCGGCCCCTTGTGCTTTGGTAATTCTTCAGGTCTCCTTGCTTCTGCTTCTGATGCTTGTATTTCAACGATACGGGACATGTTGGCGTTCCTGTATATACGACGATATGCTGACTTTGACTGTGTCGTTGGAACCTTCTTTATTCATCTTGTCGTTGTGATCGCAGTATTGTCTTGTCGATATGGCTGCTACTTTGATGTCGACGATACTTCATTCTTCTCGACGACATGCCTTTATTTGATAGTATCTCTGCATTTGCTTTGCCTATCATTACAGCGATAAGGATACTTTGCCGACCATCCCTTCTGTCCTTCTCGATGACATGTACTTGTATTTTCCTGAGATTATGAGCTAGATATCTTGATCAAATACAAAGTGAAATATTCTTGACATGATGACTTCTTTAAATCAGGAATCATGTGGGTACGATTCCCAACAATCTCAGGTTCGCGTTGAGCATAGTGACGGACACCAGACCACAATTTGCCAGCGAAGAGTTTGTTAGTTTTTGCACCCAACTTGGCATAGATCTCAGGTTCGCGTCGGTCCACCACCCAAGGAGTAACGGTCAGGTAGAAGCAGCGAACAAGATAATTGTCAACCTGCTGAAGAAGAAGGTGGAGAATCTCAGAGGCAATTGGGTAGAGAAGCTTCCCTCGGTCCTATGGGACTTGAGGACTACTCCAAACGCGGCTACAGAGGAGACCCTAAAAGTCCTCTGGTATCAGTGGAAAGTCCTCTGATACTGATGGAGCAAAACTATGCTTGCAAACGACAACCGCAAGTGTACCGTATCGAATATAGTATAGGTTGTTAAAACAAGGTCGTATTAGACTCGGTGTGGTTGAGTACTCTTACTTCAAGAAAGTCTCTATTATTTTATCAAATAGAACTTGGGAGTGATTTTGCAAAGGAAAATAAAAATAAGATTAAAACGACGAGTAAAAAGGCTAGCACTCGATCTTTGAATCACCGCGGAAAATAAAAATAATAAAAACAACTTCTAATTCTCTTAATAAATTACTTGACCGTGGAGGTTCCCGATTTATGAACATACCTCTCTCGAGGATACGCTTAACTGAGTTTAGGTTGATCAATCGAACTTTCGTTCTAGAATCGAAATCCCTAAAACTCGCTTTATCGTAGTGAACCCCTCTATTGGATTTGACTTCAATCCGGGAGAATTATGCCATCCTCTCTTGAGGAGTTCATTCAACTCTCTTTATCCTTGAAATGATCGATTCAAATTCAAAACCTCTCGGCTATTAGATTACGAAAACAAGAATGAGAATTATATATCGAAAATATAATCTCAACCAATTAGAATTCAAGGATTAATCTTAAGCGACCTAAAGAAGAGAAAGAGAAGCTAAAGATTAAATCATGAATTATATTTTCCTTGGATCATCTCGACTGAGTACTAATAATATTTAGCTACTCATGGAGATGGAGGAATTTAACAAAAATAAAAAGAAGTGCATGATAAAATAAGAGAGGGGAATGAGAGAAGAAAACAACTATTTTATTAAATTGCTAAAGAAAAATTACAAGCTAGGAATTGAAATTACGAACTATAGAATTGGAAACTACAAATGCTAATAAGAAGAAGGACATACAAGAACTACTAAACATGAAATTAAAACATGAAAAGGAAAGTCTATGTCCTAAAAATTGGTCCCTGAACATCTGCTGGAGTTGGCTTTATATAGCTGAAAAGTTGAGGTTACACGCCCTTGGTCATGCCCCGTGACCAAGGGCGTGTAAGGGGCGTGATCGAAGCAGCAGCGGAGAGGGCGTCTTCTAGAGTAAATGCGGGAGTTTCAGCCGTGTCACGCCCTAGGTCACGCCCGTGACCTGGGGCGTGTAATCTTAAAATAGTGCTGCTGGCGGGAAACTACGACGGGAAGAAGTGCGGGGCGAGTCACGCCCGTGACTTGATGTCACGCCCACTGGTCACGCTCGTGACCAGGGGTGTGTAACTTTAAATGACGTGGAGGCGTGCTCGGGATGCTGGTGGCGGGTCCCGGCCGTGACACTGGGTCACGCCCTAGGTTACGCCCGTGACCTGGGGCGTGTACTTGTCGAATTTTCACGGAATGCTCCCGGGGTGGCGGCATCGGGTCTGGAACACATCTAGGCTGTCACACCCCTTGGTCACGCCCGTGACCTTGGGCGTGTACTTAACAATTTTACTCAAAGTGCCCAGAAAACCTGCAAAACATAAACTAAACTTAAATTAGTGGCAGAAATAAAAAGGAATGATTATTATAAGATAAAACATACAATTTATATAAATTCATATTAAAATTACATTAGAATTATACTAAAAGATGAGTACAAAAAGTACTCATCAAACACCCCCATACTTGAGTTTTTGCTATTCCAGAGCAAAAGAGTGAGGAAAGAATTACAAGATATCGATATTATTTTTTAATTAACTAAAATTTCATTAAACCAAGAGTAAGTTAAAAGTAAATTCTAGAAATTCAAGAACTAAGTCATAAGTTATGTCGATAATTTAAAAAAAGAGAAATTTGTTTAGCTAACTACTTCTCAAGATAACTATTTAGCAAACAAAATTATAGAAATTTTCAAACAAGAATAGATTGAAATTATAAACACTCTAACATAAAAGAATCTTAAGGAAAAGACACCTACCAAAATATTGCTCTCTTAATAATTTAGTTTAGGACTAGAAACAATGAAATTGGCTAGGGATGGGTTTAAACGGAATGGCAAAATGAAGACAAAGGATATGAAGAGGTTTTTGATTGGGGTGATGAATTTTATCCTCTCAACCCCTTTTTTTTAGTAAATGTAATACGAGAGAATGATAGACTATTATCCTATCATTTCCACGACATATACACATTTTTTCTCTTTTCATTTTTATTTTTGGGTTGCATATGTTTACCAGAGAATAAAGAACTAACATCTCCTTATTCCCATGACATATGATCCAACAATAGGGGAAAAGGAAAAAATACATATGTTTAACAAGGGTAAAGAAATACTTCTTGTTTATAAATTAAACTATTTTGAGAGCAACTCTTTTAGTGGAATGAAATTTCCTAAGATCTTAAAGTTAAAAGAGAATATAATAGAAATCTAGAGATGTTTAGCCAATTTACCACAAAGTGAAGCTATTTAAAATTAAACGGAGAAGTAGTGCTAAATTAATTCTCTAATCGAATTAAAAACATAAAATGTTTCTAGAACAATAAAAACAACAAGGCTAAGCATATTTATTATTATTAATAAATCTAATTTCTTGGACTTCCCGAGGGCTACCCGGTGAAGGGTTCGCAAGGTACTAGGAGCTGTGATGGGAGTTCAAGCCCAAAGCGCCCTTTCCAAGAAACTAGATTTTTATAAATTTTTCAAATTTTTTTTTCTTTATCAAATAAAAATACAGGGAATTCTAATCTACACCCCATACTTAAAATTAAACATTGTCCCCAATGTTTAAAACTAAGTATGAAGAACACTTGAAAAATAAACTTTTAAAAGAAAAATGCATGAAAATTAAAGATAAGCAAGGGGTGCCTCCCAAGAGCGCTTTCTTTTTCCCGTCTTTAAGCTAGACGGTTAGTGTTAGCTAAATGGATATATAAAATTAAAATGTACTTGCAACTCCCTTAATTCATGCCGAGGTGAGTATGCCGTCATCCATTGTCCGGTGACTCCTCCGTTTATCTTGTGATTCTCCTCTTGTCCTTGAATTTGAATATATAAATCCAAATCACTTATACATACCTGAGGTGATTTGAAAAAATAAAGATGAGCGACACATAGATCATCAATTGATTGGGGTAGCAACGGCTCATCTTCAATTTGAAAATTATTAGTATAGAGAGAATCACAATTAAACGTGTCAGATAATTTTTCGCAAGGAGGAGGCGCTTGCGAAAATAAATGATTAAGATCCGGCTTTTTCTTTTTTAAAATTAAATTTTCATCAGGAGAATCTAGCGTATTACCAAGCGGAATAAAATTTTCGGACACAAAAATTTCATGAATTTCTGGTTGAATTAAAATAGAAGAGATTTGCGAAAATTCATGATAAAGAAAAGAAGATCCGGGTGAAGTAGGGGAAGAAACATGTTCTTCTTCTAGTTCATCTGGGGTGCCCAAAACATTAAGAATTTCTTGGTAAGAGAATTTTTCTTCATAATTGGGAAAAGAAACTATGCGAGTACATGAGCAATCATGTTCATCCATAACTAAATTTTCCAAAGACGAGGAAAAAACACTAGAAGAAAGAAAATTCTCATCTAAATTCTGGGGTGGAGTATCAAATTGAAAAAACGGACATTCCCCAAAATTAGAGTACGAAAATTGCGGCGCAAAACAAGAACAAGAATTCGGATCTAAAGATTTATTTTCATCGCCCCGAAAACTATCCGGGTGACCGTGCCACCAAGAATAATCTACTTCGGGGCTACAAGACAAATTATTAGAGGCCGAACAATTATTCTCGTGAAAATTAGAAAAATTATTCTCCTCTAAATTTTGGGGGGAAGTATCTATTTGGATCTGCGGAATTTCCCCCAAATTAGAGAACGAAAACTACAGTGTACAAGAAGAAAAACAAAATTCGGATCTAAGGATCTATCTTCATTGCTCTGAGAGCTATCCGGGTGAGCTTGCCACGAGGAATAATCTACTTCGGGGCTAGAAGAACAATTATTAAACGCCAAAAAATTATTCTCATTAAAACTAGAAAAATTATTTTTATCAAAGTTTGAAAAATTATTTTCATTAAAAGATGAAAAATTATGATCGTAATTATTATCAAAATTATTTGCATAATATTGAGGATAATTATTTCCATAATAATTATTCTGAGAATATGAATGTAAATAACATTCCTCACTTTGATGAGACGCACCACAATAATAACAACTAAACTGGCGCCTTCGAGCGACTTGTAAAAGTTCAATTTAGTTTCGGAGCACGGTAATTTTAACGACCGCTTCTACTAATTTCATAATAAGAGAAAAAAGGAAACAACTTTCACTTAAATGAAAGGAATTTTTTTAGAAAGAATATTTTTATTATATATTTTTTTTTCAAAAAGCAGGTTAAATTAGTCCCGACTTCCCAAGATCTACCCGGTGAAGGGTTTGCAAGGTACTAGAGGCTATGATGGGAATTCAAGCCCAAAGCGTCCTTTCCGAGAATTTAGATTGCGCTTTTTAAGATTTTTTATATATAAAAAAAATTAAAGAGAAGGGGGAGAAGAAAGAGAACGATAAAATTAATAAATATTTCTTTTTTTGAAATATCAACCGTTTCCCCGGCAACGACGCCAAAAACATGATGGAGCAAAACTATGCTTGCAAACGACAACGGCAAGTGTACCGTATCGAATGTAGTATAGGTTGTTAAAACAAGGTCATATTAGACTTTGGGCGGTTGAGTACTCTTACTTCAAGAAAGTCTCTATTATTTTATCAAATAGAACTTGAGAGTGATTTTGCAAAGGAAAATAAAAATATGATTAAAATGACGAGTAAAAAGGCTAGCACTCGATCTTTGAATCACCGCGGAAAATAAAAATAATAAAAACAACTTCTAATTCTCTTAATAAATTACTTGACCGTGGAGGTTCCCAATTTATGAACATACCTCTCTCGAGAATTCGCTTAACTGAGTTTAGGTTGATCAATCAAACTTTCGTTCTAGAATCGAAATCCCTAAAACTCGCTTTATCGTAGTGAACCCCTCTATTGGATTTGACTCCAATCCGGGAGAACTATGCCATCCTCGCCTTATGAGTGCATTCAACTCTCTTTATCCTTGAAATGATCGATTCGAATTCAAAACCTCTCGGCTATTAGATTACGAAAACAAGAATGAGAATTATATATCGAAAATATAATCTCAAACAATTAGAATTCAAGGATAAATCTTAAGCGACCTAAAGAAGAGAAAGAGAAGCTAAAGATTAAATCATGAATTATATTTTCCTTGGATCATCTCGACTGAGTACTAATAATATTTAGCTACTCATGGAGATGGAGGAATTTAACAAAAATAAACAGAAGTGCATGATAAAATAAGAGAGGGGAATGAGAGAAGAAAACAACTATTTTATTAAATTGCTAAAGAAAATTACAAGCTAGGAATTGAAATTACAAACTATAGAATTGAAAACTACAAATGCTAATAAGAAGAAGGACATACAAGAACTACTAAACATGAAATTAAAACATGAAAAGGAAAGTCTAAGTCCTAAAAATTGGTCCCTGAACATCTGCTGGAGCTGGCTTTATATAGCTGAAAAGTTGAGGTTACACGCCCTTGGTCACGCCCGTGACCAAGGGCGTTTAGGGGCGTGATCGAAGCAGCAGCGGAGAGGGCGTCTTCTGGAGTAAATGCAGGCGTTTCAGTCGTGTCATGCCCTAGGTCACGCCCGTGACCTGGGGCGTGTAATCTTGAAATAGTGCTGCTGGCGATAAATTGTTGTGGGAAGAAGTGCGAGGCGAGTCACGCCCGTGACTTGATGTCACGCCCCCCTGGTCACGCCCGTGACCACGGTCGTGTAACTTTAAATGACGTGGAGGCGTGCTCGGGATGCTGGTGGTGGGTCCCGGCCGTGACACTGGGTCACGCCCTAGGTCACGCCCGTGACCTGGGGCGTGTACTTGGCGAATTTTCACGGAATGCTCCCGGGGTGGCGGCATCGGGTCTGGAACACATCTAGGCTGTCACGCCCGTGACCTTGGGCGTGTACTTGACAATTTTACTCAAAGTGCCCAAAAAACCTGCAAAACATAAACTAAACTTAAATAGTGGCAGAAATAAAAAGGAATGATTATTATAAGATAAAACATACAATTTATATAAATTCATATTAAAATTACATTAGAATTACACTAAAAGATGAGTACAAAATGTACTCATCAGATACCAATTGAAAGTGAGGTTAGATCTTAGATTTACTCTAGAGGGGGGGGGGGGGGTGAATAGAGTATTAAAAGTTTTTACTTATTCTTATAGCGGAATTAAAATAGTGATATATATATATATGTGTAATGAGTGAGTAATAAAAACAAACACAAAGAGAGCACACATCACAATACAGAAAAATAAACAAGAAGACAAAGGACACAAGGATTTTATAGTAGTTCCCCAATAAATCTGGGTACGTCTACTCTTCTACCACCCTTGGTAGGATTCCACTAGGTTTTTGATCAGGTGCCCTATCACCAATAGGTTTTTGATCAGGTGCCCTATCACCACTTGAGCTTTTGATCGGGTGCTCTAACCAAACTACAGGTTTTTGTTCAGGTGCCCTGCCACCAAGGGGTTAACTTTTGAAGGGAGTTATAACCCTGTACAAGAGGGGATAAAGAGAGTTAAGATGTTCTTCTCTGTCAATAATCTGAGAGAAGACTCTAATGGAATGTTGTTGTAAAGCTCCCCCTGTCTGATTGAAAATTGTTGACAGCTTGAGGATGGAGCTTTCACTTGAAACAGATTTCTTGTATCTTCCTGATAGCTGATGAATCTGAGAGACAAAAAATGTTTCTCAGATTGTTTGTTGCTCTTTTGAAGATTTGATCTAGCAGCAGAAATACTGAGAGAATATTTGTTGATGTTGTTCTCAGAGATTGAGGTGCTGCTTGAGGAAGATGAACTCTGAAAGCTTTTTCTTTTCTTCCTGTACAGATGTTCTGTAATGATGTTGTGATAGCTGTATTTCTTTTTTTTTTCTTTTGATAATATATCTCTGACTGATTTCAAATTCAAATCCCTTGATTTAAGGAATAAAATATTCTGAAAGAGATATCCTGGGAACTGCAAATCTGACACGCTTTATTTCTTTTCCTTTTCCATGAAAATGTCCTTTTCCAAAGAAATGTCAACGGCTATTTTTGAAATAGGAGAATAATAAAAGGAAATATAATATCCTGACTTATCTGGAAGAAATAGAGCCGTTGCTGAAAGATCTGAGTTCAGATAATGAAATAAAAATAATCTTTCTGTAATTCTGAACTGAAATAACAAATTTCGTCGAGCACAGAGCTGAGTTCGTCGAACGCAGAATGAGGTTCGTCGAACTGAAGAGATAAACTGCTGAAGAGAAATTTTCGTCAATCTGAACAAATTTTGTCGAACACAATGTTGAGTTCGTCGACCTCAACTGAATCTGGCTGGAAGAATTGAATTAGTTGAGCTGAGAAGAACTTTCGTCGATCTGAACAACTGATACTTATTCTTCGAACGCAGAGCTGAGTTCATCGAACGCTGAGACTTGATCAACTGCTGTGATGAGCTTTCGTCGACCGCTGAGAGGAGTTCATCGAACGCAGACTAGAGTTCGTCGAACGCAGAATGAGTTCGTCGAACGTAGAACCTTGCCAAGTTCATCGAACGCAGGAGCATGCCGTTCATCGAACGCAGGATGGAGTTTGTCGAACGCAGTATGGAGTTCGTCGAATACAGAAAACTTATCTTTTCCTAAGTTCTATCTGTCTGAAACCTTGACCCTTAAGGCTATACATTGGGGTCAACTTAGTCCTAATCAGCAGATAGTGATCCTAGCCCAAATCAGTAATAGGGTTGTTCCAACAATCTCCCCCTATTTGGGTTAGGACACTATTTGACAAAATTTGAATAATAAAACAAATAACAAAACAACAGAGCATGTATATCTGATAGATTTTAAATATTTCATCAGATGTAAAATATGATACTCTGAGTTCTGAAATTTACATTGAAAATAAACTAATAAAAACAAATAAATAGAACCTTTGACTTTCTCTGAATTCTGACATTGCCTTCAGCTTTCTGAATTGATTGTCTGAACTGTATCTGCTATTTTTTTTAGCTTTCTGAATTTTTTGATCTGAACTGTAGCTTTATAATCTGAATCTGCTTTGCTACCAATCTGCATTTGAATCTATCATAACTGAATTTGAAACAAAAACTAAAACTGCAAACTGCTGTGAGCTTCTTCATCAACTAAATGATTTTTGCTTTTTCATACAACATTTCCTATTGAGACTTGAGCATCTTTATAAAACAACTCCCCCTATCATAAAGGAGTTTCTTTACAACATCTCCCCCTGTCAAAAGGAAAGTATCTCCCCCTGACAAAAAGGAGCATCTTCAAGAAACTTCTCCCCCTGCCTAGTTCACAGAACATCTCCCCCTGAGGAAAAACTGCATCATACTTCATAGAATTTCTCCCCCTGCCTAGTTTCAGGAAGGCCTGAAGCTAGACCCCTAGAAGAAGGGACATTTGATGGAGGTAGGGAAGGATGCAATCTTTTGAAGAAATATTGCTATTGTTCCTGCAAAAGAAAATAGAGATCAAGTGCAAAGGAACTGGAAAGAGAGGCAATTTCTGTAGGCATACAGTTAAAATAAAAGATTTGATTATAATGAAAGATGCAGAAAAAAGCTTCATCAAAACTGGGTTCGATGAAAAAATAATTTTTTGTCAATCTCAGTTCGACGATCTAGATGACTTCGTCGATCTCCGTTCGACGAAAAACTAGATTTCGTCGATCTCAGCTCGATGAAATGATGGGATAAGTAGAAAATTTAATTTTTAACAGATTGAATCTCCATCTATCATTCCTAGCTGATTTATAAAGAAGATATGTTTCTTTTCATCCAAGGGTTTGGTGAAAATATTAGCCCTTTGCAAATCAGTAGAAATGAATTGTAGGAAGATTTTATTTTTATCCACATTATCTCTGATAAAGTGGTGCCTAATTTCTATGTGTTTAGTCCTACTATGGAGAACTGGATTTTGTGCTATAGATATTGCACTTGTATTGTCACAAAATATAATTGAATTATTTAGATTGACACCATAGTCTAGAAGCTGATTTTGTATCCACAATATCTGTGAGCAACAACTGCCTGCAGCTATGTATTCAGCTTCAGCTGTTGATGTAGACACAAATGTTTGTTTCTTACAAAACCAAGACACAAGCCTATCACCAAGAAACTGACAAGTTCCTGATGTACTTTTCCTGTCTACTATGCATCCAACATAATCAGAATCTGAGAATCCAGTTAATGCAAATTCTGATGCTGTTGGATACCAAAGTCCTAGATTTGGACAACCCTTTATATATCTAAAAATTCTTTTTATTAAAATTAGGTGAGATTCTTTGGGGTTAACTTGGAACCTAGCACAAATATAGGTAGCAAACATTATATCAGGCCTACTTGCTGTTAAATAAAGTAATGAGCCAACAAGTGCTCTATATACTTTCTGATCAACAGGTTTCCCTGATTCATCATTATCAACAATAGCATTTGAGGGCATGGGTGTTTTCATGGTGGAAGCATCAGACATACCAAACCTTTTCACTAATTCCTTAGCATACTTGGATTGTGATATGAATATGCCATTTGGAGTTTGCTTCACTTGAATACCAAGGAAGATAATATATCTCTGACTGATTTCAAATTCAAATCCCTTGATTTAAGGAATAAAATATTCTGAAAGACATATCCTGGGAACTGGAAATCTGACACGCTTTATTTCTTTTCCTTTTCCATGAAAATGTCCTTTTCCAAAGAAATGTCAATGACTATTTTTGAAATAGGAGAATAATAAAAGGAAATATAATATCCTGACTTATCTGGAAGAAATAGAGTCGTTGCTGAAAGATCTGAGTTCAGAGAATGAAATAAAAATAATCTGTCTAAAATTCTGAACTGAAATAACAAATTTCGTCGAGTGCACCGCTGAGTTCGTCGAACGCAGAATGAGGTTCGTCGAACTGAAGAGATAAACTGTTGAAGAGAAATTTTCGTCGATCTGAACAAATTTCGTCGAACACAATGTTGAGTTCGTCGACATCAACTGAATATGGCTGGAAGAATTGAATTAGTTGAGCTGAGAAGAACTTTCGTCAATATGAACATCTGATACTTATTGTTTGAACGCAGAGCTGAGTTAGTCGAACGCTGAGATTTGATAAACCACTGTGACGAGCTTTCGTCGACCGCTGAGAGGAGTTCATCGAACGCAGACGAGAGTTCGTCGAACGCAGAATTAGTTCGTCGAACGCAGAACCTTGCCAAGTTCGTCAAACACAGGAGCATGTCGTTGCTCGAACGCAGGATGGAGTTTGTTGAATGCAGTATGGAGTTCGTCGAACGCAAAAAACTTGTCTTTTCCTAAGTTCTATCAGCCTAAAACCTTGACCCTTAAGACTATACATTGGGTTCAACTTAGTCCTAATCAGCAGATAGTGATCATAGCCCAAATCAGTAATAGGGTTGTTCCAACAGACCCCCTTCAAACTGTCTCATGGGTCCGAGGCCGTCCTCCCGATAGAATTTGAAGTAAAAACCCCCAGGGTGATCACCGCAGGGGAGGGAGATGAAGAATGGCTGATAGAAAATGATGCAGAGCAAAGGTTGTCCCTGGACCTAGTAGAAGAGCTCCGTGACCTCGCCACTGTTCGATAGGAGGAGGTCAAGAGGCGGATGGCCCGGTACTTTGATCAACATATCAGAATAAAGCAATTCGAGAAAGGAGACTTGGTCCTGAAGAAGGTAGATGCGTTAGGAAGAGGAGCCGCTATAGGTAGGTTAGAGCCCAATTGGGAAGGGCCTTACATTGTAAGCGAAGTGATCAAATCTTGGGGGTACCACCTCCAGGATGTGGAAGGGGTACCTCTCGGCCGAGCCAGGAGTGGGGATGATTTGAAGAGATTTTATCCATAACAATTTTTGTGACCGATTTTTGTATGTTTCCTTCTCAATATATGTTGAAGTATTCTTTGAGCAGGTAATAAGTATTGGTGCTGGAATGCCCCAGATCGATTCCGATGCCAGGCTCTCATAGACGGTGGGTCAGGTTGATCTCTGGAGAGGCTGGCAAGTATAAAGTCCTTTGGTGCTGGAATGTCCCAGATCGATTCCGCTGTCGTGCTCTCATAGACGGTGGGTCAGGTTGATCTCTGGAGAGGCTGACAAGTAACAAGTCCTTTGGTGCTGGAATGACCCAGATCTATTCCGCTGTCGGGCTCTCATAGACGGTGGGTTAGGTTGATCTCTGGAGAGGCTGGAAAGTAACATGTCCTTTGGTGCTGGAATGCCCCAGATCGATTCCGCTACCGGGCTCTCATAGACGGTGGGTCAGGTTGATCTCTGGAGAGGCTGGTAAGTAACAAGTCCTTTGGTGCTGGAATGCCCCAGATCGATTCCGCTGCCGGGCTCTCATAGACGGTGGGTCAGGTTGATCTCTGGAGAGGCTGGCAAGTAACAAATCCTGTGGTGCTAGAATGCCCCAGATCGATTTCACTGTCGGGCTCTCATAGACGGTGGGTCAGGTTGATCTCTGGAGAGGCTGGCAAGTAACAAGTCCTTTGGTGCTGGAATGCCCTAGATCGATTCCGCTATCGGGCTCTCATAGACGGTGGGTCAGGTTGATCTCTAGAGAGGCTGACAAGTAATAAGTCCTTTGGTGCTGGAATGCCCCAGATCGATTCCGCAGCTGGGCTCTCCTAGACGGTGGGTCAGGTTGATCTCTGGAGAGGCTGGCAAGTATCAAGTTCTTTGGTGCTGGAATGCCCCAGATCGATTCCGCTGCCGGGCTCTCATAGATGGTGGGTCAGGTTGATCTCTGGAGAGGCTAGCAAGTAACAAGTCCTTTGGTGCTGGAATGCCCCAGATCGATTCCGCTGCCGGGCTCTCATAGACGATGGGTCAGGTTGATCTCTGGAGAGGCTGGCAAGTAACAAGTCCTTTGGTGCTGGAATGCCCCAGATCGATTCCGCTGCCGGGCTCTCATAGACGGTGGGTCAGGTTGATCTCTGGAGAGGCTGGAAAGTAACAAGTCCTTTGGTGCTGGAATGCCCCAGGTCGATTCCACTGTCGGGCTCTCATAGACGGTGGGTCAGGTTGATCTCTGGAGAGGCTGGAAAGTAACAAGCATTGGCGCCGGAGCGCCCCGAATGATTCCGCGGCCGGGCCCTCACTGGCCGGTGGAATAAATCGGTCCCAAGGAACAGCTTGCAAGTTATTCATACTAAGGGTTTCGGCTCGCAAAATCTCCCAAAGCATAGGCGAGGCGAGCCCGAGGATCTCTCGCGTAAAAACAAAAACCCGCGACAGATGAAAAGAACCTAAGTCCAAAGGTAAAAGCAGGGTGTGGAGTATGGTGGTCGCAAAGCTTATCGAGTCGGGCCCTAGCTCACAAAAATGCTTAGAGAATATTCGGTGGCGTGCCTAAAACATCAAGCCAGAGGGATCCGTCGACAGGGCAGTCCACATGTATCTCTGAGAGCTCGCGGCATTCGAGCAAGTGAAGCAGGATAACGTCGACCTCGCTCGTAGGGGCATCAATAAGGCGAACCAGAGAAGCGAAACAGCCCAGACTTCTCCCAGATGCGAGTGCGAGTAATTAAATAAAAAAGAAAGACATTCAACAGATATACAAAATATTTCTTTCATTGGTCAAAAGGCGTTATCGTCAACGACGAACTCGCCGACCAAAACTAAAATTTTACACTTGGAAAGATTAAGAGGTCAAAGCTGCCCGCTGCAGAATCCTTCGCTCGCTCTCGCGGTCTTCCGACCGGAACTCGCCTCATATACGAGAGATAGGCGAGAACGAACATTACGAGCGCCGTGCTAATAACTAAGGGAGCGGGAGAAATGAATACAGGAAAACACACACAGAAACAACAAACGAATAACAGGGGGAAAAATATACATCCTTTCTATTTTTCGTCCAAAAGTTTTACAAAGTTTCGCGGCGTTCTCGCCGGCCAAAAAAGGAAGAAAATCAAAACATCAAAAAATTCATAACTCATCCGTGGATTGCTCGCCCTCGCTCCTCTCAGAGGGTGTGGTAGGCAGGAACATCTCCGGGACCAAATCCTCCAAGGTAAGCTCCGCCGCCTCCGCCGTAAGTAGGCCTGACCGCTTGAGGGTGCGGAAGGCGAACGTCGCCGCGTGGAGCGCTCCCTCCCGCATCTCTGTCTTATGCTCCAGTTGCTTGGCCTTCAGCGACCTCGGACTGGGCGGGAGGGCGCCCTGGACCAGTTCGTGGTTCAAGGCTTTCAACCCTTCTACATGCTGCGCCAGGGCAGTGCTGCGAGTAAGGAGCTCGTTGGCAGTCTCGGCATCCTGCAAGAAAAAGAATTAGGCGCGAGTATGGAAGGATAAGAAGGGGAAGGTGAATGACCAACAAACACACCATTCCACCCTGGAGGCTGGCGACGAGACCGTCCAAGACGTTTAGTTTTTCTTTGAGGGCGGCCACCTCCTCGGTCGCAGCCTTCAACTCTTCCCGAAGAGCCTCGGAGCTCTTTTCGTCCCTCAGCCGCGCGATCTCCTTCGCGATGATCCTCAGCTCGCGCATGAGCTCCTCCGAGTTCCTCTCCAGCTGGAAGTTGCGCCTACCCAGAATATGAGTGAGCTCTAGAGAGCGGAGTTGGGACTGCGCGCTCTCATGAGTGAGTACCTGAGAGGTCATCGAGTTGAAATCTTTTGCGTCCTGCCGCCCATAAAGGCCGAAGGACAGGGCGAAAGCATCGCCACCAACCGTATTCTCCTCCACCCAAGAGGGGAGGAGAGTCGATATCAAGGCCCGGTTGGTTTTCTTGTCCCAGACTAGCAAAGGCTTGCCGGCCTCATCCAAATGCTTAACCCCTAAGTCATAGTTCCGGTGGCGTGTCAGAGAAGGCACCTTCGAGGTGTCGGCCACCACCGTAGGGGGCTCGCGGGGCACCTTCTCTTTGGGCCGGATTGCTGGGTGATCTCCCCCGGATGGGGCCTTAAGGACCTCCTTCCCCTTAGTCGGAGGGAACGTCTTCGACTTCTTTGGGGGGGGGGGGGGGGGATGGGGAGGTAGAGACTTCGACCCGCGGCTCGCAGGAGCGGGTCGCTTGAGAGAGGTCGGGGTCAAGGTGGGGACAGGCTCTCGGCAGAGCTCGGCGGCAGAAGTGGAAAGCTGAAGGGCAGGCAGGATATGCCCCACCTTTGTGTAAGGAGGGTTGAGCGGGAGGTCCCGCTCTCCTATGAGTAAGAAGCAATCTGAGTCAGAAGGAGAAGAAGCAATGCAAGAATTAACAGAGCCGGCACGAGCCAAACCTGCCCCTGGTGGCACGGAAGAAGCGAGTCGACATTCCTCCTGAGGTAGACCACCTCGAAGTTGGTCGACATGTGCTTAAAGAGACCAGCCTCGTGGCCGCCGAGCGTCGGGGGGAGTAGGTGGCTTTGGAACATTGGACCTGCGAGAAGGGCATGTTGCCGAAGGGACCCTTCACGATGATGAATTTTTAGGGCCAATAATGGCTCTTGTTGATAGTCTCCAGGACCTTGGCGTGGCTGCTCGCGAAAAAAGCAATCCCATCCTTGTTCGCCCTGAAGGAAAATAGCTTGCGGAAGACGGGTAGGCTGAACTCTACCCGCTCCTCTCGCAAGTAGCACACAAAGGCTACAATCACAGCAATGGCGTTGGGGGTCAGCTGACCCAGGATCACGCCAAAGTATTTGAGTATCTGATGAGTTCGCAACGAATGGTCAAATGAAAACTTCGCGTGAGTATGCAATGAGATGGTAAAAGGGAGGAGAGTACCTGGCTAATCTCCAGCCTGAAGGGCAATCGCAAGCCTGCCTCGAAATGAGCCACTGGGATGGAAAGCTCATCTGCTAAGGTAAAATTGATCGCATCCTTGTCCGTAGGCAACCGGGCGACAAATCCTGGCGAGATATAGTTCACCACGACCAGGCGATGCTCATTCTCCGTGAGCGAGCAGTTCAGGAAAATGTGCTCGCAAAAAGTCCCCGCACACTTGGCCCGACATTCGGTGTCCGCATTATCGCCACCCATTATTTTCCTGCAAAGAGAGAGGCGAGCACAAAGAGAGAAGGTGGCGAGAGCGAGGAGGCAGAGAGGAGAAGGGGGAAGACGATCGGAGCAGTGGTTAGCCATAAATGCCAGCCCTATTTATAGAAAAACCAAGGCGGTGGGGAGTAATCGAAGCGCCAGAGGGTGCAGATAGCAAAAGTGCATCATGATGTACCTCGAAATGAGAGCCTCCCTCTCTCAGACTCCCTCGCGACAACCTGGAAATATTGACTCAAACAATAAAAACAACGTTGCGAGTAAGGGGGGGGGGGGGGGGGGGGGGGGGGGGCGAGCCCTTGCAGGTTAGGCGAGCCCTTGCGGGTCACGTACTCGAACGATAAGAGGAAGATAAGGACTAAGTAAGAAGCGCATCTTGTCCGCTAGGCGAATACGTGGCCGCGACAAGAGCAACATAAATCTGAAAAAAAAAGAAAAGGCAAATACGATGAGGTATAACACAAACCCAAGTAAGAAGAGCTCGCTAGTACGAGCGAGAGGTGTTCAGATCGCCACTTTAGGGCATAAATCGTCCAGATACCATAAAACAAGAGGGAAATTATTTAGGAAAGGAATGCGAGTACGGGGGGAGGTCAGTATTGGATCCATTTCCATTGGCCTCTTCCCCGCACCCCCGAGCTAGGCGGTCTCTTAGGGTAATGATACGCTTCGGCAGCACGGACCTCGTGCTGAATCAAGCGAGCATGGTCCATCGCTCGCGCGAGGTGCACCCCCGGGGAAGTAACCTCCTCGCGAGAATCTTGCAGCAGTTCGGCTTGGAGTCGAGCGCATTCATACTCCAGCGAGGCAATCTGCTCCTCAGCCGCCTCCCTATCTTTCTTCACCTGACTGTGCAGGTTTTGCAACATTTGCCCATGTTTTTGGAAAAGCTCTGAGGTTCGCCTCTTCATCATCACCGGATCCAGCGGGTCGCCGAGGAAGGCATCAATCTCCTCCGGCAAAGGGAGGGGCGATAACTCCTCTTCCCCCAAGTCAAAGTTGCTGGAACTCTCGGGAGGGCCTGTGAGAGGGGGAGGTCGTCAGAAAGAAGAGAGATCGATAGCTGACTGGTTTGGGAAAATCGGGCGAGTTGGGAGCCTCCTTACCCTGATGAGCACGAGAAGAGCCGGGCCGCCCCTGAAAGGAAGTTCTGTGGGACAGGGTCACCGATTTACCTAAGCCTGAGAGGCAAAGTTCGGGGCCCTCACCCTGGACGACGTCTAGAAGCTAATTCTCAGGATTCGCTTGGTCCAGAAGAGTATACCCCATGACAGAGATATTCGACTTTGGAGGAAGTTGTGAGAGCGAGGGAGCGGCTCGTACTTCGGGAGTCACGAGAGGAGACTCTGCAGAGACAAGGTCACAGGGTCAACACGGTGAGTTCATCGAAGAATTGTGCGAGAAGACTTACGGTGCTGAGGCGAAGACGAGTGAAGGATGGGGACGCCCAAGTCAGGGATCTCCGCCCCCCCCCCCCCCCCCCCCCCCCCTCGAGGGGTAACGGGGCGAGCGTCCACTCGGATTTCATCTGTCAGGTTCCCCGATATAAGCGAGGCCTGAAAGCAAAAAGGTATATATCAGCAGGAAAAGGAGTTGGGTCAGCTTGCCGACCCGAGTACCTAGTTTGCGAGCAGAAGGTCAGGGGATGGATCTTGGGCCGGGTGTCCATCTTTCCTGCTCTGGCGCCGGACTGTTTTCGCTTTTAGGGTGAGGTCCGCATGCTCAAAAGCTCGAGTCGCGTTGATGCGAGCTCTGGTCTCTTTAGAAATAGGAATCCTTAGACAGCTACCCTACAAAGCAGCGAGAATTGGTGAAGGAGGAAGCAGGGAGCCCAACGACTACGATCGACGATATTTATATCAGGGAGGCTGGGCCCCACCAAAAGATTCCTGCCAGGTCAGCATCCGTCCAGCGAACGCCGAGGGTTGGATGATTCTTCTCGAGTTTAGCTTAAGACTCACGAGGAGCGGGGATTGTGTACAACCTCGGGTTCGTCCCGAGCGAGAAGGCGAAATCAAGCTGGAGTCAAGTTTCAACCGGGAGTAGTCGAGCGCGGGGGCAGGTCAGGTGCGACCCCACCTAGGCAAGAGTGAACAGCGAGTGAGACTCTCATAGACCACTCGCGCATAGCGCCCCCGCATGAGGGAGAGCAAGAAGTCTAGCTCGGCAGTAGTGCTTCAAGGACTACTCGCGGCGAAAGCCGCGCGAGTGCGAATGGGCTAGAGTCGCGAGTGGCACTGTACAACCCCGTTATTCGCCAGGAGATGGGCATAGATGGAGAAAACAGGCAAAAGAAGTAACAAGGAAGGCGAGCCAGTCTCAAAGGTCGCGCGCGGGAAGGAGGGCGAGATGGGCACTCGCCGACTGCTCGCAGGAAGGGGGGCGAGCCAGATCCTCGTGGCCCTCTTGCGGTGGTCTTCTAGGCAAGCCAGATTCTTTCCAAGTTTTCGTGTCCGATGAACTTGCTTCTCCATGCGACGAACTCAATCCCCAGCCAGTTCAGCGGATTTTGTCTTCAGTTCAGCGAACTCTAGTTTTAGTTTAGCGTATTTAACTGTGTTCAGTGTACAAGTAACAAAGAAGGCGAGCCAGAGCCTCAAGGGTTGCTCGCAGGAAGGCAGGTGATCCGGGTGCTCGCCAACCGCTCACGAGAAAGCCGACGAGCCAGATTCTTCCCAAAGTTTCCGTGTTCGACGAACTTCAATCGGTGTTCGACAAAATCCATTCTTAGCTTGATGAACTTCAATCGACGTTCGATAAAATCTGTTCTCAGCTCGACGAACTTCAATCCGCGTTCAACGAAATCCGTTCTCTGCTCGACGAACTTCAATCGGCGTTCGACGAAATCCATTCTCAGCTCGACGAACTCAATTTTCCAGCAAGTTCAGCAGATTTACACAGGGTCTAGGGGAGCTCGCAGGGAGGCACGCGAGACCTGACCTCGGTAGATGTCGCCAGAAGAGGCACGAGCAGAGTCTTCATAGAGCGCTCACCTAAAAGGGGTTTCGCGAGCCAAACTAGCGAGGCGACTCGCGAGAGCCTTCGCGAGTACCCCTCTCGCAGGTCATTTTCCCATTAGCTAAGGAGGCAAAATTACCCCTCTGCCCCTGGTGGTCTGTCGTTAGCCCTTCAAAACAGCGGAGTTTGTCTGTTAGCAGGCCAAGCTGGGGTGCGTTTAGTAAAACCAAAAGGCAGAATTAAGCTATTGACAGACCACGAGCAAAAAACTATAAAGAGACCTTGAAGGGCACCTTGCGAGAGGATTCCGATCTCAGTTCTCTGAGCTTCTTCCTCCCTTGGTTACTTTGGTTTAGCTCTCTAGCTCTCCAAGGTGCCCAAGTCTCAGCTTTGGCTTGGGAGGGGAAGCGCTCAACGATCTTCTGGGTTTGTGGTGGGACCTCCTCGCTGTGACTAAGGTCTTAGTCCGTTTCCGAGTCCCCAGTCTGCTCCTTCCGAGGGACTAGTAAGGGCTAGCTGCCCCTCAACTTGTTGAGGGACCGAGCTTCACAAGAGACCTAGAAATCGGTTTCAACAGGTCCATTCCCCATATTATAAAAGGCCATGGTGTCGTAATGGTCCTGAGCCTCTGAGCTGATAGGAGTTGTAGTGGGGAGAAGAGTTGACACTTCTGGCACTTCTTTGAATACTCCGTCGAGTCCTTGCTGATAGTGGGACAGAAGAAACCTTGCCCAACACCCTTTTCTCCAAGGTCCGACTCCCAAAATGACTCATGCACTCTCCGGAGTGGACCTCCTCAAAAACCTTTGGAACTTCTTCCTCGGAGACCCACCTTGCGAGGAGCCGGGATAGAGTCTTCTGATACAGGGTCCCCTCATTAAGCACGTAGTAGGCAGACTTGTACCTGAATCTCCTCTTATCCAGGACCTCCTCCGAGAATTTACCCGAGGTTAGGAAAATGATGAAGGGGTCCATCCACGTGGGCTGCCGATCGATCTCCATCAACTCACCTTCTTCGATGGATGGTTGGAATAATTCTATCACCGTCCCCCTAGCTCAAGGTCCATACTTTGCTAGACAATCAGCTTGAGTGTTTTCCTCCCTCAACACATGTTGGATGGAGAAGGTTCGGAACAGCCCAATGAGCTCCTTGACCTTCATCAAGTATCGCTGGAAAGTCGGCTCCCTAATCTCGAATTATCCCTTGATCTGTGATGTCACCACCATGGAGTCCGTGGATACCTTCATGTCTTAGAATCCCAACTACCTTGCCAAGCGGATCCCTGCTATTACCGCCTCATATTTGGCTTGGTTGTTAGTGAGTTGAAAGTGAATGTCTAATGTTTCCTTCTATTTCTGTTCCGGACCCATCAAGTATGATTTGCATAACTTCCAAGAATGTATTTGTTGTATCTCTGAAATACTTCATTCCATTCTTGGCAATAAACGAGCTGTTGGAACAGATTTCAGCCTTGTAGATCATCTGGAAAAGCATCAGAAAGGACAGAGAAAACATACTATTTGTGTCTGTATTCGACGCTGCGTTGAATTCATTAACCTTCATATTGACGCACCTCTGAGTTCTTATAGAAGTAGCTTTGAATTCCTTCTTAACTCTCACTGAACTCAGATGTCGACGTTGGTTCGAGTTCTTATCTATTTACCCAGGAGACCGCTATCGATATAGTAGACCATTAAGACCGGGCAGTCTTCTATATTAACCGCCTGACTCTATTTTCGGTTACTTGCATGAGTCCCTCGGATCATCAGGACAAGCCGAGCGGTCTACACAACGCAGACCGCCATCAGGGAAGGCTACAATTAGGACCAAGTTCAGAAGGCAAATCATGGTCTCGGATCAGAGACCACCCGAGTCGCTTCTCTGGTCTGATTGCAGCACATCTCAACCCCGGCCGATACAGATCGGAGTTCAAGCCGCCAAGCTACGCAGCTTCCCTCTTTTTTCCCTTTTGTATCCCGTCACCTCCTGCCCGATTCTCCTGTATCCGGGTAGGCGGTTATTTTATCCTTGGCCGTTTGGGCAGGCCCTCGAGCCTATAAATAGGGGGGACATTCCCAAGACATGCACACTCGAATCCTTGAGCTCGCCTATTAGAGCTGCGGTCTCGAGTTCACTGTCTTGCAGTTTGTTGTCTGGTCGGCTTCTTTCCTGCTTTGCCCTGTAACCCGCAGTAAAACACTTCTTAAATAAAGGGAAATCCCATCAAAAGAGTGACATTCACCATGACGGGCGAAGTCCTGTCTCGACCGCTGCTAGCGGGCTAATTTCTCTGAGTCAATAGTAACCGATAGCTCGCGGCCTACTCTTTTCCTTCGATTTCCTAGCGTCGATCGTGGGCATGCAATTTTGGTATCAACGGTAACACGCGACCTTCAGATAGCGAGTTATCGCTAAATTCCTTGACAGAATGACAAACTGCCAGTTCATTCAAAGAGACCGCTCCGACCACAGTGATGACTCTTTGTGGGAGGCATTGGAGCAGTCTAACCAGGAAGCCAAGCGGGCTCAGAAGGCGACTGATCAATGACTAGAGGCGATCAGTCAAGTCCTGGCTATGCTAATCGAGCGGCTAGTTCCTCAGCAAGCCGTGGCTAGCCAAGTAGAAACTCCGGTTCCTCCCCCTCCTCCGTACCCTTTACCTCAAGTCGCCAAATTCCAACCGCATCAAGAAGGTTTCATGGCTCGACAAACCTTCTATCAAGAAGCCACCCAGAACATGTCGGCGTGGGTTCTCGACTTCCGGGGGGCAACCTCTCATGCGGCCCGCCTCTCTTATCCAAAGGCCTATCCTCCAGAAGCCGCAGTCCGTCTTCCTTATCAGGCGGCCTGTCCGCGAGTAGCCACTGCTTCGGCGACTTGTTACTCTGTCCCTCTTCTTTATGAAGACGTCGAGGAAACTTCTCCATTTGTGGATGAATTCCGGAGTGAGACTTCTCCAAATAGTTTCAGAGAACCACGCCTGCCAACATACAACGGGGAAGCTGATCCATCCATTCACCTTCAGGCCTTCAAGTCGGCCATTGCCTTAAGAACTCACACTGATGCCACCAAATGAAAACTCCTTGTAACGTCCTTTGATGGACAAGCAAGGGAATGGTTCTACGTGTTGCACCCTTGATCCATCAGTTACTTTGCAGAACTGCGTAGAGAATTTCTGCTTCGATTCTCTACCTCAAAGAAAAGGAAAAGTGGACCGGCGCGCCTCTTCGAAATAAGGCAACATGAAGATGAGACATGTGCTCGTTTTGTTGGCCGTTTCCAAAAAGAGATCATGGAAATTCAGAATGTGGATCCGGAACTGTATAGGGTTGCTCTGATTCATGGCCTGAGAGAAGGGCCGCTGAAGTTCGAAGCCAACATCAGAGAGCCAAAAACTTACCAAGAGATGATAAGCTTAGCGAATATGTTTATCAGGGGTGAAAAAAGTAACCCAGGCTATGTCGTAAAGTTGCTCAATGATAAGGATCTGTCCAATTCTTCTCCCGCTCATCAACAGCCATACCACAATCCACCTCGACCTAAATTTCAAACCCCGTTCTCAGAGTGGGAGAAATTTTAGGCACAAACAACCATCTTTTGGCCATCAACAGTTTCAAGATCAGAAACCGTCGTTGGCCGCCGCACCCGCTCCATCCATGACAGTTTCACGAATAATGCCGGTGTATCTGCCACAATACACTGCGCCGCCACCTCCAGTAGCTCTGACTGCTCAGTATGATGATTCACAAGAATCATTTACTCCTCTTAACATCACTATGGACGAGGTAGTCCTGATTCTACAAAAGAGGCCTAATTTCAAAAGACCTGCTCCCCTGAGGTCGGATGTCTAAAATCGTATCCGAACCTCTTCTGCGAATATCATAAGGAAGGAGGGAAGCTAACAGAGAATTGTCGAGCCCTTCGCTTATTAATCGAGAAGCTCTTGGGAGAAGGGAAGCTCCGAGGTCTGGTTCGATAGGAGACATCTAACAAGCCATCAACCTCAAAAGGAAAGGAGACAACTGAGGTCACTTGGGAATATGCTGATGTGGAAGATGTCGGATACTATGGGGACATTCATCCCACAACAAAATGCATAGAGGTGAATGACGAAGGTCCCCGCGGCAATATTTAATGTATTCATGGAGGGACTGGGCCTGAAACCTCCAAAAAATCAAGTGTTGCAAGAGTTTTCAAGCAGGAACTGGCAGCCACTTCCACTTCTGCTCCAAAAAGGCCGGTCATTACTTTTGGCCAAGAGGACCTTCCTGCAAATGCAAATCCCTTTGATGATGTCGTGGTAATCAAAGCCATCATCGAGAATTACACGGTTCATATGATTTTGATTGACACAGGCAGTTCGGTCAATCTCCTCTTCCGCCCAACCTTTGAAGCCCTAAAGACTAGAAAGCCTCTGCTCTCCACTAAAGGACCCCTCTACGGCTTCTCGAGAGAGAAGAAGGAAGTGGAAGGCTGTGTAAAGCTTCTGATATCTCTGGGAGGAATAACAAAGTTGGTCAACTTTGTGGTGGTGGACGCTCCAAGCAACTACTGTGCCATCTTTGGAAGGCCTATTCTGAATGCATATCAAGCAGTAGTATCCACTTTCCATCTAGCTCTCAAGTTTGCAGCTGAAGGAAGGCAGCATCAGATCCGAAGTAATCCAAAAGTGGCTCGGGAGTGCAATGTAAAGACAGTTAACATGATTACCAACACTCCACTTTCTGAGCTTTCGTTTGTTGTCCTTGAAGTGTCTAAGCCTCCAGAAGCTGCGGAAGAGAATAAGGATCAAGAAGGGGCTCACCTGGAACCTGCCCAGGTAACCCAAGAAGTCCCCATTACTAAGGGGGAAGAAAAGAAACTCGTCATCAATGCGGAGCTGCCTCAGGAAGAGAAGATCCAGTTGATCTCCCGCCTTTTGGAAAATTTGGATGTCTTCGCCTGGTCGGCAGAAGATATGCAGGAGTAGACTGATGAGTCCCATTTATATAGTGATTTTCGAACTGGTATGGTCTTGATTTCTTGCATTTGCACTACAGTTTTAGTCCTGAATTGTTTATTTTCTACTCATACACGCTTTCACTTTAAGTGCAATGTTTTGGCACATTGTGGTG
Source organism: Dactylorhiza incarnata (assembly GCA_033032865.1). Taxonomy (NCBI): domain Eukaryota; kingdom Viridiplantae; phylum Streptophyta; class Magnoliopsida; order Asparagales; family Orchidaceae; genus Dactylorhiza; species Dactylorhiza incarnata. The sequence continues at coordinate 15,548,142 of JAWHQI010000030.1, forward strand.
TGCAATTGCACGCTCTGTTGTTGGGGGCAAGCACAATGTGCCCCCCATGTCCTTTTCTTGTGATTAGATTGAGCTGAAAGGGTATGCCCAGCTCCTCGATGGCTGTGATATTTGTTGTGCAGGTAGGCAGATCACCCATATTGCCCAGAATTCATGTCTGCATGAATCACACGGTCGTGCATTTTCTTCACGTACGGTCGGCTGTGATCGTGCGCGATTATCGGCTAGACAATATGGTGTTCTTCCTCTGATCGTGTGATTTGTTCACGCACAAGAAGCTTGTCCGCGCATGAAGGAAATGCACGATCTCCTGTTAATAGCCTATTTTCAAGCCGTCTGGATTTGCCCAAGTGTTTTTACGCAAGGTCGGTTTCGACCGTGCATGAGTAAAATTGCACGAGCGATCTGCTTCATCTTTCGGAGCTTTCTGTACATTTAATATCGCACGGTCCACGCACGGTCGTGCATTCGACCGTGCATGACCAAATTTCTGACAGTTTTCTATTTAAGCCGCAGGATCCGCCCAAATCCGATCGATCATCTTTTTCGCACCCAACAGCTCCAGTTCCGCCCTTTTTCGCCACTTCATCGCCGCCCACCTTCGGGAGGAGCTCCGACCGCCATTCTCTTGCAAATCTAAAGACAGGGCATCCTCTAGGCCTCCTCCATCATTCGTGCACTCCCAATCTCCATTTCAAGAGATTTCTTGCTGCATTCGTGAAGTTCTCTGGTGAGGTTAGGATCAAAGAAGATTGACGGAGAAGACGGGCTAGAGGTGGTGAGAGCTTTAGAGACCCCAGACGGCAGTTGGAGCCCGAGCTCGGACAAGGATTGACAACCCTAGATTCCGGCCATGGACCTCCAATAAGTCTCCGCCCTTTGGTTGTAATCTCACCCCCTTCATTTTGTAGTATTGTTTTCCTTGATTATTTGTCTGTATGAATGATGATTGCTAAACCTTATTATTACATTTAAGTTTATTTTATGTCTATGTGAAATTACTTTGTGGTTTATGCAAGTGAGGAGCGCCCCCATTCCATCTTCCGCTACGCAAACCCTCCATTCTATTACGCAAGCCTACTCTTCCATTAAGCAAGCCTATCTTCCATCTGTCAAGCTAAGTGGTGCTAACGGCCCATACAATCCACCTCGACTCCGCCAGTGCGAACCATTCCATCTGCAAGCCTACTCTTCCATCCGCACAGCGAAGCGGTGCTAACAGCCCGTGTAATCCATCCGCCTAACCAAGAGGTGCTAACAACCCTCAAACCTTTCCTCAGTTACACTCACCTCATCTGCTTGCCTTCTCGTCCATCCGCCTAGCGAAGTAGTGCATAGCGGCCTGCATATTTTCCATCCGCCCGACGAAGCAGCGCATAATGGCCTGCATAGGAGTAGTTTAGTTCTTTTCTTTTATTTACCATAATCCAAATCGCCACTTTTCCGTAATCCATCTGACCTAAAGGACTTCGATCTCAAGTCCCTCCTCGATAGATAACTCCACCTTACTGTGTTCCTTTGAGATTCTATACTCAGGGATTCACTCCTCGTTTTATATTACTTGAATGATCGGTACACTGCCGTTTCGTACCGCAGTCTCGCTCCCACCTATAGCGGTGTGCTAGATTCGCGCATCAAATTTTTGGCGCCGTTGCCGGGGAACACAGTTGTGTGAGTTGCTTGAGAGAGAGCGACAAGAGATAAACGTCCTTTTCATTTTTTTATCGCGCTTGTTTTATTTTGTTGTTGTTTCATTTTTGTTCTTTGTCGTTTGTGTTATTTTTAATTTATAATAACATCTTTTTAGTTTTATTTCTTCCTAACTTATTTTACAACTTTTAGATCAGGTTTTCTAAGTTCATTTTTATTATCTGTGTAGTTCATCTTTGCAAAAAAAATTTTATTTTTATATCCACATTCGATCTACAATGTATGTTGTGCCTCCTCTACAGAATTTTTCTCGGTCTTATGAGTCGGCTCCTTGGATGTCGACAAGCACTGCTAAGAAGTGTTTGTTTTGTCTTGGTACGGATCATGCCTTGAAGGATTGCGCCACTTTTCACAGACAAATGGAGGAAGATGATGAACCGGATATCCGTATCATGTCTACTCCCTATTCTGACAGCACTCCTTCAGCCTTTGATGATATATATGCAACACCACCTTATCTCTGGGGGACTGTTGCGGATATACCCATCAGAATTGCGGTTGATCCGTATGTTGATATTATGGAGTTGATTCCTCAAGTACATTCTTCGTCGATGTGTGATTCTTCTGCGTAAGATCTTGAGTCTACTTTTTCTGAATTTGATACTAATTGTGTTCTTTTGTTTGGGTGCCAGAATTGCCCTCGGTGCTGCGGTGCTATTCGAAGCGGAAGGGTGTGTCCCCCGTGGGTCTAACTGACTGCCCCATGGATCCGCCCGAGGATAGCCGACTCTATAAAGGAGCGGTAGGCACCTTGACCAACAGGCCGGTCTTTTGGTGCAGTTAGTTGCACGGTACCCTTACAAGTGGTATCAGAGGACCTTCAATTGGTATCAGAGGGGGTAGCGGGTTCGAAACCCCGGGTCATTTCTGGGGGGGGGGGGGATTGTTGGGGTGCCAGAATTGCCCCCGGTACTGCGGTGCTATTCAAAGTGGAAGGGTGTCCCCCGTGGGTCTAACGGACTGCCCCGTGGATCCGCCCGAGGATAGCAGACTCTATAAAGGAGCGGTAGGCGCCTTGACCAACAGGCCGATCTTTTGGTTCAGTTGGTTGCGCTGTATCCCTACAATTGGTATCAGAGGGAGGTTGATTGTTTACAGGCTAACACCTGAATCAAAAGATCAATTAGATCTTAAATTTTCTTCTATAGTTTATTTTGCTAAAAACTCATGGCACAGAACAAAGAATACTCAAGCACAAGACCTCCTATGTGCAATCTAAATAAGTTTGCATTATGGAAGGCAAGGATCAAATTATATATGAATTCTATTGATGAAGATATTTTCAATGTTATTTTGACAGGACCTCCTACTCGTACAACCACAACAAGCACTGACACAACAACAACAAATAATGCTGTTCCACCCCCTGAGTGGACAGAAGCTCAAATGAAGCAGAGAAGTGCTGATGCCAAAGACATGAACATATTAGCACAAATAATGTCAGATGACATTTTTCAAAAGGTTGTGGAATGCACCTCAGCCAGGGAAATATGGACCTCCCTCAACAACATGGTTGAAGGATCTGTAGATGAGAGAAAAGATAGAAGATCTCATCTCATCTCTCAGTATGAAAATTTCAAGAAAGGAGAAACTGAGAGTGTTGCAGATATGTACAACAAGCTCAGCCTCATAATCAATGAGCTGAAATCTCTAGACAAAGTGATCTCCATCACTGAAGTCAATGATAAGATCTTAATGTGCTTCCCTAGCACATGGGACTCTAGGATCTGGCCAATCAAGGAAGCCAGAAGCCTCAATGAGATCTCAACTGAGACCTTGTTAGGCAAGATTAAATCCTATGAGCAGCTTATCATGTCCAGAGAAGCTGAAAAATCTACTTCCTCACTAGCATCCAAGAAGGAAAGAAGCATTGCTTTCCAAGCAACTGAAGAGGAAGATAAAGCTCCAGGAGAAGTAGAGTTTATGAGTCTTCTAGCCAAGAAATTCTACAAGATGGCTAGAAAAGACTTCAGAAAGAAGGATTCCAGATCAAGAGAAAAACCAAGGTATGACAAATCTAATTCTAAAGAAATAATTTGTTTTGGTTGCAAGAAACCTGGACACATTCTACTTGAGGGTCCAGAGAACCAAACGAAAGAAAAGAGAAAAGATAAAGAAGAGAAAAGGCACTCCAGCAAGCCTTCCTTCCACAAACACAAGCATAAGGGAAGAGGCTTTGTATCTGAATCTTGGAGTAAAATAGAATCAGAATCTTCATCCAGCTCTTCTGAAGATGAAGAAAATGCAAATGAAAAGGACCAATGCTTGATGGCTATACACGACTCAAGCAGTGAGCCAGAATATGCATCATCATCCAGCTTCAATGATGATGAAGAAGAAAGAAACTTCTGCATGATGGCTATCAATGTCTTAGGAAACAACTCAGACGAATCAGAACCTGAAATTGACAGTGATCAGGTAATCTCAAACTTTGATTTCAATTCAAATGAATTCAAAGCTCTTTGTTTAGATTTAATCAAATCTGAGAAAGAGATAATCTCTCTCAGAAATCAGAAGTGAAGATAATGTCAATCTTAAGAAAGAATTGGCTACCTCCAGAGAACACATTTTTCTCCTTGAGAACAAGTTATCTGCAGCTAAGAAATTTGAAGAATCCCTCAATGGGAGAAGTATCAAACTGATGGACATCACAAGCACAGTGAATGCCAAACTCAATGGCAAACTGGGCTTGGGTGCATCATCAAGTGAGCCACATCTTATTAAGATGAATACTTTATCTACACCAGTAAAATTTCTTTCTGCCAAGAACAAAGAGGCAGTAGAAGTAGATAAAAATATCTCAAGCAAGGCTATTAAGAATAAAGGAATTCAACAGAATTCGTCGAACGGAGATCGACGAAATCACTTCATTTCGTCGAACGAAGATCGACGAACTCTGAAGACAGACCTTCAGTATAGCTATTATTCGAACGACGCTCGATGAAAGTACTTCACTTCGTTGAACGGCGATCGATGAATTCATCCAAATTCGTCGAACGGAAAAAATACTGAATTTCAACAAAATTCTTATTCTCAATATACTAAAAATCCCTTTACTGAGTGGATAATTCCTCCTAGGAGATATAATCCACAAGGCTATAAGGATCAACCTGAGATATCTTATATTTCAGATTTTTGTGGAAAAACAAATGGACTCAAAGTAGTCTGGGTAAAGAACAACTAACATATTAAATAAGGAGAGGAACACCACCTCTACCAGAGACATTTTGCAGGTACATGATCACTATCTCAAGCAGTCATTTCTTCCAAGACATTCTTCATTTGTTTGAAGAACAACAACTTAAGAAGTTCATGACCACCAGGATCAAACTCCCAATTGCTGATAATAAAGGGATGGGTACACACCCTTTAGACTGAGACAACTGAAACAGCCAAGACAAGCTCTCAGTCTCAACTGAATAGCTGAGACAAGCTCTCAGTCTCAACTGAAACAGCTGAGACAAGCTCTCAATCTCAGCTGAACCGCTGAGACAAGGCCTAGAATCCGCTGAGAAGTTGTCTGAATCTGCTGAGACTGGAAGCCCAACCGATGAGACACAAAGTCAATGATTTTCATCGAACTGAGATCGATGAAATCTAGTCGTCCGTCGAACGGAGATCGACGAAGTCATCTAGATCGTCGAACTGAGATCGATGAAAATTAATTTTTCGTCGAACGCAGTTTTGATGAAGCCTATGTCTCTGATCTCTTTCCTAATAATCAAATCTTAACTTTTATTTACTTTATGCCTACAGAAATTGCTTCTCCTTCCAGTTCCTTTGCACTTGATCTCTCTTTTTCATTTTGCAGGAACAATGGCAATCATTCTTCTAAACTTGCATCCTTCCCAGCCTCCTCATCCTATGTCCTTTCTTCTAGGGGCCTAGCTTCAGGTCTTCCTGAAACTAGGAAGGGGGAGATGTTTCATGAAGAAGCTCCTTTTTGATAGGGGGAGATACTTTATGAACCATATGCAGTTTCAGGGGGAGATACTTTATGAAGAAGCTCATTTTGATGCAGTGAATGATGATTCAGTAATGATTGATATTGATGCTGATATGGTTTTGATAGAAGCAGTGATGATTGATGCTTTTAGTTCTTGATGAAGAAGTTCCAGATCATACAGATGCATATTCAGATTTGATTTGATAGAAGCGGTTTCAGTTTTTGTTTCAGATATGAAAAATTCAGATGCAAATACAAATTCAAATGCAGATTCAATATGACAGATTCAGTTCAGATCAACAAATTAGATTCAGTTGCCACAGCTCAGATTAATAAGGCAAAATCTGAAGGTAAAGATTTTTCTCAGTATTCAACAATGTCAGAATTCAGAAAGCAAGAATTTGAAAGGCAAATCACATTAAGCCTCCTTCAGAGAAAGACAAAAGGTTCTGATTATTTGTTTTTATTATTTTTGTTTTCAATGTAAAATTTCAAAACTCAGAGTATCATATTTTATATCTGCTGAAATGTTTAAAATCTGTCAGATATATATGCTCTACGGTTTTGTTGTTTATTTTATTATTTGATTTTGTCAAATAGTGTCCTAACACCAATAGGGGGAGATTGTTGGAACAACCCTATTACTGATTTGGGCTAGGATCACTATCTGTTGACTAGGACTAGGTTGACCCCAATGTATAGTCTAACGGTCAAGGTTTTAGGATGCTAGAACTTAAGGAAAAAATTAGTCTCTGCGTTCGACGAACTCCATACTGCGTTCGACGAACTCCATACTGCGTTCGACGAACTCCATACTGCGTTCGACGAACTCCATACTGCGTTCGACGAACGACATGCTCCTGTTCGACGAACTTGCCAAAGTTCTGCGTTCGACGAACTCTATTCTGTGTTCGACGAACTTCTCTCTACGTTCGACGAACTTGTTCTCCAGCTCGACGCACTTAGTTCTCCAGCCAGTCCAGTAATTTATTCTTCAGTTCGACGAACTCCAATTTGAGTTCGACGAACTCAGCTCCGCGTTCGAAGAATAAGTATCAAGATGTTCAGATCGACGAAAGTTCTTCTCGGCTCAACGAATTCAATATTCTAGCTAGCTTATCAGATTTTATCTCTAAGTTCGACGACCTCCAGCTTGAGCTCGACGAACTCCAGTTTGCATTCGACGAATCAGCAACACAAGTTCAGTTCAACGAAATCAATATTCAGTTCGACGAACTCAACATTCAGGTCGACGAATTCTTATTTCAGCTCGACGAATTTCAGACAGATCAGTTATATATTATTCTCTGAACTCAGATCGACTTTCAGCAATGGATCTATTTATTGGAACCTTAGTTTTGATTTGAGTTAGGATCCATCTTTAAATGTCTAAGTTTCTATCATAACACATCTTACAACTTAGATCAAATCCCATTAAGATAGAAGGCTGAAAATTTACATAATTAATAGGCTGAGAAAATAAGAGAAAGATAAAAATTATATATGTTCTCTGCATTCGACGAACGGCTATCTGCATTCGACGAACGTCGCTTTGCGCTCGACGAAAGATGTTCATTCTGCGCTCGACAAAATCCAGCTATCTCAGCGGTCGACGATCCCGTCTCAGCGGTTCAGCGGTCGACGAACAGATTGTCTCAGCGGTCGACGAACAGACCCCATCTCAGTGGTCGACAAAAAGTTGTGTTCGACGAACTCAAGTCTATGTTCGACGAACAACTCAATATTTCAGTGGTCGACAAAATTAGCCAGCCTCAGCGTTCGATGAATCCTTCCGTTCGACGAACTCAAGTCTGCGTTAAACGAATATTCAGGAGAAGCTCAGAACGACGAATTAAATGTTCAGATCGACAGACTTGAAGCTGAGCGACGAATTAAATGTTCAGAGCAACGAATTAAATGTTCAGAACGACGAATTAAATGTTGCAGCATTAAATGATATAGCCGTTGTAGATAAGCTAAAGACGGCAATTTGTCTGCTCAAGGAATCTAGGAAATTAAAGAGATATTATATCCTTCCTTGTCGGCAAGAATTCAAATTAGCCCAGAAGTCTTCTCCAGAATATATACAAAGAGAAGAGAAGAGAAGAAGAGAAGATAGAACAAGAATATATACAACAGACAAGAGAATAGGAAGAATCAGGAAGAGAAAAATAGAGGAGCAAAAAGAAGAAGCAGATCTAATATATTATTTATCTTCTTTTTGCTAACTCCTCTTTGTAGATCATCTTCATCCTGGGACACTCAAACAATATCATTTGCTCAGGATCAAACTGCATAAAGAAAAGGAGTTATTACAATCAAGAGAAGAAGCCTCCACAAGCTGTCATCAATTCATATCAGACAGGGGGAGCTCTTCAACATCATCAAAGATCCAATCTCAACAACCCATCAGGATCATCAAGAGTCTTCTCAGCAAAAGAGAAGAACAATATATCTTTTCTCCTTCTTACCCCATCTTGTACAGGGTTAAAACTCCCTTCAAAAGTTTACCCATTGGTGGCAAGACACCTGATCAAAAAATCATGTTTAGTTTATGGGCACCTTATCAAAAGCTCATTAGTGTTAGGGCACCTGATCAAAAATCCTAGTGGATTCCTACCAGTAGGTAGAAGAGTAGATGTACCCAGGTTGATTGGGGAACTACTATATTTCTTGGTGTCTTCTGGTTTGCTTTGCATTTTGTTCTTGTTGCTGTGCTTGTGCTTTGCCTTCTTTGTGTTTGCTTTTATTACTCACTCGGCACTACACATATTCATATATATCATTATTTTGAAATAACTTACAAAGAGTTTTTAATTTAAGAACTAAACTCACTTTCAATTGGTATCAGAGGCATATCAATTGACCTTTCAATTGGTATCAGAGGGTAGTTGATTTTATATACAGGCTAACACCTGAATCATAAAGATCAATTAGTTCTTAATTTTCTTTTAAAAGGTTTTTCTAAAAATCTAATGGCACAAGTAGAATTTTCTAATCCACCAATCTGTAATTTGGATAGATTTTCTTTATGGCAAGTTATAATTAAATTATATATGAATGTCATAGATGAAGATATTTACAAATCTATTTTGACAGGACCTCCATCTTCAACTTCTTCAACAGATGATCAAGAGAAGTTGATAAGTGCTGATGCAAAGGCCATGGACATATTGGCTCAATCAATGTCGAATGACATTCTTCAAAGAGTTGATGACTGCACTTCAACAAGAGCAATCTGGAACTCCCTCACAAAGATGGTAACTGAACCCTCTTTTACTAACTATATTTTTGATGCAGAACCATCATCTAATCTAAGTGAAGAAGAAGAAGAAGAACAAAAGGCCAGAAGATTCTGCATGTTGGTTATATATGGCTCAAACCACTATTCAGATGCAGAATCTGAATCTGAACCAGAAAAGGTAACTGAGGTAACTTCAACTCCTAACATTACTTCAGGACAAATCAAATCAGATTCTAAAATTCCAGGTATAGGTTTAATAAAATCTGAAAATAAAATCAGAAAAGAGTTAACAATAAACAATTTGACTTATGATAAACTTAAAGAAAATTTGAAAATATCAGAAGAACAAAATATTTCTGTGAAAAATAAGTCAATTAAGGCTAAAGAAAAAGGAATATTTTATGTTCAGCAAAATCAAAATAAGTTTTCAAATTTATATTTTAATGAGATAAAAAGGCTAATATATCTAACTATAAGAAATCACTTAACCTTTTTAATCTTTTAACTCAAATTATAATTAAACAGCCATTATAAGATTCTTTTGGATTTTTTTTAAAACAAAGTCAAATAACTTCACATTCTTATAGACTTTCTCCAAAATCAAGTTGAGCATTCTACTCAGATTGCATAGATCAGAAATGATCAGAGCACTGAGTGTGAGTCTCTTCTGATTAAGGGGATTCGATAGAAGGAAGGTATCAGACAATGTTTTTCTGAATTTAAAAATTCCTTAGAATCCATTAACAGCTGCAGCAATTCATAAAATTAAAATCCTATTTAAATCAAAATCTAGGAATCAAAAATTGCTTAAATTTATTTTAAAAGAAGAAGAAATAACATAATTTATGGTTCAATATTCTTCTATAAATCTCTGACCCTTAAGCTTTAAGTTATTTAATATCTTTTTTATGCTTAGGTATCCTAAACCAAATAAGGGGAGATTGTTAGAACCTAGTCATAATTTGGATTAGGATCCCAACTTAAATAGGGGGAGATTGTTGGAACCTCAGTTTGGATAAGTTAGGATCCATATTTAAATGTCTAAGTTTCTATCATAACACATATTACAACTTAGATCAAATCCCATTAAGATAGAAGGCTGAAAATATAGATAATTAATAGGCTGAGAAAATAAGAGAAAGATAAAAAATATATATGTTCTCTGCGTTCAACAACGGCTATCTGCGTTCGACGAATGGAGCTCTGCGCTCGACGAAAGATGTTCATTCTGCGCTCGACGAAATCCAGCTATCTCAGCGGTCGACGATCCCGTCTCAGCGGTTCAGCAGTCGACGAACAGATTGTCTCAGCGGTCGACGAACAGAACCCGTCTCAGCGTGTTGGGGAAATGATTTATCTTAACCCCTAAAAATGAGTAGAATATAAATTCTAAGAATGAAAAATTAGTCTAAGTAAATATGCGTCGAATAGTATTCGACGCAACGTCGAAGTGTAGTCGACGTTCCTCTCAGAATGAGTCGAAGTAACTCTAAACAGAATTCGACGTAACCTATGTCAACGTAACTTTGACTTCAAGTCGACGCATCTAGTGAAGTCGACGTACCTTAGTCGACGCACCTTCCATATTCTCCTCTCGACGTCCAGCCAGTCTGAAATCGACGCTTCCGTCGAATAGTAATCGACGTACTTTGATTTCTATGTCAAATTCAAAACACGCCAGATCTCTTTCCTTCTTTCTGTAGATCTGATTCTTATGGAATTATATTACTCTTTTATAGCCGTTCTGAATCAGTCTTTCCTTCTAATTGATTCTTGGCTAAATTGATTAAGTTTATTATGGATAATATTTGAAAACAGAATGATCTCTTTCCTTTTACAGAAATATTGATTATGGAATCTTTCCTCTCTTACTATTTCTCTGACTACTAATTGATTATTCTCCTATAGTATTCTTTGAATAAACAGAGCTATAAATAAGAGGGAAGTCGGCAGAGAAGAACAAGAAGTGATCCACTCCATACATTTGAAATAGAGGAAAAGCTCCCAAGAGAAAAGTGAGAAAAGCTGAGAGAAGTGATAGTGTGCTGAAGCAAACAACAAGCCTTCTTCTTCTTCTCTTTCTGAAGCCATACTGCTGCAATCTCTGATAGCTCTCATTGAAAGAGAAAAAGGCCTACAATCTCCTTCTCACTATAGAAGAGAGATTTCATTCACTATTTCTCGTGCTTATAATCTTCTTGCTAAGAAGAAGATTCTTTCTTGTTTCAATTACTTCTTCTTCTTATCTTCATTTCGTTTTCAAACAGTGTAAAAGAGTTTTTAGAATCTCTCTTCAAAAAATTCAGTTGTACTGGTTCTAAAAGTCTGCTTATCAAAAGACTCAGGTTGGTTCTAAGAGTCTCCTTATCAAAAGACTCAATACAAGATAGTGAATTCCTACCAAGGGGGTAGAAGAGTGGACTGCCCAAAGTTTGGGGAACCACTATATTTCTTTGTGTTGTGCTGTGATTTTCTTTTTGCTATTTCTTTTGCTTAATTCTTGTTGGTGTGTGGGAAGCTTAAATCTGTGAATATTACACATATATATATATATATATATATTAACTTTGCACAAAATAATTTTAAATCTCTATTTACCCCCCCCCCCCCCCCTCTAGAGAATTCTAGTGAGACTAACTGTGCACTTTCAATTGGTATCAGAGGGAGGTTGATCTAAAAAGGGTAACTCCTTGATCAAAAAGATCCTACCTCATATATATATATATATATTTCTAAAAAATTTTTATGGCACAAATCAAAGATTATGCTTCCACCAGACCACCAATTTGCAACCTTGAAAAGTTTGCACTTTGGAAAACAAGAATTAGGATCTATATGAATTCTATTGATGAAGATTTGTTTAATGTTATTTTGAGAGGTCCTCCTAAGCCCTATAGAAAGGACTCAAGTGGTAAAGTGACTCAAACACTTGTCCCAAGGGCTGAGTGGACAATTGAAGAGAAGAAGGCAGGAACAAGTGATGCAAAAGCTGTGAACATTCTTGTCTCAACCCTCTCAGATGAAATCTTTCAAAAGGTTGTTGACTGTGAATCAGACAAAGAAATCTGGGAGGCTCTTACAAAGATAGTAGAAGGAAGTGCTGATGAAAGGAAAGATAGAAAGACTCTATTAATCTCCCAATATGCGAACTTTCAAAAGAAGCATGAAGAAAACATATCTGAGATGTATGACAGATTCAGTCTGATCATCAATCAATTAAGGAGCTTGGATAGAGAGATCTCTCTCACAGAGATCAATGACAAATTGTTAATGAGTCTCCCAAGCTCATAGGACTCAAGAATATGTGCAATAAGAGATACAAGAGGACACAAGGAAATCTCAACAGATGCTCTCTTAGGAAAACTTAAATCCTATGAGCAACTACTGAAAACTAGAGAAGAGAAGGAAAGAAGGGAAAACACTCCAACCTCTTCAAAAGATAGAAACATTGCATTAAAAGCAACAAAAGAAGAAACCTCTGTTACAGAAGAAGAACTATTCAGCCTCCTGGCTAGAAGATTCAAGAAATGGGTCAGGCCAGATGGGTCTAGAAGGAGAGAGTCAAAACCAAGGTATGATAAGCCTCCTGGCTAGAAGATTCAAGAAATGGGTCAGGCCAGATGGGTCTAGAAGGAGAGAGTCAAAACCAAGGTATGATAAGACTCATACTAAAGATATTGTTTGTTATTCCTGCAGGAAAACTGGACATATTGCTCTAGAATGTCCAGAAAATGCGAGAAAAAGAAAGATCTGAAAATGAAAGATCTCAAGAAAAAGGGGAAGAAGAAAGAAAGTGGCTTCATTGCAGAAGCTTGGAGTGAGACAGATTCTGAAGACAGCACTTCATCTAAAAGTGACAATGAAGAGTCTAAGCAAGAAGACCTATGCTTAATGGATCTTGGAAGCACAGAAGAAGAATGTGTTGGTGAATCATGGAGTAAAATAGGATCAGAAGGAAGCATCTCTTCAACAGCAAAAGAAAATAGCCTTATTCTCATAGAGGAATCTGAGGATAAGGATGAGGTAAGCATTTTTGATGAAATAGATTTTCTATGTGATGATTTTAAAAATGATTTTGAAAGACTCTGTTTAGATCAACTAAAAGCTAAACAAGAAATTAATGATCTAAAAGAACAAATTAATATGAGAAAAATAGAAGATACATGTTCAAAAATTATGAACTAAGGTGTAAAATCTATAAAACAGAAAAGGAAATAAATAGTGCTAAAATAGAAAATCCACTCCTTAAGAATAAGGTATCCCAGACAAAAGCTTTTGAAGAATCTATAAGAGTCAGAAGCCAAACACTTAAAGAAATCACTGAAAAACAAACAATCAGACATAAGAATCTAGGGCTAGGGGCTGATCCTTCAACCAGTTCAATACCATCTACCAAACCTGCTTGGATGAGCCCTGTTAAATTCACTAAACCCATCAAATCAACAAACTTAGAAGAAGACTCACAAAATACAGAAGACCTCACCTTCAAAGAGATAAACCACCTTAATGAATCATCATCATACCATTCAGAAGAAGACTCCCAAACTACCTCTGAGAAGGCAACTATGCCAAAAGAAACAAGTTATAAAGAAACAACACTTCAATCAGAAAAAGGGAAAAATAAAATCTGTGAAGATAAAATTGCGTCGACTTCATATCGACGCATGAATGATAGTACGTCAAATTCTACTCGACGCAATCTCTTAGATGCTTCGACCTCAAATCGACGCATGAATAACATTACGTCGACTTACAATCGACGCAACTACTTCCATGCATCGATTCCAGATCAACGCAATCTAGAGAAAGTGCCGAATACATATCGACGCAACTCTCAACATACGTCGAATAGATATCGACGCATAAAACCTCAGAACAACTTAAATACAGGACATAGCTATTCTTCAAAAACTTTCTATCTTAACCCCCATTCAGGACCCTTTCATCCTGATCAAAATTTCTATCCTAATCAAAACTTTCATCCTGATCAAAACTTCTATCCTAATCAAAACTCTTATCTTAATCAAAACTTTTATCCTAATCAACAACTCTATCCTAATCAACATCTCTATCCCTCTCTAAACTTAAATTCCCATAATCTAAAGACAATTATGTGTTATATCTGTAATAAAATTGGCCACACTGCCAAACAATGTTGGCACAATCAATCCAATTGTTTATAAAATTAGTCCAAGGGTGACTTAGAAAACCTTAGGATTAGGAAGAAATAATCTCTCAAGAAAAACCTGGAATTTTCAGACAAAGTAAAAGTCACGTCGATCTCTTAATCGACGCATACGTCGATAGGAAACCCTATCAGACTATACCGACGCATACATCGACTTCCACTCGACGCAACGTCGACTTCATGAAAAAGAGCAGCAATACTAAATATTTTCAGTCACATCTACTGTTGTACCGAATAAACCTCGAGTTGTGTCTCATTTCGACGTTTCACCTGACTTAAACAGATTCTTCAGTTAAAATTCTGCACACTCCTGAGCTTCTCTCATCCTTCTCATTTCTCAGTCCAACCATCTCTTCCTCTCTCTCACTGACCTAAATGGCTCCCAAGATCAACTCTGGTTTCGATATTGATCTTGAATCCTTCCAAGCCGCCGCTGAAAACTATAAGAGCATCATAGCTCTCTTCACTGAAGCTGGTTTAGAAAAACTCATTTCCACAAGATGCAGACTCCTAGAGACAGAACTCACTGAGTTAATGAATCATGTTCAGATATCTGAGCAAGTAGAGATCATAGGAACACTCTATGAGACACCTGTCTCAATCTCTGCAGAACACCTTAGGGACACTTTTGATCTTCCATCAGGTACATACCAACACTATCCTTGTTCAAATCAAAAAGGGGAAGCAAATTATTTTCTAAAAATAACTAAATAAATCTCCATCATCATTCCCTTATCAGGTGATGAATCTGTGGAACTCACCCCTAAGGAAATCAAAAGTCTGTTACTCACCATGAAGTTCTGCAAAGATAGACCAATCCACCTGAAGAAAATAAATTTTTTTGATGAATATAGGCTATTGGCAGACATAGTATGAAAAGTTCTACTATGCAAAATCTCTGCCCATGATGCAGTGCCCAAGCAGCAACTGAACATCATGGGGGCCCTTGTGCTGAAAAAGAAAGTTGACTGGGCCAGCTGCTTACTAAAAATGATAGGCTACAAATATTCTTACAAAGAAAATGCCTATATGAGGATCATGAGTCAGGTACTCCTCCACTCCTTCCCTGACCTATGTAGGTCAAATGGAATTCCCATTCCTCCTGGAAAAAGGATGTCCATAGCCCTGTTCTCAAAATGGACCAGGCAAATCCCCAAGCCTGGCTCCATTCCTGAAAGGACTCCCTCTCCTCCTAATTCTCCTGTGCATCCATCTTCCCCTCCTCCTCAACATACAGACATCTCTTCCCTACCAACATCATCCACACCAATAGTCTCTACTACCATCACAACTCCTATCTTACCTACATCTTCACATATACCTGCTCAACCCTCCTCTATTCCTCCACCTCCTCCATCAAACACACTTCATCACAATGATACAGTCCTCTCTCCACCTTCATCACCTCCACCTCCACCATTATCTCCTACTCCAACACACCTTGAACCATATCCATCCACTAAAACTCTCATCACCCAGTGTATCCAGTCAGCAACCCAAAAATTTTAAGAAATGCTGGATGGACACTGCTCCCAACTTCACTCCTCCATCATGCACATGCAAACCCAAATAGATGGGGTCAATGCCTCTGTGCAAAGCTTGAAGTCCTCTGTCTCTTCCTCTAAAGTGACCAAGTCTTTCTTAACCTCCTTGGCTAAGAAGGTCAAGAAGGGGGAGAAATTAGATGAAGAGCAGCTCTCAAGTCACAAATCTCTCTCACACAAGTCCCTTCCTACTTCAAAATCTGATTGTCTTGCACTGCTTAAGACAATTGGGAATGAATTAGTACCAGAGCTACATACTGAGGATCAGATAACAGATGTACTCTCTATAGCAAGAGAAGCTACACAACAAGTAGTTCTCTTTCAAGGGGAGGCTAGCAGAGCAGAGAGATAAGTTGAAAAGGAAACTAATGTTGAAAAAGAAGCTGATGCTCAGGGGGAGCCAAATGCTGACATAACTGAAGCTGGAGCTGAGAAAGAAACTGAAGAGGCAGAAGTAAAAGAAAAGGAAGTTCCATCTCAGGGGGAGCAAACTGCTGTGACTCAGGGGGAGCTGAGTGAATCACCTGTTACTGAGAAGGAGCAACCCACTTCTCTAAAACATTAGTATTCACTAGGAAAAGAAAAACTCCTCCTACCCCTCCTGAGTGATGTGTTGAACAATGTTGATATACTCTTTCCTCCATGCTTAAATACTGTTTATGAAGTCTGTGTATATGATTCTATTTTCTTCTGATTACTTAACATATTTCTTTTCTATATAAATGCCTTGCTGTGTTGATTAAAAGCTGGTACAATTTCTCCCTGAATAGGGTTAAAACAAATAGGGGGAGATTGTTGGGGAAATGATTTATCTTAACCCCTAAAAATGAGTAGAATATAAATTCTAAGAATGAAAAATTAGTCTAAGTAAATATGCGTCGAGTAGTATTCGACGCAACGTCGAAGTGTAGTCGACGTTCCTCTCAGAATGAGTCGAAGTAACTCTAAACAGAATTCGACGTAACCTATGTCAACGTAACTCTGACTTCAAGTCGACGCATCTAGTGAAGTCGATGTACCTTAGTCGACGCACCTTCCATATTCTCCTCTCGACGTCCAGCCAGTCTAAAATCAACGCTTCCGTCGAATAGTAATCGACGTACGTCGATTTCTATGTCAAATTCAAAACACGCCAGATCTCTTTCTTTCTTTCTGTAGATCTGATTCTTATGGAATTATATTACTCTTTTATAGCCGTTCTGAATCAGTCTTTCCTTCTAATTGATTCTTGGCTAAATTGATTAAGTTTATTATGGATATTATTTGAAAACAGAATGATCTCTTTCCTTCTACAGAAATATTAATTATGGAATCTTTCCTCTCTTACTATTTCTCTGACTGCTAATTGATTATTCTCCTATAGTATTCTTTGAATAAACAGAGCTATAAATAAGAGGGAAGTCGGCAGAGAAGAACAAGAAGTGATCCACTCCATACATTTGAAATAGAGGAAAAGCTCCCAAGAGAAAAGTGAGAAAAGCTGAGAGAAGTGATAGTGTACTGAAGCAAACAACAAGCCTTCTTCTTCTTCTCTTTCTGAAGCCATACTGCTGCAATCTTTGATAGCTCTCATTGAAAGAGAAAAAGTCCTACAATCTCCTTCTCACTATAGAAGAGAGATTTCATTCACTATTTCTTGTGCTTCTAATCTTCTTGCTAAGAAGAAGATTCTTTCTTGTTTCAATTACTTCTTCTACTTCTTCTTCTTATCTTCATTTCATTTTCAAACAGTGTAAAAGAGTTTTTAGAATCTCTCTTCAAAAAATTTAGTTGTACTGGTTCTAAGAGTCTGCTTATCAAAAGACTCAGGCTGGTTCTAAGAGTCTCCTTATGAAAAGACTCAGTACAAGATAGTGAATTCCTACCAAGGGGGTAGAAGAGTGGACTACCCAAAGTTTGGGGAACCACTATATTTCTTTGTGTTGTGCTGTGATTTTCTTTTTGCTATTTTTTTGCTTAATTCTTGTTGGTGTGTGGGAAGCTTAAATCTGTGAATATTACACATATATATTTACTAATTTTGCACAAAATAATTTTAAATCTCTATTCACCCCCCCTTTAGAGAATTCTAGTGAGGCTAACTGTGCACTTTCACAGCGGTCGACGAAAAGTTACGTTCGACGAACTCAAGTCTGCATTCGACGAATAGCTCAATATTTCAGTGGTCGACAAAATTATCCAGGCTTAACGGTCGATGAATCCTTCCGTTCGACGAACTTAAGTCTGTCTTCGACAAATATTCAGCAGAAGCTCAGAATGACGAATTAAATGTTCAGATCGACGAACTTGAAGCCGAGCTCGATGAATTTATTATCAGCAATTATATTTCTCCTTTCTCAGCTCGTCTAATATTCTCAGCAATATTATTGATTCATTTATATTTATATATTGTTATATATTGTTGCCTTGATAACTTAACATTATAGTCGTTTCAGCATTAAATGATATAGCCGTTGCAGATAAGCTAAAGACGACAATTTGTCTGCTCAAGGAATCTAGGAAATTAAAGAGATATTATATCCTTCCTTGTCGGCAAGAATTCAAATTAGCCCAGAAGTCTTCTCCATAATATATACAAAGAGAAGAGAAGAGAAGAAGAGAACATAGAACAAGAACATATACAACAGACAAGAGAATAGGAAGAATCAGGAAGAGAAAAATAGAGGAGCAAAAAGAAGAAGCAGATCTAATATATTATTTATCTTCTTTTTGCTAACTCCTCTTCGCAGATCATATTCATCCCGAGACACTCAAACAATATCATTTGCTCAGGATCAAACTGCATAAATAAAAGGAGTTATTACAATTAAGAGAAGAAGCCTCCACAAGCTGTCATCAATTCATATCAGACAGGGGGAGCTCTTCAACATCATCAAAGATCCAATCTCAACAACCCATCAGGATCATCAAGAGTCTTCTCAGCAAAAGAGAAGAATAATATATCTTTTCTCCTTCTTACCTCATCTTGTACAAGGTTAAAACTCCTTTCAAAAGTTTACCCATTGGTGGCAAGACACCTGATCAAAAAATCCTGTTTGGTTTTTGGGCACCTTATCAAAGCTCATTGGTGTTAGGGCACCTGATCAAAAATCCTAGTGGATTCCTACTAGTGGGTAGAAGAGTAGATGTACCAAGGTTGATTGGGGAACTACTATATTTCTTGGTGTCTTCTGGTTTGCTTTGCATTTTGTTCTTGTTGCTGTGCTTGTGCTTTACCTTCTTTGTGTTTGCTTTTATTACTCACTCAGCACTACACATATTCATATATATCATTATTTTGAAATAACTTAAAAAGAGTTTTTAATTTAAGAACTAAACTCACTTTCAATTGGTATCAGAGGCATATCAATTGACCTTTCACTATTCCTATCAGATAAGTCAGGATTTAATCCTTTCCTTTTACTATTCTCTTATTTTGAGAAAGTAGCCGTTGTCACATTTTGGAAAAGGACACTTTCATGGAAAAGGAAAAGAGTTAAAGTTTATTTGCTGAATCAGTTTGCAGAATATCTATCCAGAATATTTTATTCCTTAATTAAAATGATTTGATTTCACATCAGTCAGATTTTAAAAAGGAAAAAGAAGAAGTATTACAGTATTACAACAGTACAACAAGAAGACATGATATACAGAGAAGAAACCGTCGAGAGAAAGATATATAGGAAGAAGAAAGAAAAAGCTTTACAGATCTTCATCTTCTACAGCAGCAATGTCATTCTCTGAGAACAACAACACAAGATCATTCTCTCAGTATTCTGCTGCAAGTTCCAATCTTCAAGAGCAACAACAAATCTGAGAAACATTGTCTCTCAGATTCATCAGCTATCAAAGAAGATTTGTTTCATTCAAGTGAAGGCTCCATCCTCAACTGTCAACCATTTCTATCAGACAGGGGGAGCTTTACGACACAATCCACTAGTCTTCTCTCAGATTATTGACAGAGAAGAATTTCATAACTCTTTTTATCCCATCTTGTACAGGGTTCTAACTCCCTTCAAAAGTTAAACCATTGGTGGTAGGGCACCTGATCAAAAGCTCAGTTGGTGTATTGGGCACCTGATCAAAACCCCATTGGTGATAGGGCACCTGATCAAAAACCTAGTGGATTCCTACCAAGAGTGGTAGAAGGTCCTATGATACTGTAGTGCTATTCGAAGCGGAAGGGTGTGTCCCACGTGGGTCTAACTGACTTCCCCGTGGATCCGCCCGAGGATAGCCGACTCTATAAAGGAGTGGTAGGCGCCTTGACCAATAGGCCGGTCTTTTGGTGCAGTTGGTTGCGCCGTATCCCTACAAGTGGTATCAGAGGACCTTCAAGTGGTATCAGAGGGGGTGCAGTTGGTTTTGCCGTATCCCTACATCTTCCATCTTCTTTGCAAGAATTTTCTATACTTGTATTTAATGATCCTGTCGAAGAAATGTTGCAGGGTGATGTTCTGGACCTCCATGATGCACCAAAGTGGGATGAAGATGATGAGCTTTCTGATGAAGAGTTGTGCACCTCTTCATTGGCAAAGGAGATCTGCCGCACCACTGATGTCTTCGGGTTTTCAGATGCACCTTGTTATGAATCTTACAACACTGACAGTGATCATGCATGGGAATCTGCCGGAAGTGAAACCGGGATCACTTCCATAATTACTGATTATTTATGTCTTTCTTCTATTTTGTTTCCTGACCACCCTTCATTGCCTGAACATGTGCAGGGGATTCAGTAGTGGTAAATCTTTTGGAAGCTAAATCTGAAATGCCCTCCACTGTTGATCCACCTCTACCTCCTCTTCCTGATGTTTTTAATGCTTATTCTTTTCCATCCCTGCAGGATTTTGAGTATGTTGACCCATTTTTGGGTAATATAGAAATCAATTCTGGCAGGGGAAATACAGTGCAGTGACGGTGTTTCCCTTGAAGGATTGGCTGCAGGGAGGCAAAAGATATTCATATCCTGACCTAATGTTGGAAGAGAAGAAGAAGGCGAAAAAGAAAGAGATTTGGGGATGGAGGATAAATCCTTCTTTCTGCCCATACTGCTGGGTCTTCAGACCCATTTCATTCATTTCTAGTTACTACTTTAAATCAACGTATAGTTGATTTCTTTGCTGATTGTGTAATAATAAGTAGACTTTATTATTTTCTCTTTATGCTTAGACAATCATATTAAACTGCATAATACAGGTATTTAGTCCAGCTTAAGGACGGTAAACAAAAGCGCTTATGGGAGACAACCTAGATTTTGTTGTTTTAATTTCTCTAATCCGCAAATCATTTAGTATTTATATTTGCTTTTGCTTGGAGCTCTCTTTCCTGCAGGCGCTTGCGTTATTTTGGGATGGTGGGTCCTGCTCTTTTTCATGATTTTCATGCATCTTCCGGTATGCTCATTTCTGAGCATGGGGTACATTCTAAACTTCTCCTCCTGGCTATATAATTTTTCATGTTTAAAATGCTCATTATAGTCTCATATAAGTCTGGGGGAGAACATTGTGACTGAGTACCCACACTGCGCACACATCACTTCACAAGCATGCCGGAAGCACTTTTTGATTTCGGTTTAAGCTTTTATATTTCTTTCATTATTGTGCACACCACAGCACCCACTTAAGCACGCATTTAGCCCTAGGCGCGTTTCTTTTGTGTGATTTGGAAAATCTCTGTGCTGGCTTAGGATTGTGAGACAGAGTAAAATGTTGACTCCCGTAGTGCTCCTAGTCGAGTGCTTGCGTCTCGCGTACAAATTCATGTAGAATTAATTTTTCGTTATGCTTATAGTTTTATATTTTTTCTATTTGCGTAAATATTGTTTATTCTACTCAAAATTGGTGAATCCGGTGTGAATCCGATGGTAGCATAGGAATGTATGTAGACGGTTGTTAGGCTCGTATTTCTCCAGTTGGGAGGAAGGATTATCTTTCTCGGTGGCTAAGAACTTGCCCCAAGCGACTCTTGAAGCATTGGTACAAGTTAGTTCAGTGCGTGAGCGTGATGTAGGCCATCATTTTGGCCAGGTTGAGCTTTGTACCATTCCTAACGTCCGATCCTCGCTAGCCCCTTTGTGCCTACCCCATCCTTTGATTCAGCTCCACCGCTTTCTAACCAAAGCCAAAAAGCCGATCCTAGTCGCATGCCCAAAGCTGATCTTTAGCTATTTTTGCATTTTTTATTTTGGGGGTGTTGATGTGGTAATGTTAATTTAGAAATGTGGATGTGCTTCTTTTGAATATGTGCTGAAAATATTTTAAAAAGAAAAGAAAAAGAAAATAAAAAAATGAAAAGAAGTGAAAAAGAAAAGAAAAATGAAAAAAAGAACATAGCCTAATTGAAAATCTTTATGAGATATATATTGGGAGTAGGTAGTGCACACACCCATGTTTTCAAGTTCAAGTCTGGGGGTGTGGTGCACCCGCGCGTATTATGGCAGCTTGGTTTGCTTTGTTGCATTAACTCAATTGGGTTTAGTGCATAAGCCTTCATGTTTATTATTGTATACCCTACCGAAACCCAAGCCTATCTCTAACCTAAAGTCCTACTGACTCACGCAATGAACCGAACTAGTGTCGTGGAGAGAGTGCGAACAGGTGAGCTTATGGTCACCCACATTGATGGATTTCTTTGGAGGTTGTCCCGAGCATCGATCTTTAGCAATGCTCACCTTAGCGATCAGTTTACTTTCTTCCTACGCGTGACCAGATGATTCACCATGATTCAGATTTTGAGTAATAATAATATATAGATACGCTCTTAGAAAAATATAGACTATGATGCATAATTAGATATTTCTTCTACTGAATTTTTATGTGCGTGAGCCTGCGACTTCGCATGGCACTCTGCCTTTACAATTTCTATGCCAGCTTGTGTTTTTCTTTTCCGCTTGAGGGATGATTTGCTCGGGACGAACAAATGGTTAAGTCTGGGGGTGTGATGAGTCCCATTTATATAGTGATTTTCTGACTCATCTGGACTTGTTTTCTTGCATTTGCACTACACTTTCAGTCCTGAATTGTTTATTTTCTACTCGTACACGCTTTCACTTTAAGTGCAATGTTTTGGCCCATTGTGGTGTGCAATTGCACGCTTGTTGTTGGGGGCAAGCACAATGTGCTCCCCATGTCTTTTTCTTGTGATTAGATTGAGTTAGAAGGGTATGCTCAGCTCCTCGATGGCTGTAATATTTGTTGTGCAGGTAGGCAGATCGTAAATATTACCCAGAATTCATGTCCGCATGAATTGCATGGTCGTGCATTTTCTTCACGCATGGTCGGCTGTGACCATGCGTGATTATTGGCAGGACAATATGTTGTTCTGCCTCTAATCATGTGATTTATTCACGCATGGGCAGTTTGTCCTTGCGTGAAGGAAACACATGATCTCCTGTTGATAGCCTAATTTTCAAGCAGTCTGGATTTGCCCGTGCCTTTTTACGCACGGCCGGTTTCGACCGTGCGTGAGTAAAATCGCACGAGCGATCTACTTCATCTTCTGGGGCTTTCTGTACATTTTATATCGCACAGTCCACGCAGGGTCGTGCATTCGATTGTGCGTGACCAAATTTCAGATAGTTTTCTATTTAAGCCGCAGGATCTGCCCTAATCCGATTGATCAACTTTTTCACGCCCAACAGCTCCAGTTCTGCCCTTTTTTGCAGCTTCATCGCCGCCCACCTTCGGGAGGAGCTCCGACCGCCATTCTCTTACAAATCTAAAGTCGGAGCATCCTTTAGGCCTCCTCCATCGTTCGTGCACTCCCAAGCCCTATTTCAAGAGATTTCTTGCTACATTCGTGAAGTTCTCTGGTGAGGCTATGATCAAAGAAGATTGATGGAGAAGACGGGATAGAGGTGGTGAGAGCTTCAGAGACCCTAGATGGCTGTTGGAGCCCAAGCTCGGACAAGGATTGACAACCCTAGATTATGGCCATGGACCTCCGATGAGTCTCCGCCCTTTGGTTGTAATCGCACCCCCTTCATTTTGTAGTATTGTTTTCCTTGATTATTTGTGTGTATGAACGATGATTGCTAAACCTTATTATTACATTTAAGTTTATTTCATGTCTATGTGAAATTACTTTGTGGTTTATGCAAGTGAGGAGCGCCCCCATTCCATCTTCCGCTATGTAAACCCTCCATTCCATTACACAATACTACTCTTCCATTGCGCAAGCCAACTCTTTCATCCGCCAGGCTAAGCAGTTCTAATGGCCCGTATAATCCACCTCGACTCCACCAGTGCGAACCATTCCATCCGCAAGCCTACTCTTCCATTCGGACAGCGAAGCGGTGCTAACGGCCTGTGTAATCCATCCTCCTAGCCAAGAGGTGCTACGACCCTCAATCCTTTCCACAGTTACACTCACCTCATCCGCTTGCCTTCTCGTCCATCCGCCTAGTGAATCAGTGCATAGTGGCCTGCATAGTTTCCATTCGCCCGGGTAAGCAGCGCATAACGGCATGCATAGGAGTAGTTTAGTTCTTTTCTTTTATTTTCCATAATCCAAATCACCCATTTTCCGCAGTTCATCCGACCTAAAGGACTTCGATCTCAAGTCCCTCCTCGATAGATAACTCCACCTTAATGTGTTCCTTTGAGATTCGATACTCGGCGATTCACTCCTCATTTTATATTATTTGAACGATCGGTACACTACCATTTCATGCCCCAGTCTCGCTCCCGCCTATAGCGGTGTGCTAGATTCACACCTCATAGACCAAGATATTGCATGCCACCATCTCAACATCTCCCTGACTTCAAGCCAGTTCAGCAAAAGAAAAGGGAAGTGGTGACCAAGCTGGCAATTGCCATCAAAGAAAAAGTTACAGAACTTCTTAAGGCAAATTTCATTTCTGAAATCCAATATCCTACCTGGACATCAAACATTGTAATGGTGAAAAATCCAGGAGGAAAATGGTGAATGTGTGTAGATTTCACCAAACTTAATAAAGCGTGTTCTAAAGATTGCTATCCCTTGCCTCTGATAGATCATTTAGTTGATTCCATGATTGGGTATAGTTTTATGAGCTTTCTAGATGCATTCTCTGGGTATCACCAAATTAAAATGCACAAACCCGATATCCCACACATACGTCTTTCATCACGAACGGCAACTGTTATTGTTATCTTGTGATGCCCTTCGACCTCAAGAACGTGGGTGCAACGTATTAGAGAATGATGGGCACAGTTTTTAAGCATCAAAAAGGGAGAAATCTCGAAGTCTACTTCAACGATCTCCTTTTAAATAGCAAAACCTTCTCAATACACTTGAAAGACCGCGTAGAGATGTTATCTACTCTACGGAGGTTTAAGTTAAAATTGAATCCGTTGAAATGTGTATTCAGAGAACACAAAGGAAAGTTCCTTGGACATCTCCTCACTCCTGATGGCCTTCCACCAAATCCAGATAAGGTGAAGGCTATTCTAGATATGACCCCTCCTCGCAATCTGAAATAAGTTCAACAGTTGGGAGGAGGGCTAGCAGGCCTGAGTCGATTCATCTCCAAGCCGGGAGATAAAAGTGCTCCATTCTTAAAAACACTCTGAGGAGGGTCTAAATTTGAATGGAATGAAGAGTGCAACAATGCTTTCGAACAGTTTAATATATAGTTAACATCAACCCCTCTAGTCCAAATCCCTCACGAAGGCGAGATGCTATTCTTATATTTGGGGGTTGGACCAGATGTAGTGAGCTCCTTCCTTATCTGGGAGGAGAAGAAGAAGTAGTTTCCTATCTATTATGTCAGCCACATTCTCAAAGATGCGGAAACTAGATATTCAATTTTGGAGAAGCTAGCCCTAGCTTTAGTTATGTCAGCTCGCAGACTTCGCCCTTACTTTCAAGCCCATCCTATTCAAGTTGTTTCGGATCATCCGCTGAGAAGTATCCTGGAAAAGCCAGACCATTAGGGAAGATTTGCTAAATGGGCTATAGAGCTGAGCGAGTTCGAAATTTCTTATTTTCCCAGAACAGCAATCAAGGCGCAAGTACTGGCGGATTTCCTGGTAGACTCAATGGAAATCGGTCCCGAGAAGATTTAAAGATCTCCTTGGGCCTGGATCTTCTATGTAGATGGATCCTCGGGTAAAAAATCTGTAGAGCTGGAGTCGTCTTAATCAGCCCGAATGGCATCAAACTAGAACAAGCTATCAAGTTCTTCTTTCCGGTCACAAATAACCAAGCAGAGTATGAAGCACTCTTGGTTGGTCTAAGACTTGCAAGGGAGCTGGGAATAGAGCATGTGCATGTCAAAACCGACTCTCCGGTAATGGCCTCACAAGTATTGGGAAACTTCGAAACAAGGGAGCCAATGTTGAGAAAGTATCCGCTGCTGGCAAAAGGAGAAATTAGGAAGTTCAAATTGTTCTTCATTGAACATGTTCCGAGAACACAAAATGAAGAGGTGGATGAATTATCAAAGTTCGGTCTTCCGTCAGGGGGAGTGACCTCTGAACTCTTCCATCCGGCAACAGAATAAGGGGAACTAATGCAGATTGATCAGCATCCTTCTTGGAAGGATCCCTACGAGCTGTACTTATCAAAAGGGGAATTCAATCCATCCATAAAAGATAGGAGGAGATTCAGGAGAAAGGCGACTTATTATTGCTTGGTGGTAGGAGTCTTATACAAAAAGACTCTCATTTCTCCTCTGGCAAGATGTGTTTCGGAAGAAGAAGTTCCAGTAATACTCCAAGAGGTACATTCAGGAGAATGTGGAATCCATTCCGGGGCAAACACTTTGGAGAAGAGAATCCTGAGACAGGGGTACTTTTGGCCAACCATGAGGAAAGATGCCGAAGCATTCGCCAAATGATGCGTTCAGTGCCAAATATTTGCTCCACTTCAACATCTACTGGCTCAGACACTCAGATCAATAACAACACCTTGGCCATTTATAGTTTGGGGAATGGAACTTATCGGACCCTTTCCGATGGCAAGCAGCCAACGTCGCTTCATAATCATCATGATCGATTATTTTAGCAAATGGATTGAGGCGAAGGCATTAGCCAAAACTACGACACAGGTTATTAGAAACTTCATCTGGGGAGAAATCGTTTGCCGGCATGGAATTCTGTTGGCAATCGTTACCAACAATGGTCCTCAGTTCAACAATTCAGAAATGATCAACTTCTGCGACCAGGTTGGAATTGAACTTCGATTCTCTTCGGTGCATCATCCCAGGAGTAATGGCCAGGTGGAGGTAGCAAAAAAACAAATCCAGTATCTTCTAATGAAGAGGGTTTTTTTGGGAAAATGACCCTCAATGTTCCCTTGATTTGAAGAAGCTTCACACTCAATGCTATGTACAAGTTGTATTTGATAAACCCCATTTTATCTCCTGACTATGCAGGGTTAGGTCACACCAAGGTGTGAAGTAAGTTCAGTAGGTTTGCTGTCAAAACCGCTGAGACAAGCCCTCAGTCTCAGCTGAACCGCAAAGGCAAGGCCAGGAGCCACTGAGAAGGTGTCTGGGACAACTGTCTGTCTCAGTGGATTTGCTGTGACGGGACCGAAGAAACTGCTGAGACTGGAAGCTGTCTCAGCCTAACCGCTGAGACAGATTCTAAAGGACTGGCGGGTTTTGCTTTTGGCACAAGCTGCTGAAATGCAAGATGTGGTGTTCCAATCTCGTCCATGCTATGTCAGAGGATATCTGATAGCCGTTGAAGTTCAGTGGAGTATAAAAGAATAAATTAGGGCTTTGTAAAAGCATTCTCTCTCACACTCTCTAACTCACTGAAGAAGAACATTACTGTTCCATTGTCGACAGCCAAGAAAGCTTTCAACACCCGCTTCCTAAAGATGTAAGGAGAGAATAGATTGCTCCTCTTGATCAACTCAAGATAGAGCAAGTTGATCCTCACTCTTTCTCTGAAGAAAAGGATCAGAAGAATCAAGGATGAGGCATTGGACTCATCCCAGATTCAAGACTGCTACAACAGTTGTTCAACAATAGAAGATCAAGTTTATTCTATCTTCTATTGTAATCATCTATTGTTATTACTGTAGGAACATAACCGTTCTTAGTTGTAGGGCATCTCTGCCTGAGAAAGTAGGGATGTCTGGCCTGAGTAGTAGAGCTGTGAGGTCAGCTTGAGTGTAGGATCTTTGGGAGATCTGAGGTAGGGTTGTTGAGCCTGAGGTAGGGTTTGGGAAAACCTGAGAGATCCCAAGGGATCTGTGTTGTAAGCTCTTGGAGCTGAGTTTGGTGGTGTTGGCTTTGTCTAACTCATTGTTAGAAAGGTGAAGGGGGAAAGAGGACTACTCAAGACACCTTGTCTTGAGGAACCTCTATAAACCACTGTGTGTTTTCGGGTGCTTGATACTTAACTAACCTAAAATCAGAAAATATCTAGGTTAAAGCCCAAAAATAAAAACAAACCTATTCACCCCCCCCCCCCCTCTAGGTGACTAAGACTACATCCTAAACAAACTATCAAGTGGTATCAAAGCGAGGTTGGTCAAGAAGGACATAACTGTCTGACCAGATCCTATAAAGGAGTAGTCTTATCTCAATCCAATGTCCTCCACTGGATTGTAGAAGGAGATAGGATCCATGAAATTTCCTATATGCAACAAAGAAAACTTTGGCATATGGAAGCAAAGGGTTGGATTATTTATGGAAGCATCAGACCCAAGGATCTACATCATAGTAAAACAAGGACCCTTCACTTTCCAAACTTCCTCCACCATAGATCCAACTAGGAGAGTGGCCAAGGCTTTCAATGACTTGACCAAGGATTAACTTGCATTATTCACTATGGATAAAAGAGCACAAAACATTATTGTTAATGCAATTGATGACTCTACATTTCAGAATTTGGTACACTGCACAACTGCCAAGGAAATGTGGGATACACTAGTGGTATATATGAAAGGGACAGCTGAGGTGAGGGATGATAGAAAATCACTCCTCAACCAAGAATATGAAGCTTTGAGTCAGCTGAGCCAGGAAAGCATTTCTATTTTCTATGAATGGTTCTTTAGGATAGTCAATGAACTAAGAACCTATGAAAGAGTGTTCAGTGACCATGAGCTTAATGATAAGTTCTTTAGATCTCTAACTAGAGACTGGGACACAAAAAATTGTGTCATCAGGGAAGTGGCCAAGCTTGGTGAGACTCCTACTCATACACTGTTTGGGAAGCTGCTCTCCTATGAGATACAGTTATCTGCAAGAAAGGAAGAGGACACTTCAACAAGGGCTCATGCAAGGGAGAGATTTGTGGCTCTCAATGCTGAAAGCTCCAAGAAGAGAAAGGCCGGAATGGTGTCTCCTCCAAGAAGGAGTGTTGAATCAGATAAGTCTGAAAACAGCACTTCAGATAGCTCTTCATCTGATGAGGAGTTTGCAGCCTTCTCAAGGCAGTTCAAGAAGATGATGAGGAGGAAGCAGTGGATGAACAAGCCCTCCTCCTCCTCACACTCCAAGAAAGACCACAACAGATCTGAAAGACAGCACCACAAGGGTGACAAGTATGATTCTAAATCTAGTAAACATGTTTCAAATAACATCATTTGCTATTGCTGCAGCAAGCCTGAACATGGCATAGCTGACTGTCCAGTCAAAAGAAAGGAAAAGGGTGATAAGAAACATCACCATAAGGATAGGAAGGGGGAAAAATCCTTCCTATCAAAGAAAGGAAAAAAGCTGGAGTGAATCTGATTCCTCATCCTTAGATTTAGATGCTGTAGAAGAAGAAGCCTATATTGGGTTGTTTTCAGTAGAAAAAGAAGATGATTGTCTTGCTGCCAAAATTGGAATCAGGGCCCCTCTATCACATTCAGACAGTGATATAGAGGAGGATGAGGAGGACAATGTTCAGATAAACCTCATGTCCATCACTAATGAGGAAGATAGTCAGAACAACTCTGACAATGAACAGGTATTAATTCATTCCATCTCCTCTTCTGATTATGAGACAAGCCTAGAATTTGAAGCACCTTCATCAATTGGTGGAAGTGATTCAGAATCTGAGGAAGATGTCAATCAATTGATTGACAAGTATGGTGCTCTCTTGGAAGCTCTAAAAAAGAGCAAGATGTTGGCGAAGAGGCAACCCCAAGAGATTGCTTTCCTTAAGATGGATAGGAAAGAATGCACCGGGTCACCTTCCTTGGTGGCTCAGATGAGTAGACAAATAAGTCATCTGAAGGGAGTAACAATTGTGCACTTAAGCATATCCCAAAAGAACAAGGTCATCAAGGACCTTGAGGAGAAGCTTGTGAAAGAAAAGAGCCTAGTGGATTAATTCTCCAAGCCCAAATATGTACTTCCTATTATTGACACCTTTTCCTCTCAAACCAATAGGAGAGGACTAGGGTTCAATAAAATGGAAGTAGGAGAAGGGAGTGGAGAAAAGAGGAAGGGCAAGGATAAGCCTCATACCACCTTTCAGAAGGTGTTGCTCCCTTCTAACAGGTATGGTCATGAAAGCATTTATGGTCACTGGAAGAATGGAAGCTCCTATAGGAAGGAAAACACTCCTTCCTATAGAGGAAGAAAGGGCATGGGAATGAGTGCCATGAAGGCTCCCCATGAAGAAATTCAAATGCCCCAACCCGGACCATTTGTATTTGGTTCTTCATCCCCATCATTCAGGAGTAGGGAAGCTAGTTCTTCCAAGCTCTGTCCAGCAAAGAACATGGCTGCTGTAAAACCTGTAGACAAGTCCTCTTGCTCTGTGTTTGATGCCATCAAATCTTGTTTGGCCTCCAAGCCAAAGCAAGCTGATGCCATTAAGACAAAGGGTGCCAAGATTGTACAGAGGTTAACATTCAGCCAGATCATTGCTGAAGGGAACATGAAAAATGTTGTTGGCTCCCCTCCTGAACATAAGCACAGTGATGCTCTCTCCTCAAGAAATATTCAGAAGAGGAGATACAATATTCATGAATGTTGGTGCTGTGGTAAAGTGGGACACTTTGCCATAGATTGTTGGCACAATCCCAATGTGCCAAGTGCAAAGATAAGTCTTCCTGCAAAGAGTGCAGCTGGTGTGAGGTCATTTCATCATGCTAACAAGGAACTAGGACCCAAAATTATTCGGGCTCCTAAGGGTAACTAAACTCCATCTTGCAGGTTAGTTCAAGTGCCAGCCTCAACCAAATATGTTACTTGGACAGTGGGTGCTTAAGGCACATGACAGGAACCAGAAATCCTCTACAGGACTACAAAGCTGTAAAGAATGGACCTAAAGTCATCTTTGGTGGATCTGAAAGAGGAATCACCAAGGGATATGGTATGATCTCCATTGGCATAGTTTCAATCACAAGGGTAGCTTATGTGGAAGAGTTGAAACACAACCTAGTGAGCAAAAGTCAACTATGTGATCTAGGCTATGTCATTGAATTCCACAATGACAAGTGCTTGATCAGAAAGTCTAATGACTTAGAGACCATTCTCTCAGGCACTAGGAGTGGGAATGTTTATTGCTTAGATTTTATATGCAGTAATTCACTTTCATCTGTATGTCTAGTAGCTAATGAAAATGAGTCTCTTTGTGTTCAATGGCACAAGAGACTTGCCCACATTAACTACAAGACAATGTATAGACTATTCTCTAAAAACCTTATTAGGAATAGTCCTAATTTAAAATGTATTAAAAGTGGTCCCTATCATGCTTGCCAAATGGGTAAGCAAACAAGGGCCACCTTTAAAAGCATTGGCTCCAAAGACACTGAAAGATGTCTATATCTGTTGCACATGGACTTGTTTGGTCCTTTGCCAATTCAGATCCTAGGAGGGAAGTTGTATACTTTGGTGATTATTTATGATCACTCAAAATATACATGGGTATTCTTCCTTAAGAAGAAATCAGATACATTGAATGTCTTTATAAATCACGTCAAGGCTATTCAGAATGACTTACAATGTGTTGTGGTCAGGACTAGGACTGACCATGGCACAAAATTTCAATCTGAAGCTATGACAAGGTTTTGTCAAGAATATGGTATCACCCAAGAGTTCTCCTCCCCAAGGACTCCACAACAAAATGGTGTGGCTGAGATGAGGAATAGAACCTTGATAGAAGCTAGAAGAACATTGCTTAGTGACTCCTCAATCCCAGAATACATCTGGGCTGAGGTAGTCAATACTGCATGTTATGTTCTTAATAGGGCTTCCATCAATAAGGTTCATGGAATTACTCCCTATGAGATTCTGAAAGGCAAACAACCTACAATTTCATACTTTAGAATCTTTGGATCAAAATGCTACATATTAAACAATGGAAAATCTCAATTAACAAAGTTTGCAGAGAAATGCAATGTGGGGGTTCTTGTTGGCTATAGCTCACACAGTAGAGCTTATAGAGTTTATAATAAGAAAACTCATGGTGTAGAAGAATCTATGCAGGTGGTATTTGATGAGACCAGCATAATCTATAAGGGTTGGTCTAGTTCTTCTATTTTGACAGGAAATGAAAAGGAGACGAAAAAGATGTCTGTGCAAGACATACCCAGCAGTAGCAAAGCATATACAGATGCATCAATTCTTGAAGATGAAGTGGTCCAAGGTGCTGAAGACACTGTTGAACCAACAAAAGTATTACAGCAAGTTGAGGACAGATTGCTTGCAGCTGTAAGACACCTAAGGGATCATCCAAGAGAACAAATTATTGGAGACCAGAACCAAGGTGTACTAACCAGAAGCATGGCTCATAATGAGGGCCTATTCTTGATCTTCTTATCACAATTGGAGCCCAAGAAGTTTGAAGAAGCCAACCAAGACACCTTTGGGATTCAAGCAATGCAAGAAGAACTTTAATAATTCAAAAGATGCAAGGTATTGAAGTTGGTGCCAAAACCTCAAGGTCATAATATTATTGGCACCAAATGAATTTACAGGAACAAGTTGGATGAAAATGGTATAATCATCAAGAACAAGGCAAGATTGGTAGCCAAGGGATACAGAAAAGAAGAAGGAATAGACTTTGATCAAACCTTTGCCCCTGTTGCAAGGTTAGAAGCAATTAGGCTATTCCTTGCCTATGCTGCTCACAAGGGGTTCAAGGTATACCAAATGGATGTCAAATCAGCCTTCCTCAATGGTGACTTGAAGGAAGAGGTATATGTTGAACAACCATCAGGTTTTGTGCATCCAACCCTCACTAGTTATGTATTTTACTTAGGAAAGCTCTTTATGGTCTAAAGCAAGCCCCTAGGGCTTGGTATGCGACATTGTCTAGCTTTCTCATCAAGAATAAGTTCTTGAGGGGAAAGATAGATAGTACATTGTTTCTTAGGGAAACAAGGGGCAAATGTTTTCTAGTCCAAATATATGTTGATGACATAATATTTGGGTCTACTGATGACAACCTATGCAAAAGGTTTGCTAACCTTATGCAGGGGGAGTTTGAGATGAGCAGTATGGGAGAGCTCAAGTAATTTTTAGGCCTCCAAGTGAAACAGTCTGATGAGGGTATATTCATCTCTCAGACCAAGTACACTAGGGAGCTTATCAAGAAGTTTGGTATTGAATCAGCTTCCACCAAGAAAACTCCCATGGGGTCCAACATTTTCCTGGACAAGGATGAGAAGGGCAAGGTCTTTGATGAATCCATGTACAGGTGCATTATTCGATCCATATTGTATCGAACTGCTAGTAGACCAGACATTATGTATGTTACATGTGTGTGTGCTAGGTACCAGACATGCCCTAAGGAATCTCACTACTCAGCTACAAAGAGGATTTTGAGATAACTTAAAGGTAGCCTACATCTTGGCCTTTGGTACCCTAAGAACAATGATTTTGAACTAATAGGATTTTCAGATGCAGGTTTTGCAGGCTGCAAAAAAAAAGGAAAAGCACAAGTGGCTCTTGTCAATTCCTATGAAGGAGGTTGATATCATGGAGCATCAAAAAGCAGACAAGTGTGGCAATATCCACTGCTGAGTCTGAATACATTGCTGCAGGAAGTTGTTGTGCACAACTATTGTGGATTCAACATCAGTTAGAGGACTACAACCTCAAGGTAAGTGAATCTCCTCTCTATTGTGACTCATCCAGTGCTATCTCTATTGCTAAGAATCCTGTCTCTCATAGCAGGACTAAGCACATATAGATAAGATATCATTTCATAAGGGAGCATGTTGAATGTAAGGACATCTGCCTTGAATTTGTCCCCACTGACAATCAAGTTACTGATATCTTTACAAAGCCATTGGATGAAGCCAAGTTTAACTCTTTCAAGATTAAACTAGGAATGTTAAATATTGAATAAATCCTTCTTGGAAATCTTCTATGCTATTATACTTGTTAAGTTAGGATTCAAAAGATTATTACATCAACTCATAGTGACATGATTTGGTCTCAGCATATTCTGACATGACAAGGATTAATGATAAGGTAATAAGATAAGCTAAAAAAGATAAGGCTATTTCAGCTGAGCTGCTGAGACAGCTGGGAAAATCTCAGCGGAACCGCTGAGACTGCTAAAACTGTCCCAGTGGTTGTTAGTGCACTGTACCAGCGTTTAGGTCGCCGTCTCAGCAGTTCCGCTGAGACGGGATAAGTTCATTATACTTTGTCTAAATGCAACCCCAATTGACCCAATTCCACTTACAACTATAAGAGCAATTAAATCTAATTATCAGGGTCAATCATAACATAGACTTAGGCCATATAAATAAACAATCTTTATTCAGTAAGAGGTATACAACCCTTCTTTCCTAACCGCTGAGACGAACCTCTTCCGTCCCAGCGCATTCTTCTACAGCAACAATGGCTCCCAAAAGCTCTAAAGACCTTCAGGAGGGATATGAAATCGTCAGGAATGGGTTTGCCCATGCTCCAGAAGAAATCCAGGGAGTGATTCTACTCTTAGAAGACCAAGGTCAGGAGTTTATTCTATCTGAACCATGTGTCATTCTCAGAACTGAAGTTCTGGAATGGTTTGGCCATGCTAAGTTATCCACTTCCAAGTCATCCCTAAAATCAAAGATAGGTGAAGATAGAATAGAGATAATTCCTGCAAAACTGGAAAAAGCCTTACATCTTCCATCCTGCAATCCAAGTGAGGAGGAAGAAATCTTTGAGAAAGATAAGAAAAAGGCTCTGTAATGGACTGAATACAATGATGCCAAAACTGGATCATTAAAAAGGAAATTCTTCAATCAAAGGGGCAAACTCTTATATGATATTGTGGGAAAAGCTATTCTTTGCAAACCTGGGTCCCATGACACAATCTCACAATCCACGTTTGACCTCATGACGAGGATAATACTGAAAAGGAAAACCTCTTGGGGAGAAGTTATCTTTCAAAGAATCAAGGAATGTTTGCATGCACCCAATTTGGGCAGAATTCTTTCCTTGTACCTACTCCAAACATACCCTGACAAGTTTGGTAAATCCAAAGGAGCAAACCTCCACTATCTCAAGAGGATGGATATCAATACATTAGATAGGTTTACCAGGGTGCTTCCCATGAGTCAGCGTACTGTGGCAAAAGAAAAAGAGAAAAAGTCATCCAAATCTGCAAGGAAACATAGACTGATCATGTCAAGATCTGAGTCTGACCACTCAGATAAAAATGAAGAGGTTGGTGCTGATATTGCATCACTCAGGAATCTTGTCAAGTATGCTACATAGGATGACATGCCAACTGACAATGTCCATCCACAGGACTTGGGCATAGATAGTACCCCTGGTAATGAATCCTTAAACTCCACATTTCTCATAATGTTATTTTCCCATAGCTAACCAACTGAGTGAGTCACTAATGACACTTAAATTATGTGGACCACAACTCCCCAAGGTCAGCTGAGTGCTCCATCTGAGGGGGAGCAACAACAAGAACCGGCCTCCTTAGATGTTGCAAACATTAATGATAATGATGAGGACAAAAGGCCCTCACCTCAGGATTTGCAAGGTCAGATTGACAGATTTATTTTCAATCTTGAAGAAAGAAATAGGCTTAATCCTGATAATGAATCAGCCCTCTGGACTTTACCTTCACCAGGACAATCTGGTGCCCCATCTGAGGGGTGATGCGCAAATCTCGCACACCGTTATAGGCGGTAGCTAGACTGCTGCACGAAACGGCAGTGTACCGATCGTTCAAGTAATATAAAATGTGGGAGTGAATCCCCAAGTATCGATCTCGAAGGAACACAGTAAGGTGGAGCTATCTATCGAGGAAGGACTTGAAATTGAAGTCCTTTAGTCGGATGGGTGCGAAAGTGGGTGATTTGGTTTGTGGAAAATAAAGAAAAACAACTATAACTACTCCTATGCAATGCCGATATGCAATGTTTCGCTTGGCGGGATGGAGACTAGGCAGGCCTTGAGCACGCTGCTTCGCAAGGGGGGATGGACGAGTAGGAAAGCGGAATCGAACTGTGCAGGCCTTGAGCGCACTGCTTCGTTAGGCGAATGGATTACACGGGACGCTATGCCACGCTTCACTAGGCGGATGGGCGAGTAGGCATGCAGAGTGAGGGTCGCAAGCACCTCGTCGACAAGCACGCCACTAGCAATTGCTAGTGCGGCACACGAACACGATAGCGGAATGGAAAATGGACGGGGGCGCTCCTCACTTGCATAAACCACAAGATAACTTCACATAGACATGAAATGTACTAAAATGCAATATAAGGGTTTTGCAATCATAGTTCATACACACACAATATTAAGATATAAAATACTACAAAATAGAGGGGGTGAGATTACAACCAAGGCACGAAGTCTTGTCGGGATTCACAGTCGGAATCAAGGGTTGTCATGCCTTGTCTGAGCTCGGTCCACGACTGATGTCCGGGGTACGGAGAGGAACTGTCACTTCCTTCTAGTTGACCCGTCTTCCTCGTAAATCACCTTTGGCCACGATCTCGCCGGAGAACTCCAAGGATGCAGCAAGTTGTATCTTGAAATGGAGCTTTTGAGGTGCACGGACAATGGAGGAGTCCTAGAGGATACTCCGGCTCAAGATTGGCGTGAAGAATAAGCCCGGAGCACCTCCTGAAGGTGGGCGATGAGGAGCGGCGAAACTGGCGCACTGGAGAGGGAAAACGGCGCTGGAATTGATTCTCCGACCTAATTTTGCGGGCTGTATATTTATAGAAAACAGGGCGCACGATCAGTGGCGCACGACCAGTGGTCGTGCGCACTAGAAGTTGGTGATCGTGCACACTGTGCCCGAAAACCTGCAAGACAAAACTGCAGAAAATAATAAAGCGCACGATCGAACGCACGACCGTGCGTAACAACGCACTACCAAATTCAGAATGCTGTTATTGGGCCGCAAATGAACGCACGATCGCAGCCGACCGTGCGTAAAGAAAACGCACGACCGTGTGATTCATGCAGACATGAAAACTGGGCATAATTGATGATCTACCCACCTGCACAGCACCAAACATCAATCATACAGCTGGGAATACTCTTCCATCTCAATCCAAATACATAAAAAGGGTTGGGGAGCACCGTGTGCTTACCCCCAACAACATAGCGCGTAATTGCACACCAAAATGGGCCCAAAGAGTGCACTTTGTGAAGAAATGTGTTCAAGTGAAGTTTAGGCGATAATGAACTAAAAGTGAAGTGCAAATGCATGAAAACTAGCCCAGATGAGTCCAAATATGTGTATATAAATGAGACTCATCACACCCCCACACTTACCTGTTTGCGCATCCCGAGCAAACAAATCCTAAGCAGGCAGGGAAAGAAAAGTAGATGGCTTAGAATTACAATACAGAGTACCATGCGAAGTCGCATGCTCACGTGCACAAGAAATATAATAGAGTAGATTTCTCATTATACACAAACAGTTTATAGATTTCTAAAAGAGTAAACGCATATTACAACCACTCAAAATGGTGAACTACGGTGAATCATCCGGTCATGCATACGGAGAAAGTAAACTAAGCGCTGAGATGAGCATTGCTCAAGATTGGGGTGTCGTACAAACTCCACTGAAATCCATCGGTGTTGGTGACCATAGGCTCGCCCGGTCACATTCTCTCCACGACACTAGATTGGTTCAAAGCGTGAGTCGGTAGGACTTTAGGTTAGAGATGGGCCTTGGGTTACGGTGAGGTAAACAAAGATAACCACGAAGGCTGAGCACACCTAAACCCAAATGAGCAAGTGCAAAGCACTATCCAAGCAGCCACAATACGCGCGGGTGCAGCACACCCCCAGACTTGAACTTGAAAACATGTGTGTGTTCACCGCCGACTCCCAAAATATATCTCACAAAGATTTTCAATTAAACTCTTTCATTTTTCTTTTCTTTTTTCAAATCTTTTTCTTATATATTTTTTTTCTTTTTCTTTCTTCAGTGATTTCAGCAAATTTTTAAAGATGCACATCCATAGTTTCACATTGTATTTCCACAATCAACACCACCAATTTAAAATTTAGACAACGTTCTTTCATCTGGGTGTGCGACTAGGATTGGAGTTGAGGCTTTGGTGAACAATAGTGGAGCTGAACCAAAAGAATGGGGTAGACACAAAGGGGCTAGCAAGGGTAGACGATATCAGGAATGGCACAAAGGCTCAACCGGGCCAAAATACGGCCTACGTCACTTTCACTCACTAGAACTATCCTATGCCAATGTTTCAAGAATCGCTTGGGGCAAGTTCTAGCCACCGAGAAAGATTCTCCTTTCTCCCGACTCAAGCAATACGAGTCTAACGATCGTTTACACACATCCCTATGCTACAGTTTGATTCACACCGCGTTCACCATTTGAGTAGAGTAAACAATATTTACACTAATAGAAAAATATAAAACCATAAGTATAAAAAGAAGTCTAATCTACACAAATTTCTATGCAACCGAGCACTCGACTAGGAGCACTACTGGAGTCAACATTTTACTCCGCTACATAGTCCTAAGCCATCACCTAGCCTTTCCCAAATATGCAGAAGAATTAAATTCAACTCAGAGCATGCATACAGATGAGTATGTGCTCAAGTGGGTGATGTGGTGTGCGGAAATGATGAACAATACTAAATAAATGCGATAAAGTTACTTCTAGTATGCAATGCAACATGTGCGTGCACAATGGGTAACAAAAAGCAGCTCTTCCCCAGACTTAATCTAAGCAATCAAACATAAGATAAAACCATGAAATTCAAAATGAAGTCTAGGGAAAGAGAGTACCCAATGCTCATAAGTGAGCATACCAGAAGATTGGCGTGTAAACCAAGAAAAAACTGCAGCATCCGCCAGCTAGAAGAAGGACCTGCAGGGGTGAGCTCTGCAAAAACAATAGAAAATGTACAAAGCAAAATGAAATACAACTAACTAAACTAAACTTGATGAAAAATAAAAATGCAGGAAAAGGTAAGATAACTACTGTGGTTATTGTCATCCCAGCACGACTTATTCAAATTTAAAACAGTTCTAGCTAATGGGTCTATGAAAAATAAAATGCACAGGTAACTGTTCTAATATGCGTGTCGGTAGCGTATACCGATACGGCGATAGAACAGTCACGCCTCTACCTGAATATAAATAATACCTGCTCATCACAGGTAGAGGGAATAAAAAGTAAGAAGAGGAGGAATCCTCACTCAACTCACCAAAACTATCCTTGCCCAGCAAGGTATCATCTACAGGGAGGCAGCAGGAGGAGAAGGCAATGAGTGGAGCTTCCTCTACGGAGGGGGGGATCAACCTCCTCACATAAAAGGATGCTCTCATCATTGACTTGAGCATCATGCTTCAAGTCCTCCTGGGGTACCCGTGAAGACTCAACCTGCACAGGCTCAGATAGAGAAAGGAGATCAAGAAATAAAAAAGAAGAAGAACATGAATAAAAATCAATCGGGGGAGTGATCCCGGTCTCACTCCCATCAGGTTGGGGAAGTAAAATAATGTTTGCATTGTCATCAATGCTCCAAGGTTCAGCGGGATCAACCGTAGCCATGCCCAAGATTTGGACTTCCTCCACCGGAGCTGAGGAAAGCTCCTCCTCACCTAGAAGGTTGTCCTCCTCCATAGGAGCAGGCATAACACATAGATCACCTGTCTTATTCTGCAACACATCATCAATAATGTCGTCGGAGACGAATGTAGTATGCACAACAGGGGGAGGAATAGTGCTTGGATAAATGTCAAGCACCGATTCCTCACAAAGAATCAAATCTACACATGGTGATATATGCACAGGGGAGATGGGCTCAGTCGTGTCAGAGCTTGGATCAGCCACACATCTGGTGACTGTGTCCAGATCATACCCTTCAAAGCTTGAAGGTGAAATGTGCACATAACCAGATGTTGAAGGTGTGCTGCCAGAAGTAGGAGTCAGGACGATCCGGATATCCGTCTCGTCATCCTCGTCCAATTGGCAATGGAATGCAGCACAATCCTTCAAGGAATGACCCGTGCTCTGACAAAACAAGCACTGCCTTGCGGGCTTCTTTGGCACAGCAGTTGCTGAAGCCGAAAAGAAGTATGACAGTAAAGGCGCAGCAGAATAGTCATAGGACTTACGCGCACCATATGGAGTACCGGACGAAGTCGGTGCTCCATATGATGGGCCTTGAGTGCTAGGGCTATTATCTCCCGATGGGCATCTATCACTAGCATGAGAAATATCTCCACACCAACGGCAACGAATATTCAATGAAGCCCACATAGTGTGAAGATAAAATGATTCAAAATAAAAACACTATTGTGCAAAATACCACACCTAACAAAAATTTACTAGAGCAACCTAATATAAAACAGGAAAAAGGAATAACAAGAAATAAAATAAAGAAAGATACAATTTACAAATGGAAGGGCTTCTCTCTCAGATTCTCCCTCTCTAGAAAACTCACACGACCGTGTTCCCCGGCAACGACGCCAAAAACTTGATGCGTGTTCGGCAAGTGCACCGGTTGCTGTCAAGTAATAAAATAGGGAGGAACTCCCTGAATGTCGATCTCTTGAGGAATGCAGGATATGGTGACAAGAAAGTAGAGTGAGGTAATTGTTTCGACGAGTAAAAGAAAGTAAAAACAAGGGCATTGTGATTGGTATCCTAAGCTATTGCAGAAATAAGATGCGGGTCAAAACTCCGCTTCGCAAGGCGGGATGGATGCAATGGCCGCGATGTCGTGCTTCGGAAAGCGCGTGGACGGAATGTAACTGTGACGGTTGAGGGTCGCACACACCTCTTCACAAAGTGGTGGTGAGTGCAGCGGCCGCGATGCCGCGCTTCGGTAAGCGGGTGGAATGGCCGCAGTGCGAGGTTTTGTGAGGGTCGTATTCACCTCTTCGCCAACATCACCACTAACAATTGCTAGATGGCTAACTAGAACGCGTGTGTGGAAGTGGAGTGGGGGCGGAGCGCATCACAGCAAAGCATCAAACGAGAAATAAAACAAGAGAATACTTCCATTCATAGACAAATAAAGATTACTCTAGTTCAATACAAAAGTTTAAGCATACATTTCCAAAAGAGAGAGGGTAGAGGAAACCACGAGATGAGAAGCCTCGTTGTAGATCTTGGTCGGAATGGGGGGTTGTCAAGCCTCATCTGAGCTCAGTCCTTGGTTGCTTTCGGGGTTCAGAGGCTGTCACTACATCCAAACATCATCCGTCTTCTTCTCAGAGCTGGGTCTCTTCCACTTAACCCAAGAGGAGATGCCGCACCTTGAAATGCTTGCTGTAGATGGCGGGGAAAGCTTTTGGAACCCTTGATGGAGCTTAGGTTTGATGGAAGAAGCTTTCCCAAGGAAGGGGATGGATGGATGGAGCTTGGAGAGGGAAAACGGCGGAGCTTGCGGAAGAATTCGGGCCCAAAACAGTGTTGTATCCCTAAAATTGCGGAATAGGGCATTAAATAGGCGCTGGCAAAATAGTGCGCACGACCAGTGGCGCACGACCAGCGGTCGTGCGCACTAGAAGTTAGGTGCTCGTGCGCACTATCCCATCAGAACCCGCGACATAAACTTTATAAAATATAAAGATTGCACGACCGAACGCACGACCGTGCGCAAAAATGCACAACCAAATTCAGAATGCAACATTGGGCTGCAAATGAATGCGCACGATCGGCGGCGCACGATCAGTGGTCGTGCGCAGTATAACCAGTGATCGTGCGTAGTGTTCCTGTACAGATTTGTGCCGGGAACACCTGCACGACCCCTGTTCCAGCATAAACACAAATCAAAACCACTGAAAGTGGCACATAACACAGCATGAAAGACATTAAGAGTGATAATCAAGAAAATACACCACATTGGGCCTAGAAGTGCACTTCATGTGAGAATTGTGACTAAATGAAATATAAGCATTATTACAGAAAAAGTGAAGTGCAAGTGCGTGAAAACTAGCCCAGATGAGTCCATAAAAGTGTATATAAATGGGACTCATCACACCCCCAGACTTACTCGTTTGCACGTCTCGGGCAAACACTCAATCCCATGATAGAAAAATTGATGTTAAAGAAGCAACTGTGCAGGCAAAACATGATGGGGAGTAAAGAACTAACGAGCGTAAAAATAAAGTAGAAAAAGTTTTAAAACAAAGATTATATTTTAAGAACTTCTACAAGTGTAAAATACAAAATACTACTACTCTGAGGTGAATTATTGGTGAATCAAACTGTCGCGCCCTTGGGAAAATAGCGTGAACTGCTGAGGTGAGCGTTGTTCAAATTGGATCTCAAGAAAGAGCTCTCCAAGAAATCCATCAAGGTCGATGGTCATACGCTTGCCCTTTCACACCTTCTCCACTGCATGAGACGATCTTATCAAGAATCAGTAGGGCTTTTAGGCTAGACTTGGGCTTGGGTTGAGGTACGATAATGAAGTAGAAGAACGTAGGCTAAACGCACTCAACCTCCGGTAAATAAACAAATTTCAACCTCAACATCTTCACGTTGAAGCACACTCCCCCATACTTCATTTAAGCACTATGGTGTGCGCGAGACTACCATACTTATGGTTCGATTCTATTTAGAGTTCTTTTACTCTCTCTTTTTTTAGATCCATAATAACATAAGTTAGGATCAATCAGAATTTTTTTTTCATTTTTCTGCGCGCACACACCACATTACACATCCAAAATTTTTTTGTTTCTCCGCATCGCACAATCATCATCAATATGTATAAGTTTCAAAGCTTGACTCTAGTGCATTTTAGGTTAGGATATGTGGCCTTGGTGAAAGTGTGGTGGAGTTTAACAAATAGGAAAGGTAAGGCTCAATGAGGCTAGCAAAGGATGACATTAGGTTGGGAAATCAAAGCTCAATCGGATCAAATGATGGCCTACGTCATGCTCCCAACAAGATCATTCAACGCACTCGTTTTGAAAATAGCTTGGGGCAAGTTCTTAACCACCGAGCGAGGTATCCTCTCCTTCCAACTCAAACAACACGAGGCTAACAGCTCTTCTACACTCGACCTAGGGCTACCGCTAGATTCACCAAATTCATCGTT
Organism: Dactylorhiza incarnata; assembly: GCA_033032865.1. Classification (NCBI taxonomy): domain Eukaryota; kingdom Viridiplantae; phylum Streptophyta; class Magnoliopsida; order Asparagales; family Orchidaceae; genus Dactylorhiza; species Dactylorhiza incarnata. The sequence continues at coordinate 15,591,140 of JAWHQI010000030.1, forward strand.
TGAGTAGAGTATTAAGTAATTACACAAATGAAGTAAATAAAACTATAACTTTGTAATTAAATCTATTCTACGTGAATTTTTATGCTGCGTGAGCGCTCTACTAGCAACACTGCATGGGTCACATCATGTTCCGCCACACAATCCTAAACTAACAATCAAACTTCTAAACATATACATCAAACACTTACACGATAATTGCGCACGAGTAAAAATAAAACACGTGTGGTGTGTGTTATGCAATGAGACAATAAATATAAATTTTCTAACATAACATTCTAGCATGAATGTGCGTGTAGCGTAAGCAAAGGCCCGCTCCCCCGGACATGATTTAAAAAAAAAACAAATCAATTATAAACTTTCGAAGCAAATTAAGAGCTGGGTTAAGAGTACCTATGCTCCTAAGAGCATGCCAGAAGAGCGGTATAATCCTTCTTTAGAGATCTCCTCCTCTTCATCCAATCGAGTTCACACCTGCATTGTTAGCACCAAAGCAAAAACAAACAAAACATAATAGAAATTAAAGCAAGCAAACGGAACCGGGTGGTTCCCATGGGTTGTCTCCCAAGAAGCCCTTTTGTTTAATGTCCTTAAGGTGGACTAAATACCTGTATTAAAGCATAGTTTATAAAGTCTAGGAATAAGCAAAAGCTAATAAATCCTAATTATTATTACAAGCTCAGAACAAATCATCTATAAGCTGATTTGAAGTAGTAACAACTGATGAAAGAAAAATGTCCGGGGACCTGGTGGTAGGGGTGGAAATTAAGTAGGATGCTCAGCCTCCAACTCCAAATCTCCTCCTTTTTTGCTCTCTTCTTCTCCTCCAGTATTATGTCTTCAAAGAAGAACCGCTTGCCCCCTTGTAACCAATCCTCAAAGGGAAGCACCAACGATGATGAGGAAACAAGATGTTTCTTCACTGTACCTTCCTCATCCCGCCAGGCTTTCGGCACTTCCATGCATAAGGTCTGATCAACCGGAGGAGGGGCATCCTGCATCCTTGTACAAAAATAAAGGGGGTCAGGAAATAAATTAGAAGAAAAACTAAAAGAAATCTCATCTGAGGGGATAATCCTGGCTTCATCCCCCATGTGGTGCGGCAATGATAAACTGATGAGATCATCGAAGATTTCACTAGACTCAACAGCGCACGCAATGACCTCCTCTATAACTTGGACTTTCTCGCACTGGACCGAAATGGTTGCTTGAGCACAATCGAGACTGTCCTCCTCCATGAGAGTGGGCATGATATAGCGCAGGTCTGCAACATCCTGCAAATTGACCTCAATGAAAATATCAGAAATAGATGTAGATTCGTGTGTAGTGGGAGAAGACGTGCCACTTGAGAGTTCGGGCTCACTCTCCACACAAGGGCACAAAATCACGCAAAGTGGTACATGAACCAAAGAGGTATGGGGGGTCGCATCAGAAACAGGGTCATGAGGGACACTGATGCACGTGTTGATTTCAGAGCCTTCAAAAAGTGAAGGTGGAAGTGACACGTAACCAGAGGAAGGAGCTGTGTTCGCCGAATTTGAGGATGGAACGATCCGGATATCTGGCTCATCGTCATCCGCCAATTGGCAAAGATAATCCGCACAGTCCTTCAAGGCGTGCTCTCTACTTTTGCAAAATAAACACTGCTTTACCGGCTTTGCCGGCACCCAAGGTGCGGTAGCCGCGTAATAGTGCGGCATCGGAGGCGCAATAGAGAAGCCAAAAGATTTATGGGACCCGTACGGTTTCTGAACAACACCATACTCTTTGGGACACCTATCACTAGCGTGGGATGTGTCCCCACACCAACGACATCGGATATTCAAATGTGCCCACATGATACAGAAGAAGAAAATAGCATGAAAAAGAGTAAATTAAAAAGGAATAAAAGACTCAATCGCAAACAATCGATTCACAACCAAAATCTCATCACGCCTGCATTACCCGGCAACGGCGCTAAAAACTTGATGCACAAATCTCGCACACCGCTATAGGCAGTAGCTAGACTGCGGCACGAAAATAGCTAGACTGCGGCACGAAACGACAGTGTACCGATCGTTGAAGTAATATAAAATGTGGGAGTGAATCCCCAAGTATCGATCTCGAAGGAACACAGTAAGGTGGAGCTATCTATAGAGGAAGGACTTGAAATTGAAGTCCTTTAGTCGGATGGGTGCGAAAGTGGGTGATTTGGTTTGTGGAAAATAAAGAAAAACAACTATAACTACTCCTATGCAATGCCGCTATGCAATGCTTCGCTTGGCGGGATGGAGACTAGGCAGTCCTTGAGCACGCTGCTTCGCAAGGGCGGATGGACGAGTAGGCAAGCGGAATCGAACTGTGCAGGCCTTGAGCGCACTGCTTCGTTAGGCGAATGGATTACACGGGTCGCTATGCCACGCTTCACTAGGCGGATGGGCGAGTAGGCATGCAGAGTGAGGGTCGCAAGCACCTCGTCGACAAGCACGCCACTAGCAATTGCTAGTGCGGCACACGAACACGATAGCGGAATGGAAAATGGACGGGGGCGCTCCTCACTTGCATAAACCACAAGATAACTTCACATAAACATGAAATGTACTAAAATGCAATATAAGGGTTTTGCAATCATAGTTCATACACACACAATATTAAGATATAAAATACTACAAAATAGAGGGGGTGAGATTACAACTAAGGCACGAAGTCTTGTCGGGATTCACGTTCGGAATCAAGGGTTGTCATGCCTTGTCTGAGCTCAATCCATGACTGACGTCTGGGGTACGGAGAGGAACTGTCACTTCCTTCTAGTTGACCCGTCTTTCTCGTAAATCGCCTTTGGCCACGATCTCGCCGGAGAACTCCAAGGAAGCAGCAAGTTGTATCTTGAAATGGAGCTTTTGAGGTGCACGGACAATGGAGGAGGCCTAGAGGATACTCCGGCTCAATATTGGCATGAAGAATAAGCCCGGAACACCTCCTGAAGGTGGGCGGCGATGGAGCGGCGAAACTGGCGCACTGGAGTGGGAAAATGGCGCTGGAATTGTTTCTCCGACCTAATTTTGCGGGCTGTATATTTATAGAAAACAGGGCGCACGATCAGTGGCGCACGACCAGTGGTCGTGCACACTGGAAGTTGGTGATCGTGCGCACTGTGCCCGAAAACCTGCAAGACAAAACTGCAGAAAATAATAAAGCGCACGATCGAACGCACGACCGTGCGTAACAATGCACGACCAAATTCAGAATGCTGTTTTTGGGCCGCAAATGAACGCACGATCGCAGCCGACCGTGCACCAAGAAAACGCACGACCGTGCGATTCATGCAGACTTGAAAACTGGGCATAATTGATGATTTACCCACCTGCACAGCACCAAACATCAATCATATAGCTGGGAATACCCTTCCAGCTCAATCCAAATACATAAAAAAGGGTTGTGGAGCACCGTGTACTTACCCCCAACAACATAGCGCGCAATTGCACACCAAAATGGGCCCAAAGAGTGCACTTTGTGAAGAAATGTGTTCAAGTGAAGTTTAAGCGATAATGAACTAAAAGTGAAGTGCAAATGCATGAAAACTAGCCCAGATGAGTCCAAATATGTGTATATAAATGGGACTCATCAAGGGGGAGATGCAGAAAGAACCAACTGCAGATAAAGATGAAGTTCTTCGTAATCCTTACAAACCCATCTTTAGAGTTACTAAGTCATTATATCTAACTTCAAATAATTGTCAAAGATGCTCTCTCTGAGTGGGAGGAGCCAGATAATGCTGATGATGACATGGATGATATGGATCATGATGAAATCCACCCTGCTTACATTGATGAGAAGATGGATGATGCAATTCAAGTGATGCCTGCAGCTGCAGTGCAAATTGTACTTCAAGTAGTCCCTCCTCCAAGTCCACCAAGGCTCCAAGACCCAATTTACCCTGATCCACAAGCTTCCACCTCCACTTCCTCAAATGAGAACATTATAAATGAAATCCACCTCATGCTAGAGACTCATCTCACTTCCATGAAGAATTATGTAGACCAATCAGTAAGCACAATCAAAGCATATATTGATCAGTCCATCATGAATGTGAAGACTGAAGTAATGACTGAGGTCAAGGAAATTAAGGAATACACTGGAATACTGAACAAGCAAATGACCAAATGGTTTGACCTATCAGAAAAGACAGTAATATCTCAAAATACCATTCTCAGGTCTATGGGCAAACACCTCCAGTTGTCTGAACAGGACATAACATATGTCAAAAAACTTGTCAGCAAGACAGATGAGGTGATGGAAAAATTAGCCAATCACATCCAAGAATATGTATACTCCACTGCTATGCAGTTGAATGAGGAAGCTGATTGGAATAAGGAAGAGCTGAAAGCAGATATTGCCACTGTCTTTCAATCCATTGCTGACACAGTCACTGCTACCCAACTGAATACTGAGGTAGTCAATCTTAAAGATGAGCTTCAAGCTGATTTTGAAAATGTTTTCCAAACCCTATCTGGCACTATAACAACCACTAATCAAGACCTCCATCAACAAGTGTTTGAAGAAGCCAGAAAGGGGGAGGATACAAATGCAATCATAAATTCTGACTTAACCCTTATGGTTCTACAAGGTACAAGGCTGACACTGAATCTTCCTCTCTTAGATGTAAATAGGGCAGAAGATTGGGATTTCCAACATCAAGAAGCAATTGCCTAGAATGAGAGATTGAAAAAGAGAAGAGAAAGAGAACATGTATTGCTGACTGAAGAATACATGGCCAGGCAAAGGGATGTGCAAAATAGAGACCTGACTATGAGTACTGGAGTGATGACTCCAAATAAATAATACTAAATGCCTGGCTAATCCATGGTCAAATTGGAAAAATATATTGATAAGCTTTATCCATCTGAAGAGTGGATAAAGCATTTAGAGAGAAACTCACAAAGAGAAAGAGTATTCAAAGCTAATCTGGTAGGAAAAGATAACCCAAGAAGAATGCCTTCTAGATATATCCCAAAGCCATATCTATATTTCCAAAGGTAAGAGAACAAAAGGAAAATATATGTGATTGAGGCTGCAAATGATGAAAAAGACAACTATCAATCTCCATGAAAATATGATTGTGGTTGCTGAAAACATGGTTGTTGCAGCAGACCCAGAGGCCTCAGCTAAAGAAGAAGGAGTAGCTGCTGAAAGTGTGAATGCTGCAGCAGACCAAGATGATTTAGCCAAAGAAAAAGAAGTGGTTGTTGACATTCCTGAGTGCTCTACTACTAAGAAAAGAAAACTTTAAATGAATGTATAAATGTCTTATGAATGCCTGGATGTAAATTGAACTATACTTTATCTGAAATGCTTATAAATGAATTGTTATATTAGTCATTTTATGTCCTAAGCTAATCTAAACTAGCTTAATTTTACCCTGTGATATTGGTCAAGTTAATATGTGATACATCATCATGTTTATCTAATTATATTATTGGCTTGTTGGATTTTGTTATAACATACCTTGCATGAATATCACTTGTTACAATCTTATTCTAAATATCATAATAATGTTTACATGAGTATGTCATAATGATTATCATGATATGAAGTTACATGAAAAACATTAATGTGTTATGTACTTTAGCATTTGAGGGTGTTCTGCCTTCTTCAAATAGGGGGAGATTGTTGGGAAAATGACCCTCAATGTTCCCTTGATTTGAAGAAGCTTCACACTCAATGCTAAGTACAAGTTGTATTTGATAAACCCCATTTTATCTCATGACCATGCAGGGTTAGGTCACACCAAGGTGTGAAGTAAGTTCAGTAGGTTTGCTGTCAAAATCGTTGAGACAAGCCCTCAGTCTCAACTGAACCGCTGAGACAAGGTCAGGAGCTGCTGAGAAGGTGTCTGGGCCAGCTGAGCTACAGATAGAAGAAAACCGTTGAGACAATTGTTTGTCTCAGCGGATCCGCTGGGACGGGATAGAATAAACCGCTGAGACTGGAAGTTGTCTCAGCCCAACCGCTGAGACAGATTCAAAAGTACTGACGGGTTTTGCTTTTGGCGCAAGCTGCTGAAAAGCAAGATATGGTGTTCCAATCTCGGCCATGTTGTGTCAGAGGACATCTGATAGCCATTGAAATTCAGTGGAGTATAAAAGAATAAATTAGGGCTTTGTAAAAGCACTCTCTCTCACACTCTCTAACTCACTGAAGAAGAACATTACTGTTCCATTGTCGGTAGCCAAGAAAGCTTTCAACACCTGCTTCCTGAAGCTGCAAGGAGAGAATAGATTGCTCCTCTTGATTAACTCAAGATAGAGCAAGTTGATCCTCACTCTTTCTCTGAAGAAAAGGATCAAAAGAATCATAATTGAGGCATTGGACTCATCACAGATTCAAGACTACTACAGCAGTTGTTCAACAACAGAAGATCAAGTTTATTCTATCTTCTATTGTAATCATCTATTATTATTACTGTACGAACTTAACTTCTCTGAGTTGTAGGGCATCTCTGCTTGAGAAAGTGGGGTTGTCTGGCCTCAGTAGTAGAGCTGAGAGGTCAGCATGAGTGTAGGATCTTTGGGAGATCTGAGGTAGGGCTTTTAAGCCTGAGGTAGGGTTTGGGAAAACCTGAGAGATCCTGAGAAATCTGTGTTATAAGCTCTTGGAGCTGAGTTTGATGGTGTTGGCCTTGTCTAACTCATTGTTAAAAAGGTGAAGGGGGAAAGAGGACTACTCAAGACACCCTGTCTTGAGGAACCTCTATAAACCCTATGTGTTTTTTGGGTGCTTGATACTTAACTAACCTAAAATCAGAAAATATCTAGGTTAAAGCCCAAAAATAATAACAAACCTATTCACCCCCCCCCCCCCTCTAAGTGACTAAGACTACATCCTAAACAATCTATCAGGTTTTAAATCAAAAAGGAAATTGGGCAGATCAACTCCCTTCCATCCTCTGGACTCTCCGGACTACACCAACTTCGGCCACAGGGGAAACGCCATTCAAATTGTCTCATGGTTCAGAGGCAGTCATTCCAATAAAATTTGAAGTGGTCAGTCCCAGAGTTATATATGCAAAGCAAGGGGGAAAAGCATGGATAAATTACAATGATAAAGGGATTAAATATAGCCTGTACTTAATTGAAGAGATTCAAGATGAAGCTACTATCAGGCGGGAGGAAGAGAAAAGAAGAATGTCAAAATATTTTAAAAAGAATGTCAGAGTTAAACAATTCGCAGTTGGTGATATCGTGTTAAAAAGGTAGATGCTCCAGCCAGGACAGGTATTGTTGGAAAACTAAATCCCAACTGGGCCGGGCCATTCATTAACAAGGAGGTATTGAAGAATCGGGCTTATCGCCTCCAGAGAAGTGATGGAGAAAACATCTCACGTACCTGGAGTGGTGACGATCTCAAACAATTCTATCCTTAAATGTTCTTTCATTACTTGCATTTTTGGATATTCAACGAGAAGCCCTATACTGACACTTTTCCTTTTCTAGTGACTTTTTACATTTTTATATCCCTCACTGGACCTTGGAGACATAGCCAAGTTCTGCTTGAACCCCCTCAGATTGTAGTCATTAGCGTAAAACCACGAAGATCACGTGTAGCGGGGAGTTTTTGCACACGCAAAGTGGAAGCTTGCCAATTCCCGTGCGGAGGTCTTCAGAATTTTGGATCCCAGCCGGTATCTAACACACCTCTGCATCAAGGGAGGTCCAGGTGACTGTTAGCTCTATCGTGCCCTGAAAGGGATATAGTTACAGCTTTGATGATCTTTCTGAGGAAAGCAATATCGGTATAGCCCCCGCGGCATAACCACACCTGCCCAACTGATCATCTTAGTCTGTGACCATCGAATACTCCTAAAGGAACTCTCGAGCGGTGCCTACAGGGAACCCACAACTAAGTTGATCTCTCTGAGGAAAGCAATGTCGGTATAGCCCCCGCGGCATAACCACACCTGCCCAATTTATCAACTTAGCTTGTAACCCTAGGCTAGAAAGTAGTTGAGTTATCAAAATCTTTACAGCTCTTATGACCACTTGAGGAAAGCAATGCTTGCTACCTAAGCGCACCTGCCCACCTGGTCATCTGGTTCGGTAATCCTTTACTTCTTTACGGGAATTTATTTTTTCTCTTGTGGTCCTTAATGACCATTCGAGAGCAGTATTAAACAGGTACGAGCATTCATCTGCCATTTAGGGAAATATGGCTTTAAAGACCGGGCGGTCTAACTCATTAAGCCGGTCGACTTGAATAAGAATAACATGTGAAAATGGCAGCTTAATATGCTAACCGAACGGTTAGAATAAATCTAGCCGTAAAAGCTAAGAAAGCAGGTTATTATAGGAAGCCGCAATGCAATATTTCTAACAGGTTGTCAAGCATAATATAGACCGATCGGCTTCCACAATCGGTTTACAATTAATCTAATAACACTATTGCGAGTTGGTACTATCTGACGGGTTTATAATTAATTCGATCAGCTTGTGGTTATTCATCAGTTTATAACATAATCTTATTCGCTCGGCTTAAATCAAGTCATCCACAAGAAATCGGTCATGGGTTATTCTTTCAGTAATAAATATTACTCCTCTCTGATTATTAGTCGCCCGGACTATACGTTGATCGCACGACTTAGTGATTATTATCTATACTTGTGAATGTTTCAAACTTCAGAAAGAGGAATTCCATTTATTAGTCGCCCAGATTATACGCTGACCGCGCAACTTATTGACTATTATCTCTACATACGCCGCTCGGGCTGAGAAGGGATCGCATATCTTGATAATCATTATCCAGATATGCCCAATTCCATCAGAAAGTTATTAAAATTTCTAAGTATCTGGGATTTATATCGATAGCTGCATGAGTCATGAAGTAACCGCGAGGCTTGATACTCCTTTATATCTCAAAATTCTTGAGTATATGGAATTAGTCATCCGGGATATATCTTAAACCGCACAACTGACGATTGGGATTTATTTATTATATCTGGCGGTTTCAGGCTGTGACTTATATTTACTGAATCAATGTCGATCTCCGAACGAAGAAAACAAACCATCCGAGCAGCATTCCATGATGGCAATTATTCATTTGAAATTCTCATACGAGCTCTGACTTCTGGCTGCTCGGATTACATTCTAATCACACGAATTAATATTCTATTTGATTTAAAGAACTTGCAGCTTAAAGGAAGTAAAGATCACAATATTCACAAGTAAGTCACAAAAACAAACAGCTGAACAGGTAACATCTTTTCATTCATTATCAAAATGTATTTACAGTAATTCAGACCGATCGGCTAACAAATTTAAGCCGTCGGATTTGTAAGGAAAAATCAAACACAAAAATAACTAATCGCCCGACTTCAATCTCTTAGCCATAGGAGAACTCAAGTCTCCTCCGCCTTCGATATCAACATCAGGCGAATATTTTCCACTAGCCGACGAGGAACTTGATGAACCGCTGCTCGAGTCTTCATCTTTTGGGCTCTCAACCCGATCAGTCTCCCCTTCGGAGGTATCGGTTTCAGAAGCCGAACTCCCCCCATCCTCATTGTCAGCAGCGGCTTCATCATCATTAACAACTTTATTATATACAGCGGCTTCATTCTCTGCAGCAGTTTTATTCTCTTCAGCAGTTTCATCCTCATCATCTTCCTCTTCCTCCGAGCTACTAGGATCCACCTTGTCTTTAACCTTCGCTTTGCGGGTAATAACATCTAGCTTCTTCTTCAAGGATGGGTAGATATCCGAGAAGCTGAAATCCTCAAAGCCTGAAGACAGACCGTCGTGCTCTCTCAAGCGGTCTAAGGCGACATCGATCTCCTTGGCGACATGGGGAAAGACCTCATCTTGGAAGACCGGATTATCGATATCAGTTTGTTTCTGAAAAAGAGAAAAAGGTTAGACCGCACGGTTTGAGAAAATCAGACCACAAATTTTCATCAGGTGTAACTTACCAACGCAGCTTCTTTTAACCATGCGATTTCTTGAGCCTGCTCAGCATTTTTCTTTTCTAAATAAGTATGAGCTGAAATTAGCCGTCTGTATGATAGGCCCATGAAGTGGTTAGCCGTGAAGCTCCATGCACCTACCTGCGCAGCCAGTTTGGAGAGCTCCTCCTCCGGAAATTCCTTTAGCTTTTCTAGAGTTTTCTGGCAATACATAGCATCACCGACGGCTAAAGCATGACAACTTACTTTTTCTCTCCCCTAATGCGAAAGCGCAGTTGACACTTGCACGCAGTCACCATCTGGGTTCCAGCATAGGGTTGGGTTGCCCCGCAAGTCTTTTGGATTACCACAGGAATGGAGGAGATCGAACTCCCCAGAGGAAGCCGAGCCCTCCTCTTCAGATGTGTGCGGTCTGCTTTTCTTCTGCCGCCTCTCCCTCTAAGTCAGAACCAGGCCGCTCGGTCTGACCGATTTGTTCTTTAGGACAACAATAATGACTATAAAATAAAGACAAGAGGTCAATAAGACAGATCGCGTGGTCAAACATGGCGGGTTGTGAGAAACTTACTGTCCTCAGGTCGAATATGCTCCAACTCTGAAAACAGCGGGATATAGTGGTTTACATCAAGCTGCTCGGTCTCGAGGAACTTAAAGATTTTCAGTTCGACTTCTCCAATATCGGCTGGTCAAAAGGCCTCCACTTCCCGCACCTGCGGGTTGACCTACAACAGCCCGAGCTGGCCCTCGAAGATCAAGTATATCTCCGACCAGTTCGAGATCTTGTTCGCTAGATTGACGACCTTCAGCCCTCTGCACCCGAATTAGAGATGCCCTCTGAATATTTTTGTTCCGGCATCTGGGATAGACCGCACGGAGAAAAATTTCCTGAACAGGTCGATGGAGAAGCGGACTCCTTCAAACCGCAGGTAAGAGATGAAAGCAAAGATGGAGGCTATTGAATTCGGCGGAAGTTGTCCGGGAACAATTCCGTAATGGTCAAAGATGGTAATGACTTCAAGCCGGAGAGGAAACTTGAAGCCATTATCGAAATGGTTGATGGGGATGGCGATCTGTGAAGAGGTCAATGAGTTGATTCACTCATCATGTAAGGGAAGCCGCGCGAGTAGATGGCTACCCACCATATGCTTCTCAACAAAATCATCCAGTTCGGCCTGTGTTAGGCGGCATTCTTTATGGTCGGTCGAATGAAATGCTGAAGCTGCATCAGTCCGGACGGCTGCCATCTTTTCAGACCACTTCGACATGATCTTATCCCACACCATGAATACTGTGAGAATGACTCTGAAATCCTACTACTTATAGACTTTAATGACCTACAAATAGCAAAATCGGGTCGTGGCTAACTATCGCAAACCGTGCGGCCAGCAACCTGCATCATCATAATATCGTACAACAGAAAAACCGCAAGCATACAACACAAGTTGTGCGACCTGCCAAACAGCTCAGACAATATTCTAGAAATTCAAAGACAGAGATCGCAAGTATTCAATACAAAGCAGCACGGATTATACAAATATCCAAAGGCATCAAAGTATAAATATCATCGAACAAGCATCCAATAACCTCAGCCAGTTTGAAGAAGAAGTGAATTCATTTGACTTACACTGCGATGAAGGTGGTTGATTGTACTATGAAGCTGCGCGACATCCCGCTCTACCCGCGAAGCAGGAATCATATGAGCAGGAGGTACCACAGCGGCCTCTTAAATCATAGGATTGGCCGCCCTGACCAGTGGAGGAATTGAGGTCGCCCCAGCAATTAGGCAGCTCGACAATCGCGGCCTTTCATCACTAGCGTTAACGGGTCGCCGGTTTCCGCCGACTTTCCTAGTCAAATGTAAATACTTCTCTCGATAGTATTTGCAGTCATCTTCAAGCTTCAGGACCGCCTTCTTCTCTTTGTTGAGCCGCGCGGTCAGGACGGTGTTTTGTTCTTGCAGCATCTTCTCTTTTTCCAGTCGCGCCTTCTTCTCGACCTCTAGCGCAGCCCGCGCAACCTCAGCCTGGTCGTCAAGGTCCTTCACCTTTTCTTTCAAGATATTAAGGAGAGCCTTGAAATCAGTTAGCCCCCCTCGTCGGTATTCAAGTTTACTGGAAGACTTGGCACTAGTGGAGGCAGTGGAGGAAGATAAGCCGTCAGATCGCCCGACTTCATGACTTGATCCAGATTATCTAAAATAAAGAAAGCTTGGTTAGCACAGTCGGAAGAAAATATATAATACAATATGAAATACTACAAGATTAATGCCTGAATGCACAGGCCGCCTCGACTGCTCGGGATCCATTTTTTGGCACTGCACCCTCCAAAATCGTTCATTCTGCCTTCGTTTGATGGCAGAAGTCTGAACCGCGGATAGGAAATAACTTGGTAGAGGATTCAACATCAAGAAATTTTTTCGAGGCCGCATTCTAAAGAAGCGGAGAGGATGATAACCCGCATCACGTTTACCTTTTGCCAGGGGGTCTGACGGTCGCGGCTTGTCAAAAGATCGCCTCAGCTCCTCGGCCTTTATCTTCATTAATTTCATCCCGCTTTCTTCAAATGCATCCTTTATCGGTGTGACTTCATATGGTACAGCCGCATCCTTAACAGGATGGCCGGTTTCTCTTGTGATCGCGGGGGTGTCCAGCAGCTTGTCCTGCCTCTCCAAGGCCTCCATATCCTTCAAGATATCGCTAACTATTATGCTAGCCGCAGAGTCGGGAGGCAACTCGTCCGACTTGTCTGAAGGAGTGACCTGTCCCTAAGAAACCTCCTTCTCGCGCGACTTATTTTGGAGGCTAGCTGCGATTGATCTCTTGGAAGCTGCTTGGTTCTTAGCCTTCAACCTCTTGGCTTTCCTTGTTATTCTCTCCGCCGTTATTTCGGCTCTCTTTCTTTTCTTTACAGACTCCGGGTCAGCCTGTTGAGTCGGGCTGGAATTATCTTCAATATTTTTGATCGGGCGGCTTGCCAGAGTCAACTACCCCCTCTCCCTCATCCACTTTCAGATGAATAACTCCCGAGGGAGAAAACTGTATGTCAAAAGAACCGCCACCTGCGGTCTTCGAAGGGGCAGCATCAGAGCCCTCCTTGCTAGAAGGAGCGGGTAGATCAGAAGGGGCAGACAAATTGATCAAAGGAGGATTGGAAGAACCCACTTTAGGCTTAGCGGTATTCATATCGGTGTCTGGAGAGTCTTACTTGACAAATTTTTCTGTAATGGCTTTTGAAGCAATCCGCTCGGTCTCCTCAGACCGGCGAACCTTCTTTTTCTTGCGGTCAGCTTCCTTGCCCTCGTGGACTACAATCTTAGACATAAGATCAGCCATTCAGATCAAAGGTCTGACGACTTGAAGAAATCTAACCGCTAGTGGTGAGTAGTGCCCCGTGGTTTCAGAAGAATTATATTGGGTGGAGAGCTTTCAGAGCATTTTATAGATTTCGGAACAAACCGGGCGCGATCTCCGGCTAGAACTTCTATTTTCGAAATTTCCTCGAGATTTGAAAATATGTGGGGATTGTGTTTACCCAGGAGACCGTTATCGATATAGTAGTCCATTCAGACCAGGTGGTCTTCTATATTAACCTCCTGGATCTATTTTCGGTTACTTGCATGAGTCCCTCGGTTCATCAGGACAAGCCGAGCGGTCTATACAACGCAGACCGCCATCAGGAAAGGCTACAATCAGGACCAAGTTCAGAAGGCAAATCGCGGTCTCATATCAGAGACCTCCCGAGTCGCTTCTCTAGTCTGATCACAACACATCTCAACCCCGGTCGATACAGATTGGAGCTCAAGCTGCCAAGTTGTGTGGCTTCCCTCTTTTTTCCCTTCTTTATCATGTCACCTCCTGCCCGATTCTCCTATATCCAGGCAGGCGGTTATTTTATCTCTGCCTATTTGGGCAGGCCCCCGAGCCTATAAATAGGGGGGCGATGTTCCCAAGACACGCACATACGAAACCTAGAGCTCGCCTATTAGAGATGCAGTCTCAAGTTCATTGTCTTGCGGTTTGTTGTCTGGCCGACTTCTTTCCTGCTTTGCCATGTAACCCGCTGTAAAACACTTATTAAATCAAGGGAAAGCCCATCACAAGAGTGGCATTCGCCGTGACGGGCGAAGTCCGGTCTCGACTGCTGCTAGCGATCTAATTTCTCCGAGTGAATAGTAACTGATAGCTCGCGGCCTACTCTTTTCCTTCGATTTCCTAGTGTCGATCGTGGGGGTGCAATTTCAGCATCAACATTATCGATGCATCCATCAAGTTGAAGACTTGGACTTGAACTTCGTCTTCTGCATCAACTTGAAGTCGAAGTTGTGTCGACTTCTGAGATGGCTTCACCAGGCTCTTCCTTCTGGGTTGAGTTCATTTCAACGTTGCGTCGACTTCACTTGATACTTCGACATGCAGCCTGAGTTACTTCGACTTTTAGTCAATGTTGCGTCGTCTTCTAGTTGAGGTTGCATCGACTTCTATTCGACACAACCTTAACTCAGCTATATTTTGTGCTCATTTTGACATGGTCTTGACACTCTAATGTGAGTGAGATATCCTAGGACATCTTATGACCAAATTACCCTTTCTATACAATGTGGGTAATTCATCCTACTGATGAAATCACATTTATATAATTTGTTTAGATAAATCAAAGTTTCTACCATTTTGCTCCCAGAACACCCAATCTATCATCCTTTAGTATGTGGCTACCGCATTTCTCAACCCAAAGGGAATCATTTTATAGCAATAGCACTCGTCGTCCGTGATGAAGGAAATGCCCTTAACATCCGGCAGGTGTATTCGGACTTGATGGTATCCTGAAAAGGCGTCTAAGAAACTCATCACAGGGAAACTTACGGCTGAGTCTACCAGCGCATCAATTCGAGGCAATGGATAACAATATTTGGGGCATGCTTTATTAAATAAAGAAAAGTCAATACACATCTTACACCTTCCATCTCATTTCTTCACCATCACAACATTGGAGACTCAGCCTGGGTACTGGATCTCTGATACAAGGCCTGCCTTCAGCTACTTATCCACTTCTTCTTGGATGGTTCCAGACAGAGTAGTTGCCACAACTCTCTTCTTTTGGCGGATGGGGCAGACACTGTGGTCGAGGTTGAGGTAATGACACACCACGTCCGCATCGATCCCCAGAATGTTCGCAGCGCTCCATGCAAAGATGTCGATGTTCTGCTGGATGCACTCGCGGACCTCCTCCTGCTCCTCTTCACTTACTCCCTGCTAACCTGCACTTTCACCAGCCTCCCATCCGTGGTTATGACCTCCTTCATCTCTATTTCTTTTGCAGCCTCCAGCCTGGCCTGCCCCTACACCACTTTGTCCACCTCCCCTGCTTCTGAAAGTGCATAGTGTGCCTCTGAGTATTCTCCAGAGGGGGGGGGGGGGTGAAAAGAGTTTTAAATCATTATACCCTAGTTATGCACACACAATAAAAATACTAAGTATTATGCAATCATCAACACCAAAAGTAGAATAAAGTAATCACAAGAATTATAAAACAGAAAAGCAGTAAAGTAGACATCACAAAAATTCAATGCAGAAGACCAGAATTTTATAGTGGTTCCCCAAAATGTGGGTAGTCCGCTCTCCTACCTCCCTAGTAGGATTGCACTAATAACTATGCCAGAGTCCTTTGATAAGAAGACTCCCAGAACCACTGAGTCTTTTGAGAAGGAGACTCTTAGAACCACGGAGTCATTTGATAAAGAGACTTATAAAACCACCAAGTCTTTTGATAAGGAGACTCTTAGAACCACTGAATCCTTTGTAAGAGGGATTCTTAAAATTCTTTTACAGTTGGAGAATGAGAACAGCAGAATGAGAAGAAAGAAGAGAAAAGGATTCTTCAGTAAGAATACTTCAGAAGCTGTCTCTTTGAATGATGTAGCTTCTGTTTATCTCAGGATCTGAATATTATGAACACTTGCATATGATAGTGATGATTGCAAGGGTTATAAGCTTGATCCCGATTCTCTGCACTTTTGTAGACTTGTTGCTATGTGATGTAGAAGAAGAAGCAGCATTGTTGTTATGATTTTTTGTTGTGCAGAGGAGTTGTTCTTCTGTTCTATTTTAGGGTTGGTGGAGGAAGAAAGAGAAGCCCTATTTCGACTGACAGAAAATATAAGATCAGTTGTTCTCATTTGTTTTCTTTCTTTCTCAGCATATTTATTCTCTATCATTTGAGTTTGAATTTCTTTCTTCTTCTGGACTGTCTTTAGTGTACAACCCTATATTCGCCGAGTGGGTCCCCAGGACCCAGCGTGTCATTAGGCCCAATATTTTATAGGAAGCACTCCCCCAAGCAAGAGGGGCAGGAGAGCTTTTGGGTGGGCTCAAGGCCGAGGAGCGCGGGTCATGCTTTCGAATGGTGAGACCAAAGAGAGGCGAGTGTGGAGGCGGTGTGCCCCCACTCGCCCGGCCCCAAAGGGGGCGAGTGGGGAGGCGGCCTGCCCCCACTCGCTCGATTCCAAGTTGGCGAGTGGGGAGGCGGCCTGCCCCCACTCACCCGGCTCCAAGAGGGCGAGTGGGGAGGCGGCATGCCCCCACCCGCCCAGCTCTAAGGGGGAGTGTGGGGAGGCGGCCTGCACCCACTCGCCCGACTCCAAGGGGGCAAGTGGGGAGGCGGCCTGCCCCAACTCGCCCGGCTCCAAGGGGGCTAGTGGGGAGGCGGCCTGCCCCCACTCGCCCAACTCCAAGGGGGTGAGTGGGGAGGCGGGCTGCCCCCACTCGCCCGGCTCCAGGGGGGCTTGGAGCGAGTGGGGAGGCGGCCTGCCCCCACTCGCCCGTCTCCAAAGGGGGCGAGTGGGGAAGCGGCTTGCCCCCACCCGCCCAGCTCTAAGGGGGGGGGGGGGGGGGGGGGGGGGAATGGGGAGGCGGCCTGCCCCCACTCGCCCAGCTCCAAGGGGGGCGAGTGGTGAGGCGGCCTGACCCCACTCGCCCAGCTCTAGGGGGCGAGTGGGGAGGCGGCATGCCCCCACTCGCCCAGCTCCAAGGGGGCGAGTGAGGAGGCTTGCCCCCACTCGCCAAACTCTAAGGGGGCGAGTGGGGAGGCAACCTGCCCCAAATCGCCTGGCTCCAAGGGGGCGGGTGGTGTGGTGGCCTGCCCCCACTCGCCCGACGGCTTGCCCCTACTCGCCCATATCCAAAGGGGGGCGGGGGGGGAGGGGGGGGGGGTGTGGGATACATGCACAAATTTACCAGGATTCCATGACGGTCTGCGTATAACATCTCAGAACAGCGGGATTTGGCTGTTAGCAGGCCAAACCTGGGGGCATGTTTGTAATCTCTTAGGCCAAAATCTGTTTATTGGCAGAACAAGCTCAGAAATCTATAAATAGGACCGAGGGGGCACCTTTGGGAGGACAGACTTCACTTTCGGCCACTCTCTCCCTATGTTTCTTTGCTGGGGGAAGAGTGCCTCCAAAAGTGCACAAGCTCGGCATTGGCTTGGGACGGGAAGCACTCTAAGATCTTTTGGGTGTGTGGTGGGACCTCCTCGCCGAGCCCTCAGTCCTGTTCCTAGTTTCCTAAGCTTTCAGTCTAGCGCTCTCCCTTGAGAGAAGTAAGTGTGAGGTCACCCCTTTTATTGGGACCCCAAACTACACAAGAGACCAAGTTTTGGTATAAACATTAGGGTGCGGTGAGCGTGGAGAGTGACCAACACTGAAAGTCTCAAGTTGAGCTCCATGGCTAAAGATGGAGGAGGTGGATCCGACCCAGGACACTCGCAGCAGCTGGCGGCTCTGGTGACGGTGGAGATGCTGGCAGATCTCCAAAGGGAGAAGCTTGAGACCATCCATTTCGCATTCGCATCGGTGCGGGGCAGTTTCGCAGCCACAGCCTCCTAGGCGGTTCTGCCATCAAGGGTCAGCAAGAACGCCCCGGGGGACATGGCAAGCGAGGAGGCATACGCCGAGGTTCCACAGTAAGATCTCGCGGGGCGAGTGTTCTTCTCCAACCTGGCGAGTGAGATACCGGCAAGTGCTGGCCCGATGAGTGATGGCCCGGCGAGTTCACGTCAAGTCAGGGACCTCGCTTGAAGGGTCGAGCAGGCAAGAGTGACTGGTGGAGGAAGCCCATTCTGTGAGCTGGTGCTCTTGGCACCACTCCCAGAAGGGTTCAGGGGGCCAGAGATGTCATACTACACGGGCAAGGATGACCCTGTCTAGCACTTGAAGTGGTTCGAGGACATGGTCTCCATCAGGCCCATGTCGGACGCTTTCAAGTGCTGACTCTTTGTGACCACTTTGAAGGAGAAGGCCCGGGACTGGTTTCACCAGCTGTCTATGGGATCGATCTACGCCTTCGAGGACCTGCGCCATAGCCTTTTTCTTCACTTCTCGACCTCGAAGAAGAGGAAGAAGGATGTCGAGGCGCTCTTCAAGATCAAGCAGGGGCCATGGGATTCGTTGCCCCATTATGTGGACAGATTCTAGGAGGAAGTCCTGCTCATCCAGGAGGTGCCCGGGTTCACCCTCCAGCTTTCCTTTATAGAAGGTTTGCGGGAGGGTTTCTTCAAAATGGACCTCAAGAGGAGGGCTCCTTTGTCCTTTGATGAATTGATGGAAAGGGCGGCAGAGGAGATCGAAGGGGAGGCGGCCAACCCGGAGTTCACGAAAAGATTGGCGAAGCTGGGTGAGTCGAAGACGAGACCACAAGAGGTCAGGAAAAGGGATGAGTCGAGAGCTCCGGAGCCAGGGATGAGGCAGGGCCCAAGACCACTCCTCCTCCCGCCTCAGCACACTATGGAGATTGGCTGGGGAAGAAGGAGGAGAGCCAGAAAAGCAGAAAGAAGAGGAAGAGGAGGGGATATGGTGGCGTTACCCTACTGTGACTTCCACCAAGAGGAAGGTCATGTGACGTCCGCCTGCCCAGAGTTTTTGGAAATAAGGGGGACAAGGGATCCGATGCAGCAACAGCAACAACCGGTGGGGATCGAGGAGGACCATGCCTGGAAGTGGGAGACGAAGAAGGGATGTCCCGAGCTAAGCGGTGATGACAAAGAACTTTTCTACCCTTAAGTCCATGTAGTACACTGGTTTACTTTCAAGCTTAGTTTTTCTTGCATTTAATAAGTTAACTAATGTGATGGAAGGTTTCAAAAGTACTTAGCCCCGATGTTGGGCCGCTGACCAGGCTCTCACCAAGCTGGTAGGGTTGAGGATCGCCTGGTGGCAGGAAGGTTTCAAAAGTACCTAGCCCTGATGCTGGCCCACTGACCAGGCTCCCACCAAGCTGGCGGGGCCGAGGATCGCTCAGTGGAAGGAAGGTTTCAAAAGTACCTAGCCCCGATGTTGGCCTGCTGATCAGGCTCCCACCAAGCTGACAGGGCCGAGGATCGCTCTATTGCAGGATGGTTTCAAAAGTACTTAGCTCCGATGCTGGACTGCTGACCAGGCTGCCTCCAAGATGGCAGGGCCGAGGATCGCTCGGGGGTAGGAAGGTTTCAAAAATTACTTAGCCCCGATGATGGCCCACTGACCAGGCTCCCACCAAGCTGGTGATGCATAAAAATGCGTCGCAGTTATAAAAATACTTGACGTGCAAAATTATAACTACAAATGATAACGGCAAGTGTACCGTATCGAGTGAAGTATATGATCTCGCAAGATCAAGGTCGTATTAGACTCGGGTCATGTTAAGTACTTTTTCTTCGAGTGAATGTTTATTATTTTACCGATAGAAGAATAGGGTTGGGCTTATGTAATTTAATTTTACTAATTAATAAAAACTAGCGCATGACTTTCGAATCACCTTAGACTAAGCAAAAGAAATGTGTAGTAGAAATCGATCTCGTGTTAAAGTGGCCTTGACCGCGGAGGTTCCAAAAGCATGAGTGCTCCTCTCTCGAGGGTTGGCTCAACTAAGCTTAAGTTGCACACGACCGAACTCTCGTTCTATAATCAAGTGGCTTAAGACTTGCTTTAAGAGAAGGACCTCACTGGGGTGTTAATCCCGTCCGGAAGAGTTACGTATGTCCTCTCTCGAGGGGTACGTTCGACTCTCTTTACCAATGACCGATCCATCTTAAGGGCCTCTCAGCCGTCAAAAGATGAAAACCGTTACTAGAACGAGTTGGCCACGGTAAATCGTAAGCATTTTAACACTAAGAACAAAATTCTAAAACACAAAAAGAGATTGCAGCATCCTTGGATCATCTAAGTCGAGCACAAAAGTTATTAGTTGCTCATGATCACGTAGGAATCATAAGAAGAGGAGGAAGAAAACATAGCGAAAAAGCGGGGAAATTAGAGACTAAAAATTACGATTTTATTAGTGTCAATTGTAAAAAGAAGAATACATAAAATTGAGATTACAAGAGAAACTACAAGCTTTGAATTGAAATAGCTACCATCATAAGAAATAAAGGAGGAGTATAATAACTACTAGAAACATGAAAATAGTATAAGAAAATGAAATTCTAATCCTAATAATTCGTCCCTGGAGATCTGGAGAAGCTCCCTTTAAATAGGCGGAAATTTGATGTTACACGCCCTTCGTCACGCCCGTGACCAAGGGCGTGTAAGGAGCGTGATCGATGCTGGTGCGGAGAGGGCACGTTATGGCCTCAATGCAGGCGTTTCGGACGCGTCACGCCCTAGGTCACGCCCGTGACCTGGGGCGTGTAATCTTGAAATAGTGCTGCTGGCGGCAAACTCTGGCGGGAAGAAGTTCGGGGCGAGTCACGCTCGTGACTGGAGGTCACGCCCGTGACCGAGGGCGTGTAACTTTAAATGACGCGGCGGCTCGATCTGGATGCTGGTGGCGTGGTCCCGGCCGTGACTTGGATGTCACGCCCTTGGTCACGCCCGTGACCTGGGGCGTGTACTTGGCGAATCTTCACGGAATGGGCCCAAAGTGGCGGCAGCAGGTCTGGAACACATCTTAGGCTGACACGCCCTTGGTCACGCCGTGACCTTGGCCGTGTACTTGACATTTTTACTCAAAGTGCCCAGAAAACCTGCAAAACATAAAATAAACTTAAATTAGTTGAAGAAATTAAAAAGGAACAGATTAAATAAGAAAATACATATAATTTATATAAATTCAATTTAAAACTATATTAAAATAATACTAAAAGATGAGTACAAAAAGTACTCATCAAACACCCCCATACTTGAGATTTTGCTATTCCAGAGCAAAAGAGTGAGGAAAGAATTACAAGACATCGATATTATTTCTAATTAACTAAAATTTTATTAAACCATGAATAAGTCAAAGGCAAATTTTAGGAATTCAAGAATTAAGTCATAAGTTATGTTGATAATTTAAAAAGAGAAATTTGTTTAGCTAACTACTTCTCAAGATAACTATTTAGCATTCAAAATTATAGAAATTTTCAAACAAAATTAGATTGAAATTATAAACACTCTAACATAAAAGAAGCTTAAGGAAAAGACACCTACTAAAATACTGCTCTCTTAATAATTTAGTTTAGGACTAGAAACAATGAAATTGGCTAGGGATGGGTTTGAACGAAATGGCAAATGAAGAGCTCTTGAATAGAGGTGATGAATTTTACCCTCTCGCCTCATTTGAATACGAAATTGTATATGTTTAGGAAAATAATGAATTTTATCCTCTTATTTTCCATGCCATATAATCTTTTAACAATTCTCTTCAATCAAAAACCCAAAATGTATATGTTTTAGATGTAATGAATTTTATCCTCTTACATCATGACATATAATCTTTTAAATGATTTTGGGTGCATATGTTTTAGGAAATAATGAATTTTATCCTCTTATTTCCATGACATATGATCTTTTTCTACATTTTTTTTTATTTGCCAACAAAGGGTGAGGGGGAAGAAATACTTCTAGTTTATAAATTAAACTATTTTGAGAGCAACTTTTTAGTGGAATGAGATTTCCTAAGATCTTAAAGTTAAAAGTGAATATAACAAAAAAAATCTAAAGATGTTTAGCCAATTTACCACAAAGTGAAGCTATTTAAAATTAAATGGAGAAGTAGTGCTAATTTAACTCTCTAATCAAATAAAATAATTAGCTAAATTAAAAAGGTAGGAATTCTTATAATCCTACCTCAAACTAAATTTCTAGAACATTAAAAACAACAAGGATAGGCGTATTTATTATTTTTTTATTATTTCTTGGACTTCCCAAGGGCTACCCGGTGAAGGGTTCGCAAGGTACTAGGAGTTGTGATGGGAATTCAAGCCCAAAGCGCCCTTTTCAAGAAATTAGATTTTTATAAGTTATATATATATATATATATATATATATTTTCAAATAAAAAATACAAGAAAAGCTAAGCTACACCCCCATACTTAAAATTAAACATTGTCCCCAATGTTTAAAACTAAGTATGAAGAACACTTGAAAATATCTTTTTGTAAAACTGAAATTAAAGATAAGCAAGGGGTGCCTCCCAAGAGCGCTTTCTTTTTCCCGTCTTTAAGCTAGACGGTTAGTGTTAGCTAAAAGGAAAATAGAATTTAAGGTGCACGGGCAACTCCCTGAATATGCGTTGCGGGAATTTGGATGTGATCCGTTGCCCGGCGACTCCTCCACTTGCTATTTGATTCTCCCTGTTGCTTTTAGGTTGAGAGTGTAAATTCGAATCACCTATCCATACCTGAGGTGATTTGAATTTTTGTAGATGAGCGGCAAATGGGTCCACGATGACGTTTAGTTGCGACGGCTCATGCTCTACATGAAAATCATTAGGAATTGAAGAATCAAAAGCAAAGGGGTCAGAAACAATTTCACGAGGAGTCACTTGTGAAAGAAAAAGATTAAAATCCGATTGTTCGTTAAAAATAAAGGTTTTCTCCCCTAAAATAATCGTTATGTCAAAACGCATAGAATCATCATTTTCATTTATTTCATTTTCAAAAATAGGTGGCGTTAGCGAATTATCATGAAAATGCGACAAATTTTGACTTAACGAATTTTCTAAAATCTGGGAGGGAGGAGAAATTAGGGAATCAAAATTTTTAGGAGATGAAATTTCTTCATCGCCACGAAGACTATCCGGGTGGCCTGCCCACCATGAATAATCCACGTTGGTGAGTGATAAAGAATCACCAGCGTTATCTGGATTATAAAAAGTATTTTTCTTATAATAATTATTTTCCTCATGAAAATTATTAGAATAAAAATCATGAAAATTATTTTCATAAGATTCATGAGAATTACCTTTATTAAAATTAAAAATATTTTCATAAGAAAAATTTTGAGAATTTAAATTATAGCTAGAATTCTCGTAAGAGTTAGAAAATTATTTTCATAAGGATCATAGAAATTATTTTGAGAAAAATTATTTCCATAATTAGAATAAAAATTATTTTCACTATTAAAATTTTGAGAATTTTGAAAATTAGAATTATTAGCGTTAGGAAAATTATTCTCGTAGAAATTTGAAAAATTGTTTTCACAAAAATTACTTTTATAGGAAAAATTATTTTGATAATTGTTATGAAAACTATTTTCGTTATTAAAATTTTGAGAATTTTGCGAAGAATGTTCCCTAATAACATTATTTATCCTAACCGCGGCTTCTAAATCATTGATTTTATCTTGAAGCGTGTTAATAGAAGCAGAAAGTTCTAAGACATTATTAGCATTCTCAAGCGTGCCGGATAGCCAAAACATTTTTTTTTTGAAAAACAAACGGATTTTAAATGAATGGAATTGAAATAAAAATAAGAAAATATATATTTTTTTCTTTTCTTTTAAAAGCGGATTAATATTAGTCTTGGACTTCCCGAGGATTACCCGGTAAAGGGTTCGCAGCGGTACTAGGAGATGTGATGGGATGAAAGCCCAAATCTCCCTTTCCAAGAATTTTGGTTGCGCTTTTAATTGAAAATAAATTTTTTTTCTTATATTTAAAATAAAAAAAATGATAAAATTAATAAAATTCACTCTTTTCAAAATATCAACAAATTTCCCCGGCAACAGCGCCAAAAACTTGATGCATAAAAATGCGTCGCAGTTATAAAAATACTTAACGTGCAAAATTATAACAACAAACGATAACGGCAAGTGTACCGTATCGAGTGAAGTATAGGATCTCGCAAGATCAAGGTCGTATTAGACTCGGGTCATGTTAAGTACTTCTACTTTGGGTGAATGTTTATTATTTTACCGATAGAAGAATAGGGTTGGGTTTATGTAATTTAATTTTACTAATTAATAAAAACTAGCGCACGACTTTCGAATCACCTTAGACTAAGCAAAAGAAATGTGTAGTAGAAATCGATCTCGTGTTAAAGTGGCCTTGACCGCGGAGGTTCCAAAAGCATAAGTGCTCCTCTCTCGAGGGTTGGCTCAACTAAGCTTAAGTTGCACACGACCGAACTCTCGTTCTATAATCAAGTGGCTTAAGACTTGCTTTAAGAGAAGGACCTCACTAGGGTGTTAATCCCGTCCGGAAGAGTTACGTATGTCCTCTCTCGAGGGGTACGTTCGACTCTCTTTACCAATGACCGATCCGTCTTAAGGGCCTCTCAGCCATCAAAAGACGAAAACCGTTACTAGAACAAGTTGGCCACGGTAAATCGTAAGCGTTTTAACACTAAGAACAAAATTCTAAAACACAAAAAGAGATTGCATCATCCTTGGATCATCTAAGCCGAGCACAAAAGTTATTAGTTGCTCATGATCACGTAGGAATCATAAGAAGAGGAGGAAGAAAACATATCGAAAAAGCGGAGAAATTAGAGACTAAAAATTACGATTTTATTAGTGTCAATTGTAAAAAGAAGAATACATAAAATTGAGATTACAAGGGAAACTACAAGCTTTGAATTGAAATAGCTACCATCATAAGAAATAAAGGAGGAGCATAAGAACTACTAGAAACATGAAAATAGTACAAGAAAATGAAATTCTAATCCTAATAATTCGTCCCTAGAGATCTGGAGAAGCTCCCTTTAAATAGGCGGAAATTTGATGTTACACGCCCTTGGTCATGCCCGTGACCAAGGGCGTGTAAGGAGCATGATCGATGCTGGTGCGGAGAGGGCGCATTATGGCTTCAATGCAGGCGTTTCGGACGCATCACGCCCTAGGTCACGCCCGTGACCTGGGGGTGTAATCTTGAAATAGTGCTGCTGGAGGGAAACTCTGGCGGGAAGAAGTTCGGGGCGAGTCACGCCCATGACTGGAGGTCACGCCCTCGGTCACGCCCGTGACCGAGGGCGTATAACTTTAAATGACGCGGCGGCTCGATCTGGATGCTGGTGGTGTGGTCCCGGCCGTGACTTGGATGTCACGCCCTTGGTCACGCCCGTGACCTGGGGCGTGTACTTGGCGAATCTTCACGGAATGGGCCCGAAGTGGCGGCAGCAGGTCTGGAACACATCTAAGGCTGACACGCCCTTAGTAACACCGTGACCTTGACCGTGTACTTGACATTTTTACTAAAGTGCCCAGAAAACTTGCAAAACATAAAATAAGCTTAAATTAGTTGAAGAAATTAAAAAGGAACAGATTAAATAAGAAAATACATATAATTTATATAAATTCAATTTAAAACTATATTAAAATAATACTAAAAGATGAGTACAAAAAGTACTCATCAGCTGGCAGGGTCGAGGATCGCTCGATGGCAGGAAGGTTTCAAAAGTACTTAGCCCCGATGCTGGCCCGCTGACCAGGCTCCCACCAAGCTGGCAGGGCTGAGGATCGCTCGGGGGCAGGAAGGTTTCAAAAACTACTTAGCCCCGATGCTGGCACGCTGACCAGGCTCCCACCAATCTAGCAGGGTCGAGGATCGCTCGGTGGTAGGGAGGTTTCAAAAGTACTTAGCCCCGATGCTGGCCCGCTGACCAGGCTCCCACCAAGCTGGTAGGGCTGAGGATCATTCGGTGATAGGAAGGTTTCAAAAAGTACTTAGCCCCGAAGCTGGCCCGCTGACCAGGCTCCCACCAAACTGGTAGGGCCGAGGATCGCCCGGTGGCAGGAAGGTTTCAAAAGGTACTTAGCCCCAATTCTAGTTCCACTGACCGGGCTCTCGCTAGCCGGCAAGGCAGGTTGACCTCTTAAGGAGGCTATGGAATTTTTTGCCCCAAAATGGTTCTATACTGGGCACTCACTAGCCAGTTGGGTGAGCAAACCACTCGGGTGATGGCTCGAGGTAGACATTTCAGAAAGAAATCCCTAAGTCTTTTCTCCACCTCCGGCTGAGCGGGGCTCTCGGGAGATGCGGAGGCTAATCAACTCCACTCAGCGGCACTTGCCGAATATGCAGGGTTGGACTTTTCTTTCTGAGCGTACGACCCGCTCGCAAAGAGCGGAGATTGTGTATAACCCCGTATTCGCCGAGTGGGTCCCCGAGACCCGGCATATCATTAGGCCCAATATTTTCTTGGAAGCACTCCCCTAGACAAGAGGGGCGGGAGAGCTTTTGGGTGGGCTCAAGGCCGAGGAGCGCGGTTCATGCTTTTGAAGGGTGAGACCAAAAGGCGCGAGTGGGGAGGGGGCCTGCCCCCACTCGCCCGGCCCCAAAGGGAGCGAGTGGGGAGGCGGCCTGCCCCCACTCGCCCAGTTCCAAATTGGCGAGTGGGGAGGCAGCCTGCCCCCACTCGCCCGACTCCAAGGGGGTGAGTGGGGAGGAGGCCTGCCCCCATTCGCCCGGCTCCAAGGGGGCGAGTGGGGAGGCGGCCTGCCCCCAATTGCCTAGTTCCAAGGGGGCGAGTGGGGAGGTGGCCTGCCCCCACTCGCCCAGCTCCAAGGGGGCGAGTGGGGAGGCGGCCTGCCCCCACTCGCCCGGCTCCAGGGGGCTTGGAGCGAGTGGGGAGGCGGTCTGCCCACACTCGCCTGGCCCCAAAGGGGGCGAGTGGGGAAGTGGCCTGCCCCCACTCACCTAGATCCAAGGGGGCGAGTGGGGAGGAGACCTGCCCCCACTCGCCCAGCTCCAAGGGGGGCGAGTGGGGAGGCGGCCTGCCCCCACTCGCCTGACTCCAGGGGGGCTTGGAGCGAGTGAGGAAGCAGCCTGCCCCAACTCACCCAGCTCCAAGGGGGCGAGTGAGGAGGTGGCCTGCCCCCACTCGCCCATCTCCAAGGGGGGGGGGCGAGTGGTGAGGCTTCCTGCCCCCACTCGCCCGGCTCCAGGGCAGCTTGGAGCGAGTGTGGAGGCGACCTGCCCCCACTCGCCTGGCCCCAAAGGGGGCGAGTGGGGAAGCAGCCTGTCCCCACATGCCCAGCGCTAATGGGGCGTGTGGGGAGGCGGCCTGCCCCCACTCGACCAGCTCCAAAGGGGGAAAGTGGGGAGGCGACCTGCCCCCACTCGGCCGACTCCAAGGGGCAAGTGGGGAGGCGACCTGCCCCCACTCGCCCAGCTCCAAGGTGGAGAGTGAGGAAGCCTGCCCCCACTCGCCCGGCTCCAAGGGGGCGAGTGGGGAGGCCGCCTGTCCCCACTCGCCCGACCTCCTGCCCCCACTCGCACAGCTCCAAAGGCGGGGGGGGGGGGGGGGGGGGGGGGGGTCTGCTACAGGGACAAATTTACCAAGATGCTCTGATGGTCTGTGTATAACATCTCAGAACAGTGGGATTTGGTTGTTAGTAGGCCAAACCTGGGGGCATTTTTGTAATCTCTTAGGACAGAATCTGGTTATTTGCAGACCAAGCTCAGAAATCTATAAATAGGATCGAGGGCGGGGGGGGGGGGCACCTTTGGGAGGACATACTTCACTTTCGGCCACTCTCTCCCTAGGTTTCTTTGTTGGGGGAAGAGTGCCTCTAAAGGTGCCCAAGCTCAGTATTGTCTTGGGAGGGGATGCGCTCTAAGATCTTCCGGGTGTGTGGTGGGACCTCCTCGCTGATCCCTCGGTCCTGTTCCTAGTTTCCTAAGCTTTCTGTCTAGCACTCTCCCTTGAGAGAAGTAAGTGTGAGGTTACCCCTTTTTTGGGACCCCAAACTCCACAAGAAACCAAGTTTTGGTTTCAACATTTAGAAGGAATGTCCATTGGACAATTGAAGTTTCCTTCTATTTTTGTTCTCGACCCGTTTATCTGATTTGAATAAACTTCCAAGAATGTTTTTGCTGCATTTCTGGAATACTCCATTCCATTCATGTCAATAAACAAGCCTTTGGAGAACAGTCTTTATCTTTGTAGACCTTCTGAAAAGGTATTACGAAAGACAACAGAAAACCTTGTATTTCTGACTATACTCAACACTTCGTCGACTTCATCTTTCGTCATATCGACGCACCTTTGAGTTCTTATAGAAGTAGCTTTGAATTCCTTCTTATCTCTGGCTGAACTCAGAAGTCGACGTCGTGTTGCGTTATTATCGATGTATCTGTCGAGTTGAAGACTTGAATTTGAACTTTGTCTTCTGCATTGAATTGATGTCAAAGTTGCGTCGGCTTCTCATATTGCTTCGACTGACTCTGTCTTCTACACCGAATTGAAGTCCAAGTTGCGTCGACTTCTGAGATGTCTTTGACAGGATCTTCCTTTTGCATCGAGTTCCTTTCGACATTGCGTCTACTTTTATTGATATTTCGACAAGCTGATTGAGTTACTTTGACTTTCAGTCAGAGTTACATCAACATCTAGTCGAAGTTGCATCAACTTCTATTTGACACAAGTTTTAACTTAACTGAAGTTGTGCTTCTCTCAGGCCTGGTCTTGACACATTAAGTGAATGTGATATCCTAGGACATCTAATGACCATTTTACCCTTTCTATACAATGTGGGTAATACAACCTAACTGATGAAATCACGTTAAGATAATTTGTTAGATAAATCAAAAAGGTTTTTCTCAACAACTTCCTCCTTCTAGGTGACGGTGTTGATGACCGTGACATAGCACTGCCTAGCCACCTTAGGGTCTCCCCTGACTCAGACCTGAACTCCTCTGATGTTATACTTTAAACGTTGATGAAAGAAGGAGGGAACACACCAGAATGTGTTGATGAGTGGTCAACTGAAGATGGCATTATAGCTGCTCAGAGCATCGACGATGATGAGCCGGCAGTTCTTGGATGTCCCCCCTCCCTAGAGTCACGAGGAGATCAACTCCTCCCTCCACCTCCTTCCTTTCTCCGTAGAATCTAAAGAGAGGTCCATCTGAGGCGTGTACACTCTTCACCTCCACCTTCATCTCATCAAAGGCTTTCTTGAAGATCACGTTGACAGAACTCCCATTATCCACGAGGATCCTAGAGACCGTGAAGTTCTCAATTACTGTTGGAATCACCAGCGCATCGTAGAATGGATCTTCATGCTCGGGTATGTCCTTGTTGGTGAAAGTGATCTTCTCCTCCTAGGGTGGGTTCTTGGAGATCGAGGCGATGCTCCGATGGTAGATGGCATTGAGGATCTCCTTTCGAGTGGCCTCAATACCTACCCCCTGTTGGATCTGTAGGCGCCCTTAGAGGGGGGGGGGGGGGGGTGAATAAGGGTTTTAAAAAACTTTTTATTATATTTAATTAGACTTGAAAACTTAGTAGATCGAAATAGTGAAAACCCCAAACAAATCAAGTGAAGTAAAATAAAGACATGATTTTATTAAATTGAAATATAAGATTACAAAACTTGATTTCTTTTGACGCTAGAAATTGAAGGCAAAAAGTTAAATGTCTTTTAGTTTTCTATCCCGACTTGTATCCCCACGAACCAGTGGCTTTAGCCTATCCTCCCAGGATACGGCCTCAAGCCGCTCTAGCCAATCCTCCCCTGGATATGGCCTTGAGCAACCCTTAAATCTACACCCCAGACCTAGTCGCCAACACGAGGCGAATTTCTGCCCTAAGTCCTACCCAGACCTAGTCGCCAACACGAGGCAAATTCACTACACGATTACAAGAGTAAAGAGATGAAATAAACTACAACAATATGAAAAACTCCCTCTAAGGAACTTCTGAAGTTAGGGATGAGAGATCGCTGTAGAATAAGCGTGGTTGAAGCGATCGTCAGTAGGATACAGCGTGAAGAAGTCCTCCTTCAGAAACTCTCAGAACTTTTGGTGGGAGATCAACTCTCGGCAGAATAGGGCTCTAGAATTTAGGCACTCAACCTCTCTCTAGCATGTGTGTTGAAAATGAGAGAAGATGGATCCTTTTATAAGAGAGCGAGCTAGCGTCAGCGCTATCGCTACCATCGGCACTAGGTTGGATTAGGAAATATTCTGTGCGTGCGTATCTTTCATTCCAAGGAAACCCTACAGAAATTCCTCTTGTGCATCGAGCTACCGCCTGCGCTAGCTGATGAGTCTCATTTATATACACATTGATGGACTCATCTGGGCCGTATTTGTAGTCGATGCACTACACTTTAGGAATGTTTTCGATTATATTTGTTATTCCTTGCTAGGTGCACTCTTAGGCCCGTTTTGGTGTGCATTTGCGCTCCTTGTTATTGGGGGTAAGCACATGGTGCTCCCCAATCCTTTTTCTGTGTTTATTTGGTGCTGGAGGTGTATTCCCAGCTGGTATGTCTTATGTGCAGGTGGCCGGATCGTCCCGTTTTCCCCCAAAGTTTATGTCTGTGAATATTGCACGGTCGTGCGTTTCCTTGACGCACGGACGGTTGCGATCGTGCATCTGTATCTGGGCAAAAAACGGACAATCTGAGTTTAGTCGTGCGCTTGTACGCACGGGCGAATTTGCCTGTGCGTAAGTAAAACGCACGGTCGACCTGTTTCCTCCTATTTTTAGTCGTTCTGAATTTACCCGTGCATTTTTACGCACAGGCGGATTTACCCATGCGCGAGTAAAACGCACAGGCTGCGCAGCGTCTCCCTCAAGTCAGAATTTATCAATTAATAACGCACGGTTCACGCATGGTCGTGCGTTAGGCCGTGCGTGACCATTTTTCTGCCTGATTATTATATAAAGCAGGATAAGCCGCAGTCAACGAGAGAGCTCTGCGGGGAGCGGGAAATCTGGTCCTTCCCGCCGTTTCTGAAGACTGAAGGCTTCTCCTTCACCTCCACCACTAAGGAGACCATTTTCTGGCAATTTCCACCACCATTCTTCCATTCGGGAGCGTTAGCAAGCATTCTCCACCAAGTTTTCAAGTATTCCTCGTCGTGGGAAGCCATAGAAGTGTTGTAGGTCGTTGGAGCGGTGACAGCCTCCATCAAGTCTGCACACCATCTGAGGGCCGAGCCCGGAGAGAGCCTGACAACCTCTCATTCCGGCCGAGAACCCAAGATGCGGTGACATCTTCCTATTGGTCCTCTCTAAACTTGATGCTTGTGTTTTCTTTGTGTTGTTGTAATGAACTATTGATTAGCTTAATGTCATAGATCTTTTATGATGTTCATGTGCAATGATGCGGTGGGAGAATAGCATTTTCCTTGTTGTGATTTTTTGAGTTCGTTGTGTGTGAAGCCCTAGCAATTGCTAGTGGTGATGCTTGGAGAAGAGGTGTGTGCGACCCTCACCCGTCACAGTTACTTTCTATCCACGCGCCTCCCGAAGCACGGCATCGCAGCCGTTGCATCCATCCCGCCTTGCGAAGCGGAGTTTTGACCCGCATCTCTCTTTTCTGCATTAGCTTAGGAGCCAAATCACAATGCCCTTGTTTTTACTTTATTCGCTCGTGTAACGATCGATTCACCACGCGTTTCGTTCACCAGAACCTGTATTCCTTGAGAGACGATATTCGGGGAAGCTATTCCCAATTTTATTACTTGACAGCGACCGGTGCACTTGCCGAATACGCATCAAGTTTTTGGCGCCATTGTCGGGGAGTGCAGGCGTGATGAGATTTTGGTTGTGAATCGATTGTTTTCGATTGGGTCTTTTATTCTTTTTAATTTACTCTTTTTCATGCTATTTTCTTCTTCTATATCATGTGGGCACATTTGAATATCCGATGTCGTTGGTGTGGGGACACATCCCACGCTAGTGATAGGTGTCCCAAAGAGTATGGTGTTGTTCAGAAACTGTACGGGTCCCATAAATCTTTTGGCTCCTCTACTGCGCCTCTGATGTCGCACTATTACGCGGCTGCCGCACCTTGGGTGTCGGCGAAGCCGGTGAAGCAGTGTTTATTTTGCAAAAGTAGAGAGCATGCCTTGAAGGACTGTGCGGATTACCTTCGCCAACTAGAGGATGACGATGAGCTGGATATCCAAATCATCCCATCTTCGAATTCTGCGAGCACAACCCCTTCCTCTGGTTACGTGTCCCTTCCACCTTCACTTTTTGAAGGCTCTGGAATCGACACATGCATCAGTGTCCCTCAAGACTCTGTTTCTGATGCGACCCCCCATACCTCTTCGGTTCATGTACCACTTTGCATGGATTTGTTCCCTTGTGTGGAGAGTGAGCCCGAACTCTTAAGAAGCACGTCTTCTCCCAGTACATACGAAACTACATCTATTTCTGATATTGTCATTGAGGTCAATTTGCAGGATGTTGCAGACTTGCGCGGTGTCGTGCCCACTCTCATGGAGGAGGACAGTCTCGATTGTGCTGAAGCAACTATTTCGGTCCAGTGCGAGGAAGTCCCAGTTATAGAGGAGGCCATTGCGTGCGCTGTCGAGTCTAGTGAAATCTTCGATGACATCATCAGTTTGTCATTACCGCACCCTTTGGGGGATGAAGTCGGGATTATCCCCTCAGATGAGATTTCTTTTAGTTTTTCTTCCAACTTATTTCCTGACCCCCTTTCTTTATGTACAAGGATGCAGGATACCCTTCTCCGGTTGATCAGACCTTATGCATGGAGGAGCCGAAAGCCTGGCGGGATGAGGAAGGTACAGTGAAGGAACATCTTGTTTCCTCATCATCGTTGGTGCTTCCCTTTGAGGATTGGTTACAAGGGGGCAAGCGGTTCTTCTTTGAAGACATAATACTGGAAGAGAAGAAGAGAGCGAAAAAGAGGAGATTTGGGGTTGGAGGCTGAGCATCCAACTTAATTTCCACCCCTACTACCAGGTCCCCGGACCTTTTTCTTTCATCAGTTGTTACTACTTCAAATCAGCTTATAGCTGATTTGTGTTGAGCTTGTAATAATTAGGATTTATTGACTTTTGCTTATTCCTAGACTTTATAAACTGCTTAATACAGGTATTTGGTCCACCTCAAGGACGTTAAACAAAAGGGCTTCTTGGGAGACAACTCATGGGAACCACCCGGTTCCATTTGCTTGCTTTAATTTCTACTATGTTTTGTTTGTTTTTGCTTTGGTGCTAACAATGCAGGTGTGAACTCGATTGGATGAAGAGGAGGAGATCTTTAAAGAAGGATTATACCTCACTTCTGGCATGCTCTTATGAGCATAGGTACTCATAACCTAGTTTTATCTTTGCTATGAAATGTTATATTTGATTTGTTTTTCAAATCAAGTCTGGGGGGAGCGGGCCTTTTGCTTATGCTACACACACATATATGCTAGAATGTTGTGTTAGGAAATTTATATTGATTGTCTCATTGAATAACACACACCACACGTGTTTTATTTTTTACTCGTGCGCAATTATCGTGTAAGTGCTTGATGTATATGTTTAGAAGTTTGATTGTTAGTTTAGGATTGTGTGGCTGAACAGGATGTGACCCTTGCGGTGCTACTAGTAGAGCGCTCACGCAGCATAAAAATTCACGTAGAATAGATTTAATCACAAAGTTATAGTTTTATTTACTTCATCTGTGTAATTACTTAATACTCTACTCAAACAGTGAATTTGGTGAATCTAGCGGTAGCCCTAAGTCGAGTGTAGAAGAGCTGTTAGCCTCGTGTTGTTTGAGTTGGAAGGAGAGGAGACCTCGCTCGGTGGTTAAGAACTTGCCCCAAGCTATTTTCAAAATGAGTGCGTTGAATGATCTTGTTGGGAGCATGACGTAGGCCATCATTTGGGCCGGTTGAGCTTTGATTTCCCAACCTAACGTCATCCTTTGCTAGCCTCATTGAGCCTTACCTCTCCTATTTGTTAAACTCCACTAAACTTTCACCAAGGCCACATATCCTAACCTAAAGCGCACTAGAGTCAAGCTTTGAAATATATACATATTTATGATGATTGTGCGGTGCGAAGAAAAATGATGAGAATGAGTTAAAATTTTGATTGATCCTAACTTATGTTTCTATGGATCTTAAAAAAAAAACTAAAAGAACTCTAAAAAGAATCTAACCACAAGTGTGGCAGTCTCGCGCACATCATCATGCTTAAATGAAGTCTGGGGGAGTGTGCTTCAAGGTGAAGATGTTGAGGTTAAAATTTGTTATTTACCGGAGGGTGAGTGCGTT
The DNA here is from genome assembly GCA_033032865.1 of Dactylorhiza incarnata. NCBI lineage: Eukaryota > Viridiplantae > Streptophyta > Magnoliopsida > Asparagales > Orchidaceae > Dactylorhiza > Dactylorhiza incarnata. The sequence continues at coordinate 15,625,279 of JAWHQI010000030.1, forward strand.
TAACCTATGTTCTTCTACTTCATTACCGTACCTCCACCCAAGCCCTATGTCTAGCCTAAAAGCCCTACTGATTCTTGATAAGATCGTCTCATGCAGTGGAGAAGGTGCAAAAGGGCAAGCGTATGATCACCGACCTTGATGGATCTCTTGGAGAGCTCTTCCTTGAGATCCAATTTGAGCAACGCACACCTCAGCAGTTCACGCTATTTTCCCTAGGGCGCGACTGTTCGATTCACCAGTGATTCACCTCAGAGTAGTAGTATTTTGTATTTTACACTTGTAGAAGTTCTTAAAATATAGTCTTTATTTTAAAATCTTTTCTACTTTATTTTTACGCTCGTTAGTTCTTTACTTCCCATCATGTTTTGCCTGCACATTTGCTTCTTTAACATCAATTTTTCTATCATGGGATTGAGTGTTTGCCCGAGACGTGCAAACGAGTAAGTCTGGGGGTGTGATGAGTTCCATTTATATACACATTGATGGACTCATCTAGGCTGTATTTCTAGTCGATGCACTACACTTTAGGAATGTTTTTGATCATATTTGTTATTCCTTGCTAGGTGCACTCTTAGGCCCATTTCGGTGTGCATTTGCGCTCTTTATTATTGGAAGTAAGCACATGGTGCTCCCCAATCCCTTTTCTATGTTTATTTGGTGCTGGAGGTGTATTCCCAGCTGGTATGTCTTATGTGCAGGTGACCGGATCGTCCCGTTTCCCCCCAAAGTTTATGCCTGTGCATATTGCACGATCGTGCGTTTCCTTAACGCACGGACGGTTGTGATCATGCGTCTATATCTGGGCAGAAAACGGACAATCTGAGTTTAGTCGTGCGCTTTTACGCACGGGAGGATTTTCCCGTGCGTGAGTAAAAGGCACGGTCGACCTGTTTCCTCCTGTTTTTAGTCATTCTAAATTTACCCATGTGTTTTTACGCACAGGAGGATTTGCCCGTGCGTGAGTAAAACGCACGGGCTGCGCAGCGTCTCCCTCAAGTCAGAATTTATCAATTAATAACGCACGGTTCACGCACGGTCGTGCGTTCGACCGTGCGTGACCATTTTTCTGCGTGATTAGTCTATAAAGCAGGATAAGCCGCAGTCAATGAGAGAGCTCTGTAGGGAGCTGGAAATCTGGTCCTTCCCGCCGTTTCTGAGGTCTGAAGGCTTCTCCTTCACCTCCACCACCAAGGAGACCATTTTCCGGCGATTTCCACCACCATTCTTCCATTCGGGAGCGTTAGCAAGCATTCTCCACCAAGTGTTCAAGCATTCCTCATCGTGGGAAGCCATCGAAGTGATGTAGGTCGTTGGAGCGGTGACAGCCTCCATCGAGTCCGCACACCATCTGAGGGCCGAGCTCGGAGAGAGCCTGACAACCTCTCATTCCGGCCGAGAACCCCAGATGCGGTGACATCTTCCTATTGGTCCTCTCTAAACTTGATGCTTGTGTTTTCTTTGTGTTGTTGTAATGAACTATTGATTAGCTTAATGTCATAGATCTTTTATGATGTTCATGTGCAATGATGCGGTGGGAGAATAGCATTTTCCTTGTTGTGATTTTCTGAGCTCGTTGTGTGTGAAGACCTAGCAATTTCTAGTGGTGATGCTTGGAGAAGAGGTGTGTGCGACCCTCACCCGTCACAGTTACTTTCCATCCACGCACCTCCCGAAGCACGGCATAGCGGCCATTGCATCCATCCCGCCTTGCGAAGCGGTGTTTTGACCCTCATCTCTCTTTTCCGTATTAGCTTAGGAGCCAAATCGAAATGCCCTTGTTTTTACTTTATTCACTCGTGTAACGATCGATTCACCACGCGTTTCGTTCACCAGAACCTGCATTCCTTGAGAGACGATATTCGGGGAAGCTATTCCCAATTTTATTACTTGACAACGACCGGTGCACTTGCCGAATACGCATCACTAACCATTACCACCTGTGCTAGCGCCTTCAATAATTGCTTCCCAGAATTGCTCTAATCTGGTCTAGCGCTTGCGTTAGTGGCTACCGTCGGCGCTAGTGACCATGCTAGAATTTTGGCTTCAAACTTGGGCGTAACCTTCTTATGTTATCCTTAAGTCATATGACATTATTTCCTGCACACTTAAACACACAAGATCAAACACACATTGGATTTGTTATTCTCAAACCTAGGAGATGCGGAAGACCATGTTCCAACAAACTCCCCCTTTTTATAATAAGAGATCCATTAATGATAAATCAGAGCATTAATACAAAAAAGCATGACGAATCCTGCTTGTGTGAGTGTGAATGATGACTTAGGATAATTGTCGATTTTGGTATGTAGAAGTGCTTTTCCTAAATGCATGCTCCCCCAATGTGAATGCTCCCCTTTTATGTAGGCTATCTCTTAATCATTAATCATGTTAGTTCTCCCCCATTTGATAATGTTTTTATTTATTAGGTTAGTTCTCCCCCTTTTGCAAAAGACATAGAACGAGGATTTTGATAAAAAGATTAGGCATGGTTGAGCTTTTAGAGGAAATGAAATGATAAGGAGTTTTTAGCATAAAAAGGATTTTCAAAAATATCAGAGTTTTTAGCATAAAATTATGCTTGATGGAACAACCAATATAAATTTACCAAGCAAGTATGCCACTTGTTGAAGAAAAAGAGTTTTGAAATTCAAGTGATGATACACACTAAAAAATAAGACTTGTAATAAGCATGAAAGCGCAAGGTAAAAATATATGGCAATAGTACGGAAGACTATAAAAAAAAATCTTTTTGTGAGCAAGAAAATCATAAGAGTAAATATGAGTTTAAGTCCAAACATAAGAAGATGTTTTGGAGTTCAAAATTTTAAGAGTTATAGCATAATTTTTGAGAGATTTCAAACGAGAAAATTTAGAGTTTTATCACAAGCGGAAAGGCTATAAAATTGTTTATCCAAAGAAAACATCTTTTTGGAAGTTCAAAGATCATAATAGATATAAGAGATGTTATGCAATAAAAGTGATGTTATTTGGATAACACCAATCTTACATAAGCATCCAAGTTTAAGATAACATTTTTAAGAAATATTTTTCGTAAGCAAGTAAGGTTTTCAATAAAGTTTTCATGACAATAGGCAAGGAGTTCTATTTTTCAAAAACTACTAAGGCAAGCATGATTGCACATATTCTAAAGGATAGTAACTACAATGTTATTAATTTGCATTTCAAGTTATAAAAATATTGTAGAGATCATGCATTGCAATGTAGTGCTTTTACTAAAGCTTTCTAGAGAATTTATGTAAAGAAGCATTAGAGTCCAATTCTCATGAGTAGAGGCTTTATGAGAGATAATGATGTGTATAAAAGGTGTTTTGATAAATGTATACAAGTGATATAATCCAAAACACATGACTTATATAGTGAAGTAGAAACATTATTAAGCATGTAATATTTTTAACTACTTCTACACATCAATTCTAAATTTGATACAAAGCGCATAAAAAGTACAACTACCAAGGTGCTTCACCCACACAATGTTCAATAAGACTTATCAGGGAGCGAAGTAGTGCTTGGGGGATCACATATTTTATTTTCAATAAGAGCTTTTTTGTGATCCGGTGTACAAAATAGAAGTGTATCAATGTAGTTTGCACAAGACACTTTACAATTCTTTCCAAGGTGCTCAACCTCACAATGCTTATGAAGACTTATCAGGAGGTTCAAGTAGTGCATGGTGGAGTTATCTTTGCCATTTTATTTTTGATTTTTGAGTAAGACAAAGTTCTCCGAATTCACTTGATCATGCAAACACTTATAATTTTGAAATTTCACTTCTATATGTGCAATAAAATTTTGAATAATGTGTAGGTAATAGAGATAGACATATAATATTATAAGCTACTACACTACACACTCATGTTGGGTTAAGAATTATAGACACATGTAATCTGCCGGAAAGTGTGAGTGTAAAGAGATCATTATCTAACACAACACATTACGCATACTTAGAGGCATACTAAAGCAATCCTACACAATTCACCATAGACTTTTTCATTGCACATAACAAGATTAAAATCTAAGCTTGACAAACCAAATAATGTTTAGAAAACTTAAGAATTTAAATTAAACATTTTTAACCAAATCTAAAAAACATACGTTGTCATTTTTGCCAAAGTAATGAAACATAGAAATCTTGTTATTTTAATAAAGCTTTGCAGAAACAAAAAAATAATAAGCAAAACATATTTTTGTATTTTTGTATTTTGAAATTTTATATTTTGATTTTTCATAAAACAAAGAAATACACAAACAAAAATGCCAAAAACACAAAGATAAGTAGTAAAATTATAAGATTATATTTTTATAAATTTTTCAGAAATTTGAAGCACTGAGTCTTGAATCATGGAGCTAGTACCGGCGGTAGGTCCTAGCGCCTGTGTTTGCTCATAGAGAGTGCTTATTTTAATTGTACAGTCTATATTTTCTTCTATTTCACTTCCAATTTTGCTCAATTATGTTTGTGCAAAGTAAGACCTGTCTAATGAAGTGAAAAGATGAGAAGAAATCACAAAAAGTTGTGGAAGTTAAAATTTTTGATCATGAGCTCCAACAAAAAACTTTAATTCTAATTTTTTTAATCAACTTAAGTTTTGCACAATCATTTAAGCTAAATATGATAAGATATGCAAACAAAGAAGACATGATTAAACAAATCAAATATGCACGATTTTAGTGATTATATAATAATGTTCATGCATAAAATAAGAATAGGTATGCCCTAGATAAAAATACTCAAACTATATATCTACACACTAGCCTCGTAATAAGTGATAGATGGGCATGAGAAGCTACAGACATGTCGTAGGTTGGGGTGTTACTCTCATATGCATACACTAGAGAATGCCCAACCTAGCACTCTATCCCCCCAGTGCTTCGCAAGGCCCCATTGGAACCCTCCCCGGTTAAGGACACGACATGACTTAGAGGTTAGGTCATCTAATGCATGCAACCCTACGCCCCCGCTATTGTGAGATAAATAATATTGGTATATGATCATGGACATACAAAGCGATTAGGTTTAAGAATGATTTATAAACTATGAGTTTGTTTGAACTTTAGAATGATAATATAAAACCTTATAGTTATCATGAAATCTAAGTTCCAAATTTTCTATTTTTATATCTTTGCATTCAGATGATAACTAACAATGCACGAGATTAGCATGATAACTAATAATATTCATTAGGTGACAATGTTAGTATGACGAGTTAATATTATGCCAAATGAATAATGTACGTTTCTTAAATGGATAAAGATTCAATTTGTAGACCTAGAATAAAGAGATGATTTGATTTGATGTTATTGATATTAAGGTGATTCTAAGGTCAAGATATAGTAGGATACATGCAAAAATAGTGAACCACATTTCACACATAATACACCTACCATGGTATGAAGTTATAATACCAATAGCCAACATATAAATCATAATTCCTAAGTATGATAGAAGTAGTTGATTTAAGATAATTCTTAGTAGATCATGAATTATTATATATGATTATAGAAAATTTTAGCATAGGATATCACAAGATCTTGGTGGCGTGTGTGAATTCAATATTCATTCTTTTGAGTTATGATAATTAATTCTTTCAATATGTCTTTTGTGATTTTCTTTTTAATTATGAACTTATGAATATATATAATTTTCTGAAAGTACAAGATAATGATAGTTTTCTTTTTCGGTCATTTCAAGAGTTCGCAAGAGTCTATAATTAATTTGATTTTTGCTAAACTTTAGTTGGACTTAGCAAATTATAGTGGATCTTGGACTTCCGGAGGTCTACCCAGTGAAGGGTTCACACCGGTACTAGGAGATGTGATGGGGTGACATCCCAAATCTCCCTTTCTCAAGATATTTAAGTGTTATTGGGTGCTACCCATACTTAATATTTAAAATTTATAGACTCAAAGTTTTACGAGAGAGAAAAATTGAAGTTCATGATTTCATTAATCAAGATAAATATCTCATAACAAATTTAGAATTAGATTTATATGGATAATACAAGATATTTATAGACAATGAATTTGAGAAAGATAGATCACCAAAATAAAATATCACTTTGAATTTTGATCAATTTGATTTATAAACTCATTAAGCTTTAAGAGATAAAATCATATTTCCAATAATATATAAGATGACCATGACATGATAACTTAAAAAAATAAGAAAACAAAAAGAAAAACAAAAAGACATTAAAGCATATCATTAAGTAGAAATTTATATATTTCATTTTAAAAAGATTCTACTTCGTGCATTTGATGATACCTAATGAATAAGAGATTTAGGTATCCAATGGGAACCAAGTGTAACGGTTCCTTTGGGTACCCAAATATGGCGAGATGATTTTTGGGGAGTTGAGAATGAAAGGACCCTTTAAAGTGGAGTTAATGTTTCATCTTTAATTTTGGGTCTCCACTCATACTTAGGTTTATTGTTATAATTAAGCATCAAATTTCCGTATTCATTAAACTTAGGCTTAAAATAATAATGACTTTTGAAATTATTTTTCATAGGAAATTTTTGCACATTTGAATTTAATTTGGGAGATACATAATGAGGGTTAGACATCATTATGCTTGTATGATTAAGCATTCTACTAGGTGCATATTTAATATATTTTAAAATACTAGTAGAAGTTTTATACATAATTGATGATAAACTAGAAATAAAAGATTTTTTATTACATGTAAATTTTTGCACAAATAGTTTTAATGATTCTAGTTTATTAGATAAAATATTATTTTCATTTGCCAATTTTTCATTATTCTCTTTTAAAATTAAAAGTTCTTTTTCAAGATCCTTGAATTTTTCTTTAATATCATTACAATCAAAACAAGGAGAAGAGTTTTCTTGAGAAGAATTTAGATCAGAATTTTGCAAATCAATAATTTTAGCATTTGATTTTAAATATTTATTATCCATGCGTAATTTTGAATTAGCCTCTTTTAACTTTTTAATTTTTTGTTTAGCAATTTCAAGCATGGAAATGAGGAAACCTATTTTGTATTGAAAAGAGAGGAACTAGTTTTGATTATAGTGTAATCAGAAGAGGCAAGATTTGAACTTAAATTTTCTTTGGTTTTTTCTTGGCACTCCTCTTCCAAAGATAAGATTTCTTCTCCTTTTTCACTAGATGTGCACTCCATTGATCCATCATGAGAGGAGCTTTTATCTGTGCAAACTTGTATGTCATCTAATTCATGCGTTAGTTGCATGCCTGTGAGAGGAAGACCATACATTTCTTCAAGAAATTTCCAAACTTTGTATGCACTATAAAAACAATATATCAATTTGATAATATCTTGACATAAAACACAAAAAATACTACTCAAAGCCTTTGCATTTAGCTGACATTCTTTTTTATTTGATTCATCCGCTAATCTTACTATTGATATATTCCATGCTTCGATATCTAAAGTTTTAATAAACTTTTCCATTAAAATTTTCCACCCTATGTAATTTCTCCCTTCAAATAAAGGTGGTGCAAGAGATTTTTCTATATCATAAGAAATTTCCCCACTAGTAGAAGCGAGATCATGGGACGCCATTATTCCCGATTGTTAAGCCAATTTGGAATAACCTAGCTTTGATACCACTTGTTGGATCTGTAGGCGCCCTTACAGGGGGTGAATAAGGGTTTTAAAAAACTTTTTATTATATTTATAAGACTTGAAAACTTAGTAGATCGAAATAGTGAAAAACCAAAACAAATCAAGTGAAATAAAATAAAGACATGATCTTATTAACTTGTAATATAAGATTACAAAACTTGATTTCTTATGATGCTAAAAATTGAAGGTGAAAAGTAAATTGTCTTTTTATTTTCTATCCTGACTCGCATCCCCAAGAACCGGTGGCTTTAGCCTATCCTCCCCAGATACGGCCTTAAGCCGCTCTAGCCAATCCTCCCCTAGATACGGCCTCGAGCACCCCCTAGATCTACACCCTAGACCTAGTCGCCAACACGAGGCAAATTTCTGCCCTAAGTCCTACCCAGACCTAGTCGTCAATACGAGGCGAATTCATTACACGATTACAAGAGTAAAGAGATGAAATAAATAAAACCAATATGAAAAACTCCCTCTAAGGAACTTTTGAAGTTAGGGATAAGAGATCGCTGTAGAATAGGCATGGTTAAAGCAATCGTCGGTCGGATATGGCATGAAGAAGTCCTCCTTCAGAAACTCTAGAAATTTTTGGTGGGGATCAACTCTCGACAAAATAAGGCTCTGGAATTTAGGCACTCAACCTCTCTCTAGCATGTGTGTTGAAAATGAGAGAAGAGGGCTCCTTTTATAGGAGAGCAAGCCAGCGCCTACGCTATCGCTACTACCGACGCTAGGTTGGATTAGGAAATATTATGTGCGTGTGTATCTTTCATTCCAAGGAAACCCTGCCGAAATTCCTCTTGTGTGTCGAGCTACCGCATGTGCTAGTCGCTATCGCCTGCGCTAGCACTTTCTATAATTGCTTCCCAAAATTGCACTAATCAGGTCTAGTGCCTGCGCTAGTGGCTACCACCGGCGCTAGTGACCATGCTAAAATTTTGGCTTCAAACTTGGGCACAGCCTTCTTATGTTATCCTTAAGTCATATGACATTATTTCCTGCACATTTAAACACACAAGATCAAATACACCTATGATTTGTTATTCTCAAACCTAGGAGATGCGGAAGACCATGTTCCAACACCCCCCCCCCCCATGAATCACCCCGATCCCTCCTCGGGTTCCCACATCAACCTCATCCTCGCACTGGTCTTCTGCCTCCGCTCCTTCTCCTCTTCCGGCATCTTGAAGTTGTTGATGTTCCGTCGGGGTTCTCCTCCCCCCTCTCATCTCCAAGAACTCAGGACAAGTAGCCATTGCGTGACCTTCCTCCTGGTGCAAGTCACAATACGGCAACACCACCCTCCCTCTCTCTGCCCCTCCTGGGCGGTTCCTTCTTCCTCTTCATCCTCAATGGCCTATCACCATGGCAAGCTGAGGCGGGGGATGGAAGGGTGATAAGTAGGATTTGTGCATATTTTTATTATAGTATTTAGGTTAATTTTTATATTTTGGTTAAAAATCATTTCTTTTGTAATTTCTGTTCTAATTATAGTTGTATTTTTGTTCTGCAGATTTTCTGGAGATTTTTGTCAAAATTCATAGTACACGCCCTAGGTCACTCCCGTGACCATGGGGCGTGTAACTTTAAGATCAGGCCAGAAGCTGTTTCTGCGCATTTGAGCTAGCCCACAGCAAGTCACGCCCTCGGTCACGCCCGTGACCAAGGGTGTGTAAACTTAGAATCTTGCCAGCGGTGATGCCGTCGAGATGAGGTGCTGCCGTCGAGATGTTGACCCAAGTCACGCCCGTGACCCATAGGTCACGCCCGTGACTTTTGCGCGTGATCCCTGATTTCTACCGCGCCGAATTCAAGCCCAAGCTACATTGATTGAAGCCATCCAAGTACACGCACGTGACCCAAATGTCACGCCCATGTAATGTCCAACTTTCTCCCGCCGTCACGCAAGCTCCACGTCGCCGTCCCAGTCGATGCAGAACAGTGATTACACGCCCCAGGGTCATGCCCGTGACCGACGGCGTGTAACCCCAAAATTTCTCCTATAAATTCTGAAGCTCATTTCCAGCAAACCCTCCTCCTTCCCACTGCCAATTTGGGTTGTTCATGTATAGTTTTCCTTATTTTTCATGTTTTAGTTAGTTTTTAATTAATGCAATTTCCTTTCTTAAGCTTAGTTTAATTTTTGTATTTTCATTCCATGCAAGCTAGTTTAGATTTACCTTCATGCAATGTAATGTAGTTTTCAATTTATGTAATCTCTTTTATTTATGAAATGAAATTTTAATATCTTTTCCTTTATGCAAAATCTCTCTCTTCCTTCTTATTTCCTTTTCTCTATTTTTCAAAACTAGTTTAATGGCAATCTTTTAATGGTAGCTAGTTTAATTAGCAGTTCTCTTTTTATGAAAATCTCTTTCCTTCTTCTCTTTCTCTTTCTTTACTTTTCTATTTAGCAAATTTCTAGTTCTTGATTTTTAGCAAGCTTTGAATCGAAATTATCTTTTCCTTATTATCATTTCTTCTCCCCTTCGATTTATTCTCGAAAATTAACGATATCGAGTTCATATGCCGATTATGAATTTCGGTATTTGTTTTCGTATTCTAGTTAGCCGAGAGGCTCGTGCGTATGAATCGATCACTTGAGAATAAAAATAGTTGCACGCACCCCTCGAGAGAGGATGACGTAAATCTTCTGGATAGGAGTCAAATCCTATAGTGAGATTCATTTCGTTAAAGCGAGCATTAGGCATTTCGGTTATAGGATGAGAGTCCGGCCGATCAACTTAATCTCAGGTGGGCGTATTCCTCAAGAGAGGTGCGTTCATAAGCTAGGAATCTCCACGGTCAAGGAATGGAGTTGAATGATAGTATTTATCTTTTATTTTCATTTCAAAGCAAGTTTAAATCAAGTTTTGTTTTTCTTTATTTTTCTTTTTGTTCTCTTTTATTTAGCTTTAATTATTACTCCTATTTAATATTATTCTCGATAAAATAATAGTTAGCTTTCTCAAAGTAGAAGTACTGAACAGACCCGAGTTTAATACGAGCTTGATAATTTTCTACAAATATCCTATACTATACGCGATAAGGTATACTTGCCTTTATCGAATGAGTAGTTTGGATAAACGATACAAAAACTCCGCAGGACGCTTTTCCTCTCCAATTTCTTATTTTCCTTTTTTTAAATAGTTTTCGGCGCCGCCGCCGCGGCGTAATCGTCGATATTCCGAAAGAAGGAAAGACCATTACTTCTATTCATCGAAGTAGGATAATGGTTAGTTTCTCAAAGTAGGAGTACTCGCGAGATGCCTCGAAAGCGCCCGCCAAATTCTATCCTCATTAACAAAAGCTTTTCCTGCGGTAAATAATCTCCTAATTTAATTCATCAAGTTTTTGGCTCTGTTGCCGGGGATATTTTGTCGATATTTTGAAAAGAGAAAGCGGTATTACTTTTATCAAAAATTAAAAAAAAAATTAATAAGTAACATTTATGTTTTTTTTCCTTTTTATTTTGTGTTTATTTTTATTTTAAAAATAATTTTGCAGGTGATCGTGGTAATCGTTCGTCTCCAAATCAGGGACGTGCTTCTTTCTCCCTCCTTGTTCTTTTTCTTTCATAATATTGTGCTTGTATTTTATTTGTTCCTCATACTTAGCTTTCAACATTGGGGACAATGTTGAATTTTAAGTATGAGGGTATATTTCCTTTTCTTTAAATTATAAAATCGTAGAAAATTTCCAAAAAAGTTTTTTTTTTAAATCCCAAAATTCCAAAAATATTTTGTTTGTACATAGTTATTTTCTTTTTGTACATAGTGTATTTCCCTTTTTATTGTCTTTTACAAAAGAAAAATTAGCTTCTTCAAAAAAAATAGAAAACCCAAAATATTAAAAAAACAATTAGAAAATAGAAAATTAATTTCTTGGAAAGGGACGTTTGGGATATCATCCCATCACACCTCCAAGTATCGTTGAGAACCCTTCACGTGGTATACCTTGGAAGTCCAAGAATTAACACAAAAATTTAGGCTTTTAGCATTTTTATTGTTTATTTCTTATCAAAAATCCAAAAAAAGATAATATCAAAAATCTAAAAAAAAAGAGATAATACAAAAAATCCAAAAAAAGATGATATTAAAAATTTCAAAAAATTTACTAAAACTTAGAAAAATCCCAAAAATATAATAAAGCCCTTACTTTGGTTTTTGTTATTTCCAAAATCATTTTGTATGAGCTTATTTATAAGCTTTTTTTTAATTTGCTAATCATTTATTCTATCATGGTTTGCTAAATCTAATTTTTTTTAAATGATAGTGTTAAGAAATATTTTATGATTTTAATTTGATTAGAGAAACTTTTTTAGCATTTATTCTCCTTTTTTTTTAAATAGTTTCAATTTTGTAGTAATTGTGTTTAACACCTTTAGATTTTAATTATTTCTAACTCATGCTTTTAGAATCTTAGGAAAGTTTAATTTACTAAAATTTGCTCTCAAAATAATTTAATTCATAAGCTAGAAATTTTTCTCTACCCTACCCCTTTGATGACATAAAAAAAGTGTTTTAAACGATCATATGTCATGGGAATAAGAGGATAAAATTCTTTATTCCCTAAACATATGCACCCAAAATTATTTTAAAAGATTATATGGCATGGAGTAAGAGGATAAAATTCATTACTCCTAAACATATACATTTTGGGTTTTATTAGAAGAGAATTTAAAGAAAAAAAATAGAGAGGTGAGAGGATAAAATTCATCACCTCCATTCTAAGATCTCTTCTTTATGCCAAATTTTATGAACTCCCCCCTAAACCAATATCTTTGATCTAGATTTAAATTAAGTCATGGAGAGAGAAATATTTAGTAGGTTACTTTTTCCTTTTGTTTCTTTCAAAGTTATGGTTTTTATAATTTTAATCTAATTTTGTTTACAAATTACTCAATCTTGTTTACTAGTTTTTTTTAGAATTTTTGGCTAAACATTTTTCTCTTATTATTCTAATTTCATAATTTAGGACTTAATTCGTTAATCTTTAAATTTTCTTTTTAACTTACTTGTGATTTAATAAATTTTTAGTTTTAATTAAAAAATTTATTAAATGTCTTATAAATATTTCTCATACTTTTGCTCTGGAATAGCAAAAGTTTAAGTGTGGGGGTATTTGATAAGTAGGATTTATGTAGATTTTTATTATAGTATTTAGGTTATTTTTTATATAATTTTTTGAATATTATTTATATTTTGGTTAAAAATCATTTCTTTTGTAATTTCTGTTCTAATTATAGTTGTATTTTTGTTATGCAGATTTTCTGGAGATTTTTGTCAAAATTCATAATACACGCCCTAGGTCACGCCCGTGACCTTAGGGCGTGTAACTTTAAGATCAAGCCAGAAGTTGTTTCCGTGCATTTGAGCTAGCCCACAACAAGTCACGCCCTCGGTCACGCCCGTGACCCATGGTGTGTAAACTTAGAATCTTGCCAGCGGTGATGCGGTCAAGATGAGGAGCTACCGTCGAGAAGTTGACCCAAGTCACGCCCGTGACTTTTACGCGTGATTCATGCTTTCTATCGCGCCGAATTCAAGCCCATGTTGTATTGAATGAATCCGTCCAAGTACACGCCCGTGACCCAAATGTCACGCCCGTGTAATGTACAACTTTATCCCGCCATCACGCAAGCTCCACGCAGCCGTCCCAGCCGATGCAGAACAGTGATTACATGCCCCAGGGTCACGCCCGTGACCGAGGGCGTGTAACCCCATAATTTCTCCTATAAATTCTGAAGCTCATTTCCAGCAAACCCTCCTCCTTCCCCCTGCCCATTTGGGCTGTTCTTGTATAGTTTTCCTTATTTTTCATGTTTTAGTTAGTTTTTAATTAATGCAATTTCCTTTCTTAAGCTTAGTTTAATTTTTGTATTTTCATTCCATGCAAGCTAGTTTAGATTTACCTTCATGCAATGTAATATAGTTTTCAATTTATGTAATCTCTTTTATTTATGAAATGAAATTTTAATCTCTTTTCCTTTATGCAAAATCTCTCTCTTCCTTCTTATTTCCTTTTCTCTTTTTTCAAAACTTGTTTAATGGTAATCTTTTAATGGTAGCTACTTTAATTAGTAGTTCTTTTTTTATGAAAATCTCTTTCCTTCTTCTCTTTCTCTTTCTTTACTTTTCTATTTAGCAAATTTCTAGTTCTTGATTTTCAGCAAGCTTTGAATCGAAATTATCTTTTCCTTATTATCATTTCTTCTCCCCTTCGATTTATTCTCGAAAATTAACGATATCAAGTTCATATGCCTATTATGAATTTGGTATTTGTTTTCGTATTCTAGTTAGCCGAGAGGCTCGTGCGTACGAATCGATCACTCGAGAATTAAAAGAGTTGCACGCAGCCCTCGAGAGAGGATGACGTAAATCTTCTACATAGGTCTCAAATGCTATAGTGGGATTCATCTCGTTAAAGCGAGTATTAGGCGTTTCGGTTATAAGACGAGAGTCCGGCCGATCAACTTAATCTCAGGTGGGCGTATTCCTCGAGAGAGGTGCGTTCATAAGCTAGGAATCTCCACGGTCAAGGAATGGAGTTGAATGATAGTATTTATCTTTTATTTTCATTTCAAAGCAAGTTTAAATCAAGTTTTGTTTTTCTTTATTTTTCTTTTTGTTCTCTTTTATTTAGCTTTAATTATTACTCCTTTTTAATATTATTCCTGATAAAATAATAGTTAGCTTTCTCAAAGTAGAAGTACTCGACAGACCCGAGTTTAATACGACCTTGATAATTTTCTAAAAATATCCTATATATACTATACGCAATAAGGTATACTTGCCTTTATCGAATGAGTAGTTTGGATAAACGATACAAAAACTCCGCAGTATGCTTTTTTGTTGGGTATATTGCCCTCAATATTACCTTGATTTGAAGAGGCATCACTCTCAATGCTAAGGACATATTGTATTTAACAAAGCTATACTTGTGTAGGATATACAGGCACTGGTGACTCAAAAGGAAAGGCCAAACATGGCCTTAGATAAGAAGAAATCATCTACAAAGAGATGAAGATCTGTCTCAGCATAACCGCTGAGACGAAGGGTCAGAACCGCTGAGATGAGGAGCCGTCTCAGCGGATCCACTGAGAAGGAGACTGGAGCAACCGATGAGAAGGGGACTGGAGCTGCTGCTGAGACTGGAAGCTGTCTCAGCCCAACCGCTGAGACTGGATGCTGTCTCAGCCCAACTGCTGAGACAGATCCAAATGTGCTGACGGGATCTACTTTTGGCGCAAACAACCATTGAGAGGGAAAAGCAACTCCAATCTGCTCCATACTGTGTCAGGAGGATCGATATAGCCGTTGAAGCCTTCTGGAGGTATAAAAGAAGATGCTAGGGCACAACAACAAGAACTGTTCCATTAAAAAGCTTTTGCTACACGCCGCAATCGAGCATTCACGTTTCAGCCAGTTGAAGTTGTTCTCTGAAGCTGAAGTTAATCTTCTAAGGGAGATTAGTTAGCTCTTCCTGTAGCAACTCAAGAAGGGCAAGTTGATCTTCTGCTTTGCTGAAGGAGAAGATCAAGGTGATTCAAATCTAAAGCTGCTGTTTTTCAGATATGAAGAAAGGATTCAGAAGACCTAAGAGTAAATCTTTTGTCTTCTGGATTTAGTTCAAACTCTATTATATCTTTGTAAGGCATTGTTGCCTGAGTGAAAGGCTGTTGAGCCTGTGTGTAAAGCTGTGTTGACAGCTTGAGTGGTAGGACTTCTTGATAGGTCTGAGGTAGGAAATCTGTGGGATTTCTGAGTAGTAGGAGTTGCATAACTCTGAGCTGTAGGGATGCTGTGCCTGGGGTGTAAGGCTGCTGAGCCTGAGTGTAGGGCTGTTGTGCCTGAGGTGTAGGGTTGCTGAGCCTGAGTGTAGGGATGTTGTGCCTGAGGTAGGATCACTCTTGATCTGAGAAGTTCTGAGAAACTTGTGGTGTAAGCTCAAGGATCCGAGATTGGAGTTTGTGGCCTTGTCTAACTCATTGTTAGAAAGGTGAAGGGGGAAAGAGGACTACTCAAGACACCCTGTCTTGAGGAACCTCTATACATCCTTGTGTGCTTTCTGTGATTGTGTTTTCTGCACCTAGAAACATTAGGTTTAAACAAAGAAAATAAGTAAAACCTATTCACCCCCCCTCTAGGTATTATTGACTACACCTATATAAACTATCAAGTGGTATCAGAGGGAGGTTGATCAAAAAGACTTAACAGTCTGATAAGATCCTATACAGGAGTAGTCAAATCTGAAATCCAATGGCCAAAAATGGAATGAAGAAGGTGTTGGGGTTAATGAAGTTTCCCATATGCTCCAAATAAAACTTTGGATATGGAAGCAAAGGGTAAGGCTATTCATGGAAGCCTCAGACCCAAGGATCTTTTTGACTGTCAAAAATGGTCCTTATACCTTTGAGAAAGTCTCCACTATTGACCCTACTAGAAAAGTACTTAAGGTATTTTCTGAGCTGACCAATGATGAGATAGCATTGTACACTATGGACAAGAGAGCCCAAAACATAATAGTAAATGCCATTGATGACACTACATTTCAGAACTTGGTACACTGCCAAACTGCCAAGGAAATGTGGGACACATTGGTTGTCTATATGAAGGGAGTGGAGTAAAGAGCAAGGAGAAGGCTAAGCCTCAACCCACCTTTCAAAAGGTAATACTTCCCTCCAACAGGTATGAACATGAAAGCATTTATGGTCACTGGAAGAATGAGAGGTGCTATAGGAAGGAAAATACTCCTTCATATAGTGAAAGAAAGAGAACGGGATTGAGTGCCATGAAGGATCCCCATGAGGAAATTCAAATGGCCCAACATGGACCATTTGTTTTTGGTACTTTAGCCACATCATTCATGAATAAGAAGGCAATCCCTTCTAAGGTTAAATCAGTCAAGAAAATGACTGCTGCCAAATCTGTAAACATGTCTGAGTGCTCAGTGTCAGATGCCATCACATCTTGTATGGCTGCCAAGCCATTGCAAGTTGATGCCATCAGGACAAAGAGCATCAAGACAACACACAGAATGACATTCAGTCAAATCATTGCTGAGAGGAACAGGAAGAATGTTGTTGTATCTATTCCTGGACATAAGGACTGTGCTGCACAATCCTCAAGAAATGCTCAGAAGAGAAGAAACAACATTCATGAGTGTTGGTGCTGTGGCAAAGTGGGACACTTTGCAATTGATTGTTGGCACAACCCCAATGTGCCAAAGGAAAAGATTGAACCTCAAACCAAAACAGCCCTTTCTAGGAATATCCCATATGGTGTTAACATGAACCTAGGACCCAAAGTCAGATGGGATCCTAAGGTACATTAAATTTTGTGTTACAGGTTAGTTCAAGTAGCAGTCTCAACCAAATATGGTACTTGGACAGTGGGTGCTCAAGGCACATGACAGGAACTAAGGATCTTCTAAAGGATTACCATCCAGTGAAGAATGGACCAAAAGTTATCTTTGGTGGATCTGAAAAGGGAGTCACCAAAGGATATGGTATGATTTCAAATGGCATAGTCTCAATCACAAGGGTAGCTTATGTTGAAAGGTTGCAACACAACCTTGTAAGGATAAGCCAACTATGTGACTTAGGCTATGTCATTGAATTCCACAATGACAAGTGCTAGATCAAAAAGTCTAATGACTTGGAGACCATTCTCTCAGGCACTAGGAGTGGAAATGTTTATTGCTTAGACTTCATTTGCAATTATTCTATCTCTTCTGTGTGCCTTGTAGCTAATGAAAGTGAGTCACTTTGTGTCCAATGGAACAAGAGACTTGCCCATATTAACTATAAGACGATGTATAGATTATTTTCTAAAAACCTTGTTAGAAATAGTCCTAAACTAAAATGTGTTAAAAGTGGTCCCTGTCATGCTTGCCAAATGGGTAAGCAAACTAGGACCACCTTTAAAAGTATTGGCTCCAAGGATACTGAAAGGTGTTTATACCTATTGCACATGGACTTATTTGGTCCTTTGCCAATTCAGAGCCTAGGTGGGAAGTTGTATACCTTGGTAATTGTAGATGATCATTCAAAGTATATATGGGTATTCTTCCTTAAGAAGAAGTCAGATACCTTACATGTCTTTATAAATTAAGTCAAGGCTATTCAGAATGATCTACTATGTACTGTGGTCAGGACAAGAACTGACCATGGCACAGAATTTCAATCTGAAGCCATGACAAAATTTTGTCAAGAATTTGGTATCACCCAAGAGTTCTCCTCCCCAAGGACTCCACAGCAAAATGGTGTGGTTGAGAGGAGGAATAGGACCTTGATAGAAGCTGGGAGAATATTTCTTAATGACTCCTCACTCCCAGAATACTTCTGGGCTGAGGCAGTCAATACAGCCTGTTATGTTCTCAATAGAGCCTCCATCAATAAGGTCCTTGGGAAAACCCCTTATGAGATTCTGAAAGGCAAACAACCTACAATTTCTTACTTTAGAATCTTTGGCTGCAAATACTACATTCTAAATAATAGAAAATCTCAATTAACAAAGTTTGCAGAAAAATGCAATGTGGGGATTCTTGTTGGGTATAGCTCACATAGTAGAGCTTATAGAGTTTATAACAAGAAAACCCATGTTGTAGAAGAATCTATGCATGTTGTGTTTGATGAGACCAGCCTTCTCTACAAAGAATGGTCTAGTTCTTCCATTTAGACAGGAAATGAAGAAGGGATGCATGAGCTGAATGTCCAAGACAGGCCCAGCAGCACCAAAACACAAACAGCTGCTGCAATTCCTGAAGAAGAGGTACAAGAGGGTGAAGTCACAGCTGAACCAGTGGAACAACCACAGCCACTAGAGGACCCTCTCCAGCTGGTGCAAGGCACCTGAGAGATCATCCAGGAGTTCTAATAATTGGAGATCATACCCAAGGCATATTGACAAGAAGCAGAGCTCATAATGAAGCACTATTCTTGAGCTTCCTTTCTCAAATGGAGCCCAAGAAGTTTGAAGAGGCCAATCAAGACACCTTCTGGATTGAAGCCATGTAAGAAGAGCTCCTACAATTCAAGAGATGCAAAGTATGGAAGCTGGTTCCAAGACCTCAGAGACACAATGTGATTGGCACCAAATAGGTATACAGGAACAAGCTTGATGAGAATGGTACAATCATCAAGAACAAGGCCAGATTAGTAGCCAAAGGATACAGGCAAGAGGAAGGTATAGACTTTGATCAAACCTTTGCACCAGTTGCAAGGTTGGAAGCAATTAGGCTATTCCTTGCCTATGCTGCCCACAAGGGGTTCAAAGTCTACTAGATGGATGTCAAATCAGCCTTCCTCAATGGAGACTTGAAGGAAGTGGTATATGTTGAACAGCCTTCAGGTTTTGTGCATCCAACTCTAACTTCTCATGTTTACCTTCTTAGGAAAGCATTATATGGTCTCAAGCAAGCTCCAAGAGCTTGGTATGAGACTTTGTCCAACTTTCTCCTCAAGAACAAGTTCATGAGGGGAAAGATTGATGACACATTGTTTCTTAGGGAAACAAGGGGCAAGTGTCTCTTAGTCTAAATTTATGTTGATGACATAATCTTTAGGTCTACTGATGACAACCTCTGCAAGAGATTTGCCAATCTAATGCAGGGGGAGTTTGAAATGAGCAGTATGGGTGAGCTCAAATATTTCCTTGGGCTCCAAGTGAAACAGTTTGATGATGTAATTTTCATCTCCCAGACCAAGTACACTAAGGATATCATCAAGAAAATTGGGATGGAATCAGCCTCCACCATGAGAACACCCATAGGGTCTAATGTATCATTAGACAAGGATGAAAAGGGAAAGGCCTTTGATGAGTCCATGTACAGATGAATCATTGGATCCCTATTATACTTGACTGCTAGTAGGCCAGACATTATGTATTCTACATGTGTTTGTGCTAGGTATCAAGCATGTCCTAAGGAATCTCACTACACCTCTGTGAAGAGGATTTTGAGATACCTTAAGGGCAGCTTGCATCTTGGCCTTTGGTACCCTAAGAACAATGACTTTGAACTAACAGGCTTTTCAGATGCAGATTTTGCAGGTTGCAAAGAAGACAGGAAGAGTACAAGTGGTACTTGTCAATTCCTTGGGAGAAGATTGATATCTTGGAGCAGCAAGAAACAAACCAGTGTGGCAATATCCACAGCTGAGTCTGAATACATTGCTGCAGGTAGCTGTTGTGCACAACTCCTTTGGACACAGCATCAATTGGAGGATTACAACCTCAAGCAGGACTAAGCACATAGAGATTAGATATCATTTTATTAGAGAACATGTAGAGTGTAAAGACATCTGTCTTGAATTTGTCCCCACTGACAAACAAGTAGCTGATATCTTTACAAAGCCACTGGATGAATCTAAATTCAATGCTTTCAAAATTGATCTTGGCATGCTTAGTATAGAATAGTACTAAATGTATGAGTAGTAGTTGTCACTGTTGTTGATTATGAATGGTGAATTATCAAACCTTACATTATTGTACACTACAACTTAGTGACATGACTAGGACACATCTTCAGCCAAAATATCTACATTAGGTCTAAAACCTATGATCAGCTAAACTGCAGGAGTATGTTCAGCTGAATCAGCTGAGAAAAATCCCAGCTGAACCGCTGAGACAAGCAAATTGTCCCAGCAGTTGACAGTTCACTGTCCCAGCTGAACCGCTGAGACAAGCAAAATATCCCAGTGGTTGGCAGTTCACTATCCTAGCGGCCTAGGTCTCCGTCTCAACTGAACCACTGAGACGGGGTATGTTCAATATAAAATCTGATAATTAACCCAAAACTCCTTAACACAATAAGGTAATTAAGTCTAAAAGCCTAGGGTTAATAAAAACGAAATTGAAATTCTATAAATAGATACACTGTAACTTAAAACACACCACAAAGCCAAACCCTTAGTCGCCGAGATGATTCATCTTCTCTCCCGTCTCAGCACCTCGAGTTTCTGCTTCCATGGCGCCAAAAAGCTCAAAAGATCTCCTGGAGGGCTATGAAATCGTAAGAGATGGATTCTCTCATGCCTCAGAAGAAATAAGACACGTGATTCATCTAATGGAAGCTCAAGGTCTGGAGCACATGCTGTCTGAACCCTGCTGCATTCTCAGAACTGAAGTTCTGGAATGGTTCAACCATGTCAAATTATCTCCCTCCAAAACCATCTTGTAGTCCAAGATAGGAAATGAGAAGATAAAGATTACAGCTAAAAGGTTGGAGAAGGGACTGAAATTAACCCCCTGCAGTAAAACTGAAGAGGAGGAGATATCTGAAACGGATAAGCAGACTGCCCTAAAGTGGACAGGATACAGTGATACTAAAACCAGTTGTCTAAGGAGGAAGTTCTTCAATCAACAGGGGAAGCTGTTGTCTGATATAGTGGGCAAAGCTATACTATGCAAGCCAGGTTCACATGATACTGTCTCACAGTTCATGTTTGAACTAATGACAAGGATAATTCTGTCCAAAAGAACCTCATGGGGAGAAGTTGTTTTTCAAAGGATAAAGGAATCTCTACAATCCCCCAATATGGGAAGAATACTATCTCTGTACCTACAGAATAGGCATTCAGAGACCTTTGCAAACTCCAAGGGGTCAAATCTCCATTATCTCAAAAGAATGGACATTAAGACTCTGGATAGATTCTCCAGAGTGCTCCCTATGAGCAAGCCATCTGTGGCAAAGGAAAATAAGAAAGAGTCATCCCAGCAGAAATCAGATTCATCCTCAAAGTCAGATAGGTCTGACAATGAGGACATTCATGGGTCTGACCTTAGATCTGGCAGCAACACAATGAACCTAGATAATGAAGATGTCCCCAGAACAAGAAGGGATGAGGAGCCCCAAGGAAGAGTTGAGCTCAGTCCCGAGCCAACTCAGATGAATGCTGATCCAGCTGTTCCTCAAGGTGAAGTTGAATTTCCCAACTCACCTATCCATGGTAAATTAGGATTTCAGTTAGGCCTCTCTTCTCTATCAATAGTATAGTCTAGGTGTCTAATTAATCAATCATTTTTCAGGTGACCTTAGACAAAATTCTCCTCCTATGGATGCCCCAAGTGAGGGGGAGCATAGCCCAGCCTATGAAGGAGGTGGTGGTTATGCTAGTGGGGAGAACATCAACAGGAATTGGTATCACCTAATGCCCCATCTGAGGGGGAGCAGATCCCTGATGATGAGAGAGCTAATGCTCAAAGTGGAGCTGAAGAGATGGCTGAAAAGGAATTAGCCCAGGAAAGGCCAGTTGCAGCTCTGGACACATCTAACCTGTTAAACTCAATACAAACAATGATTGAGGCTCAGATGTTGTCTATGAAAGAGATTGTTGCTGAAAAGGTCCATGATGTCTCTGCCAAGATAAGGAATGAATTGTATACAACAAGAGCAGCATTGAATCAGGAGATCCAGGCCAGTGAGAAAAGAATGGAGTCAAGAGTGGCTGAAGTGAGAACTGAGCTCAATGCCCAGGTTAATGATGTCAAAACTGCATCAGATCATATCCTTCTGCAGATGACAAGATGGTTTGAAATGGCCAAAAATACTGTTGCTGCCCAGCACACAGTTCTGAAGAATATTGCAGACCATCAATGGGATTCAAAGGACATCACATATGTAAAGAATCAGCTCTACAAAAATGAAAATGTCTGGGAAATAGCTGTTGCCAGAATGGCACAAGTGGTCAACACATCAAGGAGCCAAGTCAAGTCCCACATTGACAAGGCAAAGGAATACATTTTAGATGATGTGGACAGCACCTTTCAAACTCTCTCTCAATCCATATTGAATCAACATTCTGAAATAGAGAAGAAAATAGTGGAAAATAGCAAAGAAGGGGAGTAGAAGATTCTCAATCTACATACTAAGATGAAAGGAGCTCACATACAGCTGTATAACAACATGGAGTCCTCCCATAAACTGATACTCTCCAATCAAGAAGAAGCCAGCAAGCAAGTGGTGGAAGTTGTCAATAATGCTTCCAGTGCTATTCAAGAAAATATCCTTACCATGGTCAGAAAGGTTACTGATAATCAGTGGGACTCAAGCTTAAAAGTGCTGCAAGGAACAAGAATTGCTTTAAATCTTCCAATCTTGAACCGTAGCAGAAATGAAGACTTTGACTTCCAAAGTCAATCAAATCTGATTGCTGATGAGCGAGCAACAAAGAGGAGAAGGGTAGAGGGCATTCAAACTGCTGAAGAGTATATGGCCCAGAAAAGAATGGAAAGATTAGAGGATCCACTCCATGAATATGACAATCTGGAGTTGGACACAATTGTTTTCAATACCTGGGTGAGCCATGGATGTTGAAACCGATTTCTCGGTCTCTGGTGGAGCTCGGGGCCCTCAACGAATTGAGGGGCAGCTAGCCCTTACCGGTCCCTCGGAAGAGATAGGCAGATAACTTGGACAAAGAACAAGGACCCTAGTCTTAGCGAGGAGGTCCCTCCACTAACCCGGAAGATCGTTGAGCGCTTCCCCTCCCAAGCCAAAGCTAAGACTCGGGCACCTTGGAGAGCTAGAGAGCCCAAACCAAAGCGACCTATGGAGAGAAGAAGGCTCAAAGATTCTGAAACCGGTCCTCTTCCAAGGTGCCCTTTGAAGTCTATTTATAGATTTTAGTTTTGTGGTCTGTCAATAGCCAAATCCCGCTGTCCATTCTTACTATCCGCACACCGGATTGGTCTGCTAACAGCCAAACTCCGCTGTTCGGAGGGGCTACCCGCAGACAACCAGGGGTTTTTTGGTAAAGGACCACCCTAGGTGCCGGCGAACCAGAGACCCCTGACCTGTCCGGCGAACACGGGGCTCGCCAAAAGATCTTGCTGGCTCGCCTAAGTCGTCTAGCGAACTCCTCCTACCGGCTGTCTCGGCCGCCGAACCGCCCCTTAGCGGGCCGAGCTCGCCAAAACGGCTAACTGTACCCCAGAAATGGCTATTTGTACCCCAAGGTCCCGGACCTGCCTAGCGAGTTCCTCCGACCGGCTGGCTCGCCTGCTTCTACGACTCGCCTGCCGAACCGCTCCTTAGCGGGTCGAGCTCGCCAAAACGGCTAACTGTACCACAAAAACGGCTATTTGTACCCCAAGGTCCCGGACCTGCCTAGCGAGCTCCTCCGACCGGCTGGCTCGCCTGCCTTTAGGGTCTCTCGCTTTTCTTGGGCTCGCCCCGCCTGGCTCGCCCATCCTCGACTCGCTCCCTTGGGTACGCGAACCAAGGATCCTTCCAGGCGAACATCGGGGTTGTACACAATCCCCGCTCTTCGCGAGGTTGTCTTGAGTTCGCGAAGAAACATCCAACCCCTGGTGTTCGCCGATTCGGCTGACGTGGCGGGAATCTTTCGGTGGGTCCCACATCCAAAACTATAAATACCGCCCGCTGCGGCTAGTGATCGAGCTTTTCCTTCCCCTTCTTCCTCGCAGGAAATAACTTCTCCCTAATGTCTTCCAAGCCGAGCGCGTTGGATCGGCTGAAGGCTTCCAGGGAGATGGCGAAGGCTCAGGCTGCCGGAAGCAACGCCTGGATGTTCAACCTTGCCACCTCCCTTTCCCCCTGGACCAAAAAGGCCAAGACGGTTAGGAGGTCGCCGGGGGAGGACACGACCTTACCTCCTGATTCGCCCCCTCGGCCGAATATCGAGCTCGCGCAACAGGTATTCTTCGTCTAAATTTTCAACATCGACTCTCTACTTACTCCTTTTCTTCTCGCAGAATCCTCCACCTGAGGAACGCCTGGCGGGCCTCACGCTGACCTCCTCTCGTGCTCCATCCCCAGCGAAGTTGGGGTCGCTAGATGCTGGGACCGGGACCTCAACCCAACAGGCGCCTCTCTCGCATCCCCGTAAGTCATACGTATCCTCCTTTATCTCCGCTTGAGTCCATGCGATATCCATGCGTTTGTGGCCTGTGCAGATACCCCACCGCCGAGCCCCGAGAAGAAAGGCTCCTCGCCGGCGCACTCGCCGATTTCGCATAAAGTCAACTTGGAGACCCCCGGCTTCGGTTTGGTGGGCAGGCGAAGCCCAGGCGGCTCGCTTCTCGATGGCGCTCATGTCGCGGAGAGAATGGTGTACCCCCCTGGTCTGGGGAAACCCCATGTCCCGGGGTTCCGCGGAAACTTCCAGGGTCGGCCGGAGTCTTCTCGCAAGCAACGTCGCGAGTCCTCCTCCCAAGGTTAGTACCTTCGTCCGGGCTCGCTTTTTCGCTCGCCCTCTGATCCTACTAGTTCGTCCTTCACAGACATTTCGGAAGCCACGCCTGAGTCAGAACATGGGAGGGTGGAGATGTCACCGCCGCCCTCGCCGGGCCAGATGGAAGACTTCTTGGGCGACCCGAGCGACCCGGGCGACCCTGAGCGAATGAAGAGACGGGTGTCAGAGGTGCTCCAGAAGCATGGTATGATGCTACGCGAGCTGGAGGAGCGATATGACGCGGACCGGGCCGTCTTCGACGAGAGATTCGCCGCGCTGGAAGACGCGAATGCGCGCTTGATCGCCGAGGCGGAGCCAGTGACTCGCGCGGACGTCACCTCGCCCGGCGTGCACATATCGCGGGGCGAGGATCAAGCACCACTATCCGAGAGTGCCGCCGCGTGCGGGGAAACGGGGTCGGGGTCGCTGGAAATGGCTTCCTTACCCTTGAGACTGCTGTGGTTTTTTAATTCTACTATCCCCTTGCTTTTATTTCTCTCATGACGCTTCTGTTGAACAATATCTGTTGTAATATTCACGAGTCCTTCGTGACTCGCCTCTTATCGTTTTTTATCTTTCTCATTCATTTCTGTGGCGTGCCTGTGGTTCATTTAGTTCGTTCGCTGTGTTTGACACGATCGCCCCCGTGGAGCGCTCGCGAGTTTCTGTGCGACGTTGTGCCCAAACCACCTTTTCTCGCGGGCCGGTCTTGGGCGGGGCTTAATTACCGCGCAGCGGCGAGCCCGGGCTCGCCAGGCCGCAACCCTACCGAGTAGAAATCTACTTTATTTTTGCTATCCGCACTCCCGACGCTTCGATTCCCGTGCCCATCCGATTTTCCTATAAATAGTTCGGATCCACTTTTCCATCCGTCGCATTTATTTCTTGATACGTTAAAATTAGTTTTTTGAAAAAGGTGTGAAGCCTTGCTTTCTTCTTTTATTAGAATTCGGCGGCGTTTTCGAAGAGTCCCGCGAGTAATCCTACTTCGAAGAATTACCCGTTATCCTATCGAAAGATAGAAGTAACGGCCTTTTCCTCTTTCGAAATATCGAAGATTACTCTTTGGCCGCGTCGCCAAAAGCTAAGTAGAAAAGATTGAAAAAGGGCTTTATGTTGAAATTAAAATTGAAAGCTTTTTGAAAATATTGTTGCAACAATTTTTTGAGTTGTTGCAACAATTCTTTAAGAGCGTTTTAAAACTTCTTTTACCTTGAGCTAGTTGCAACACCCAAAGAGGTGTTGCAACAAATTTTTTTAGTGTTTTTAAAAGAGAGTTTTAAAAAGTGCTTTAGAGAGAAAGCTTTTGGGTTTATGTAATTATCCGGACTAAAATCAATAAAGGCAAGTGGACCTTATCGATAGTAGTATAGGATATTTCTTTTGAAATATCAAGGTCGTATTTTTCCAAGGTCGTATCGATTATTTCTACTTCTTAGGAACGCGCTATTATTTTATCGAAAAAAGTTTGAAATTGATTTTTATG
The DNA here is from genome assembly GCA_033032865.1 of Dactylorhiza incarnata. Lineage (NCBI taxonomy): Eukaryota > Viridiplantae > Streptophyta > Magnoliopsida > Asparagales > Orchidaceae > Dactylorhiza > Dactylorhiza incarnata. Next base: position 15,651,588 of record JAWHQI010000030.1, read on the forward strand.
ATTTTATAGAAAAGTTAGTGACGAAAATGATAACTATCGCGGGCTTGGTGTGCGTTTAGCAAAAACCAAGAAAAGCGATGAAAAGAAAAAGAACGAAAACGTTAATTTAAAAAGTAGTTTTGCTTAGAATTTTTTTTTAGATTTTTATAAAACGATAATGATAACTACGGCGATAATAAGCGATTGAGCGGGTAGCGGAATTAAGCAAAAAGCAAATATAAAAAAAAATAAAAGACGCACTAATTGAAAACGCACACACTCTACAGAATTAAAATGAAAGCTGTTAATTGCAGGAATTAAAGAAATGCGATCCCCACCCAAATAGGTAGAGGGGAAATAAATGCGTGAGCAAGTCCTATCCAAACGGATAGGCGGGAAATAAATGCGTGAGCAAGTCCTATCCAAACGGATAGGCGGGAAATAAATGCGTGAGCAAGTCCTATCCAAACGGATAGGCGGGAAATAAATGCGTGAGCAAGTCCTATCCAAACGGATAGGCGGGAAATAAATGCGTGACGGAAATGGAAACTATTCGATTACAAAAAAGGCGCAAACTTTATACTCATACACACACCCACTCTACGTTAATGAAATCTAATTAAAATAAAACAAATCTAAACTCATACACTCGCACACACAACAATAATGAAACTAAGTTAAAAAGAAAAGAAAATCTACTCTCATACACACACACACACTTACAAAAAAAACAAAAAGAGAGTAAAAACACCAAATAAAAAAAAAACAAAAAAAAACTATTTAAACTCCTACACTCACACACACTAATATGAAATCATCTAAAAATTACAACAAAGCTAAAAATAAGAAAATTACACTCATACACACACACACCCAAATTAAAATGACAACTTAACAAAAATTACAAAATTACATAAAACTAAAAATAAAAAGAAAAAAGAACAAAAAGAGAACACACACACACTAAAACAAAGAGAGACAATAATTACAAGCTTAATTTATTTCCATCAAAAAAGGGGTTACAAAACTAGAGAGAGAAAGTGCAAAATTACAAAAATTACAAAACACCAAAAATCAGCAAAATGGAACAAAACCTTAAGAGAAGCTCCCAAAATTTTGAACCCTTGGACTCAGCTGAAACTGGCTATTTATAGAAAAAAATTTAGGATTACACGCCCTCGGACACGGGCGTGTCTGAGGGCGTGACACGGCTTGGGGTGCGAATAGCCAGAACAGCTGGATCCAGGCAGGCATCTGGAAGGCTTGACCGGCGACTTCGGAAGTACACGGGTGTGTTCCAAGTAACACGGGCGTGTTCGATGTCGGCATTGTGCTGTCGGCTGCTGGGCGTGACGGGCGGCGTGTCCTTTGTTCTTCCGGAAGAAATTGAGGGGTCACGGCCTCGGTCACGGGCGTGACCCGATCACGGCCGTGACATTGACATCTTGGCTCGAATCTGGGCTTGGTCATTCAACACGGGCGTGACTGATGTACACGGCCTCGGTCACGGGCGTGACCGAGGTACACGGCCTCGGTCACGGGCGTGACCCGATCACGTGACTTGATGTTTGAGTTGGAAAAAGAACAGGTAAAAGAAAATGTTAGGGATTAGTGAACACGCCCTTGGACACGGGCGTGACCAAGGGCGTGACTTAACAAAAATTACAAAAACTTTACAAAATTAAAATAAAACTAAGTTAAAAACAAAAATAACAAAAACAAACATTTTATTCATTAATTTACATATATTATTTAGAAAGCTAATTAAAATTATACTAAAAATTATAAAGAAAAATGCGTATATTTACTATTCATCATTTCTCAAGTCCTCTCGCGTTTACGCTCATCTCTGTTCTCGCAAATTCGTGCTCGCGTTCACTGCTTGCAGGCTGCTTTTTCCTGACTCGATGCGAACAAACCAGTTAGTGGGGGCGGATGGCGAGAGCGAGGGGCGGTCGAGATGCGCCTCAGCGTTTCAAGCCCATGAATTCTACTGTGCGAACATCACGACAGAGGAGTACAAACATGTCGTGGATCGTTATCTCCCGGAGGGTTACTCGGCTCGCTGTCCAAGCGAGAGATCTACATTGAACGAGACCGAGGCTGACGAGCTCGCGATCCCCATCGCTCACTTCGAGAATGGGTTGCGACTCCCTTTATGGCCTGAAATTCGTCAGGTATTTCTCTTAGTATTCTCGCCGTTCCCTGTTCGCCATCGCGACTTTTTCACCGTTCTTTGCAGGTGCTGCGGTATTATGGGGTGTGATGTGTGTCGGCAAGTGCACCGGTCGCTGTCAAGTAATAATTGTGGAGAATAAATTCCCCGGATGTCGGTCTCTTGAGGAATGCAGGATGGGTGAACGAATCGCGCAGTGATTATTGTTACACAAGCGTTCAACAAACACAAAGATGGGGCTTTTGGTTGGTTTTCCTAATCTTATCAACAACAAAAAGAAATGCGGGTCGAAAACACCGCTTCGCAAAGTGAGGTGGATGCAACGACCGCGATGCCGTGCTTCGTGAGGCGGATGAAGTGAACTCAAGTGCGAGAGGGTGAGGGTCGCAAACACCTCTTCACAACCGCCGTTAGCTCTTGCTAACGTGGATCAAACACCTTGCGTGCGTGCGCGAGTGAGTGAGAGAAAGCGGACTGAATCACCACCAAACCATGAAGAACAACAAAGAAATATTCATTTCCATCAAAATAAACATCACAATATTCGAGTATTGCACGGTTCAAAGAGTACAATGGAGGAAAGAGGAAAGAAATAACCAATGGTGAAGACTAGCGGCCGTTCACGGCCGGAATGGTAGGTTGTCGGGCTACCTCCGGACTCGGGCGGACTATGCTTCCGGCGTAGAGAGCTGTCGCGATCTCCCTACGTAGCTCCGTCGTCTTCGACTTCAGGTTCCTTCTTCTTCTCACCGGGCGGAATGAGAGAATGGTTGCTTGGAGGCTTGCGGACGATGGAGAACACTCACGGACAATGGAGGAAGTCTTGGAATGGGTTGAGGAGGCTTCCCCTTGCGTAGGAGATGAGGTGGAGGCGTCCCACGGTGGAAATCGGCGGCGTACGGAACAGGAATCCCGCTCCCGGAAGTGAACGATCGCCCTAAAATCGCAACAGGCGTTTAAATAGGCGCTGGATTGAATACTGCGCACGGTCATTGGCGCACGACCAGTGGTCGTGCGCACAGGAATTCTGCGATCGTGCGCACTGCCTGGGTGGAACCTGCAAGATACGAAATTATAAAATAAAATGTTCGCACGACCAGTGGCGCACGACCGGTGGTCGTGCGCACTATCGTTGATGGTCGTGCGCACTGGAGCAAACAGAACTCGGAAATTAAATGGTAAGTGCGCACGAGCAGGGGCGCACGACCGGTGGTCGTGCGCACTGTCGTTGATGGTCGTGCGCACTGCACCAAACAGAACTCGTGAAAAAGGGTTAAGTGCACACGATCAGTGGCGCACGACCAGTGGTCGTGCGCAATAGAACCGGTGATCGTGCACAGTGTTCCTGTGCAGAATTGCACCGGGAACACTTGCACGACTCCTATTCCAGCATAACCACAGGTCTAGCCACTGAAAGTGGCACCTAACAGCACAAGAATACTACTAAAGACAAAAAGCACGAAAATCACACCAAAGTGGGCCAAGATGTGCACCTAGCATGGATTATCAAATATAAACTAAAACAAGGCTAAAGTGCGGAGAAATGACTAAATAATGGCCCGGATGAGTCCATAAATGTGTATATGATCAGGACTCATCACACCCCCAGACTTAACTGTTTGCGCGTCCCGAGCAAACGAATCCGGCGGAGCGTGAAAACGATAATTAACATAGAGAATTACACAAAGGAGTACGGTGCGAAGTAACATACGCATGCAAGTAGAGAATTTAGTAGAAGGAGATTCTAAATATGCTAAATAATTTACAAGAGTATTAAAGCGTAATTAAAGATTTAGATGTACTCAATTGGTGAATTATGAAGAATTTGACGATCATGCCCGGTATGAAAGTGACGAGACACTGAGGCGGGTGTTGCAAAAGATCGGGGCTTAGGAATAACTCCGCTGAAATCCATCACCGTCATGAACCATACGCTTGCCCGGTCACACTCTCTCCACGACGCTAGCAAACTCGCAAATCAAATCAGTAGGACTTATAGGATTAGAACGGGGCTTAGGTTACGGTATGATATTCAAAGTTAAACGCGGTGGCTACGCAACCCAAGTGAGCTAACGGAACGCTGCACCACACAAGACCAACAAACTATGCTCGTGTGACACACCCCCAGACTTATCCTGAAAACCAGGTGTGCACACGGCCTACTTCACAAATACCAACAGATTTTCTGTTTTTAGCTCGGGAGGATTTTTTTTCAAAATACTCTTTTTTTTTCTTTTACATATTTTACTTCTTTTATTGAACCCCCGGTTGGTTCAAAATCAGCAGATGGACTTTATTTTCTCTTCATAACACAAAGATTCCACACACCACACAAGTTGAGACTTATGAGCGCAGTTAAAAACATTTTGGTTGCGGGAGTAGGATAGGCTTCAGGCTTTGGTGGATGAAGAGGGGTTGTACAAAGGAATGGTAGGCACAAAATGGGCTTGCAACGGTGAATGAAATGGACATGGAATAACAAAGCTCAAACTAGCCAAATGGTGGCCTACATCATGCTTGACTCAACGAGTAGCTCTCACCCATGCTTCGAGAGTCGCTTGGGGCAAGTTCTTAGCCCACGAGAAAGATAAACCTTCCTCCCGACTCGAGCAACACACGACTAGCAATCGCACACACACAACACCGGGTTATCGTCAATTCCATACAAATTCACCACTTGAGTATATTAGATCTAAATTTACGCAGAAATACTAAACATAAATTAGATGCATAAAGAAAATCTAGTTCTACATAAATTCTACCATAGCATGCGAAGTGACTAGAACACTACATGAGTCAACATCGCACTCCAAATAATAATTCCTACGTTAACAATCTATTTCACATTCCGACCAAAATAGTTTAAACGGAACAACGACAAAAAGATAAATACGCACTCAAGTGGGTGAAGTGGTGTGTGAAGCATGAAAAACAAAAATAATGACTAGGATAAATAAAGATACAACCTTCTAGTATGCGGTGCAACTCGTGCACAGTGGATAACAACAACCGCTCCCCCAAACTTAAGCTAAACGATATATCTAGAAATTTGAAGCTAAAAGAAGGGAGGAAGCGTTACCCCATGCTCAGAAATGAGCATACCAGATGATTGGCGTTTATGATCACGAATAGTCCGCAGCATCCGCACCATCGAACACAAAACCTGCAAGCACAAACTCAAAGCAACAAAAGCAAATACAAAAGCTGAACTAAAAGAAGTTAGAAAAAAGGAAGTACGAAAACAGGAAATCTGGGTTGTCTCCCAGGAGCGCTTTCATTTAACGTCCTTAAGCTGGACCAAATACCTGTATTAGCATTGTTTATAAAGTGCAGGAATTAAAAGAGAAATATTCAGAAGCAGTTCACCACATCAACTAAACACAAATCAGCTAAAAGCGCTCTTATGGTGCGCTTCTCTCGTAGCACGTAGGCGGGAGGTGAAGGCTTTAGGGCCAACACTGGTATTACCCAATGCTCCCCTAACCTCCGCCACCTTGCCACGAAGAGCAGCAGCACGAGCGTCGCGCAGAAGTTTCTCCTTTTTAAGTTTGGTGACAGTCGGAGACTGCCACCGTTGAAAGTTTTCAGAATTTTCCGCCTTAGTGGCGGGTGGCGTCACTTCCGGCATCGTGGTGACTACCGGATCGGCCCAGGAGATAGAACGCTTAGATTGTTTATTACAAGATTCAACACAGGGAGATAAACAATCCGCATCCCGAACTACATTCACGTCAACGTTTCCCGAATTGCAGTCCTCCTCCGTCTCGGAATCGAACTCTTTCCGGAAGTTAACCTCTTCTTCCTCATCTGATTGGAGCTCCTCCTTTCCTCCTTCACTTGTTTCTTGATCATGTATCTTTCCTGCACATCTTAGAAATTCATCAGAAATGACGAGAGGGGGAGGAGTGGATGTGTCAGCTGTAGCTTCGAGGCGAGTGGGCTGCAGCGCCTTGTTAGGTAGGAGAACACACCCCGTAGCGAAGTCAAGGGTGGCGCCGCTCTCTTTCAAGAACGGCACGCCCAGGATAGGAATGGATTGATTTTCCTGGGGGCCCAACACCTGAAAGTCCGCGACCACAGTCGTCCCCTCAACTATTACTTCCACATTTCTCACTTCCCCCTCAGATTGGACAATAGTGCCGTTAGCGAGAATAAGCGATTTCCTTTCCTCCGTGTTCATCTCAAGTTGTAATTTCGCAACATCTTGCAGTGCAATGACGTTGAGGGAGGAACCGGAATCGCATAAAGCTTTTGTTTCAACCTTATTGATGGCACAAGAAATTACCAGCTCACTCGGTTCAACCTCTACCACATCCCCAAGACTCTTCCCTTGATCAATTGGGTTCTTCTCCGCGTTGCTGGGAAGGGTCCCCTGCGATCGCTCGGTTAGCACTTGGGCCAATTGGCCCAACTGCGTTTCCAGGTTTCGCATGGATGCAGTTTGACTTACCATATTCGAATTAGCTACTTGCATGAATTTCTCCATCATCTCTTCTAGATTACTCTTTTTTTGAGTAGGGGGTGCTTGATTATAGTCCGGTGTGGTGGCCTCGGTTGGCTCCCGGAGGCGTAAGCATCGTTTTGATGCTGCCCCGGTGCCCAACGTTGGCCAGGTGTGTTTGGATTCCACGAGAAGTTCGGGTGACTTCTCGCTCCCGGATTATAAGCATTATTGAAAGGCGCCCCCTAGGCTGATTTCCTACATAATTAACAGATTCGTTCAAGTTCAAGTGTGCGAAGTCACCTGCCACGTTGTTCCCCGAACACTCATACGCGTGGTGGCCTCCACCTCCACATTCCTCGCAGGTAATGACAGCAGCAGTCGCGGATGGTGAGGGGAGAGAGTCGACCATGAAAAGACCTCGGCCGCTTCTTGGAGCATTTCTCCCTGCAGTCCAGAATGTACTGTGGGAGGCAGTGTCGCGCAGAATTCGAAGGGCTTCTTCAGGAGTGTGGTTCATCAAGGTACCACCCGCCGCAGCATCGATCATTGCCCTGTAGTTGGGCTCGATCGCGAAGTAGAACAATTCAACCACATTCCATGGTTGGAGCTCGTGGCCAGGGCAACGACGAAGGAGATCGTTGAGGCGCTCCCATGCTTCAGCAAGGGTCTCTTGGTCAAGTTGGCGAAATGTGGCGATCTCCCGCCGCAAGCTTACAATCTTATCCACAGGGTGGAATTTAGCAAGGAACTTGGATGCGAGGGCATCCCAAGTTGCAGCAGTCCCGGGCGGAATGGAGTGGAGCCACACCTTTGCTTTGTCGCGGAGTGAAAAGGGAAACAGTCTAAGCTTGACCGTGTCGTCAGCAATCCCTGCGTAGCGGAAGGTTCCGCAAATATCAGAAAACTCCGCCAGATGCAGATGCGGATCTTCGCTGGCCAACCCCGAGAACTGAGCGTTGTTCCGGATGATGTTTAAGATCGCTGGCTTGATCTCAAACTGATTATTCAAAATATTGGGCCCGAACCCCGGATACACACTCCCAGCACTTGGAGTGGTGTAGTCCCTCATCGTGCGGGGTCGAGGCCTAGCTGCCTCCTGCTCAATCCCAGGCTGATGTTCCCCCACGCCGGGCATTCTCGGATCAACATCATTTGGGTCTGCCTGATCACCCATGGCCGCTTGTACAGTCGCAGCGCGCCTTCGCGCGCGAGCAGTTCGTTCGATTTCTGGATCAAAAGGTGCGAGTTCACCTGCGACCTGCCTCTGCATGAACTGTCAAAAACAAAAAGAAAAACAAAGAAAATAAAAAAAAACAACTGCTCGTATAACGACAGTCACAACACAAGACGAAACACGCCTGCACTTCCCCGGCAACGGCGCCAAAAACTTGATGCGTGTCGGCAAGTGCACCGGTCGCTGTCAAGTAATAATTGTGGAGAATAAATTCCCCGGATGTCGGTCTCTTGAGGAATGCAGGATGGGTGAACGAATCGCGCAGTGATTATTGTTACACAAGCGTTCAACAAACACAAAGATGGGGCTTTTGGTTGGTTTTCCTAATCTTATCAACAACAAAAAGAAATGCAGGTCGAAAACACCGCTTCGCAAAGTGAGGTGGATGCAACGACCGCGATGCCGTGCTTCGTGAGGCGGATGAAGTGAACTCAAGTGCGAGAGGGTGAGGGTCGCAAACACCTCTTCACAACCGCCGTTAGCTCTTGCTAACGTGGATCAAACACCTTGCGTGCGTGCGCGAGTGAGTGAGAGAAAGCGGACTGAATCACCACCAAACCATGAAGAACAACAAAGAAATATTCATTTCCATCAAAATAAACATCACAATATTCGAGTATTGCACGGTTCAAAGAGTACAATGGAGGAAAGAGGAAAGAAATAACCAATGGTGAAGACTAGCGGCCGTTCACGGCCGGAATGGTAGGTTGTTGGGCTACCTCCGGACTCGGGCGGACTATGCTTCCGGCGTAGAGAGCTGTCGCGATCTCCCTACGTAGCTCCGTCGTCTTCGACTTCAGGTTCCTTCTTCTTCTCACCGGGCGGAATGAGAGAATGGTTGCTTGGAGGCTTGCGGACGATGGAGAACACTCACGGACAATGGAGGAAGTCTTGGAATGGGTGGAGGAGGCTTCCCCTTGCGTAGGAGATGAGGTGGAGGCGTCCCACGGTGGAAATCGGCGGCGTACGGAACAGGAATCCCGCTCCCGGAAGTGAACGATCGCCCTAAAATCGCAACAGGCGTTTAAATAGGCGCTGGATTGAATACTGCGCACGGTCATTGGCGCACGACCAGTGGTCGTGCGCACAGGAATTCTGCGATCGTGCGCACTGCCTGGGTGGAACCTGCAAGATACGAAATTATAAAATAAAATGTTCGCACGACCAGTGGCGCACGACCGGTGGTCGTGCGCACTATCGTTGATGGTCGTGCGCACTGGAGCAAACAGAACTCGGAAATTAAATGGTAAGTGCGCACGAGCAGGGGCGCACGACCGGTGGTCGTGCGCACTGTCGTTGATGGTCGTGCGCACTGCACCAAACAGAACTCGTGAAAAAGGGTTAAGTGCACACGATCAGTGGCGCACGACCAGTGGTCGTGCGCAATAGAACCGGTGATCGTGCGCAGTGTTCCTGTGCAGAATTGCACCGGGAACACTTGCACGACTCCTATTCCAGCATAACCACAGATCTAGCCACTGAAAGTGGCACCTAACAGCACAAGAATACTACTAAAGACAAAAAGCACGAAAATCACACCAAAGTGGGCCAAGATGTGCACCTAGCATGGATTATCAAATATAAACTAAAACAAGGCTAAAGTGCGGAGAAATGACTAAATAACGGCCCGGATGAGTCCATAAATGTGTATATGATCAGGACTCATCAGGGTGCTGCCGAGCCAGCTGACCCCGAATGCGATCGCGGACATCGTCGCGTTCGCCAGTTACATGCGGGAGGAGAGGATCGAGTTCATCCTCCTCGTCTTCCGCAAAGTGTTCTCCTTTCGTGCCTTCCGGGACGGGACCACCTACTTCGCGAGCCAGCACGTCACCATCTGCGAGACGGTGAACAAGAGTCACTACTGGACTCAGAAGTTCATCCTAGTGAAGGGACCCTTCGGTAATCTCCACTTCACCCCTCTTCAGCGGGATGACGCCACCTACCGCCCTCCGAGCTTGCTGGGCGGTGCCGACGCCAAACTCCTCCAATACCTCTCCGGAAAGAACTTCGAAGTCGCCCATCTGAGGCGCAACGTCGACTCGCTACTCGTAGTTCCCCAAGGGGAAGGTACGGCTCGCTTTCGCCCCACTCCCCTTCCCTTTTTCTTCGTCGTGTAACACTTTTACTTCTTCAGGCGAGCGCGAGATCCCCGTTAATCTTTCGCACGCGCAAGGCACCGCTCTCACGGCGGACACTCTCGCGACCGCGGTGGCAGAGGCTTGCCGCGATCTTCCTATCACCGGTTCCGGCAAGAAGCGGCCTCCGTCTGCGAGCCAGCCTGGTTCGCAACCCTCCTCCAAGAAGTCGAGGGGGAAAACCCTCGCCGTCAAAGACAAGAGAGCGGTCGTCGATCTAAGCGAGACCGACGGCTCGCCCCCTTCTCCTGCGAAACAGTCAGACCCATTGGCGAGCCAGGGCGCCGGGAGCTCTTCCACAACCCCCCAACCCAAGGGCCACAAGAACTTTGGTCTGGGTGAGAAGGTTTCCGATATCCTTGGCGAGCCCCTGCTCGCTTGGGATCCCAACGCCAACCGGATTTCTTGCTCCACCCTTCACCCCTCCTGGGTGGAGCTGGGTAAGGCCGGGGAGGAGGCGTTCTCTCTCACCTTCGGCTTATATGGCCGCGAGGACGCCGCCGCTTACAAAGAGATGGGGCCAAGACAACTGGTCTATGAACAAATGCGAGCCCAGTTACGCTCGATGGAGCTCGCACATATGGCGGGGCGCCGTTATCTGCAGGCGGATAGGGACATCCGCGCGTACAGGGAAGAGCTTAAGAGGGCTCGCGAGGAGATCAAGGGCCTCAAGGAGAGAGAGGAAGCGTCGGAAAGCCTCCTCGCCGGGATGCAGGGCAAGATGGTAAGCGGCCCTTGGGCTTCTTTTCTTCGCTGTTCGTGACCTCCGACCTTTGTTTTAACTCGTTTTGATGCTAACTCAGGATGCCGATGTAGCAACCAAGCTTCTCGCTCGCAACGGCGAGCTGGAGTTGGAGAATACTATGTTGAAAGCTCGGGTGGACGAGCTGGTTCGTAGCGTGCTGCCTCCTTCTCCTGGGCGAGCCAGGTCTCAACAGGGGGTCGCCGAAAGTGAGGAGCAGAGGCGGCGAGATGCACAGGAGGTCGCCAACCTCGTCTTCACGACCCTCAAGAACGCGAGCCTGCTAGCGGATGACGCGATGGAGTTTACAGCCGAAGACGTCTGCCCGGACCTCTTCGACTTGGCGCCATGGTTGGGGGCTCGCAAGAATGGCGAGAGCCCCCCAGAATGAACCCTTTTAGCCTCTCTTCCCATTACTTTGAATGTATATTATTCTTCTTGGGCTGGCGAGATCGCCGCCGAACATAGAAAAATCATGGGGAATGATAGTTATAATTTTTCGTTAGTATTTATGTGCATGCTCGCGCTTCTTTTTTCTCTCGCCCTTGCTCTTTCTTTTGAATTCTCATGACCAGTTGTTATGCGGTAGTGCTTCCGGGGGGCTCGCGGATGCGTGTGTCTGGGCTCCTCCCGCCAAGGTTCTCCTCTTATGGATTTCGCTAACCCGGGCCGTTGCCACCCGCGGATACTGCCCGGCGAACCCAACCTTGGCGAACTTAGACATAGGCATCCCGCGAACTAGTCCTCCCTGACTCTAATATCTCAACTCGCTACCTTAGGCCTTAACAGCTTCGACCCTTTCAATTTTGCGAACCGAGCCGTTCTGGCTCTAACTCTTTAACCTGTTACCTTAGGACTTTGACCCCTAGTGCCAGCCTCTCCAGGGATCCACCTGAACCCCCCGTCTAGGTGGGAGCCCAGGAGCAGAATCGATCTGGGGCATTCCAGCACCAATGTTTCCAACCTTGACAGCCTCTCCAGAGATCTACCTGAACCCCCCGTCTAGGTGAGAGCCCGGGAGCGGAATCGATCTGGGGCATTCCAGCGCCAATGTTTCCAACCTTGCCAGCCTCTCCAGAGATCAACCTGAACCCCCCGTCTAGGTGAGAGCCCGGGAGCGGAATCGATCTGGGGCATTCCAGCACCTATGTGTCCAACCTTGCCAGCCTCTCCAGAGATCAACCAGAACCCCCCGTCTAGGTGAGAGCCCGGGAGCGGAATTGATCTGGGGCATTCCAGCGCCAATGTTTCCAACCTTGCCAGCCTCTCCAGAGATCAACCTGAACCCCCCGTCTAGGTGAGAGCCCGGGAGCGGAATCGATCTGGGGCATTCCAGCACCTATGTTTCCCACCTTGCCAGCCTCTCCAGAGATCAACCAGAACCCCCCGTCTAGGTGAGAGCCCGGGAGCGGAATCGATCTGGGGCATTCCAGCACCTATTTTTCCAACCTTGCCAGCCTCTCCAGAGATCAACCTGAACCCCCCGTCTAGGTGAGAGCCCGGGAGCGGAATCGATCTGGGGCATTCCAGCGCCAATGTTTCCAACCTTGTCAGCCTCTCCAGAGATCAACCTGAACCCCCCGTCTAGGTGAGAGCCCGGGAGCGGAATCGATCTGGGGCATTCTAGCACCTATGTTTCCAACCTTGCCAGCCTCTCCAGAGATCAACCTGAACCCCCCGTCTAGGTTAGAGCCCGGGAGCGGAATCGATCTGGGGCATTCCAGCACCTATGTTTCCAACCTTGTTAGCCTCTCCAGAGATCAACCAGAACCCCCCGTCTAGGTGAGAGCCCGGGAGAGAAATCGATCTGGGGCATTCCAGCACCAATGTTTCCAACCTTGCCAGCCTCTCCAGAGATCAACCAGAACCCCCCGTCTAGGTGAGAGCCCAGGAGCAGAATCGATCTGGGGCATTCCAGCGCCAATATTTCCAACCTTGCCAGCCTCTCCAGAGATCAATCTGAACCCCCCGTCTAGGTGAGAGCCCGGGAGCGGAATCGATCTGGGGCATTCCAGCACCTATGTTTCCAACCTTGCCAGCCTCTCCAGAGATCAACCAGAACCCCCCGTCTAGGTCGTGCGCACAGGAATTCTGCGATCGTGCGCACTGCCTGGGTGGAACCTGCCAGATACGAAATTATAAAATAAAATGTTCGCACGACCAGTGGCGCACGACCGATGGTCGTGCGCACTATCGTTGATGGTCGTGCACACTGGAGCAAACAGAACTCGGAAATTAAATGGTAAGTGCGCACGAGCAGGGGCGCATGACCGGTGGTCGTGCGCACTGTCGTTGATGGTCGTGCGCACTGCACCAAACAGAACTCGTGAAAAAGGGTTAAGTGCACACGATCAGTGGCGCACGACCAGTGGTCGTGCGCAATAGAACCGGTGATCGTGCGCAGTGTTCCTATGTAGAATTGCACCGGGAACAATTGCACGACTCCTATTCCAGCATAACCACAGATCTAGCCACTGAAAGTGGCACCTAACAGCACAAGAATACTACTAAAGACAAAAAGCACGAAAATCACACCAAAGTGGGCCAAGATGTGCACCTAGCATGGATTATCAAATATAAACTAAAACAAGGCTAAAGTGCGGAGAAATGACTAAATAACGGCCCGGATGAGTCCATAAATGTGTATATGATCAGGACTCACCAGGGTGCTGCCGAGCCAGCTGACCCCGAATGCGATCGCGGACATCATCGCGTTCGCCAGTTACATGCGGGAGGAGAGGATCGAGTTCAGCCTCCTCGTCTTCCGCAAAGTGTTCTACTTTCGCGCCTTCCGGGACGGGACCACCTACTTCGCGAGCCAGCACGTCACCATCTGCGAGACGGTGAACAAGAGTCACTACTGGACTCAGAAGTTCATCCTAGTGAAGGGACCCTTCAGTAATCTCCACTTCACCCCTCTTCAGCGGGATGACGCCACCTACCGCCCTCCGAGCTCGCTGGGCGGTGCCGACGCCAAACTCCTCCAATACCTCTCCGGAAAGAACTTCGAAGTCGCCCATCTGAGGCGCAACGTCGACTCGCTACTCGTAGTTCCCCAAGGGGAAGGTACGGCTCGCTTTCGCCCCACTCCCCTTCCCTTTTTCTTCGTCGTGTAACACTTTTACTTCTTCAGGCGAGCGCGAGATCCCCGTTAATCCTCCGCACGCGCAAGGCACCGCTCTCACGGCGGACACTCTCGCGACCGCGGTGGCAGAGGCTTGCCGCGATCTTCCTATCACCGGTTCCGGCAAGAAGCGGCCTCCGTCTGCGAGCCAGCCTGGTTCGCAACCCTCCTCCAAGAAGTCGAGGGGGAAAACCCTCGCCGTCAAAGACAAGAGAGCGGTCGTCGATCTAAGCGAGACCGACGGCTCGCCCCCTTCTCCTGCGAAACAGTCGGACCCGTTGGCGAGCCAGGGCGCCGGGAGCTCTTCCACAACCCCCCAACCCAAGGGCCACAAGAACTTTGGTCTGGGTGAGAAGGTTTCCGATATCCTTGGCGAGCCCCTGCTCGCTTGGGATCCCAACGCCAACCGGATTTCTTGCTCCACCCTTCACCCCTCCTGGGTGGAGCTGGGTAAGGCCGGGGAGGAGGCGTTCTCTCTCACCTTCGGCTTATATGGCCGCGAGGACGCCGCCGCCTACAAAGAGATGGGGCCAAGACAACTGGTCTATGAACAAATGCGAGCCCAGTTCCGCTCGATGGAGCTCGCACATATGGCGGGGCGCCGTTATCTGCAGGCGGATAGGGACATCCGCGCGTACAGGGAAGAGCTTAAGAGGGCTCGCGAGGAGATCAAGGGCCTCAAGGAGAGAGAGGAAGCGTCGGAAAGCCTCCTCGCCGAGATGCAGGGCAAGATGGTAAGCGGCCCTTGGGCTTCTTTTCTTCGCTGTTCGCGACCTCCGACCTTTGTTTTAACTCGTTTTGATGCTAACTCAGGATGTCGATGTAGCAACCAAGCTTCTCGCTCGCAACGGCGAGCTGGAGTTGGAGAATACTATGTTGAAGGCTTGGGTGGACGAGCTGGTTCGCAGCGTGCTGCCTCCTTCTCCTGGGCGAGCCAGGTCTCAACAGGGGGTCGCCGAAAGTGAGGAGCAGAGGCGGCGAGATGCACAGGAGGTCGCCAACCTCGTCTTCACGACCCTCAAGAACGCGAGCCTGCTAGCGGATGACGCGATGGAGTTTACAGCCGAAGACGTATGCCCGGACCTCTTCCACTTGGCGCCATGGTTGGGGGCTCGCAAGAATGGCGAGGGCCCCCCAGAATGAACCCCTTTAGCCTCTCTTCCCATTACTTTGAATGTATATTATTCTTTTTGGGCTGGCGAGATCGCCGCCGAACATAGAAAAATCATGGGGAATGATAGTTATAATTTTTCGTTAGTATTTATGTGCATGCTCGCGTTTCTTTTTTCTCTCGCCCTTGCTCTTTCTTTTGAATTCTCATGACCAGTTGTTATGCGGTAGTGCTTCCGGGGGGCTCGCGGATGCGTGTGTCTGGGCTCCTCCCGCCAAGGTTCTCCTCTTATGGATTTCGCTAACCCGGGCCGTTGCCACCCGCGGATACTGCCCGGCGAACCCAACCTTGGCGAACTTAGACATAGGCAACCCGCGAACTAGTCCTCCCTGACTCTAGTATCTCAACTCGCTACCTTAGGCCTTAACAGCTTCGACCCTTTCTATTTTGCGAACCGAGCCGTTCTGGCTCTAACTCTTTAACCTGTTACCATAGGACTTTGACCCCTAGTGCCAGCCTCTCCAGGGATCCACCTGAACCCCCCGTCTAGGTGGGAGCCCAGGAGCAGAATCGATCTGGGGCATTCCAGCACCAATGTTTCCAACCTTGACAGCCTCTCCAGAGATCTACCTGAACCCCCCGTCTAGGTGAGAGCCCGGGAGCGGAATCGATCTGGGGCATTCCAGCGCCAATGTTTCCAACCTTGCCAGCCTCTCCAGAGATCAACCTGAACCCCCCGTCTAGGTGAGAGCCCGGGAGCGGAATCGATCTAGGGCATTCCAGCACCTATGTGTCCAACCTTGCAAGCCTCTCCAGAGATCAACCAGAACCCCCCGTCTAGGTGAGAGCCCGGGAGCGGAATCGATCTGGGGCATTCCAGCGCCAATGTTTCCAACCTTGCCAGCCTCTCCAGAGATCAACCTGAACCCCCCGTCTAGGTGAGAGCCCGGGAGCGGAATCGATCTGGGGCATTCCAGCACCTATGTTTCCAACCTTGCCAGCCTCTCCAGAGATCAACCAGAACCCCCCGTCTAGGTGAGAGCCCGGGAGCGGAATCGATCTGGGGCATTCCAGCACCTATGTTTCCAACCTTGCCAGCCTCTCCAGAGATCAACCTGAACCCCCCGTCTAGGTGAGAGCCCGGGAGCGGAATCGATCTGGGGCATTCCAGCGCCAATGTTTCCAACCTTGCCAGCCTCTCCAGAGATCAACCTGAACCCCCCGTCTAGGTGAGAGCCCGGGAGCGGAATCGATCTGGGGCATTCCAGCACCTATGTTTCCAACCTTGCCAGCCTCTCCAGAGATCAACCTGAACCCCCCGTCTAGGTTAGAGCCCGGGAGCGGAATCGATCTGGGGCATTCCAGCACTTATGTTTCCAACCTTGGTAGCCTCTCCAGAGATCAACCAGAACCCCCCGTCTAGGAGAGAGCCCGGGAGAGAAATCGATCTGGGGCATTCCAGCACCAATGTTTCCAACCTTGCCAGCCTCTCCAGAGATCAACCAGAACCCCCCGTCTAGGTGAGAGCCCAGGAGCAGAATCGATCTGGGGCATTCCAGCGCCAATGTTTCCAACCTTGCCAGCCTCTCCAGAGATCAACCTGAACCCCCCGTCTAGGTGAGAGCCCGGGAGCGGAATCGATCTGGGGCATTCCAGCACCTATGTTTCCAACCTTGCCAGCCTCTCCAGAGATCAACCAGAACCCCCCGTCTAGGTCGTGCGCACAGGAATTCTGCGATCGTGCGCACTGCCTGGGTGGAACCTGCAAGATACGAAATTATAAAATAAAATGTTCGCACGACCAGTGGCGCACGACCGGTGGTCGTGCGCACTATCGTTGATGGTCGTGCGCACTGGAGCAAACAGAACTCGGAAATTAAATGGTAAGTGCGCACGAGCAGGGGCGCACGACCGGTGGTCGTGCGCACTGTCGTTGATGGTCGTGCGCACTGCACCAAACAGAACTCGTGAAAAAGGGTTAAGTGCACACGATCAGTGGCGCACGACCAGTGGTCGTGCGCAATTGAACCGGTGATCGTGCGCAGTGTTCCTGTGCAGAATTGCACCGGGAACACTTGCACGACTCCTATTCCAGCATAACCACAGATCTAGCCACTGAAAGTGGCACCTAACAGCACAAGAATACTACTAAAGACAAAAAGCACGAAAATCACACCAAAGTGGGCCAAGATGTGCACCTAGCATGGATTATCAAATATAAACTAAAACAAGGCTAAAGTGCGGAGAAATGACTAAATAACGGCCCGGATGAGTCCATAAATGTGTATATGATCAGGACACTGCAGGGTGCTGCCGAGCCAGCTGACCCCGAATGCGATCGCGGACATCGTCGCGTTCGCCAGTTACATGCGGGAGGAGAGGATCGAGTTCAGCCTCCTCGTCTTCCGCAAAGTGTTCTCCTTTCGTGCCTTCCGGGACGGGACCACCTACTTCGCGAGCCAGCACGTCACCATCTGCGAGACGGTGAACAAGAGTCACTACTGGACTCAGAAGTTCATCCTAGTGAAGGGACCCTTCGGTAATCTCCACTTCACCCCTCTTCAGCGGGATGACGCCACCTACCGCCCTCCGAGCTCGCTGGGCGGTGCCGACGCCAAACTCCTCCAATACCTCTCCGGAAAGAACTTCGAAGTCGCCCATCTGAGGCGCAACGTCGACTCGCTACTCGTAGTTCCCCAAGGGGAAGGTACGGCTCGCTTTCGCCCCACTCCCTTTCCCTTTTTCTTCGTCGTGTAACACTTTTACTTCTTCAGGCGAGCGCGAGATCCCCGTTAATCCTCCGCACGCGCAAGGCACCGCTCTCACGGCGGACACTCTCGCGACCACGGTGGCAGAGGCTTGCCGCGATCTTCCTATCACCGGTTCCGGCAAGAAGCGGCCTCCGTCTGCGAGCCAGCCTGGTTCGCAACCCTCCTCCAAGAAGTCGAGGGGGAAAACCCTCGCCGTCAAAGACAAGAGAGCGGTCGTCGATCTAAGCGAGACCGACGGCTCGCCCCCTTCTCCTGCGAAACAGTCGGACCCGTTGGCGAGCCAGGGCGCCGGGAGCTCTTCCACAACCCCCCAACCCAAGGGCCACAAGAACTTTGGTCTGGGTGAGAAGGTTTCCGATATCCTTGGCGAGCCCCTGCTCGCTTGGGATCCCAACGCCAACCGGATTTCTTGCTCCACCCTTCACCCCTCCTGGGTGGAGCTGGGTAAGGCCGGGGAGGAGGCGTTCTCTCTCACCTTCGGCTTATATGGCCGCGAGGACGCCGCCGCCTACAAAGAGATGGGGCCAAGACAACTGGTCTATGAAGAAATGCGAGCCCAGTTCCGCTCGATGGGGCTCGCACATATGGCAGGGCGCCGTTATCTGCAGGCGGATAGGGACATCCGCGCGTACAGGGAAGAGCTTAAGAGGGCTCGCGAGGAGATCAAGGGCCTCAAGGAGAGAGAGGAAGCGTCGGAAAGCCTCCTCGCCGGGATGCAGGGCAAGATGGTAAGCGGCACTTGGGCTTCTTTTCTTCGCTGTTCGCGACCTCCGACCTTTGTTTTAACTCGTTTTGATGCTAACTCAGGATGCCGATGTAGCAACCAAGCTTCTCGCTCGCAACGGCCAGCTGGAGTTGGAGAATACTATGTTGAAGGCTCGGGTGGACGAGCTGGTTCGCAACGTGCTGCCTCCTTCTCCTGGGCGAGCCAGGTCTCAACAGGGGGTCGCCGAAAGTGAGGAGCAGAGGCGGCGAGATGCACAGGAGGTCGCCAACCTCGTCTTCACGACCCTCAAGAACGCGAGCCTGCTAGCGGATGACGCGATGGAGTTTACAGCCGAAGACGTCTGCCCGGACCTCTTCGACTTGGCGCCATGGTTGGGGGCTCGCAAGAATGGCGAGGGCCCCCCAGAATGAACCCCTTTAGCCTCTCTTCCCATTACTTTGAATGTATATTATTCTTTTTGGGCTGGCGAGATCGCCGCCGAACATAGAAAAATCATGGGGAATGATAGTTATAATTTTTCGTTAGTATTTATGTGCATGCTCGCGTTTCTTTTTTCTCTCGCCCTTGCTCTTTCTTTTGAATTCTCATGACCAGTTGTTATGCGGTAGTGCTTCCGGGGGGCTCACGGATGCGTGTGTCTGGGCTCCTCCCGCCAAGGTTCTCCTCTTATGGATTTCGCTAACCCGGGCCGTTGCCACCCGCGGATACTGCCCGACGAACCCAACCTTGGCGAACTTAGACATAGGCATCCCGCGAACTAGTCCTCCCTGACTCTAGTATCTCAACTCGCTACCTTAGGCCTTAACAGCTTCGACCCTTTCAATTTTGCGAACCGAGCCGTTCTGGCTCTAACTCTTTAACCTGTTACCTTAGGACTTTGAACCCTAGTGCCAGCCTCTCCAGGGATCCACCTGAACCCCCCGTCTAGGTGGGAGCCCAGGAGCAGAATCGATCTGGGGCATTCCAGCACCAATGTTTCCAACCTTGACAGCCTCTCCAGAGATCTACCTGAACCCCCCGTCTAGGTGAGAGCCCGGGAGCGGAATCGATCTGGGGCATTCCAGCGCCAATGTTTCCAACCTTGCCAGCCTCTCCAGAGATCAACCTGAACCCCCCGTCTAGGTGAGAGCCCGGGAGCGGAATCGATCTGGGGCATTCCAGCACCTATGTGTCCAACCTTGCCAGCCTCTCCAGAGATCAACCAGAACCCTCCGTCTAGGTGAGAGCCCGGGAGCGGAATCGATCTGGGGCATTCCAGCGCCAATGTTTCCAACCTTGCCAGCCTCTCCAGAGATCAACCTGAACCCCCCGTCTAGGTGAGAGCCCGGGAGCGGAATCGATCTGGGGCATTCCAGCACCTATGTTTCCCACCTTGCCAGCCTCTCCAGAGATCAACCAGAACCCCCCGTCTAGGTGAGAGCCCGGGAGAGCGGAATCGATCTGGGGCATTCCAGCACCTATGTTTCCAACCTTGCCAGCCTCTCCAGAGATCAACCTGAACCCCCCGTCTAGGTGAGAGCCCGGGAGCGGAATCGATCTGGGGCATTCCAGCGCCAATGTTTCCAACCTTGCCAGCCTCTCCAGAGATCAACCTGAACCCCCCGTCTAGGTGAGAGCCCGGGAGCGGAATCGATCTGGGGCATTCCAGCACCTATGTTTCCAACCTTGCCAGCCTCTCGAGAGATCAACCTGAACCCCCCGTCTAGGTTAGAGCCCGGGAGCGGAATCGATCTGGGGCATTCCAGCACCTATGTTTCCAACCTTGTTAGCCTCTCCAGAGATCAACCAGAACCCCCCGTCTAGGTGAGAGCCCGGGAGAGAAATCGATCTGGGGCATTCCAGCTCCAATGTTTCCAACCTTGCCAGCCTCTCCAGAGATCAACCAGAACCCCCCGTCTAGGTGAGAGCCCAGGAGCAGAATCGATCTGGGGCATTCCAGCGCCAATGTTTCCAACCTTGCCAGCCTCTCCAGAGATCAACCTGAACCCCCCGTCTAGGTGAGAGCCCGGGAGCGGAATCGATCTGGGGCATTCCAGCACCTATGTTTCCAACCTTGCCAGCCTCTCCAGAGATCAACCAGAACCCCCCGTCTAGGTGAGAGCCCGGGAGCGGAATCGATCTGGGGCATTCCAGCACCTTCATATCCAGACTTAGTCATGTCGGCATGGCAGTAGTTATGAGCATTGTAAAAAAAAGGAGTAAGACATTCATTTAAACAACATAGTAAAGCACTTAAGGGTAAAACCTTTTCAAATCATCCCCACTTCGGGCTCGGTCGAGGGGTACCCCTTCCACATGCTGGAGATGATACCCTCCCGACTTGAGCACCCTGCTTACAATATATGGACCTTCCCAGTTGGGGTTAAGCTTTCCCACCGTGGCCCCTCTGCCGGCCGCGTCGACCTTCTTCAGGACCAGATATCTTTTCTGAAAGTGTTTTATCCGGATATGTCTGTCAAAATATCGAGCCATCCGCCGCTTGACCTCTTCCTGCCTGATGGTAGCCAAGTCTCGGAGTTCTTAAACCAGGTCCAAGGACAGCATCTGCTCTGCATTGTTACCTTCCAGCCACTCTTCATCCCCCTCGCTCGCGGCGATTACCCGGGGGGTCTTCACCTCAAACTCTATGGGGAGGACGGCCTCGGACCCGTGAGAGAGCTTGAATGGAGTCTCCCAAGTGGTGGTATTCGGAGTAGTCCTCATGGCCCAGAGGACGGAGGGTAGCTGTTCCACCCAACTTCCCCGAAGGTTTTCCACTTTCTTTTTTAGCAGGTTGATGATTATCTTGTTTGCCGCCTCCACCTGCCCATTGCTCCTCGGGTGGTGGACCGAAGCGAACCTGAGGTCAATGCCGAGCTGAGTGCAGAAGCCGACGAACTCCTCACTCGTGAACTGCGGCCCATTCTCCGTCACTATAGCTAGAGGGAGTCCATGCCTGCAAATTATTTCTCCCCACACAAAATTCCTTACAACCTGAGAGGTTACCTTAGCAAGTGCTTTCACCTCTACCCACTTGGAGAAGTAGTCGATCATGACCAGCAGGAACTTCCTCTGGCAGCTGGCTTGGGGAAAGGGGCCGACCAGGTCCAACCCCCATATGGCGAAGGGCCAGGGGGCCGTGATGGTCCGGAGCCTTTGAGCGGGGAGGAGTTGGAGCGGAGCGTAGAGCTGGCACTTCGGACACTTTCTTGCGAACTCTGCCGCATCCTTGCTGAGAGTGGGCCGAAAGTAGCCTTGCCTCAACACCCTCCCTTCCAGGGTCCGACTCCCGGAGTGACTGCCGCACTCCCCGGAGTGGATTTCTTCCAGCACTCTCGGGACCTCCTCCTCGGAGACACAACGGGCCAGGAGTCCCGAGAGGGTCTTTCTATACAGCCCCCCTGCATGCAAAGAGTAATAGGCGGACTTATACCTGAAGCGTCTCTGGTCCACATCCTCTCCAGGTAACTGCCCGGAGGATAGGAAGGTGATGAACGGATCCATCCACGAGGCTTGTTGATCCACTTCCATCAATTCTCCTTCCTCGATGGAGGGCCGGAAGAGTTCCGAAGTTGTCCCCCCCGCTCGGGGGCCGAACTTGGCTAGGAGGTCCGCCTGGGTGCTCTCCTCCCTCGGCACGTGCTTGATTGAGAAGGTGCGGAACTGCCCGATGACCCCCTTAACCTTTTCTAGGTATAGTAGGAGGGTTGGGTCCTTTGCTTCAAACTCTCCTTTGATCTGGCATGCTACCACCATGGAGTCCGTGGAGACCTCCACGTCCTGCACACCCAGTTCTCGGGCCAGCCGAAGGCCCGCTATCACTGCTTCGTACTCAGCCTGGTTGTTGGTGATCGGGAAATGGATGTTTAAGGCTTGCTCAATCCGAGTCCCCTGAGGACTCACCAGGACTATTCCCCCTCCATAGGAGTATTTTCCCGACGCTCTGTCCACCAACATCTTCCATGCTTCTGGGGGAGGTGGCTCGTGCTCCCCTACTTCAGCCGCATAGTCGGCCATGAAGTCTGCCACCGCTTGAGCCCTGATGGATGTCCTGGGTACGAACGTGATATTGAATTCGCTTAACTCCACGGACCACTTTGCCAACCTTCCTGAGTGCTCCACCCCTTCCATGATTTTGCGGAGTGGGTGGTCCGTCACTACGTTAATTGAATGGGCTTGAAAGTAAGGCTGGAGCCTCCGGGCTGACACCACTAATGCGAAGGCCAACTTTTCCAAAATCGGGTACCGGAGCTCTGCCTTCTTCAGCACTCGACTGACGTAGTAGATAGGGAACTGTTTCTTCCCTTCCTCCCGGATTAGCGCGGAGCTTACTGCTTCGGACCCTACCCCCAGGTACAGGGAGAGGTATTCTCCTAGCCTCGGTCCCTGGAGCAGAGGGGTTTGGGTGAGCTGTTCTTTCAGAGCCTGGAAGGCCTTCTCGCACTCCGAGGTCCATTCAAACTTCTTGTTTCCCCGCAGCACTTTGAAAAAAGTTGCACACTTTTCCCCCGCCTTGGAGAGGAATCTGCTGAGCCTAGCCAATTTCCCTGTGAGGCTCTGAACCTCCTTCGGATTTCTTGGCGACCCCAACTCCATCACCGCTTTAACTTTGTCAGGGTTGGGTTCCACTCCTGCGGGGGTGAACAAATGGCCCAGGAACTTCCCTCGGCTCGCCCCGAAGACACATTTCAGGGGATTGAGTTTCATCTTGTACCGCCGCAGGGTCCCGAATGTCTCTTCGAGGCCTCGGAGGTGAGTCCCAAGATCTCGGCTCTTCACCATGAGGTCGTCAACATAGACTTCTAAATTTCTTCCTTTCTGCTCGCGGAAGACCCTATCCATCATCCTTTGGTACGTAGCCCCTGCATTCTTGAGTCCGAAGGGCATCATCTTATAGCAATAACATCCATCCCCCGTGATGAAGGAAACATCCTTGATGTCCGGGGGATGCATGCGGATTTGATGGTAACCTGAAAAAGCATCTAAGAAAGACATTACAGAAAAACCAACGGCTGAGTCAACCAGCGCGTCGATTCTGGGAAGGGGGTAGCAATCTTTCGGGCATGATTTATTAAGAAGCGAAAAGTCGATACACATACGCCACTTACCTCCTCCCTTCTTTACCATAACGACGTTGGAGACCCAGCCTGGATACTGGATCTCCGATACAAACCCGGCCTGCAGGAGTTTGCCCACCTCCTCGCGGATGGGCCCTTCTAGCTTGTCCGCGACGGCCCTCCTCTTCTGACGGATGGGGAGGGCGCCGAGGTCGAGGTTGAGGCGATGGCACGCCACATTCGCGTCGATCCCGGGCATTTCCGCGGTGCTCCAAGCGAAGACGTCCACGTTCTTTTGTACGCAAGCCAGAATCTCCGCCTGATCTTCTGGGCCGAGTTCTCCGCTGACCCGGACTTTTTCCACCACCCCCAGCCGGGTGGTGACCTCGAGCTCTACTACCTTGTCCACAGCCTCCAACCGGGACTGCTCTCCCCAAGCCCTTTCCTCTTCGACACAAGTGGGAACCTGGGCTTCTTCCTCGACTTCCTTCTCTATCACCATCAGTTCTTCCGCCCTTCCCTCCTGGGCCTTCTCTTCTTCTTCCTTTCCTTCCGCCCGGGGTACCTCAGCTACCCCTTCCTGGGCATGGACTTCATCTCCCTCCCTCTTCTTCTCGGCTACCTCCATGCTTCCGGCTTCGGCCGCCCCCTCCATCATCCTATCCTACTCCTCAGCTTCTCCCATCCAGGAGATGGTGTTGACAGCCATTACGTAGCACTGTCTTGCCACCTTGGGATCTCCCCTGATCCGCACCTGCACCCCTCCATCGTTGAACTTGAGGCACTGATGAAAAGTGGAAGGGACACAGCGGAACGCGCTGATGAGTGGCCGTCCAAAGATGGCGCTGTAACCGCTCGGGGCGTCTACTATGACAAAACAACAGTTCCGGGACTGCCCACCCAGGGTCACATGAAGCCCTACCCCTCCTTCTACTTCCTTCCTCTCCCCCGAAAATCCGAACAGAGGGCCATCTGAGGCCAACACCCTTCTGGGTTCCACCCCCATCTTGTCGAACGCCTTCTTAAAGATGACATTGACCGAACTCCCATTGTCCACTAAGATTCGGGAGACGGTGAAGTTCTCGATCGCCGTCTGGATGACCAGTGCGTCGCAGAACGGGTCCTCGTAGCTCGGCATGTCCTTCTGGGTGAAAATAATTTTTTCAGCCGGGGGTGGAGCGGTGGATGTTGACGCTACGCTCCGGCCGTAGATGGTATGGAGACTAGCCTTGCGGGTTGCCTCCACCCCTACCCCCCCCATGGATCACTCTGATCCCTCCTCTATTCCCCAGATCTGCTCTATCCTCACACCTTTCCTCCTCCTCCTCTCGAGGTTCCACCTCCACGATCCTTAATGGCTGCTGCTGTGGTGGCGTGGGCGCTCTACCCCTCTTCACCTCTAGGATCTCCGGACAGGTGTCCGTTGAGTGGCCTTCCACATCATGGAAGATGCAATATGGCACCGCCACTTCCCTTGCCTCGGCCTCTGCCACCCTATTCCTTCTTCTCCTAGCGGCCTCCGTTTCCGCTTCTCCTCCCCTTCCCCTTCCTCTTCCTCTTCCTCGTCCAATCGCCATGGCCTGCTGGGGAGGGGGAGGCATTTGCATTGGACCATGCCTCCACCCTAACTGGGGGGGTCTCCATTGACCTCCGACATGGTTACCCCTTCCTGGGCCGTAACCTCTTCCCTGCCCTTGCACTCCTCCCCCTTGCGGCCTCCATTCCCGCTCCGGGGCCCGGGGTTCTTCCCTTCTCCTGACCTCCTGCTGCCTCACCTCCGGCTCACTGAGCTTTGCTAGCCTCCTGGTGAGCTCCGGATTGGCTTCCTCACTTGCGACTTCCTCCGACACCCTCTCCATCAGCTCTTCAAAGGAGACGGGGGCTTTTCTCTTCAACGCCATCTTAAAGAAACTCTCTCTCAACCCGACCGTGAAGGCGAGTTGGAGTCCAAATCCAGGCATCTCCTGAGTGAGCTGTACTTCCTCCTGGAACCGATCGGCATACTGAGCCAGCGACTCCCTGGGTCCCTGTTTTACTGTGAAGAGGGAATCAGCATCCTTCTTCCTCTTCTTTGAGGTCGAGAACCTCAGCAAGAAACTCCGGCGCAAATCTTCGAATGAGTAGATTGACCCTGCAGGGAGATGATGGAACCAGTCCCTGGCCTTTTCCTTGAGGGTGACGGCAAAGAGCCGACACTTGAAGGCATCTGACATTGGCCTGATGGAGACCGAGTCTTCGAAACTCTGCAGGTGTTGGACAGGGTCATCTCGACCGTTGTAGTACACCCGTTCCCATTCTCCAAATCCCCCCGGGACGGGTGCGGAAAGCACCAACTCGCAAAAGGGGCTTCCCCCTCCGGTCACTCTTCCTGGCTCCACTCGTCCCCCGAGCTCGCTCGCCAAACTTGAGCTCGCCGGGACTGTGCTCGCGAGGGCGGTGCTCGCCTGAACCACCCCGACCGTCGCCGCTTCCTCTTGGCGCGCACTCGCCTGCGCCGTGCTCGCTGGGGCGAAGCTCGCCATCACTGAGCTCGCCGGCACGGAGCTCGCCGGACTGGCGAACAACACTCGCCCTTCCTGGCTCTGACCTAAACCAACGACAACTTCCTTTCCATCCCTTCCCCCTGGTGCCTTCTCGCCGACTGCTGTTGGGGGAGGGGTCTCCTGAGGTGCTGGGGTCGCAAACTCACTTTGCAGAGCTGTGACCGTGAACCCCAAGGTGTCGAGCACCTCCTTTCTAAAATCCGCGAGCATCCTGGCCATCGCCTCCTGAGGAGTCTCGCCGAACTCCTCGCCCTGCTCCTCACCTCCCGCCATAACCCTTCTCTGGAACTTTCTTGAACCAGCCACGCTCCACGCTCACCGCACCAAAATGTTGAAACCGATTTCTCGGTCTCTGGTGGAGCTCGGGGCCCTCAACGAATTGAGGGGCAGCTAGCCCTTACCGGTCCCTTGGAAGAGATAGGCAGATAACTCGGACAAAGAACAAGGACCCTAGTCTTAGCGAGGAGGTCCCTCCACTAACCCGGAAGATCGTTGAGCGCTTCCCCTCCCAAGCCAAAGCTAAGACTCGGGCACCTTGGAGAGCTAGAGAGCCCAAACCAAAGCGACCTATGGAGAGAAGAAGGCTCAAAGATTCTGAAACCGGTCCTCTTCCAAGGTGCCCTTTGAGGTCTATTTATAGATTTTAGTTTTGTGGTCTGTCAATAGCCAAATCCCGCTGTCCATTCTTACTATCCGCACACCGGATTGGTCTGCTAACAGCCAAACTCCGCTGTTCGGAGGGGTTACCCGCAGACCACTAGGGGTTTTTTGGTAAAGGACCACCCTAGGTGCCGGCGAACCAGAGACCCCTGACCTGTCCGGCGAACACGGGGCTCGCCAAAAGATCTGGCTGGCTCGCCTAAGTCATCTAGCGAACTCCTCCTACCGGCTGTCTCGCCCGCCGAACCGCCCCTTAGCGGGCCGAGCTCGCCAAAATGGCTAACTGTACCCCAGAAATGGCTATTTGTACCCCAAGGTCCCGGACCTGCCTAGCGAGTTCCTCCGACCGGCTGGCTCGCCTGCTTCTACGACTCGCCTGCCGAACCGCTCCTTAGCGGGTCGAGCTCGCCAAAACGGCTAACTGTACCCCCAAAACGGCTATTTGTACCCCAAGGTCCCGGACCTGCCTAGCGAGCTCCTTCGACCGGCTGGCTCGCCTGCCTTTAGGGTCTCTCGCTTTTCTTGGGCTCGCCCCGCCTGGCTCGCCCATCCTCGACTCGCTCCCTTGGGTACGTGAACCAAGGATCCTTCCAGGCGAACATCGGGGTTGTACAATGGAAATCCAATGAAGGACATTGATCATGTCTATTCAGCTGCTGAGTGGATCAAACACCTTGAAAGGGAATCTTTAAGGGAAAGGATTCTCAAAGAAAACATGGTAAGAAGGGAAACTCCTTTAAGGATTCCCACAAGATATCTTCCCAAGCCATTTCTGTACTTCAAAGTAAAGGAGAAGATCAAGGTTGCTGCTGAAGCTAGGAAAAGAAAGTCTACAGATGGAGAAAGTTCTTCCCAGGGTCCATCTTAGAAGAACCAGCCTTAAAAAAATTTTTTGGGATTGAATGTACAACTATAAGTTGAATTTTCTTTGTCTGTACTGAACATTTAAAGTGAAATGATATTTCATATTCTGATCATAATATTGTGTTTGTTACCATTGATATATGTACTCTGTATTTATTATCTCTAGTATTCAGTAGCTTAAATGGGATGTTCAAATTGAAATGGATCAGCTATTAAAGAAAATAGCTCTCCATTTGAGGGGGAATAAATTCCCTGCTCAGGTTGAGGGGAAGTTGGCAAATGCTCAGACTGTAAAGGTTAGCCTATAGGTTGATCCAAAGGGATCTATAGATATTGTCCCTCTATCCATAGCAGGTTAAGGATGAAGAAACCAGAAAGGGGGAGATAGGGCCAGTACCAATGCCGGAGAAAGGGGAGAAAGGGCCAGTGCAAATGCCTAGGGTGTTAGGTCTTATGCTTCACATATGCTTTTTCTATAAGATCACTTTTTCTGTGATAAGATTTCTATTGTTAATGGACCTTAGCATTGGGGATATTCTGCCTTCTTCAAATAGGGGGAGATTGTTGGGTATATTGCCCTCAATATTACCTTGATTTGAAGAGGCATCACTCTCAATGCTAAGGACATATTGTATTTAGCAAAGCTATACTTGTGTAGGATATACAGGCACTGGTGACTCAAAAGGAAAGGACAAACATGGCCTTAGATAAGAAGAAATCATCTACAAGGAGATGAAGATCTGTCTCAGCATAACCGCTGAGACGAAGGGTCAGAACCGCTGAGACGAGGAGCCGTCTCAGCGGATCCACTGAGAAGGAGACTGGAGCAACCGCTGAGAAGGGGACTGGAGCTGCCGCTGAGACTAGAAGATGTCTCAGCCCAACCGCTGAGACTGGATGCTGTCTCAGCCCAACCACTAAGACAGATCCAAATGTGCTGACGGGATCTGCTTTTGGCGCAAACGACCATTAAGAGGGAAAAGCAACTCCAATCTGCCCCATACTGTGTCAGGAGGATCGATATAGCCGTTGAAGCCTTTTGGAGGTATAAAAGAAGATGCTAGGGCACAACAACAAGAACTGTTCCATTGAAAAGATTTTGCTACACGCCGCAATCGAGCATTCACGTTTCAGCCAGTTGAAGTTGTTCTCTGAAGCTGAAGTTAATCTTCTAAGGGAGATTAGTTAGCTCTTCCTGTACCAACTCAAGAAGGGCAAGTTGATCTTCTGCTTTGCTGAAGGAGAAGATCAAGGTGATTCAAATCTGAAGCTGCTGTTTTTCAGATATGAAGAAAGGATTCAGAAGACCTAAGAGTAAATCTTTTGTCTTCTGCATTTAGTTCAAACTCTATTATATCTTTGTAAGGCATTGTTGCCTGAGTGAAAGGCTGTTGAGCCTGTGTGTAAAGCTGTGTTGACAGCTTGAGTGGTAGGACTTCTTGATAGGTCTGAGGTAGGAAATCTATGGGATTTCTGAGTGGTAGGAGTTGCTTAACTCTGAGCTGTAGGGCTGCTGTGCCTGAGGTGTAAGGCTGCTGAGCCTGAGTGTAGGGCTGCTGTGCCTGAGGTGTAGGGCTGCTGAGCCTGAGTGTAGGGCTGCTGTGCCTAAGGTAGAATCACTCTTGATCTGAGAAGTTCTGAGGAACTTGTGGTGTAAGCTCAAGGAGCCAAGATTGGAGTTTGTGGCCTTGTCTAACTCATTTTTAGAAAGGTGAAAGGGGAAAGAGGACTACTCAAGACACCCTGTCTTGAGGAACCTCTATACATCCTTGTGTGCTTTCTGTGATTGTGTGTTCTGCAGCTAGAAACATTATGTTTAAACAAAGAAATTAAGTAAAACCTATTCACCCCCCCCCCCCCCTCTAGGTATTATTGACTACACCTATATAAACTATCATTTTCCTTTCCAATTTCTTATTTTCCTTTTTTATACAGTTTTTGGCGTCGCCGCCGCGGCGTAATCGTCAATATTCCAAAAAAAGGAAAGACCATTACTTCTATTCATCGAAGTAGGATAATGGTTAGTTTCTCAAAGTAGGAGTACTCGCGAGACTCCTCGAAAGCGCCCGCCGAATTCTATCCTCATCAACAAAAGCTTTTCCTGCGGTGAATAATCTCCTAATTTAATTCATCAAAGGGCCTTGGGCCTGGCTGCCACCCCGAAGGGTTGAACCGTCCCTGTCCCCCTTGGTAGTGTCCCCCTCTTCCTTGGAAAGTTCCCCGCCCAGGGCGAACCCTTTTCCTTGACACAGAGGGCATCCTCCAGGTAGACTCCACATCGGTCGGCTAACGGGCAGTTGAAACCTCCTTCCGGGTTCCTGTCCCCCGGGGGGCCCCAAGAACCCCTGCTTCCTCGCTTCTTCCCTTCTCTTTATCTCCTGCTGCTGGGATCCTCCTCCTCCCTTCTCTTCTCCTCCGGCCCACTTGGCCAACTTCGCCACAAAAGAGCTGTTGGTGGCTTCCCCCTCGATCTCTCGTCCCGCCCGCTCGATCAACTCTTCATATGATAGAGAGGGATCCCTGGCAAGTCCCATCTTGAATAGTCCTTATTGTAGTCCGAGGGTGATGGCAAGTTACAGGGTGTGCCCTGGCACCTCATGGACCAAGAGGACCTCTTCCTGGAACCGGTCCATGTAGCTCCCCAATGATTCTTCGGCCTTCTGATGGATCAGAAAGAGAGCCTCGACCCCCTTCTTCCTTTTCTTCGACGTGGTGAACTGTAGCAGGAAACTCCGGCAGAGGTCTTCGAAGCCGTATATTATCTCGAAGGGAGCTGATGGAATCAGTCCCTTGCCTTCCCCTTGAAAGTTATGGAGAATAGCTTTCACTTGAATGCGTTCGTCATCTGCCTGATGGAGACGACGTCCTTGAACCACTGGAGGTGCTGGAAGGGATCATCCTAGCCCGTGTAGTAGGGCATGGCGTGCTCTGTGAATCCCTCTAGAATAAGAGCTGAGAGGATCAACTCACAGAAGGGAATTCCTGACATTGCTTGGCTTGCCAGGAGCACTCGCACGGTCTCCTCGCCTGGGCAGCGAGCGCTCGAGGGGCTAGGGAATAACACCCACACATGCACGGCTCGCTCATCTTCTGTCACTTGCACCTCCTTCCCGAGTCGCCCACCGGGTGCGTCCTCGCCCAGAGCTTACGGGGCTAGTATTGGGACCACGGGGGTCGAGCAATCGCCCAGCGGCGAGAGGGCGATCCACAGGGTCTCCAGAATTGACTTCTTGAATTCATCGAAGTCGCTCTTCTTTATGTAGTCACTGGGAGGGGAGAGTTCCCCAATTCCTCACTTCTAGTCATAGCTCTCGCCAGATATTTTCTGAGCGGGCTACTGTCCAC
Source organism: Dactylorhiza incarnata (assembly GCA_033032865.1). Lineage (NCBI taxonomy): Eukaryota > Viridiplantae > Streptophyta > Magnoliopsida > Asparagales > Orchidaceae > Dactylorhiza > Dactylorhiza incarnata. Next base: position 15,682,482 of record JAWHQI010000030.1, read on the forward strand.
GCTCACCGCACCAAAAATGTTGGAACCGAGAATCAGCCGAATGGGGAGTTCGGACCCCACAAAGGGTGCTGCTTTCCCTTACTTCTAACAAGTGAGAGCTATGGACTGGGCACTCGACATTGAAGGTACTCGCAAAATCGCCAATCCCTTTAAAGAATAGACCCCTGAGCTGTAATGAGGAGGTCCCGCCACTAACCCAAAAGATCTAAGGATCTTCCCCGCCCAATCCAAGACTGAGCTTGGCACCTCAGAAAAGCAAAAAGTCAAAAGAGAAGCTCTCTCTTTTCTCTAGAAAACTCAAAATATCTGGATCTCTTTTAAGATGCATATGGGGGTCTATTTATAGGATTCTAAAAAATAGTCTGCATATAGCGGCCTTTGCCTTTTGGTTTTTCCTAACCGCAACCCGAAATGATCTGCGGATAGCCAAAAACCCTATATTGAGAATTACTATAGGTAGGCCACAAAAATAGAGGCGATGGATTCCCCTTGGTGCACATGCTAGGAAGTCGAATGCCTCTGTTGAACTGGACGCTCGCACTCGCTTGTCCTTGCTGTTAGTGGACAATCACCTCAAGTGGGTGTTCTACTTATCAGGGGGTGCACTCGCCTCGCATTAGTCGCACTCGTCGATATGCTGGACTGCACTCGCCAAATACAGGATTGTAGATTCATAATTGCACATCCTCATCATATAAATTAGTTTGAGATTTTTTATATGATGAGTTGTATTTCTGGAAACCTTAACTTATAAGTTTGTATGGGCATTCATATAAGTTAAGGTACATTTTTGTGATGGTAAAATAGATCTCACTTTAATTAACTTGCGCCGCTTTTACCTTACTGCTTTACTTTACTGCTTACTTGTACGTACTGCTAGCTTAGAAATGTACTGTTTTACCTTACACACATGTTAATTTAGTTCCATGTCACCTGCTATTGCTTTACTCCTTGTTGTCCTCCGCTTCGTCCTCCCGCAAAGTGCCTAAGATTCATGGGGGGAGAAGAGGACAAAATGGCTTAGTCTTTTTAACTAACTGCTAGATGTGGTAGTAATACTAGTGGTCCGAGGAGCTGGAACAGCAGTACGCCCAGCAGGATGTGATGGCAAGACCCGAGGAGCAGTTTGCGCACATTACTACTACTACCACTACAGTTTAATAAGAGTTTTGGTTATCTTCTGCATAGGTTAGATTGAGAGAGTGTGTTTTACCTTATTTTGGATATGTACCGGGCATAAGCCCTTACTCTCTTATTAATACTCATTGTTGGACATGTATCACTTTTGATTCATATATATATATATATATATATATGTGTGTGTGTGTGTGTGTGTGATTTGTGGACTTCGTTTATTATAATTTTACTTCTTTCCATTGTTGTCCTGGTTGATCGTTCTTGCTGGCAGGATCGGCGTCTTGCGGTGGCGACTAACCCGTGTGTTGGTGTCACCGTAAGGCGGCGCCTCTGGGCATAAGATTCGAAAACTCTCTTGTAAGGAGGAGAGGTGTTGAATCCAAGAAAATCCGAGATCCAAATATTCGGACCGAGGTGTAGCCAATGGTTACTGATACCGCGCTTCAGCGACTTGGATCTGAAGGTTCGCATAAAGAAGGAAAATGGAGACCACAAATAGACCCCTAGGGAGCTTAGCAGGGAGGTCCCGCCATGTACCCGTAAGGTTTAATAAAAACTTCCCCTCCACGACCACAAATGGTTGAGCTTGGTACTAGGAAGGCACTGACTTTATAAGAATATCGCTTATATGAAGGGATTGATCTCTGATTTTTCAAGTGTCATTCCTGGTACCCCTTGTTGTCTATTTATAGACAAATTCCAAAAGGGGGGAGGCAAGCGACTATACATGGCCCCTGCGAGATTATATAGTTGAACCTGGTGAACGGGTGACTATTGAATGATCTCGGTCATGCTTGGTGAGATACGGTTGATCCTCGCCATTTTATGGAGGATCTCGCCCATGGTTGGCGAGATGAGGTTGTTCTTCACCATTTTATGGAGGATCTCACCCATGCTTGGTGAGATGTGGTTGATCTTCACCAATTTTGGGCGAGTAATCCTGATACTCGTATCTTGCATTGAATGCGCCTGTGGATTATTGGCTATCTTTGACTGGACCTTTGACTTTGACTATTGCACACGTGGCCTAGCTGGGTCCTACCCTCAGAGAATATGGGTTGTACACAATCCCCGCTCTATGCGAGCAACGATGTGGCTCGAAAAGAATCATCCAACCCTTATTCGTCAAGGACGTTTTGACAAGTATCGGTCATACTCAAAAGCATGGGGTCCCATCCGACATCTATAAATAGGGGGAGGGGCCTTCCCTGGCACACCCCTTTATAGCCTATGGAGAGATGTTGACTCCCGAGGAGATAGCCGTGAAGACCTAGGCAATGTTGAAACTCTTGAATATGATGCAGGGTAGCAGGCCTCTCCCTAGCGGAGGGCGAAATAGAAAGTGGGGTGACGTTGAGCAGCCGACTATCAGGACGCCGAAGGAGGATGCTCCAACATGAGGACCGACGTAACCTGTGTTGTACCATGTCCAAACCCAACTGTGCCAAAAGGTTTTAGATGATGTGGGCGAGAAATAGGTCGTTGTCAGCGAGCCTTCATCTGCTCCCCTTAATCTCACCGCCACAAGTGATTGTCGCCCATCTTTAGAAATCTTGTAATCGTTGACTTTACTGATGCCGACTTTTCCTTTCAGCAACTCCTCCAGAGACCAACCCGGCCGGGCTAAGCTCATCGGCGCTTCTTGTGGGGGAGCCTGTGAGCACAGAGCATCTGCCACCTCCTCCAGCTATCCCGTCAGGCGTCATTCCCCAGTAGGAGTCTTCTCGCCAACTACAATCTTCGATAGAGGTTGGCGAGGGTAGTTCTCGCATGGGAATTCTAAAGTTGAGAGGCTCAAATATCCACTCCTCTCATCCTCCTCTGCATCCCCCATCTGAAGTTCCTCGCCAACAGGCGGCGTCGGATCAAGGACATTCGACGTTTGGCGGAAGAGGAGGCGGTTGGTCCTACTTTGCGCCACCGTCCTCGACATCCGCAATGGCGTATGATCGCAGGAAGGGTCCCGTGGGGCCGTTGTCCGGGTCCACTTCTCACCAGCACGAGATCATTCCCCCACACCCTCATCTAGTGGGCGGGAGTGGCAGAGGTGGGAGGTCCGTGATTAGGCGGACCCCTCCTAGCCGCACTCTGTCACCTCATCGTCCTTCTCCACCACACCGACGAGATACTCCTCGGCGGATGCCTTCTCACCGACAGCAGCCCAGGGTATTTCATGTGCGCGTAGATGCGTCACCCTTTAGAGTGATATGTTGCGTTCATCTCGTGAGTTCCCTTTTGTCTCGCTTCTATCTTTGTTACATCACGCGACATCTCCACAGTCACCCTTCATACACGTCATTGGCCTGCCCTTGCGTGAGTTCTAGACAAAACTGGTCTCTGCATACCTCGATCTTGAAACCAAGGTTGACAGGCTGGCAGCGTATGAGGCGAATCATCGAATATCCCAGCTGGAGGCTCGCGTCGTGAATATCGAGGGGTTCGAGCACCGGCTCGAGGCATCAGAGGCCAAATATTATGATATTAACGAGCTCGATAGGCGGATGGCCGATGTGGAACATCGATGGGACCTTCTGCAGGCTGATCTTCATAGCATGGGAGCGAGTATGGGTTCCCCCAGAACCCTTACTCGAATGGAGTACCACATCCGCCTCAGTGGGGACTACATGGCGAGGGACATGAAACAGATAAGCCTCGCGTGCGAGCTAGGGTGGACTGGGCAACATGCCCATTCTTCAGATAGGCGCGACAATACCCCAGGCCTATGATTTGGATGTCGGTAGGCGGCCTCCTCCCTTTCTCTTCTTTTCTTTGTGCGAACATTAACATTAAAAATGTATGTAATAATTTGTAATTCATTATGACAATGCTCTTGTATGCTCTCACTTGGTTCCTACTCTGCTTCTCACTTTATGATGTTCCTATTTTTTATTCTTATTTATGTGCATTATACTTGTTTGTCTCTCTCCGCGAGATAGAGATGACTGTGATCTTCTGGAAATCTACTACAGGAAGGTTATTTCGTCAAGAAATTTAGCGAGTTCGGGTGGTTTCTCGTGCGTGATGAGTCTCGCGACCCCCCCCCCCCCTGAGCAATGTCTATAAATAGGAGGGGGGTCTAAAAATAGTACGCTTTCGTAACTCGCTCTGAGCATCTTGCTATCACATGCGAGCTTCAATCTTTCTTGATGGCGCCTGATGACGCTGCTGCTCGCCGTATGACTTATGCCAAGAACTTCTCCGAGATGAAGTTTAAGAAGTCAATAACTCGCCAAGACGAGTTGGAAAGCTTCATCCACCGCTTCTTCCCAGAGGGGTACCGCTCGAGCCTGTCGGCGAGGGATGAGCGGATCAACTCGTTTGCCGAGGGGAAACATGTATTTCCTCTTTCTCATTTTGAGGTGGGGCTGTGACTTCCTCTCTGTTCGGATTTCTGCCAGATTCTCTGATACTTCGGCTGGGTCCCGACGTAGATCAACATGAATGGCGTGGCCATTATCATGGGCTTCCTCTGCTTCCTGAGGGATGAGAGGATCTCGTTCGACCTGGCAGTCTTCCGCAATGTCTTGTACTTGAGAGAGACCAAGGATGGGGTGATCTACTTCGGTAGTCACCTCCGCTCGCTGACGGGAACCTCAAACAAGGTTCATCGTTGGAACGAGCAGTTTATCTTCATCTTCGACGACTTCGGAGGCATCGCTTCGCTAGCCTAGCAGCCTCCCGTCAGGTTATTCCTCCCCCTTATCCTACATGGTGTAACATCCCTATTCCTTCTAGACCTCTTGGGTTATGGCTAGTGTTGAAGTTGTTAGTATAGGTCATGGAATTACCCTATGTCAACTTGGACTTAGGAAAATTACTATAAGCACCACAATAGTGCAGAAGTCAACCTTGGCCAATTTACCTCAAATTGGACTCAACAACTCAAATTGAGCTTACCAATAGGTCCCTAACCCTAACAGAGACCCAAGTGACCCAAAAGCCCCATCATTGGGTCACCAATTTTGCTAATTTGACCAAGTCAACTCTAGGTCAAAATAGGTTAACCTAAGCCAATTCATCTCAAATTGGGTCAATTAGACTTCATATGATCAAATTGACCCCACCACTGTATTATAAACCCTAATTGGGGTGCAATGAACTTAAAATCCCTATCATGGAGTCACCAATTGGTCCAAATTGACCAAAGTACCCTTAAGGTCAACATAGGTCAATCCTTCACCAATAGGTCCAATTGACCCCCAAAACATGAAGTTGACTTCCCCCTAGTCTTATAACATCATAGAGGACCCAATTGACCCAAAATACCCAACAAGTGGTCATCAATTGGCTCAATTTGACCAAAGTCAACTTTCCCCCAATTTTGGTCAAAATCACACCAATTGACTAAATTGGTCCAATTAGGACATCACCATGTTCCAATCAACATTGGGTGGTGTCAAAGGACCCAAGACAAACACATCGGACCAGTCAACCCATCAAATTGACTAAGTCAACCCCAAAGTCAACCTTGGTCAAAGTTGAGCCCTAAAGAAGAAATTAAAAGCCCAAGCCTATTTCAATGGGCTAAGGCCTTGAACCAAGTCCCATTCTGTAGCCCAATGACCAATTGGCATCCCTTGATGTCTGAATTTGAAAGGGGGAGACATGCATGGGGGCAATTTGGACTTTCCCCCAAATTCAAGAGAGGACAAAGGAGGAAATAATGGATTGGAAGCCACATGTCCCTCCTCTCCTCTTCCAAAGCCCCAAAATGAGTCTCTTAGTTAATTCCTTGTCATTTTGGGGCTGGAGAGGTGATAAATGGCATCAAGGAGGAGCATCCTATGCTTGGCCTAAGTCACCTTAATGGCTACCATGAATTAAGCCACCCTCAGCCCAAATAGACTTCACCATTAGCTTTAGAAGGTGGATATCATATGAAATCGATCCTTGGATCACTGCAAATGATGGAGGATTAAGGTTTTGAGCAAGCTCGCCGAAGAAAGCGAAATCCATGGTGGGTTAGAGGAATACCCAATGAAAAGCACCATTAAGGTCTGGTTTCTCCTCCCCTCCATTTGTGCTAGCTTCTTAGATCAACGAGGAAGAGAATCTAGCTCAATTGAGCTTGATTCCGTTGGGAATCCATGGTGATTTCAGATTTATAAAGCTCGCCAGAAAACACCACTATGGCCACCCCAAGTCTCCGGACCACCACCCATCGGGCCCTTGCCGAGAGGAAAGAGGTGGTGGGATTTATTGGTCATGTTGAAAATGTTGAAGTGTGAAGTTGGCGTTCTGGAGGGTATTCGCGCGGTCTGGTCTAACCGCGCGACCTGGCGGTCTCCTCTGCGGTCTAACTTATTCGGTCTAGCTGTAGTCTATTCTGCCTGACCACCGTTCTTTCTGTCTAAGGCTGCCGAGGTGAGGCCGCGCGGTCTGGTCGTGTGACTGCATGGCGAGCTGGTATTCTATTGGTGAGGCCGCGTGGTCTGGTTCGTGTGACCGCGTGGCGAGTTAATTTCAGCGTGGTGAGGCCGCACGGTCTGGTTTGTGTGACTACATGGTGAGCTGGGTTCTGTACTATGCGAGTTGAGCTATTGACCGCACAGGGTTGTTGTTCGGGCGGTCTTCCAGTCTGGTGACTGCCCGGATTCTTATTGGTGCGCGCTGACTAAGGTGCTCTTAGTCGCGCGGTCTCCTTCTTTGTGCTCGCAGTCTCTGGAGGAGCTCTCGTGTATTCGAACACTGGTGGTGGGCGTCATGACCGTGTGAGTTGTCATGGTCGCATGGCTTCTTGGAGGAGTGGCGATCTCCGGTCAGGATTGAAGTCGGCGAGCTCACGGCGCAGAGCGATTTTCTGACCATGCGGGTTGACCGGTCTTGGTCGAGCAGTCAGGGCGGTGACTCTATATCATAGGGTTGTGACTGGATCAGGTCGCACGCCTATAAATAGGAGTCACTGTAGCAGCAAAATAATCGCACCAAGTGAAAGCTGAGCTCGCGCATTGAACTTGCGGTCTCTTTTTGTGACTGGGCGGTTTGCTGATTGAACTTTCCTTGTGCAGCTTCTGCGGATTATGCGGACAGCAGCGGTCACCTCTTCTTCAAAGGTGTTCGAGCGGTCTTACAGCTTGCAGTGTGGGTTGCTGGAGTTCGGGAGAATCAGTGGAGTTCGGGAGGTCGCGGATCTTCAGTGGTGTTGGTCAAGTCGCGGGCAGACTGTTCGCGCGGTCTCATTTTCTGGTCGGGCGAACATTCAGACTGTGTGGTTAGGCGGCTTCTGTTTGCAGACCGCCAGTTATCTTCTTCAGCTGTATTTTTTTTCCTTTTGGTTTTGTGTACTGGCGAAATCATGTCTCGCCATGTATACCTCACACTGTGATGAAGATTTCTGCTATTATCAATAAAGATTGTGTTGCTTCATGTGCTTCTGGTTGTTGGCTATAACTTTAAGTTGTACAATTCCTGCTCACTCCTAGATCATCGAAAAATTTCACATGGTATCAGAGGTAGGTTGGAGTGGATAGAGCAGTGAACAACTTAAAGTTGTCATCGCCTTTGTGAAGAAGGAACCAGTGGTAAAGCCATGGAAGAAAGAAGTCTTGGAATTGAGATGCTTACCTCGACTAACTTCAAGAAGTGGAAGTCGTGCATGCAGAGTTATCTTTTGGGCGAGGACCTTTGGGAGGTTGTTGGAGGAGACAGTATGGAGGAAGTTTCCCAGTTTGGGATAATGGTCATGAGGTGAGGAATTGGAGGAGGATTAATGCGAAAACAGAGTTCACTCTAAAGAGGGCAATATCACCTGACCTATTCGATCACATCTTAGGGTGTGGATCAGCTGTCGAGATCTGGAGAGCCCTGGACGGGTTGTTTAACAAGAAGAATGTAGCAAGGCTACAGTTCCTAGAAAATGAGCTGGCTAGATCGGCTCAGGGTGATCTATCTATCTCTACATTCTTCCTAAAGATGAAGAACCTGTGCGCTGAGATTTCAGCATTGGATCCTGATGAGCCAATTTCTGAGGCGAAGCTGAAGAGGCACATCATCCGCGGCTTGCGGAAGGAGTATGTGGCCTTTGTGACATTGGTGCAGGGTTGGGAAAATCAGCCATCTCTGCTAGAGCTGGAGAATCTGCTTGCATCGCATGAGAGTCTGGCAAGGCAGATGGCGGGGGTGTCAGTGTTTGGGGGAGAAGGCGAGGTTCCCTTCAAAGGGAAGAAGAAGAAATGGGATAAGAAGAAGAAGACCGCTGGAGGCAATGGGCCTTCAACTTCTGGACAACAGGAGAGGGGCTATGCTCCCAAGGCTGAAGGTAATAAGAAGGGAGAAGGACCCAAGTGCCTTAGGTGCGGAAAGCTTGGTCACATCAAGAAGGATTGCTGAGTGAATCTTCAGTCAGGGCATGCTGCTGCAGGGAAGGAGAAAGCTGAGGCCAGGAAAAATGATGGAGGATGGGGAGGAGCCATCTCGGCTTCTGTCGGAGCTGCGACTCCTATCAACTATCAGGAGGACTAGATTGTGGACTCGGGGTATGGTCATCACCTCACCGGGGACAAGTCGAAGCTTTCTTCAGCGCAGCCTTACTCAGGTAACGATGCCATCATAACTGCTGATAATACTGTGCATACTGTCGAGAAGGTGGGGGTTGTTTCCTTGGGCAGTGATAGGGGGCCACTAACTTTGAAGAGTGTCTATCATGTGTCCGGAATGAGGAAAAACCTCTTCTCCATGACCAACGCTGTAGACGCTGGGTATCATGTTCTGTTCGGTCCAATAGAAGTGAGGTTTCTTTGAAACGTTGAGGTGGTACAGGTGAATGTCGTTCATGTCAGGAGAAGGGCAAAAGACTTGTTCATTTTATCGACAAGTTATTATGTTGACAAGATGAGGACAAATGATAGTGTTGTTATATGGCACGAGAGGTTGGGGCATGTAGGAATGGATAAGCTGAAAGTTATGGTGATAAAAGGTATATTCAAGGGCCTGCCTAGTCTATCTTCCTACGATGACGGTCATGTTTGCGCGGGATGTCAGTTCGGCAAGTCTCATCGACTGCCATTTGATAAGTCACAGACAAGGAGCAGTGTGTTGTTGGTGTGTATCCACGGTGACTTGATGGGACTGACTGCTACCCCAAGCCTCGGAGGCAGCAGGTATATGCTGGTGTTGATCGACGACTACACCAGATATGTCTGGGTTTATTTCCTGAAGGAGAAGGCAGAGGCGTTTGCCAAGTTTGTGGAGTTCAAGGAGCTAGTGGAGGGCCGGCTAGGCCTGCGGATTAAGAAGCTAAGAACTGATAATAGGGGGATTTAACCTCTGGTGAGATCTCTAGTTTTTGCAGGAAGGCGGGCATCCGGAGGGAGCTTACTTGTGCGCATACTCCACACCAAAATGGAGTTGCAGAGCGAACGATCCATCATCTGACGGAGACCTACAAGTGTTGGTTGCATGCCAAGAGTATCCCAAGGTCCTTCTGGGCGGAGGGAATGTCTTGTGCCGCCTACGTCATCAACATGATGCCTCTCAGTCCCATCAACATATTGACCCCGCATGAGATGATGTTCAAAGAAAAGCCAAGCGTGGCGCACCATCGGGTATTTGGTTCCACCTGCTATGTGCACGTTCCAGATGCGCTTCGGACGAAGCTAGATGCAAAAGTAAGGAAGCTAGTCTTCGTGGGATATGATGATCCGAAGAAGGGCTTGAAGTGCATGGAACCGGAGACGCGGAGATTTGTTGTATCTCGCGACGTCGTGTTCTACGAGGTGATGTCATACAAGGGAAGTTCTGGTGTTGTGGTACCATAAAGTAGGGTGGAGGAGCAGGAGAGAGCTGTGGAAAATCTTTAGGTGGAGCTTCCTTTGTCACTAGGTGGTCCATCCATTTCTAGTTCTGTGACAGAGGCTTCTGGATCAGGAAGCAGTGGGAGCAATGCTCCTAGTACGTCTAGAAGGGGAGCTAGGGAAGAAGCAGCTGAAGATAATGCGAGTCAGGGGAAGATGCTGAGGAGATCGAAGCGAATGATCATTGCCCCTGATCACTATACAGGAGGAAACATGGTGAGCTTTGTCTCGTGTTTCTTTGCTGCCCCCCTGGATGAGCGGGAGCCATCGAGCTTTGAGAAGGCCAAAGGAGTGAAGCAGTGGGACATTGCTATGGAAGAAGAGATGGCAGCTCTTGAGAAGAATGAGACTTGGTTTCTGGTGCCCAGGCCCAAGGGCATTACCCCTGTGACATGCAAGTGGGTCTACAAGCTCAAGAAGAAGGCAGATGGCAGTATCGAGCGATACAAGGCTCGCCTTGTGGCTCGTGGATTCTCGCAGTAATACGGTGAAGATTATGAAGAGACATTTAGTCCGGTGGCGAAGATGACTTCAGTTCGGTTCATTATTGCCTTGGCGGCATTTTGGGGTTGGGAGATTTGGCAACTCGACGTAAAGAATGCTTTCTTGTATGACGAGATTGATAAGGATATTTTCATGATCCAGCCGCCAGGTTTCATATCTGAAGATTTTCCAGACTATGTCTGTAAGCTGAAGAAGGCCCTGTATGGGTTGAAGCAAGCGCCGAGGGCGTGGTACAGGAAGATTGCAGAATATCTCCTATTCTGTGGATTTGGTGCTTCAGACTTTGATTCAAGCTTGTTTGTCAAGAAGAATGGGGAACTTCAAGTCATCGTGCTGCTTTACGTCGACGATATGATCGTGACGGGGAATTCGAAGGAGGACGTAGCAAAGCTTTGGGATGAGCTATCTATCAGATTTGAGATGAAGGACTTGGGTGAACTCCACCATTTCCTTGGACTCGAAGTGCAGAGGAAGGAAAGTGGAGTGTTGGTGTCCCAGGCTTGATATGTGGAGCGAATCGTGGAGCGATTCGGCATGAAGGAAGGGAAGTGCATTTCTACACCTCTGGAGAAGGCCATGAAACTTCGGAAGGATGAGGGGAGGATTCTGGAAGATCCGCTTGTGTTCCGAGCTCTGGTTGGGAGTTTGATTTATCTGACGATCACTAGGCCAAATATTGCGTATGCAGTTGGCTGAGAGAGTCGTTATATGGCGGAACCACGGATGCCTCATCTACTAGCGGCCAATAATATTTTGAAGTATGTCAAGGCGACTTCGGATATGGGTCTCCTATACAAGAGGGATGCGGGCTTCGAGGTGCATGGGCACATGGATGCTGATTATGGGGGAGATTCGGATGATCGGAAGTAGATGTCTAGATTCGTCTTCATGGCGGGCCCTACGGCTATATCATGGTGCAGCAAGAAGCAGGATTCTGTGTGTGTCTCTACCACGGAAGTGGAATACAGGGCTTCGACCTTGGCAACTCAAGAAGCCATCTGGCTTAGGAAGTTGGTGGGAGACGTCCATAAGGAGGTTTGGGGTTTGACTCTGCTCCGCGGCGACAATGAGAGCGCACTCAAATTGGTTAATAATCCAGTGTGTCACGCGAGGACCAAACATATCGAGATCGAGCATCATTTCATTCGTGAGAAGGTGCTGGAGGGGTCTCTTTCGATCGAGCATGTTCGGATTATGGACAACGTTGCTGACATATTCACAAAGGCGCTGGCGAAGGGGCCATTCACTCGGCTGAGGTGTTTACTTGGGCTGTTTTCAACTTCCCACTTCAAGGGGGAGTGTAGAAAATGTTGAAGTGTGAAGTTGGCGGTCTGGAGGGTGTTCGCGCGGTCTGGTCTAACCGTGCGACCTGGCGGTCTCCTCTGCGGTCTGACTTATTCGGTGTATCCAAGGCTGCCGAGGTGAGCCCGCGCGGTCTGGTTGTGTGACCGCGTGGCGAGCTGGTATTCTATTGGTGAGGCCGCGCGGTCTGGTTCGTGTGACCGTGTGGAGAGTTGGTTTAAGCGTGGTGAGGCGGTGCGGTCTAGCTTTGTGTGACCGCGTGGCGAGCTGGGTTCTGTACTGTGCGGGTCGAGCTGTTGACCGCACAGGGTTGTTGTTTGGGCGGTCTTCCGGTCTGGTGACTGCCCGGGTTCTTGTTGGTGCGCGCCGACTAAGGTGCTCTTAGTCGAGCGGTCTCCTTCTTTGTGCTCGCGGTCTCTGGAGGAGATCTCGTGTATGCGAACACTGGTGGTGGGCATCATGACCGTGCAAGTTGTCATGGTCACGCGGCTTCTTGGAGGAGTGGCGATCTCCGGTCAAGATTGAAGTCGGCGAGCTCACGGCGCAGAGCGATCTTCTGACCGCGCAGGTTGGCCGGTCTTGGTCGCGCGGTCAGGGCGGTGACTCTATCTCATATGGTGGTGACTGGATCAGGTCGCACGCCTATAAATAGGAGTCACTGTAGCAGCTAAATAATCGCACCAAGTGTAAGCTGAGCACGCGCATTGAACTTGCGGTCTCTTTTTATTACCGGGCGGTTTGCTGATTGAACTTTCCTTGTGCAGCTTCTGCTGATTATGCGGACAGCAGCGGTCACCTCTACTTCTAAGGTGTTTGGGCGGTCTTGTGGCTTGCAGTGCAGGTTGCTGGAGTTTGGGAGAATCAGTGGAGTTCGGGAGGTCGCGGAGCTTCAGTGGTGTTGGTCAAGTCGCGGGCAGACTGTTCGCGCGGTCTCATTTTCTGGTCGGGCGAACATTCAGACCGCGCGGTTAGGCGGCTTCTGTTTGCAGACCGCCAGTTATCTTCTTCAGCTGTATTTTTTTCCTTTTGGTTTTGTGTACTGGCGAAATCATGTCTCGCCATGTCTACCTCGCTCTGTGATGAAGATTTCTGCTATTATCAATAAAGATTGTGTTTCTTTATGTGCTTCTGGTTGTTGGCTGTAACTTTAAGTTGTACAATTCCTGCTCACTCCAAGATCTTCGAAAAATTTCACAGGTCATGTAGGTGCTTGGGTTGGTGTAGGGAGGCCAAAATATGAGTTGCAAGTCAAAAAAATCAAAGCCATTGGCTAGAGGTTGAAGATGACCAGGAGCAGTCTGACCCGCTTCAAGATTTGTGCAAATCAGCTAAGTGCAGCCCACTGCCTTTCTGCCCAGCCATGTTCAAGCCACTGTTTAGATATGATCCAGTCAGATTGATCTTAGGTGATCAACATAAAATTTGTAGCCCTTTGTCTTACCATCCTAAAGAACTTTGAATCACTTTATTTGGTGTACTATAGCTCCCTGTAGGGTAGTTTTAGTGGGACTGGTCCCTAGGAGGGGACATACCATATTATTTGAATAGCTTTTAAATGGTTATTGGTATGAGGTTGAAATTGGTACATGCATGCATGTACCCTAGGTACACCTCCTGTCCAAAAATGAGAATTTTTGGACAACATTTTTCTATGGTTTTAGAAAATATTTAGTAATCCATGCATGTGTTGATTTTTAAGTTTGATGAACTCAAAATCCATCAAATCTTCTCTGGAAGGTCAATTAGGACAATAAAAGTCTCTGTACAAAATTTTAGACCATTTAAAGCTATGCAAGTTGATATTTTTGACATACAAGTTTTGTCTAGCATATGAAATGGTGTGCATATAACATAAAGAGTCTTTTGAGTATATCTTTCCAATAAATTAGTGAATAAGGCTGAACTTTTAACCATAGATAATATTATCTATTTTTACCCTCTGTCCAAAAATCATAACTTTTGGGAAACATCTTCCCATAGTTCTTACAATAATTTGATAAATCATGTATTTGTAGTATACTTGGCTAGACAACACCAAGTGACTCCAAATTTTGATAGATGGTAGTGTAGGTCACTATAAGCCTCTGGTATAAATTTGGGACCAATTGGCTTTGTACATGTGAAGGAATTCCACATGCATGCAATGGGGAAATTTTTGGTGTGCATATAGCACAAAAATGTAGATCTAAATCTACATGGTTAACTTAACTCAAATTGACCCAACTCTTGGGTATCATGTCAATTAGATCAAGAATAGCCCATGGTAAGAATTTAATTACATTTGGACCTTTGCATGTTAGTGCATTCCACATGCATTTGTAAGGGAATTTGGTGTGCATTTAGCATTACCATGTAGCACTAGATTTACATGGGTAAATCAACTCAAATTGACCCCAAATATTGGGTAGCATGATAATTAGATCAAATTTAGTCCAAGGTAAAAATTTAAGGTCATTTGGACCTGTGCATGTCGGTGTATTCCACATACACTTGTGAGGGAATTTGGTGTGCATTTAGCATTACCATGTAACACTAGATTTACATGGGTAAAGCAACTCAAATTGACCCAAATCTTGGGTAGCATGTTAATTAGATCAAATTTAGTCCATGGTAAAAATTTAAGGTCATTTGAACCTTTGCATGTTAGTGTACTCCACATGCATGCGTAAGGGAAATTTGTGTGCATATAGCACTACCATGTAGTACTAGATTTTCTTGATTAAATCAACTTATCTTAACCCAAAATTTGGGTGGCATGATAATAAGACCATGAATATGCCCTAGTTAAAGGTTGAGCCCAATTGGACTCTTGTATGTGAATAAAATTCACATGCCAAAAATCTAGGTGTTAAAAGGTGATCAATAAGGTTCTTAAGCAATAATGTTTTGGGAATTTAAAGGTATTCCCTTGGTCAATTCTCATGAAACTTAAAACATACACTTAGGGTTATGAGATAATATCCCTTGGAGAAAATCATAAACTTTTGGGTTAATTTCCCTATGAAGTTTAGAATTTATGTGAATTGTCAAATAGACCTTAAATGAGTACTTTTAGGGTCAAAACTTTCTGAAAAGTTAAAAATTTCTGGGATTCACTTAATAGAGTGAGATTACACTCTGTAGAGTTTTGGTAAAATTTTTGAAGATAATATAGTTCATTATTCATTATTTATTTAATTGTCCCAATTTACTTCATCCCACATTTAGGTGAGCTAATGAACTTAAAGCTGCATGAAATTAGACATTTTGATTTATGAGACCGCCTGAGATCTCTGGAAATTTTTATGAAATTTATGGTTCAACATTTATGGTACTTCCTTCACAATGTAGAACATGAGATTATAACTTGACAAATTCATATCTTGAATTATTTACACTGGAATGCTATAGAAATTTCTACATAGACTTTTGATGGCAATATGAACCTTTGGAAATTTTGTTAGATTTATTTATTGAGAGGTCATTATACTTCCTTCACAATGTAAAACTTGGAGTTATAACTTGAGAAATTTATATCTTAAATTATTTACACTGGAATGCTATAGAAATTTGTACATAGACTTTTGATAGCAATTTGAACTTCTGAAAATTATATTAGATTTATTTATTGAGAAGACATCATACTTCATTCACAATGTAGAACATGGAGTTATAACTTGAGAAATTCATATCTTGAATTATTTGCACTGGAATGCTATAGGAATCTTGACATAAACTCGTGATAATATTATGAACCTCTAGAAAGTTTAAAGGAATTTATGGTTATATATATTTAGTTCTTCATTCACAATGTAGAACATAGAGTTGTAACTTGAGAAATTCATATCTTGAATTATTGACACTGGAATGCTATAGAAATTTATACATAGACTTTTGATAGCAATATGAACCTCTGGAAATTTTGTTAGATTTATTAATTGAGAGGTCATCATACTTCCTTCACAATGTATAACTTGGAGTTATAACTTGAGAAATTTATATCTTGAATTATTGACACTGGAATGCGATAGAAATTTGTACATAGACTTTTGAGAGCAATATGAACCTCTGAAAAATTTATTGGACCCTTTGGGCCATGATAATTGACACATCATGTGTAAATCGATGAATATCTTAAATGTAAGGAATTAAATTATAGGCCCAATATAATTTAATTAAAGGAAATGAATGAAAAATTTGAAGTTTATCATCTATACAACTCCTAGAATCTTGATTGAGTGCATATTAGATAGAGTATCGTGTAGTCTCCCTTCTAAGTCATGTTATCACACTTGAGGACAATTGAGTCTGCGAATAGTAAAACTGAATAATGGACTTAGACCACATATGATCATCACACATAGAATTGTTAAACCCCCGATCATTATGAAAGCATAGATTGTTTAAAGTATTAATCATTAGTGACATATACTAGAAGAAAGGGGATGGGGTGCGTTTAGTAAAATTACCAATTCGGGAATTGACAATGATATGATAATTGATGTGGGGAATGACCCGTCATCAAGTATAAGTGTGATTGATGTATGAATTGGGACCTTAAGTAGGTATTTAGTGATGACATACAAAATAATCGGTCACTAAGAAAGGCAGGGTTCGATGTTCAATTGAACATTGACACTCGTTTGTCTGATCTATTTGTAATCCACCTTAGGACATTAGAGTAATTAGAGAGGAAACATGCATAAAATAATGGGTAGCCACCAATAAAAGTAAATATCATGTAAAGGGGGATTTGGGTTTCAGCCCGTTGAATTCCCTAGTACCGCTGCGAGCCTTTCGTCGGGTAGCCCTCGAGAAGTCCAAGATTCACCCTAAACTTCTAAGTATAACTAAACGATAGTCAAGAGTAGTCTAAGTAGGAGAATTTGATAATGTAAACCTCGTCCCAAATTTAGGACAAAATGGTACAAGGACTAGAAAGTCCTGCGAGCAGTGGGCTCAGTATTATATAAGGTGGGACGGGTTTAGTCCTGCGAGAGGTAGGCTCGGTATTGTTTAAGAAGGACTAGGTGGTCCTGCGAGCGGTAGGTTCGGCATTATCTAAGAAGGACTAGGTGGTCCTTTGAATGGAAGGCTCGGTATTGTCTAAGAAGGACTAGATAGTTCTGTGAGTGGTAGGCTCGGAATTGTCTAAGAATGACTAGACAGTCCTACGAGCGGTAGACTCGGTATTATCTAAGAAGCTCGGGTTAAGTCCTGCGAGCGGTAGGCTCGGTATTATAAAGAAGGACTGGTCAAGTCCTCCGAGCCGAGGGCTCGGTGTTTCACTTAGAGGCGTTGTTATACCAATTAGTATGCGTATACTACGTGTGGTCTTAGGGGCATACATAAAGGTCTAAGCCAGATGTAGTCTCATATATAAGCTTAGGAGAGGAGGACCCGGTCCACTACCCCTATTTGCCTCAATGGGGTATACCTGAGCGGAGAATTGAAAAGGGAATATAGAGGTGGTGTTACCAGATAGTACGCAGATACCATATGTGTTCTTAGGGGGTACAATAGGTCTATGCTGGGAGATGTGTGGCATAAGCCTAGAAGAGGACATGCCTGATCCACTACCCTATTTTCCTCAACTGGGTACCTGAGATGACACACTTGAACAGAGGGAACTAACAAAAGGTCTGTACATAGAGAGTTGGGTGGGTGAGTTGCATCATTGCAATACACAGCATAACATCATTGCATAAATAAGACCTCGTCGTATAAATTAGTATGGCTCTGTTATACGATGAGTTTACCTTAGTGCCAAATCCCTTAACTTATAGGCTTGTATGGGCATTCTCATAAGTTAAGGTTATTTTAGTAGCTTCTCTTCCTTATTACGATATATGCTCCTTTTTGTACAACTTTTATTTGATGTTGATATACCATACATGTGCTAGCATAGAAATCACATTCAATACATGTTTAGTAGATATACCTTGCTAGTCTTTCCACTTGTCACCTACTTATTTTTACACCTTGTTGTCCTCCGCTTTGTCCTCCCGCACGGTGCATAGAGTCGCGGGGGAGGCAAGGACAAAACTGGCTTAGTCTTTATGACTAACAGTCGGTTGTGACCGTAAGATTCCAAGGAGATGGAACATCAGTACAACCAACAGGATGTGATGGCAAGACTTGAGGAGCAGTTTCTACACAGCACCACTATTTAATGACAGATTGATAAGAGTTCGATAGCTTCCACATAGATGTAGAGTGATAGAGTTGTTTTACTTTATTTTTGACATGTACCGGGCATAAGAATTTACTCACTTTCAAATATTGTACTCATTATTGGACATGTATCCATTTTGATATATATACAGATATATGTGATTTTGGACTTGGTTAATTTTACTTAGTTTACTTCTTATCTCTTATTGGCCCGGTCGATCGTATTGGAACATGGTCTTCCGCATCTTCTAGGTTTGAGAATAACAAATCCTATGTGTATTTGATCTTGTGTGTTTAAGTGTACAGGAAACAATGCCACATGACTCAAGGATAACATATGAAGGTTGACCCCAAATTTGAAGTCGGACATCCAACATGCTCACTAGCGCCGGTGGTAGCACCTAGCGCTGGCGCTAGCTCTGATTAGGCTAGATCAAGCGGCAAGTATAAAAGGCGATAGTGTCAGGCGGTAGCGGATAGCGCATGCGGTAGCGCGAAACACAAGAGGAATTTTGGAAAGGTTTCCTTGGAATGAAGATAAGCACGCGGAGAATGTTTCCTAATCCAGGATAGCGTCGGCGGTAGCAATAGTGCAGGCGCTAGCTCCAAGGCTATAAAAAGGACCCCTTTTCTCTCATTTGAACACAAATCCTTGAGAGAGTTCCAAAATGATTTAACAACCTGGAATAATGGTGTCTCATGATTTCTCTTTTCCCGGGGGTCAGGGTGTTAGTAGACCACCTCTTTTTACTGGGTCAGATTTCAACTACTGGAAATCTAGGATGATGTGTTTTTTATGACCGTGGATATAGAAGTATGGAACATGGTAGAAGTTCGGTACTCTTCTCCTACAATTGTAGTAGGATAGGCTACCTTAGAAAAACCAAAGGATAAATGGGATGATAACGATAAACTCAAATGCAAAAATAATGCAAAGGTAATGCACGCTTTAAATTGTGCTTTAAATCAAACTGAATTTATTCGGATTTCTGCATGTGTAACTGCTTATGATATTTGGAACCAATTAGAAGTTACTCATGAAGGTACATCGCAGGTGAAAGATGCAAAGCTATTCCAACTGGAATCGGAATATGAAAAATTCAGGATGGATGCTAAAGAAGACATCAACTCAATGTGCACATGCTTCACCAAGATCGTCAACGCTTCAAAAGCTCTTGGAAAGATCTACTCCGGCAGCGACTTGGTCAGAAAAAATATTCGCTCTATACCTCTGAGGTTCAATCCAAAGGTGATGGCCATCTCGGAGTCACACAACTTAAGAATGCTCCAGATCGAGAATCGCATTGGGAATCTCAAAACCCATGACGTAGAACTCCAGATTCAACATGAAGAATACAACAAGGAGCCAAAGAAAAAGGCGCTTGCACTAAAATTGAAGAAGGAGAGCAATGAAGATGATAATGAAGAAGGTCTCCTTGTCAAGAACGTCAAAAAATTCATTAGAAATCAGGAAAGAAGGAACACCTTCCAGAAGGATTCTCGATGTTAAGGATCTTCCTCTTCATCAAAGAAAGAAAAGGAAAGTGAAGATGAAGAAGAAAGACCGCCACCGGAGTGCTTTCACTGCAGGAAGACCAGACACATTCGGAGCCAGTGCCCGAAGTATCTAAAGGAGAAAAAAGAAAAATTATACAAAGGGAAGGAGAAAAAGAAGGTGCTGAAAGCTGCAAAATAGGATGATTATTCCTCTGAAGAATCAAGCGAAACTGAGTCAAGCAGCGAGGAGGAAGCAAAATTATGCTTGATGGCAAAAGACAACGATGACAACACTAGTGTTCTTAGTGACACTGAGGTAACTCCTCCCACCTTCGAAGAACTTTATGATGAATTAGTTTTAACCTGCAAAGCTTATGATAAAAGTATAGAATATAATATTATTTTAAATTTTGAAAATGAATCTCTCATCAAAGAAAATCATAAGCTTACTACAAAATTAATCTCCTTTGAAAAAAGAAAGGTTCCATGCCAAGAGTGTGAGAACTCCTTATGTAAGGCAAAAGAACTTGAAGGTTCTCTTTCTAAGGCCCTCTCACAAATCAAAACTCTTACAAAAGAAAAGGGGGACTTAGAGAGAAAACTAAAAAACCCTCTCTTACAAATTGAAAATAACAAAAAGGGATTTGAAAATAAATGTGTCATGCTTGTAAGAGAAAATTCATCTCTTAAAAAACAAACTCATGACCTCAATATGACCATCAAAAAATTTGGAATTGGTCAAAAATCCCTGGACATGATTTTGGGGAACCAATGTTATGGTTCTGGAAACTTTTGGGCTCGTATATCAAAGTGATAGCTACCGCCCGACGCTAGCTACTAATGCCTGCGGTAGCCCATCATATAAAAAATCTTCTATTTTTTCTAAAAATCAAACCTCATCCAGTAAGAGCAATGTAGAATTTCAGAAAAGGGTCTCAACCCCCTTTATTTCGTGTACAAACTGTCATAGGTTTGGACACACATTTAGCTCATATAGGAAAATAAAATAGGGATCTTTAAAGCAAATCTGGGTACCTAAGGCCCCCACTTATTCTATGTGTGGTACCTCTTGGGTATCCAGATCCTTACTCTCATCCTCTTTCTAGATTTGCAAGAAGGCTAAGGAAACGGAGGACGTGTGGTACTTGGATTCGGGCTGCTCCAAGCACATGGCGGGCAACAAAGCAAAGTTCCTTAGCCTAGAAAAGAAGAAGGGAGGAATCATAACTTTTGGAGATAATGGAAAGGAAGTATCATGGGAGTCGGTACAGTGGGTAACGAATCTTTTACTATTTCTAATGTTCTATATGTAAAAGGTTTAAAACATAACTTAATATCGATTAGTCAATTGTGTGATAAAGGATTAGATGTTTTATTTGACTCATCTACAAATCTTTGCAAAATATTTAATCCTAACACAAAAGATGTTGTACTAACCACACCTATAACTCACAACGTATATGTAGTTTCCTTTCATGATCTTTCCAAATCATCTATAAAATGTTTTATAACTAAAAATGATGAGTTAGAACTTTGGCATAGACGTTTAGGTCACGCTAGTACAAAGCTCATTTTAAAACTAGCCAAAAAGGAATTGATTAGAAATGGAAATTTATCCTCACTATGCTCTTCATGTCAAAACGGAAAAATTATTAAATCTTCTTTTAAATGCAATTTATTCATATGGATCTTTTTGGCCCCGTTAGCACCGCAAGGATTTGTGGTAGAATATATACTTTTGTTCTAATAGATGATTTCTCTAGATATTGTTGGACTTTATTTCTCTCTTCCAAATATGAAGCTTTTTGTGAATTTTCAAAACTTTGTACTCGTACTCAAAAGGAACTAGATTTAAAAATAAAATGCATTCTCGCACACCTCAACAAAATGGTGTTGTAGAAAAAAAGAATAGGACAATTCAAGAACTAGCACGTACTATGTTATCTGAATATAAATTACCTAAGTCCTTTTAGGTCGAAGCCATAAGCACATCATGTTATGTAATGAATAGATTCATGCATCGTCCATCTTTAAATCTCACACCGTATGAACTATACTATCAAAAGAAACCTAACGTATCATATTTTAAAGTATTTGGTTGTAAAAATTTTATTCTCAATACAAAAGATGCCTTACGAAAATTTGATAAAAAAATGTGATGAAGGAATATTTCTTGGATACTCTTCAACTAGTAAAGCTACAGAATATTTAATAAAAGAATGAGTAAGGTTGAAGAGTCTAATAATGTAAAATTTGATGAATTTATTCCGTTTGTAGAAAAGCTTTCTATAGGTGCAAATGATGAAACTTTGCCATCTTTGGAGCACGACGAAGAGGAACCTTCCAAAGAGGAGAAGGAGGAGGCCAAGAAAGATGAATACGTGCCTCCAAGCATCTTAGACTTCTCAAAGAGTCATCTAAAGGAGTTAGTTATTGGGGAAACATCTATTGGGGTAAGAACTCGATCTTCTCTTCATGAAACTTTTTCAAATATCTGCTTTGTTTCTGAAATTGAACCTAAAAATGTTTCAACCGCTTTAAATGACGAATTTTGGTTTTTGGCTATGAATGAAGAGTTAAATCAATTCAAAAGAAATAAAGTTTGGAATCTAGTAGAACGTCCATCTAATCATCCCGTTGTTGGCGTAAAATGGATTTTTAAAAATAAATTAGACGGTGAATTTAGAATTACAAGAAATAAAGCTCGCTTAGTCGCTCAAGGTTTTTCTCAAATCGAGGGGGTAGATTTTGAAGAAATTTTTGTACCCGTTACTCGCTTAGAAACTATATGAATTTTTTTGGCATTTGCGAGTTTTAAAAGAATAAAATTATTTCAAATGGATGTTAAAAGTGCTTTTCTAAACGGGTTTATAAAAGAGAAAGTTTATGTAGAACAATCCCCCCCCCCCCCCCCCCCGGTTTTATAAATGAAAAATTTCCAAATCATGTTTATAAATTCGAAAAGGTGATTTATGGTTTAAAACAAGTGCCCCGTGCATGGTATGAAAGACTTACATTGTTTTTATTAAAGCACGGTTATGTCATGGGAAGTGTCGATAACGCACTCTTCATTAAGCATAATAATAATGATTTAATTATTTTACAAATATATGTTGATGATATTATTTTTGGAGCCAGTAATGAAGAGTTGTGTAATGAAGTTGTCTTAGTAATGAAAAATTAATTTGAAATGAGCCTTGTAGGAGAACTCTCTTATTTTTTTGGTTTTCAAATTTCACAACGAAATGATGGTATTTTTATCTGTGAAACAAAATGTCCATGATATGCTTAAACAATTTGGATTTGAAAATCTTTAACATGCTTCTACACCTATGAGTGCTTCTTTAAAACATGGAAAAGATGAATCTGGAATTTCTATCAATCAAACTTTATATAGAGGTATGATAGGATCTCTTCTTTACTTAAGTGCATCTTGACGAGATATAATGTTCATCATATGTTTATGTGCTCTCTTTCAAGCCAATCCAAAAGAATCTCATTTCAAAGCGGTAAAGCGTATTTTTAGATATCAATTAGGGTCATCTAAATTAGGATTATAGTAGCCACACAATGATTCATTTACACTACACGGCTATTCCAATTTGGATTACGCCGGATGTTCACTAGATCGAAAAAGCACTAGCAGTACTTGTCACTTTTTAGGACCCTCATTAGTTGCATGTTCTAGTAGGAAACAATCTTCGGTTGCACTCTCCACCACGGAGGCCGAATACATCGCTCTTGGGAGTTATTGTGCACAAGCCTTATGGATAAGCCAAACTCTAGAGGATTTTGGTTTTCATCTCAAAAATATTGATCTCAAATGTGACAGCAAAAGTGCCATAGATCTCACAAATAATCCCATACACCACTCTAGACATAGATGTTCGCCATCACTTAATTAGGGATCACATTAAGAAAGAGCATGTAAAAGTAAGTTTCATTGGTACGGGCTCCCAACTTGCTTACATATTCACTAAACCTCTTCCCGATGCAAGATTTTGATTGCTAAGACTTGAATTAGGTGTCCTAGATCTCTCAGGTTAAGTCACATTCATAAATCGCTAATGTTTCATGCAATTTGCACTATCTAGACATCTCCAAAAATTCTGAAATTTCTGCATGAAACTACTCTTTGGACACTTAGTCAAGATCAAAAATTATAATTTTCAAAATCATGAAATTTAGTGTACTGTTTGTCGCGCTAGCGCTAGCGCACGTGTCTGATTTTTTGTATTTTTCAATTTTTTAAAAATCCCTAAGAATATGCTCTATTATATGTACTACTTATTTTTCTATTTCTGCCTTTAATTGATTTTTGAAAAATTAAAATACAAAATTATAAGAAATATTTGTTTTCTCTTCCGTTCTTTGTTTATTTATCCGATTTCTATTCTTATATGAAAAAATCAAATAAAAAATATAAAACAAAGAATTATCAAAAATTATTTCTTAACTTTTCTATTTACATGTATCTTGCGAAAAGGAGATTTGGGATGTCACCCCATCACATCTCCCAGTACCATTGCGAACCTCTCACTGGGTAGATCTCAGGAAGTCCAAGATCAATTTTAAGAGTTCAAACTTTAAATCAAAATTATTTTTTTAAAATATCAAAAAAACTGTATGGACTTTATAGTGAAATCAAGCATGGTTTAATCTATCATTTAAACCTTCTACAATGTTGGAATTCATCTTTTCAAACTACTTTGAACATTTGTTTTATCATACTTTGATATATCTAATCAAATGTGCATCAATTGTATTGAATAAGTGGTGTGTAGAACCAAGCTTAGTATGCCTCTAAGTATGAGTAAATATTTTATGATTGATAATGATATTTATTCACTCACTTATTTTGGCAAAGTCTACATATGCTTTTAATCTATGAATGCTTGCTAGTGTATTGTAATTGTCCAATGAATTAAATTTTTCGCAAATATCTTACCTACACTACATTTATTTGCACTTTTTACATTAACAAAAGTGGTAGTGCTTTCAAATTATATTGGTTTGCAAAACAAGTGTATTCAGAGATCTTTGTACACATTAAAAATCATGAAATAAATTGACAAAGATAACTCCACCAAGCACTACTTGAACCTCCTAATAAGTATTAATGAGCATTGTGAGGTTGAGCACCTTGGAAAGAATAGTAAAGTGTCTTGTGCAAACATTAGTTTTTTCTTTACACCACTTATTCTTAAGTACACCGGATCACAAAAAAATCAATATTGAAAAATAAAGTGTGTGATCACTCAAGCACTACTTTGCACCCTGATAATTCTTAATGAGCATTATGTGTGCAAAGCACCTTGGTAGTTGTACATTTTTTATGTGCATTTAAGTGTGTAAAATTATTTGTGTTTTATTATGCACTTTACTCTACATATGTCTTGTATATTTGATTAAATCATTTGTTTACTTTTTAAAATACAGTTATGTGCACATCATTATCTTCCATAACACTTCTTCTCATGAGTATTGAATCCTAATGCTAATTTATACTCTCTTTATATATAAATGCACTAGATAACCTAGCATGCTCTATAATATTTGGTATGTTTTGAATTTGTGAATTATAATAACATTGTAGTAGTTTCTTTTTTATATCCTTCTTTCATGCTTGGTTACTTTATTGTCAAACTTAAAGATTTTAAATGAATAATGATTTACAAAAATTTCTTCCTTTTTAGAATTTAACTCATATCTCTTCTTATGAATTATCATGATTACAAAAAGATGTTTCTTGTATTTCTATAAGTCTTCTGCATCATAACCATATAATTTTTACCTTGCGCTTTCATTCTTATTTAAAATCTCTTCTTTTGTGTGTATTATCACTTGAATCTCAAAATTCATTTCCTTCAACAAGTGATAGACTTGCTTGGTAATATTTATATGGTTGTTCTAAACATAAATATTATTTTATGCTAAAAACTCTGATTTATTTCTATGAAATTCTTATGCTAAAAACTCCTTATCATTTCATTTCCTCTAAAAAGCTCGATCATGCCTTATCTTTTTTTTTATCAAAAAACCTCTTTATATGTCTCTTGCTACCTTAACCCACTTTTGTTAATAACAAAAGGGGGATAACTAACATGATAAAGAATAATCGTTATCAAAAGGGAAAACTAACATGATTAAAGATTAAGAAGATAACTGGCATATAAAGGGAGCATTCACATAGGGGGAGCATGTATTTAGGGGGAGCAATTCTAAATACTAAAAATGACAATTATCCTAAGTCATCACTCTCACACACACACAAGTAGGTTTCATCATACTTATATATTAATGCTCTGATTTATCATTAATGGATTTGTTATTATCAAAAGGGGGAGTTTGTTGGAACATGATCTTCCGCATCTCTTAGGTTTGAGAATGACAAATCCTATATATATTTGATCTTGTGTGTTTAAGTGTGCAGGAAACAATGCCACATGACTCAAGGATAACATATGAAGGTTCCCCCAAATTTGAAGCCAGAATTCCAACATGCCCACTAGCGTCGGCGGTAGCACCTAGCGGGGGCGCTAGCTCTGATTAGGCAAGTTCAGGCAGCAAGTAAAGAAGGTGATAGTGCCAGGTGGTAGTGGATAGCGCAGGCGGTAGCGTGGAGCACAAGAGGAATTTTGGAAAGGTTTCCTTGGAATGAAGATATGCAAGCGGAGAATGTTTCCTATTCCGGGATAGCGCTGGCGGTAGCGATAGCGCATGCGCTAGCTCTAAGGCTATAAAAAGGACCCGTCTTCTCTCATTTCGAACACACATCCTTGAGAGAGTTCTACTGTAAATTTCCAGAGCCTTATACTGTAGAGAGTTGATCTCCCACTCAAAGTTCCGTGAGTTTCTGAAGGAGGATTTCTACATGCCGCATCTGACCGACGATCGCTTCAACCATGCTTATTCTACAGCGTTCTTTCATCTCCAACTTCAGAAGTTCTTCAAGAGGGAGTTTTTAATATTGTTGTTATTTTCATTCTTGTAATTGCTTAGTAAATAGCCTCATGTTGGCGACTAGGTCTGGGTAGGACTTAGGGAGGAATTTGCCTCCTATTGGCGACTATATCTAGGTTTGGTCTAGGGGGTGCTCGAGGCCGTATCCGAGGGAGGATTGGCTAGAGCGGCTTGAGGCCATATCCGGGAAGGATTAGCAAAAGCCACCTGTTCGTGGGAATACGAGTCATGATAGAAAATGAAAAGACATTTTAATTCTTCGCCTTCAATTTCTAGCATTATAAGAAGTCAAGTTTTGTAATCTTATATTTCATAATAATAAAATCATGCTTCTATTTTATTTCACTTAATTTGTCTTTGTTTTGCACTATTTCAATCTCTTATTATTCCAAGTAATTCAAAATATATTAAAAGTTTTTAAAACCCTTATTCACCCCCGCCCCCTCTATGGGCGCCTACAGATACAACCGATCATTCTTGCCGGCAGGATCGACATCTTGCGGAGGAAACTAACTCGTGTGATAGTGTCACCATAAGGCGGCGGTTCTGGGCATAAGATCCTGGAACTCTCCAAGTGCGAGAGAGGGATCTTACAACTGGTATCACTTGAACAAACGATTCAACAAGAAAGAATTCCACAAACACTGGGACACATCACTCAAGTTAGTTTGAGGAAAAACTAGCAGCAGAAGCAGTGGTGTGGCAATGTGTAAAAATCACACAAAGTAGTCCATTAATCAATGAGTTAGGCCAACCCAACTAGGACATCATTCTAGTTTGACGTACCAAGATAACTTCATAGCATATCCTAGTAAAAAAATTGACCTTGGGTATAGACTGATTACGACACTATGACACCCAAAAGTGACTAAGGGAAGAGTCTAATGAGAAAGCAGCTTCTTAAATCTTAAACTCTGATGTCCTTAAGTCTAATATCAAGTGATATTATCCCTTCCTACCTAATGAATAGGACCGCCTCAAGAGATTTGGTGCATGAAAACCATTAGTGGATAGAAGGAGACTCGTGAACTTAATCTCCAAACCAGCAACTGGGTTACATCGAAACAATCACCATGACAAATACCAGATGTCAGATAAAGATTCGAGTTCAGAAAAGGCCCATTTTTGGGTTGCCCATATATTTTAACCTTGAGAAGGTTGTTGTAATTGGTAACCCCGAGGGCCTAAAGTGTGTAGAATATCAATTGGTCTCAGGATGGAACTCCAAGTACAGAGATGTATGCCCTAAGGATTGAGTGCACATCTAGGATGAATATATCATTATGATATCGAAGAAACTTAGCCCAAAATGCACGTGGGATAATCCGTTTGTTTATTGGGGCCAGTTCGGTACCAACTTGAGTTCCCTAGACCTTATTTTGGAAATGTTTGTCACAAACATAAGCGACCATGAAGTATGCAACATTACTCGGCTGAAGAAGAGATTTCGAAGTATGCATAATCGGTTCGATGATCAACCCTCCATAGAAGTCGAGACCCTTGAAGAATTCCTTCATTTTAAGAAGGGTGAATTATTAATGTTATGACAAGACTGTTATGAATTCACAACTGGAATAAGAGCATAGTGCATTTCAAGAACGACTATTCACCCCCTTGTTGCTCTAAGGATTATACAGATAAGTAAAAGAAGAAAATAGTAAATGAAGTCTTCGAGATATAAATCCGGCCGCCTAGTTATATTTGCATGTGACTCTTGAAATCAAGGAAGATAGTGTAAGACTTCGAGAGAATTCTCAAATTTTGAGCATAATGCAGTAGATAGCCACTTAATACGCAACCTAAGGAGCAATTGTTCCTTCCCTAATACAAGGCACGGTGTGAATCATTTTCAAATCTACAAGGAAATTGAGAAAAAAATTAAAAGACATAAATTCGAGGCGACATTGGTTATTGAAGGAGTTTTACATACAATTAAGATGGTGAGATAATTATTGCCTCAACAGTATATTCCTAGATGCTCTACCAACTGAACACAATTATTGTAACACACAATTGGTGATTATATTGTCGGTTAAGGATTCGATTAATAAACTCATGAAGTGAACTTAGTGCAGATTTAAGTCGAATATGGACTGGATGAGTGTGCAACTGGCAATAAGTCATCGTGATCTTAAGATACAAATAAATTTAAAGAATCCCATCTGAGGTGTGGTACCAAAGGTTTGCCTCCTCAATTAAGAGATGATGATACATGATATGGTCGGGGAAAACAGTGCAATATCGTTGGTCTAACAAGTATCTGAATTTAGTCAAATTGTTAGAAACATAAGGTTGTCAAGCTAGTTGCTTGGGACAAACAAATCACGTCATGAGATATATGGATTGGATCCAGGTCCCCGCAAGTTAGAATTATAGAGGTGATTTCTGCATTTCAGTGCATTCGAAGGTGATTCATATATGGTTTACTCAATCAAAGTCAAGCCCCTTTAATTTGAATAATTCATTTTGTCGGTAACCTGCATATTAAAATAAGGTATCACCATAAGGTGTGTTGGAACAACCCTATTAATGATTTGGGCTAGGATCACTATCTGTTGACTAGGATCAAGTTGACCCCAATGTATAGTCAATGGGTCAAGAGTTTAGGCTGTTAGAACTCAAGAAATCATTCAAGTTCTGCGTTCCACGAACTCCATACTACGTTCGACGAACTGCTTTCTGCATTCGACGAACGACATGCTCTCTGCGTTTGATGAACGACATGCTCTCTGCATTTGACGAACGACTTGCTCTCTGCGTTCGATGAATGACATGCTCTCTGCATTCGATGAACGACTTGCATTCTGCGTTCGACGAACGGCATGCTCTCTGCGTTCGACGAACGGCTTGCTTCTATCTCAGCATCTCAGCGCCTCAGCTCAGAGGTCGAGGAACATATTTGTTCTCAGAGGTCGACGAATTATATTCATTCTGCGCTCGACGAAATCATTCTGTCTCAGCGGTCGACGAAATTTGCTCAGCGGCTCAGTGGTCGACGAATGTATCAAGGCTCAGCGGTCGACGAAATTATCCAGACTCAGCGGTCGACGAATCCTTCCATTCGAAGAACTCCAGTCTGCGTTCGACGAATCTTTATCAGATGCTCAAATCGACGAAAGATCTTCTCAGCTCTACTAATTCAACTCTTACAGAGCAAAGTTTAATTGAGATCGACGAAAATCTTGAGATCGATGAACAGACTTGTTCTCAGCGGTCGACGAGATTAACTTAGTCTGTGTTTGACGAATATCTTCAGATTGACGAACACAGCTCTGAGGTCGACGAAATTTGTTGAGATCGACGAAAATATCTCTAAAGCAGATTCATTTCAGAAGATCATATTATTTCATTCTCTGAACTCAGATTGACTACAGTAATGGCTCTTTTATATCAGATAAGTAAGGATAATATATTTCCTTTCATTATTTCAAGATTATAGCCGTTGACATATTCTTGGAAAAGGACATATCCATGGAAAAGGAAAAAGGTAAACGGCGCAGCAAATTTGCAGTTTCAAAATATCTCTTCAGATATATTATATTCCTTAATATAAGGGATTTGCATTTAATATCTGTCAGAGATTTCAAAAGAGAATAAGGAAGAAGATACAAAAGATTATCACTCTCAGTCTTCTCGACAAGAATCATATACAGAACATATTACATACAACTGTACAGAGAAAAAGAAAAGGAGAGAAATACAGGAAGAACAAGAAGAACAAAAAAGCTAACAGATCTTCTTCTTCCTTTAACAACATTCATTTTCTGAGAACATCTTCAACAATACTCTCTCAGTCTCTGCTACAAGTTTAGATCTTCAAAAGAGCAACAACAAACTGAAGAACTTGTTCTCTCAGTTTAATCAGCTACACAGGAAGATCATTCACTCAAAAGAAAGCTTCCAGCCAATCAACTGTCAGACACTCTCATATCAGACAGAGGAAGCCTTTTCTACATCAACATCCACTAGAGTCTTCTCTCAGCAAATTGACAGATAAGAACAATCTAAACCCTTCTTTATCCCATTCTGTAAAGGGCTAAAACTCCCTTCAAAAGTTTACCTATTGGTTGCAAGACACCTGATCAAAAAATCCAGCTTGGTTTTTGGGCACCTTATCAAAAGCTCATTGGTGTTGGGGCACCTGATCAAAAATCCTAGTGGATTCCTACCAAGGGTGGTAGAAGAGTATACATACCCAGGTTTATTGGGGAACTACTATAGCTCCTTGTATCCTCTGTGATTGCATTACTTTTCTATGCTTGTGCTGTGCTGATTTGTTTCTATTTAGTTTTCATAAATCACTCTATACATATATATATCACTATTTTAATTCCTCTATAAAACTAAGGGAAAAGTTTTAATACTCTATTCACCCCCCTATAGAGTTAATTTAAGATCTAACCTCCACTTTCAATTGGTATCAGAGGCATATCAATTGACCTTTCAATTGGTATCAGAGGTAGGTTGATTCTTTACAGGCTAACACCTGAATCACAAAGATCAATTAGATCTTAAATTCCTTCAGAGTTTTTATTCTATTTATTTTTGTTTAAAAACTCATGGCACAAAACAAAGAGTATTCAAGCACAAGACCTCATATGTGCAATCTCAATAAGTTTGCACTATGGAAAGCAAGGATTAGGTTATATATGAATTCTGTTGATGAAGAAATCTTCAATGTGATCTTGACAGGGCCTCCAGCTCCCACGACAACAACTAGTGCTGACACCACAACTAACAACAATGCAGTTCCACCACCTGAGTGGTTTGAAGCCCAAAAGAAGCAAAGGAGTGCTGATGCAAAAGCCATGAACTTTCTGGCTCAAACAATGCCTGATGACATCTTTCAGAAAGTAGTGGAATGCACTTCAGTAAGAGAGATATGGACCTCTCTCAACAATATGGTTGAAGGATCTGCTGATGAAAGAAAGGACAGAAGATCCCATCTCATTTCTCAATATGAGAACTTCAAAAAGGGAGAATCTGAAATTGTGGCTGATATGTACAATAGGCTCAGTCTCATAATTAATGAGCTGAAATCTTTGGACAAAGTGATCTCTATCACTGAGATCAATGACAAGATCCTAATGTGCTTCCCCAGCATATGGGACTCTAGGATCTGGCCTATTAAGGAATCCAGAAGTCTTAATGAGATCTCAACTGAGAACTAGTTAGGCAAGCTCAAATCCTATGAGCAGCTTGTCAAATCCAGAGAAGCTGAACAGTCCACTTCATCTCCAGCAAAAAAGAAAGAGAAGAATATAGCTTTCAAAGCTACAGAAGAAGAAGGAGAGACTCTTGACAATGAGGAGTTCATGAGCCTTCTAGCCAAAAGGTTCTACAAGATGGCTAGAAAGGACTTCAGAAAGAAGGACTCCAGATCAAGGGAAAAGCCAAGGTATGACAAAGCTCCATCTAAAGAAGTTATATGTTTTGGTTGCCGGAAACCAGGACACATTGCACCTGATTGTCCAGAGAATCAAAATAAGAATAAGAAGGAAAAGAGAAAAGAAAAGGATGAAAGATGACACTCCAGCAAGTCTTCCTCCCACAAACAGAAAAAGAATGGAAGAGGATTTGTAGCAGAAACTTGGAGTGAAACTGAATCATAATCATCATCAAGCTCATCTGATGATGAAGAAGAATCAAAAGAAAATGACCAATGCTTGATGGGTATTTATGTCTCAAGCAGTGAGTCAGCAAGTGCATCTTCATCCAGCTCTTCTGATGATGAAGATGATGAAGAAGAGAAGAACTTCTGCATGATGGCTATCAATGCCTCAGGACATAATTCTGAAGAATCAGAATCAGAAGCTGACAATGATGCTGATCAGGTAATTTCTAATTTTGATTTTAATTCAGTTGAATTCAAATATGAATTCAAAGTTCTTTGCTTAGACTTACTCAAATCTGAGAAGGAAATAATCACTCTCAGAAATAAGCTAGCTAAAATGAATCAAATAAGTGAAATGTAAATCTTAAGAAATATTTGGCTGCCTCCAGGGAACATATTGTTCTCATTAAGAGCAAGTTGTCTGAAGCTAAAAAGTTTGAAGAATCCCTCAATGGGAGAAGCATCAAACTGATGGACATCACAAGCACTGTAAATGCTAGACTTAATAGCAAACTAGGCTTGGGTGCTTCATCAAGTGAGCCACATCTAATTAAGAAGAACATACTCTCTACACCTATAAAATTCATCTATGCTAAAAGAAAAAAAGGTTATAGATGAAAATAAAAACATTTCAAGCAAGGCTGTAAAGAATAAGGGAATTCAGCAGAATTCGTCGAACGGAGCTCGACGAAATCAGACGAATTCATCGAATGGAGATCGATGAACTCTGAAGATAGATTTCCTGTATAGTCATTATTCGAACGGCGATCGACGAAAGCACATTCATTCGTCAAACGACGGTCGACGAACTCAGCCCAGTTCGTCGAACAGAAGATATACAGAAAATTTATAGAACTTTTTTTCTTCACATACTTACAATCCTTTCACTGAATGGATAATTCCTCCAAGGAGATATCATCCAAAAGGTTATAAGGATCATCCTGAAATGTCTTTTATTTCAGATTTTTGTGGTAATACAAAAAGACCCAAGGTAGTCTAGGTCAAAAACAACTAGTTTATTTTTCTGTTTTGCAGGTACACAACTATCTAAGAATAAAGGAACAATGGTATTTGGATAGTGGATGCTCAAAGCATATGATAGTAAACAAGGCCAATCTGAACAACTATAAGGCAAAGCATGGACCAAAAGTTATATTTGGAGACTCCAACTGTGGACAAACCAAAGGCTATGGTCAGATCAAGGTTGGAGCAGTCGCATTCAAGGAATAGCTTATGTCAAGGGACTAAAGCACAACCTCATCAGCATAAGCCAATTATGTGATGAAGGGTATCAGGTAACTTTTAATAAATCAAAATGCCTTATTAAGTCTTCTGATAATATTACTGTTTTATCAGGTATTAGGCAAGGAAATATCTATTTAGTAAATTTCAATTCATCAAAATCAGAAATCTGTTTATTTAATCAATTAAGCAAACCTAGTGAACTTTGGCATAAGAGATTAGGACATGTAAACTTAGGGACATTGCTAAATTATCTAAGGACAATCTTGTTAGAGGATTAACATCTGGTTCATATAAGAAAGAAGGTCTTTGTAGGGCATGTCAACTAGGCAAGCAAACTAAAAATAGTTTTAAATCATTATCTAAAAGTGATTCACCTAGAATATTATACTTTTTACATTTGGACCTTTTTGGACCAATAGCAATAAAGAGTTTAGGGGGGAAGTCATACACTCTAGTTATTATAGATGACTTCTCTAGATTCACTTGGGTGTTCTTTTTGAGAGAAAAGTCAGATAACTTTAAAGTTCTTACAGACTTTCTTAAGAGCAGAGGAAGCCTTTTCTTTTTGAGACACTCTCATATCAGACAGAGGAAGCCTTTTCTACATCAACATCCACTAGAGTCTTCTCTCAGCATATTGACAGAGAGGAACAATCTAAACCCCTTTTTATCCCATTCTGTAAAGGGTTAAAACTCCCTTCAAAAGTTTACCTATTGGTGGCAAGACACCTCATCAAAAAATCAAGCTTGGTTTTTGGGCACCTTATCAAAAGCTCAATGGTGTTAGGGCACCTGATCAAAAATCCTAATGGATTCCTACCAAGGGTGGTAGAAGAGTAGATGTACCCAGGTTTATTGGGGAACTACTATAGCTCCTTGTGTCCTCTGTGATTGCATTACTTTTCTGTGCTTGTGCTGTGCTGATTTGTTTCTATTTAGTTTCATAAATCACTCTATACACATATATATATCACTATTTTAATTCCGCTATAAAACTAAGGGAAAAGTTTTTATACTCTTTTCACCCCCCCCCCCCTAGAGTTAATTTAAGATCTAACCTCCACTTTCAATTGGTATCAGAGGCATATCAATTGACCTTTCAAGGTGGAGTAATTACAGAACTCCATAGACAGGTAGTAATATTCACGACGTTTGAACAATTAAGATTACATTGCCATGGTGTGACATTAAAGCATAATAACCCCAGAGAATGTGAAATTGGCGGACGATATATCGGAGATGTATGCATTATGTAAGATCCTCCAATCTGTTAGCATCGAGGAAATGAATTCCCATATACGATTGAAATAGGATTGGATGTTGGAAGCATAGAGCGGACTGGCTAAATATTATGATGCACGACATCGTCAGTTAGAATTCCAAGCACGAGACATAGTGCTTTTGAAAATACGTCTGGCACATGGAGACTCACGGGTATGGAGACTAAAGAAGTTCAGTTCGAGATGCATGGGGCCTTATAGGATCCTGGAGCGGATCGGCCCCTCGGCTTATAGACTGGAGCTGCCACCAGAAATGGCAGTATTGCATGATGTTTTTCATGTCTTCTAGCTTTGGATAGCTGTCTTTTGGCAAGAGCAACAAGTCACTACCACAATAGGCCCGATAACATCTGATCGTACAGTCCGTTTGGAACCAATCTGTATCGATGAAATCATCGTCCAAGTCCTACAAAAGAAGAAGGTTCCCTTGGTCGAGGTATTCTGGTCCAATCATGGACGAGAGGATCACACATGGGAACCGATGGATCACATGCACCAACAATACCCAGGACTCTTTGCCTCAAGTACAATTTAAACCTCTCTGAAAATTCTTCATTTTCATTGTGCGTGAAACCCTGTAGACCCGAACTAGAATTTTGGTGACGAATTTTTTTTGTTTATTGGAATTTATAACATCCATATTCCTTTTAGACCCCTTGGGTTAGGGTTAGGGTTGAAGTTGTGAGTAGAGGTCATGGAATGACCCTATGTCAATTTGGACTTAGGAAAATTACTATAAGCACCCCAATAATGCAGTAGTCAACCTTGGCCAATTTACTTCAAATTGGACTCACCAACTCAAATTGAGCTTACCAATAGGTCCCTAACCCTAAGAGAGACCCAAGCGACCCTAAAGCCCCATTATAGGGTCACCAATTTTGTTAATTTGACCAAGTCAACTCTAGGTCAAAATAGGTTAACCTAAGCCAATTCATCTCAAATTGGTTCAATTA
Organism: Dactylorhiza incarnata; assembly: GCA_033032865.1. NCBI lineage: Eukaryota > Viridiplantae > Streptophyta > Magnoliopsida > Asparagales > Orchidaceae > Dactylorhiza > Dactylorhiza incarnata. The sequence continues at coordinate 15,717,922 of JAWHQI010000030.1, forward strand.
GACTTCATATGATCAAATTGACCCCACCATTGTATTACAAACCCTAATTTGGGTGCAATGAAACTAAGATCCCAATCATGGAGTCACCAATTGGATCAAATTGACCAGAGTACCCTTAAGGTTAACATAGGTCAATCCTTCACCAATAGGTCCAATTGACCTCCAAAAAATGAATAACTTCACCCCTAGTCTTATAACATCATATGGGACCCAATTGACCTAAAATATCCATCAAGTGGTCATCAATTGGCTCAATTTGATCAAAGTCAACTTTCCCCCAATTTCGGTCAAAATCACACCAATTGGCTAAATTGGTCCAATTAGGACATCACCATGATCCAATCAACATTTGGTGGTGTCAAAGGACTGAAGACAACCACATTGGAATATTCAACCCATCAAATTGATCAAGTCAACCCCAAAGTCAACCTTGGTCAAAGTTGAGCCCTAAAGAAGAAGTTAAAAAGCCTAAGCCTATTTCAATGGGCAAAGGCCTTTAACCAAGTCCCATTCTGCAGCCCAATTACCAATTGACATCCCTTGCCCTCTGAATTTGAAAGTGGGAGACATGCATGGGGGCAATTTGGACTTTCCCCCAAATTCAAGAGAGGACAAAGGAGGAAATCATGGATTAGAAGCCACGTGTCCCTCCTCTCCTCTTCCCAGCCCCTAAATGAGTCTCTTAGTTAATTCCTTGTCATTTTGGAGTTGGAGAGGTGACAAATGGCATCAAAGAGGACCATCCTATGCTTGGCTGAAATCACCTTAATGGCTGCCATGAATAAACCACCCTCAGCCCAAATAGACTTCACCATTAGCTTCAGAAAGTGGAGATAATATGAAATCGATCCTTGGATCACTACAAATGGTGGAGGATTGAGGTTCTGAGCAAGCTCGCCGGAGAAAGCGAAATCCATGGACAGATGGAGGATACCCAGTGACAAGCACCATTAAGGTCCGGTTTCTCCCCCCTCCCTTTGTGTTAGCTTCTTAGATCAATTAGGAAGAGAATCGAGCTCAATTGAGCTTGATTCCATTGGGAATCCATGGTCATTTCAGATTTATATAGCTCACCGGAAAACAACACTCTAGACACCCCAAGTCGTCGGACCACCACCCATCGATGGCCCTTGCCGAGAGGAAAGAGGTGGTTGGATTGATTGGTCATGTAGGTGCTTGGGTTGATGTAGGGAGGCCAAAATATGAGCTCCAGGTCAGGAAAATCATAGCCATTGGCTGGAGGTTGAAGATGACCAGGAGCAGTCTGATCTGCTTCAAGATTTGTGCAAATCAGCTAAGTGCAGCCCACCGCCTTTCTGTCTATTGATGTTCAAGCCACAGTTTAGGCATGATCCAGTCAGATTCATCTTAGGTGATCGACATAAAATTTGTAGCCCTTTGTCTTACCTTCCTAATGAACTTTGAATCGTTTAATTTGGTGCACTATAGCTCCCTATAGGACAATTTTAATGGGACTGGTCCCTAAGAGGGGACAAACCATATTATATGAATAAATTTTAAATGGTTACTGGTATGAGGTTGAAATTTTGTACATGCATGCATGTACCCTAGGTACACCACCTGTCCAAAATGAGAATTTTTGGACATGTTTCTATAGTTTTACAAAATATTTAATAATCCATGCATGTGTTGATTTTTGAGTTTGATGAACTCAAAATCCATCAAATCTTCTCTGGAAGGTCAATAAGGACAATAAAAGTCCATGAACAAAATTTTGGACCATTTGGAGCTATGCAAGTCGATATTTCCTACATGCAAGTTTTGTCTAGCATATGAATTGGTGTGCTTATAGCATAGAAAGTATTTTGAGTATATCTCTCCAATTATGGGGTGAATAGGGTTGAAATTTTAACCATATATATATATATATTATCTATTTTTACCCTCTCTCCAAAAATCATAACTTTTGTGAAACATCTTCCCATAGTTTTTACAATAATTTGATAAATCGTGTATTTGTAGTATACAAGGCTAGACAACATCAAGTGACACAAATTTTGATAGATGGTAGTGTAGGTCACTATAAAACTCTGGTATAAATTTGGGACCAATTGGTTTTGTACATGTGATGGAATTCCACATGCATGCAATTGGCAATTTTTTGGTGTGCATATAGCACAAAATGTAGATCTAAATCTACATGGTTAATTTAACTCAAATTGACCCAACTCTTGGGTAGCATGTCAATTAGATCAATAATAGTCCATGATAAGAATTTAAGGTCATTTGGACCTTTGCTTGTTGATGTATTCCACATGCATTTGTAAGGTAATTTGGTGTGCATTTAGCATTACCATGTAGCAATAGATTTACATGGGTAAATCAACTCAAATTGACCTAAATCTTGGGTAGCATGTTAATTAGATCAAATTTAGTCCATGGTAAAAATTTAAGGTTATTTGGATCATTGCATGTTGGTGTATTCCATATGCACTTGTATGGAAATTTTGTGTGCATTTAGTATTACCATGTAGCACTAGATTTGCATGGGTAAATCAACTCAAATTGACCCAAATCTTGGGTAGCATATTAATTAGATCAAATTTAGTCCATGGTAAAAATTTAAGGTCATTTGGATCTTTTCATGTTGGTGTATTCCACATGCATGTGTAAGGGAAATTGGTGTGCATATAACACTACCATGTAGTACTAGATTTTCTTGATTAAATCAACTTATCTTAACCCAAATTTTGGGTGGCAAGATAATAAGATCATGAATATGCCCTAGTTAAAGGTTGAGCCCAATTGGACTCTTGTATGTGAATAAAATTCACATGCCAAAAATCTAGGTGTTAAAAGGTGATTAATAAGGTTCTTAAGAAATAATGTTCTGAGAATTTAAAGGTATTCCCTTGGTCAATTCTCATAAAACTTAAAACATACACTTAGGGTTATGAGATAATATCCCTTGGAGAAAATCATAAACTTTTGGGTTGATTTCCCTAGGAAGTTTAGAATTTATGTGAATTTTCACACCTTAAATGAGTACTTGTAGGGTCAAAACTTTCTGAAAAGTTAAAAATTTCTAGGATTCACTTAATAGAGTGAGATTATACTATGTAGATTTTTGGTGGAATTTTTGAAGATAATATAGTTCATTATTCATTATTTATTCAATAATCCCAATTTACTTCATCCCACATTTAGGTGAGCAAATAAACTTAAAGCTGCATGAAATTAGACATTTGGATTTATGAGACCACCTGAGATCTCTAGAAATTTTTATGGAATTTATGGTTCAACATTTATGGTACTTCCTTCACAATGTAGAACATGTGGTTATAACTTGAGAAATTCATATCTTGAATTACTTACACTAGAATGCTATAGAAATTTGTATATAAACTTTTGATAGCAATATGAACCTTTGGAAATTTTGTTAGATTTATTTATTGAGAGGTCATCATACTTCCTTCACAATGTAGAACTTGGAGTTATAACTTGAGAAATTTTTTCTTGAATTATTGACACTGGAATGCTATAGACATTTATTTGTACATAGACTTATGATAGCAATATGAATTTCTGAAAATTATATTAGATTTATTTATTTAGAAGACATCATTCTTCATTCATAATGTAGAACATGGAGTTATAACTTGAGAAATTAATATCTTGAATTATTAACACTGGAATGCTATAGAAATCTGGACATAAACTTGTGAAAATATTACGAACCTCTGGAATTGTTTTTGGAATTTATGGTTATATATATTTAGTACTTCCTTCATAATGTTGAACATGGAGTTATAACTTGAGAAATTCATATCTTGAATTATTGACACTAAAATGCTATAGAAATTTGTACATAGACTTTTGATAGCAATATGAACCTCTGGAAATTTTGTTAGATTTATTTATTGTGAAGTCATCATACTTCCTTCACAATGTAGAACTTGGAGTTATAACTTGAAAATTTTATTTCTTGAATTATTGACACTGGAATGCGATAGAAATTCGTACATAGACTTTTGATAGTAATATGAACCTCTGGAAAATTTATTGGACCCTTGAGGACAGTTGGGTCTGCGAATAGTAAAATTGAATAATTGACTTAGACCCCATATGATCACCACCCATAGAATTGTTAAACCCCCGATCATTATGAAAACATAGATTATTTAAAGTATTAATCATTAATGATATATACTAGAAGAAAGAGGTTGGGTGCGTTTAGTAAAATTACCAATTTGGGAATTGACAATGATATGATAGTAGATGTGAGGAATGACCCGCCAACAAGTATAAGTGTGATTGATGTATGAATTGGGACCTTAAGTAGGTATTGAGTGATGACATATAAGATAATCGGTCACTAAGAAAGGCAGGGTTCAATGTTCAATTGAACACCGACACTCGTATATCTGATCTATTTGTAATCCATCTTAGGACTTTAGAGTAACTAGAGAGGAAACGGGCATAAAAGAATGGGTAGCCACCAATAAGAGTAAATATCCTGGAAAGGGGGATTTGGGTTTCAGCCCATTGAATTCCCTAGTATCGCTGCGAGCCTTTCGTCGGGTAGCCCTCGGGAAGTCCAGGATTCACCCTAAACTTCTAAGTATAACTAAATGATAGACAAGAGTAGTCTATGTAGGAGAATTTGATAATGTAAACCTCGTCCCAAATTTGGGACGGAATGGTACAAGGACTAGAAATTCCTGCGAGTAATAGGCTCGGTATTATATAAGGAAGGATGGGTTTAGTCCTGCGAGTGGTAGGCTCAGTATTGTCTAAGAAGGACTAGGTAGTCCTACGAGCAATAGGTTCGGCATTGTCTAAGAAGGACTAGGTAGTCCTGCGAGCAGAAAGCTCGGTATTGTCTAATAAGGACTAGATAGTCCTATGAGTGATATGCTCGGTATTGTCTAAGAAGGACTAGACAGTCCTGCGAGCGGTAGACTCAGTATTATATAAGAAGGTCGGGTTAAGTCCTACGAGCGGTAGGCTCAGTATTGTAAGGAAGGACTGAACTCCTCCGAGCTGAGGGCTTGGTGATTCACTTAGAGGCATTGTTATACCAATGAGTATGTGTATATCATGTGTGTTCTTAGGGGCGTACATAAAGGTCAAGGCCAGATGTAGTTTCATATATAATCCTAGGAGTGGAGGACCCGATCTAGTGCCCATGTTTGCCTCAACAGGGTGTACCTGAGCGGAGAATCGAAAATGGAATATAGAGGTGGTGTTACCAGATAGTACGCAGATACCATGTGTGTTCTTAGGGGCGTACAAGAGGTCTAGGCTGGGAGATGTGTGACATAAGCCTAGAAGTGGACATGCCCGATCAAATGCCCTGTTTGCCTCAACCAGGTACCTGAGTTGACACACTCAAACAGAGGGAACTAATAAAAGGCATGTACGTATAGAGTCAGGTGGGTGAGTTGCATCATTGCATTGCATAACATAGCATAACATCATTGCATAAACAAGACATCATCGTATAAATTAGTTTGGTCTCCTTTACACGATAAGTTTACCTTAGTGTTAGATCCCTTAACTTATAGGTTTGTATGGGCTTTCCCATAAGTTAAGGTTATTTTTGTAGTTGCTCTTCTTTATTATTATATATGCTCCTTTTTGTACCGCTTTTATTTTATGTTGATATACCATACATGTGCTAGCATAGAAATCACTTTCAATACCTGTTTAGTAGATATACCTTGCTAGTCTTGACACTTGTCACCTTCTGATTTTTACCCCATGTTGTCCTCCGCTTCGTCCTCCCGCACGGAGTCTAGGAGTCGCAGGGGGAGGCGAGGACAAAACTGGCTTAGTCTATATGACTAACGGTCGGTTGTGATTGTAGAATTCCGAGAAGCTAGAACAACAGTACAACCAGCAGGACGTGACGGAAAGACTTGAGGAGCAGTTTCCACGCAGCACCACTATCTAATGACAAATTGACAAGAGTTTGATAGCTTCTGCATAGATGTAGAGTGAGAGAGTTGTTTTACTTTATTTTGGACATGTACCGGGCATAAGCCCTAACTCTCTTTCAATTATTGTACTCATTGTTGGACCTGTATCCATTTTGATATATATATATATATATATACATATATGTGTGATTATGGACTTGGTTTATTTTACTTAGTTTACTTCTTATCTCTTATTGGCCTGGTCGATCGTTCTTGCCGGCAGGATCGGCGTCTTGTGGAGGCAACTAACTCATGTGTTAGTGTCACCGTAAGGCGGCGGTTGTGGGCATAAGATTCGGGAACTCTCTAGGTGCGGGAGAGGGATCTTATACTTGGTGCTCGCGAAGAGTTCTGTGGGGCGATGAGGAGCAGGAGGTTTGACATCATCTTTTGGAGACAACACATCGATCAACTCGAGTATGTCGCACCAGGCGAAGGTAACCTACGTAGGGCGAGTAATACGTGGGGTGGATGTTTATCTCTGTAACTGACACTTGCTTTTTCAGGCGTTCGACAGGTCCCCATGACTGTTCTTCCGACAGCGGCCAAGATCCCTCCCCCCGTGTCTCCCACAGGGCGAGCTCATCTGAGGGTTGAGGAGGACAGTCTTGGGGCAGACTCCCCCCTTGATGATTTGCTCGCAGGACTCGGTGACCCGTCAGAGATCCTTTGCATCGGTGGTCAGAGAGGAGAGGGCGAGCTCTTGTCAAAGAAGAGGAAGAAGGAGCTCGCCAGAAAGAGCGAGGAAGATTGGCAGAAGAAGGCCGAGGACAGCATTCTCGAGAGAACCGTTAAATAAGGAATGGCAGTCGGGGGGTCTAGGGCGATGCACAACCACGAGGCCTCCATCCTACTTCGGTTCTTCAATCCCTGAAGTGTCATCATCCTATTACTCAACAATCAAATGGGGTTAACCGCGCTAATTTATATGACGAGAAGAAAAATGACTATCTATACTAGACTTTGAAGCGAGTGTTTAGCTCTTTCATGACATCTTTATACAAGGGTCCTTGTTAGAAAAATCGACTATCTCTTCGTCGAGTTAGGGGATCAGCATCCAGACTCTTTTCTGGTAATCTATCCAGTCGAATGAGAAGTGAGATCGGGGGATCATTCGGCCAACGTGCAAGAGGGGAGCTGATCTCGGTCATCAATGCAGAGGCTTGGTCTTAAGAAGACTCGCTATCTCAATGCACCGTCCCATCATACATACTGGATCTTACGAGAGTTAAGGTAGAGGCCCATTTCCCAACCCATCGTGGAGATCGATTTCACCTACTTTTTTCTGTAAACACTTATTGAGAGGGAAGGACTCTTACCATCCCTTGTTTTAGGAGGAGGGGAATTCATGTATACCAAATAAATACATTGAGAGAAAAAGGAAGAGGGGGATACATTCCTGTCAGGGGTAAAACCTTTTCAGGTCATCACTGCTCCATGTATTCCCAAGCATCTCTCCTTCATTATTCTGCAGGCGGTATCCTCCTGCGCTCAGCGACTCGTGGATAATGAAAGGCCCTTCCCAGTTTGGGTTGAGCTTTCCGATAGCGGTTGCTCTTCCTATCGCATATACTTTCTTTAGGACGAGATCGCCTACCTGGAATCACTTGATTCATACGTGCTTGTCGAAATGCTTAGCCATCTTCCTTTTAATCTCCTCCTGCCTAGCCGTGGCAAGATCTCAAAGTTCTTCAATTTAGTCAAGGGAATGTCTTTGAGCTTCTTCATTCTCGAGCCTCCATTCGTCGTCTCCTTCTTCCGCCTCCACTACCCTAGGGCTCCTGACCTCAAACTCTACGGTGATGAGAGTTTTGGACCCGTGAGATAACTTGAAGGGGCGTCTCTCCTATGGCAGAGTTAGGAGTGGTCCTCAAGGCCCATACGACAGAGGGGAGCTGGTCCGCCCAATTCCCCTTTAAGTTCTCGACTTTCTTCTTTAAGATGTTGATAATCAGTTTGGTGGCTGATATAGATTTTGCGGTTTTGAAATTTAGTGAAGATTTGAGATTTTCTCCAAAACTATATCCGATAAAGGCAAGTGTACCTTATCGTCTATAGTATAGGATATTTAGGAATATCAAGGTCGTATTCCACGGGGCGCGTTGATTACTTCTACTTCGAGGAAAATCGCCATTATCTTATCGACGAAAATTTAATTGGTTTGTTTTTGCTTAACTAAAATTAAAACTAATTGCAAGCTAAATGAAAGGATTAAACGTTGCATGAAAAGAAAGAGAAATTGACATTGCAAAAAAAGATATAACTAAGGAGAGAAAGATTGACATTGCATGAAAAGGAAGAAATTACTTAAGGAGAAAGAGAACATGAACGTAAAATTGCTAAACGTAAAATTTTAAAGTTGAAAATTGTTAATTCTAAATTACGTTTAGAAAATAAATCTTTAAAAGCAAACGATAAAGTAGAATCAAATATTGATGTGTTAAATTCTCTTGCATGCTCTTTAGTTAAAATTCCTACTCCTCCTTTAGATTGCAATCTATTAAAAGAAAAATTCAAGGATATTGAAAAAGAGCTCTTAGTTTCTAAAAGGCATAATGAAAAATTGATAATTGAAAATGATGCTTTAACTTGTAAGTTAAGACAATTAAAATCTTTTGTTGAAAAGTTCTAATTTCTAGTAATGTCATTCATCATAAGATTTTGAATAACAAAGATAAATTAACTTACAAAATCATTTCTAAAAAGGACCATTTTCACACATCAACTCAAAAGGAGTTTAGTTTCAAAAAGAATTATGATCCTCACAAAATTCTTAAGAGTCACTATTATAAGTCTCAATATATTTTCAATCATGACTCAAATTTAAAATCTCCTTTTCATGAAATTCAAACTATAAAATCTTTTCCTTCACATTATAAGAGTATGTCTATAAGAAAGAGTGGAAATGAAAATCATCAAAATAAGAACCAATCATTTAACACATATTATAACCCACTCTTTCAACAGTCACTTCTAAAGAAAGACAATCACTCTTATAAACTTTCAAAGAATCCATATAATAAAATTCATTATGATTATCAACATGAAGCTATTTTGAAAAATAATTTGAATAAACATAAACCCCCAATGAATTATTTTTCAAACAACCATCATCATATAAAGATGTCACATAATCATTATATGGATTTAAGTGATAAACAACCAAGGTATGAATGGAGACCCATAAAAAAATGACACATCAATTTTAATTGAAAGGGCCCATTCATCCTTGTCTCCATAAAATCCAACACGATGTATTTGGGTACCCAAAGGAACCATCCCACTTGGACCCCTTTGGATACCTAAATCTCTCATTCTTTAGTATCCAATCATTTGCATGAAGTAGAAACAATTAAAAATAAAATATCATTTCTCTACTTCATGATAAGCTTAATTTCTTTTTTTCTTTGTTGCTTTTTATCATTTATTTTTACTTAAGCTAACATGCCTTGGTCACTTCATAAATATTTAAAATATGACTTTATCATTTAAAGCTTTACAATATATAAATCAAATTGAATAAAATTGAATAAAAAGTCATGTGTTTAAAAGTGACCTATCTCCCATCTTTTTAGTTTTTATCCTTTTTAAATCCTTTACCAATAAATGTCTTGAATTATCATTATAAATTGAATATTGAAACTATTATCAAGACTAATGAAATTATTTTAAAAAATGGATTTAAATGGTTTATTTAAGGGTCTTAGGCTAAAAATATTAAATGCACAACTTATTGTATATTTATCTAATTTCTTTGTTGCATATGATAGCCCCTATATTGAAAAATCATAATCGAGAAAAATCAGAATCAAATGATATAAAAGAAACCATGTGTTTTTAAATCAAAAATTGTAATTCAAAATTGTAAATCAAAAACCATGAGTTGCTAACGCCAGGCGTTACAAATATCGCCGGCGGTAGCTTATTTTCCTAAAAAATTCCGATTTCTCTCATTATTATTTTCTGAAAAATTATGTTAAGTATCGTTATCTTCTACTTTCAGATACCTTGTATTAAAATCAAAAAGAAAATTTACAAAACAATTCAAAATAACCAAAAATATTTTTTGTCCTTTATATATATGTAGTATAATATTCACTTTACAAGCTGTCACTACATATTAAAAGGGATGAATATGAACTATATAATCACCACCTTGATCTATTAATATCATATGCTAAAAATCACTATAATCATATATCATAACTCATGATCTAACAAGAATTATCATAAATCAACAAATTCTATCAACCTTAGGAATTATGAAATGTGTGATGGCTATTGGTATTATAGTTTCATATCTTGTTTTGTGTGTGATATGCATCTCTATTGTTTGATGTATCTCATTATATTTAGATCTAAAAATTAACTTGATATCAACAAGATGAAATCAAATAGAATAATCATTTCATTCTAGGTCTAAAGAAAATTAATTTGAAATCTTCTCATATTACATGCAACATTATCTCCATTAAATCATATATAATAACATTGCATTCAAACTCATCATCCTAGCATCACTTCTTATTTTATGCTTAAATTTATATGCTAGGTATAACATTTACAAAGTTATTAAAATATCATAATAACTATGTGATTTGAAATTAGAATAGAATACTAAAATTCCATCAAAACACATAGTTTATGGATTAATCATTAGAATATATATGAATATTGTATCATGAATCATATATTATCATGCAAAATCAAAGATCAATAAATTCTATTATTGAATGCAATTTTATTATAAATTTTAAAGGCGTTATATATGTGATCTTTGTCTTTGATATGATTGCATGATCATCACTTTCTAGACTTTCAAATAAAACTTGTTCATTCAAAATAAAATCACCAAATCATATTGCCATAAGTCTAGAAGGAATAGAATTCACATACATCATGATGATCTAACATATATTCTATGCAAAATTCTCTAAAATCATAAATCGTAATTCATGTTCTATCAAGAAATATCTCAAATCAATAATATCTATCACCTAGGAATTATGAATCTTATGATAAAATTATGAGTAATGTTTTCTTTACAATATTTGGTGTATTGATATACTTTGTTATTGATTGCATGTATCTCACATATATATAGAATCTATAATCAACTTTACAATAATAAGAATAAATCAAACTAAATCATCACTTTATTCTAGATTAATAATTTGAAACTCTATTTTGGAATACATGCAATATTAATGTTAATCTTATGACGTGACATTAAACCCAAAACTCATCATACTAGCATTATCACTTATTGAATATTAGTAATTGTGCTAGTTATCTCATATCGTCATCTCATAAAAGTTGAGAAACTATGCGGCTTTATATTATTCTTCACTTTAAACAAAAACCATAGTTTATAAATCAACCCATAGTTTAAAAGCATAGGTTGTCCAATGATTATTCACCTATGACTTCATAACTCACAATAGCGGGGTCATAGGATTGAATGCATTAGATACCTAACCTCTAAGTCATGTCTTGTCCTTAACTGGGGAGGGATCCAGTGGGGCCTTGTGAGTCACTGGGGGAAAGAGTGCTAGGTTGAGCATTCTTTAGTGGGTGCATATGGGACTAACACCCCCAACCTACGACATGTGTGCCGCTCCTCATGCCCATCCGTCACTTAGTATGGGGCTAGGTTGTAGACATTTAGTCCGGGTAGTTTTTAATCTTAGGACATACTTATTTTAATCATTGCATGAACATTTTATTTAACTATCACTTAAATCATGCATATTTTGGGTTGTTCGAAAATGACCTCTTGTGTTTACATAGTTTATTTTTTGTGCTTAAATGATTTTGTAAAACACAAGTATTTGAAAAAGCCAAAGTTTCATGCAAATTTGATTCACCTAGATATCTCCAAAAATCTTGTGAGGTTTCAAATGTTAAGGTTGGAATTAGGAGTCTAAGACATTGTAGGATAAGTTATTTGAAAAATGCTAAAGTTTTATGCAATTTGAGCAATCAAGACATCTCCATAAATTACAAAATTTCTGCATAAGACTACTTTAAGGACTCTTAATCAAGATCAAAAAATGAAAATTTAAAATTCTCAAAAAATCACTTACTGTTTTTAGCACTAGCGCCGACGCTAGCATGGGTATTTGATTTTTCTGTTTTTCAAATTTTCTAAAAATCTATAAAAATATGTTAGTTTATATGTACGACTTAGTTTTTGTATTTCTGACTTTTGTTATTTTTGTTTTATCTATATTATGAAAAATCAACTACAAAACTTCAAAATTCAAAAATTCAAAAATATATTTTTGTGGTTTTCTATTTTTCTTCATTAAAAATTTTCAAAACAACAAAAAAACTGTATGATCTTTATTGTTAATATCAAGCATGTATAAATTCTATTATTTAGAATTATTTACAATGTTAAAACTTATTGCTTCAAATTACTATGAACATTGTTTTGTTTATCATGCTTTGATATATCTATTTAAAGTGCATCAATTGTATTTAAAAATATGTGTAGAACCAAGCTTAGCAAGCCTCTAAGTATGAGTAAATGTATTGTGATTGATAATGATACTCTTACACTTACTTATGTTTAGTAATGTACATGTGTGTTTAAATCTAAAAATGCTTGCTTGCGTGTTGTAATTGTATAATGAATTAAAATTTGCATAAGTTTATTATCTACACTACATTTGAATTGCACTTAAAATTTAAGAAAAGTGGTTTAATTTTTTTTATTATGTTGGGTTTGCAAAACAAGTGTATTCGGAGAATGTTGTCTCACAAAAGTGAACAAAAAATAGACAAATATAACTCCACCAAGCACTACTTGAACCTTCTGATAAGTCTTCATAAGCATTGTAAGGTTGAACACCTTCGAAAGAATAGTAAAGTGTCCTGTGCAAACCTTGGTTATTACACCACTTTGTTAAAAATTATGTGCATTAAAAGTGTGTGAAAGTAATCTACTTGTGTTTTATTGTGCACTTTACTCTTCATATGTCTTGTATTTTGTGATTTAAATCATTTGTATTGCTCAAAATACACTTATGTGCACTTCATTATCTTTCATAACACTTCTTCTCATGAGTATTGGATTCTAATTCTTTATCTATACTACTCTTTATATAAGAAATGCACTAGATAACCTAGCATGATCTCTACATTGTTTTGTATCTCTTAAACTTGAAATTAAGTAACATTGTAGTATAATCTCTTTTTGATATGTTCATTTCATGATTGGTATCTTTATGAAAATCTTTGAGATTTCAAAAGGTTAAAACATCTTTCAATTTTGAACTTAAACTCTTATTTTACTTATGTTTTTCATGATGTTTCTTATAATCTTCCGCTTGCTTACAACTCTTATCTTTTTATTTGAAATCTCTTATATATACTATGCTTAAACTCTTTATCATTATCTATATTACAAAAACTCGATCATGCTTTATTATTTATAAGGGGTGCCTCCTTAGTTCCCTTACCCCACCTTCTTTTGATAATACCAAAAGGGGGAGATTAATTGAAGAAATCTATAGGAGAAATATAGAAGATTAAGGGGAGAATATTCATGTAATCTAACATTTAGGAGGGGTAAAACATAAATTGCATTTATGTAGGGGGGCATTAAGATAGGGGGAGTATGCATGTTCTCATGTTTATCAAATACTATAGTTACACTTTTATCTCGCTTATCATATCCTATAAACACCTTTGTTGATTTCTTACTAAGAGGATTTGTTATTATCAAAAAGGGCAGATTGTTGGACATGTGTGTCACATCCCTTTGTTTGAGAATAACAAATCCCATATTGTATTTGATCTTGTTTGTCGCGTGTTTATAGCGTGCAGGAACTATAGGTGCAATACTCCACAGGTAGAAAGCAGCTTGGAACCAACAAAATGAACTAAAGCACTACTGCCAGCGCTAGGGGTTACCGCAGGAACTAGCGCTACCGCCTGGCACTAGCTTGAGTTCGCGCCACAACGCCACGCCGCCGACGGTTTTGTAACCGCTCTACACGAACGCTACCGCAGGCGCTAGCTCCAAGGTCTATAAAAAGAGCCAATTTCGATCATTTTGATCATCCATCCCAGAGAGATTGCTTGTGCCACAATTCTATTGAAGTTATGTTGCCGAAGATGGATCTCCCACAAAACGCTTAAGGAGAATTCTGGAGGAGGGCTACGTCACGCTACATCTGAAGGACAATCGCTTCGACCTCGCTCATACTACAGCGATCCTTCATCTCCAACTTCAGAAGATCTCATATAGGAATTTTTTATTGTTATTATCATTATTTTGATTCCATATATTTTTATAACCGTTTAGAGAATTTGCCTTGTGTTGGCGACTAGGTCCTTGCGCGGCTTAGGGGGAATTCGCCGCGTGAGTTGGTGACTAGGTCTAGTAGATTAGATCTAGGGGGTGCTCGAGACCATATTCGGGGAAGGATTGGCTAGAGATGCTTGAGGCCATATCCGGGGAAGGATAGGCTAAAGCCACCGGTTCGTGGGGATACGAGTCGGGATAGAAAAGGAAAAATTATTTACATTTGTATGCCTCCGATTTCTAGCGATATTGAAATCGAATTTATGTAAACACCTTTTTATATAAATTCACTCATGTCTCTATTTGTGTTTACTTGATTTCTCTCCTTTGGCATAATCTCTAAAATATTGGTTACTAAGTTTTCAATTCTAATTACTTTATCTAAATTGTTTATTTCAATCACTTTCATCATAAAACTATTTTGTACTTGTTTCTAAACTTGGAAATTATGATATTCTCGGAATTTAGCTTTGCCTTCTCCTATTATAAAACAATTTATTAATTTTCATAAAATATAAAAAGGATTTTTATTCCCTTATTCATCCCCCACCTCTAAGGGCGCCTATCGATCCAACACGATCTCCATCATCTCTCCTTCCTTGATGGATGGCCGAAATAGCTCGGTGATTGTTCTCCCGGCCCTCGGACCAAACTTGGCCAAACAGCCTGTCGTCGAATTCTCCTCTCTTGGCACGTGCTCGACAAGGAAGGACTAAAAGCCTCCAATAAACCCCTTGACTTTGATTAAGTATCTTTGCAGGATGGCATCACGCACTTTGAACTCTCCTTGAATTTGCGAAGCGACCACCATTGAATCCGTAAAAGCTTGAATGTCTCGGATTCCCAACTTCTTGGTGAGACGCAAGCCTACTAATATGGTCTCGTACTCTGCTTGATTATTCGTGATGGGGAAGAGGATCTCGACTGCTTGCTCGATCCTAGTTCCATGTGGGTTGACAAGCACGATACCTACTCCCACAAAGCCTTTTCCCGAAGCTCCGTCCACAAACATCTTCCAGGAAATTAGATCCGAGGGGCCTTCACTTTTTCCTTCCTCGCCCGAGAGGCTGGCCAGGAAGTCTGCCACTGCCTGTGCTTTTATCACCACCTGGGGTGAGAAGGAAATGTCGAACTCACTGGTTTCTACCGACCATTTTGCTAGCCTTCCCGAATGCTCCACTCCTTCCAGGATACTACAGAGGGGATGATCGGTCATGACTCGGATGGAGTAGGCTTGAAAATAAGGCTAGAGATTCCACACTGACACCACCAAGGCAAAAGCTAGCTTCTCGAGGATGGCATACCGCAGCTCTGCCATCTTTAGCATGCGGCTTACATAATAAATGAGTAGCTGCTTCTTCCCTTCCTTTCTGACAAGCACATAACTCACTGCTTCAGCTTCAGCTTATATAATAAAGGGTAGAGGAGTAGGTCTTCGTCTTCTCTCGGGCTTTGAAGGAGAGGTGTCTGGGTTAGACACTGCTTCAACTTCTCGAAGGTGTTCTCGCACTCTTCGATCCACTCGAATTGCTGATAGTTTCAGAGCATTTTGAAGAATGGCTAAGGTCGGCCAGTCTTCCAGTCAGGCTTTGGAATTCCCTGATGCTCTTTGGTGTCGTCATCTCAATGATGGATTTAACCTTGTCGGGATAGGGCTCCACTCCCTTGGGGTTAGGAGATACCCCAAGAACTTCACCCTTCCTGTCCTGAACACGCACTTCGTAGGATTGAGCCTTATTTTGAACCTTCGAAGAGTTACGAAGGTCTCCTCTAGTTCTTTGATATGCTCTTGGATTCTCTTTCTTTTGACCAAGAGATCATCCACAAACACCTCCAGGTTTCTCCCCTTTTGCTTTATAAAAACTTGGTCCATCATTCGTTGGTATGTAGCCCCCGCATTCTTTAACCTGAAAGACATCATTTTGTAGCTGTAGCTGCCATCGCCAGTGATGAAGGAGACATTACGACAATCGAGGGATGCATCTGTATCTGGTGGTATCCTGAAAAGGTATCAAGGAAGGTCATCACAGAATAATCGACGACTGAATCAACTAGCGCGTCGATTCGAGGAAGGGGATAACAATCCTTTGGGCAAGCTTTATTCAGCAAAGAAAAATCAACACACATCCTCCACCCCCCAGCGGCCTTCTTCACCATTACAACATTTCAGACCCAGCCTGGATACTGGATCTCGGACACAAACCCTGCCTCAAGCAGTTTCTTTACTTCCTCGCAGATGGGGTCAGCCAATGTGATGGCGCTCTCCATCTTCTTTTGTCGGATGTGTTTGACCTCAGGATCTAGATTGAGACGATGGCACGCGACTTCTGCATTGATTCCTTGCATCTCTGTGGCGCTCCATGCGAAGACGTACACATTCTCTTGCATACATGCTACCATCTTTATCTACTACTTTGTCTTCTGCTCTTCTTTGAACTTCAGCAGTCTGGGCTCTCCACCTTCTGAGGATACTTCCACTTCCTCTACCTCATCTGCAGCCTCCAGCCTAGCCCTTTGATGCGTATTCGGTAAGTGCCCAGGTCGCTGTCAAGTAATAAGTTTGGGAATCGCTTCCCCGAATATCGTCTCTCAAGGAATGCAGGTTCTGGTGAACGAAACGCGTGGTGAATCGATTCTTATACGAGCAAAGAAAATAACAACAAGGGCTTTGTGATTGGTTTCCTAAGCTAGTGCGGAAAGAGAGATGCGAGTCAAAACTCCGCTTCACAAGGCGGGATGGATGCAACGGACGTGATGCCGTGCTTCAGGTGGCGCGTGGACGGAAGGTAACTGTTACGAATGAGGGTCGCACACACCTCTTTGCAAACATCACCACTAGCAATTACTAGGTGGCTTCTCACACAAAGGACTCAGAAAATCACAACAAGAAGGAAAGCTATTCTCATACCACAACGTCATTGCACATGAACAAGCAAGGATTTAAATCATTACTCTAACAATAGTTCATTACAACACACTAAGAGAAAACACAAGCATCAAGTTTAGAGAGGACCAAACAGAAGATATCACCGCATCTTGGGTTCTCGACCAGAATGAAAGGTTGTCGGGCTCTCTCCGGGCTCGGCCCTCAGATGGTGTGCGGACTCGAAGCAGGCTGTCACCGCTCTAATGATCTGCAGCACTTCTATGGCTTTCCACGACGAGGAATGCTTGAACTAATGGCGTAGAATGCTTGCTAACGCTCCCGGATGGAAGAATGGTGGAAGAAATCGCCGGAAAATGGTATCCTTGGTGGTGGAGGTGAAGGAGAAGCCTTCAGACCTCATAAACGGCGGGAAGGACCTGATTTCCCGCTCCCCGAAGGGCTCTCCCGTTGACTGCGGCATATCCAGCTTTATATACTAAACAGGCAGAAAAATGGTCACACACAGTCGAACGCACGACCATGCGTGAACCGTGCATTTTTAAATGATAAATTCTGACTTGAGGGAAACGCTGCGCCGCCCGTGCGTTTTACTCACGCACGGGCAAATCCGCCCGTGCGTAAAAACGCACGGGTAAATTCAGAATGACTAAAAACAGGAGGAAACAGGTCGACCGTGCGTTTTACTTACGCACGTGCAAATCCTCCCGTGCGTAAAAACGCACGACTAAACTCAGATTGTCCATTTTCTGCCCAGATACAGACGCACGATCGCAACCGTCCGTGCGTCAAGGAAATGCACGACAGTGCGATATGCACAGACATAAATTTTGGGGGAAAACGGGACGATCCGACCACCTGCACATAAGACATACCAGCTGGGAATACACCTCCAACACCAAATAAACACAGAAAAAGGATTGGGGAGCACCATGTGCTTACCCCCAATAACAAAGAGCGCAAATGCACACTGAAACGGGCCTAAGAGTGCACCTAGCAGGGAATAACAAATATGATCGTAAACATGCCTAAAGTGTGGTGCATCGACTAGAAATACGGCCCAGATGAGTCCATAAATGTGTATATAAATGGGACTCATCAAACGCCCAGACTTAACCATTTGCACGTCTCGGGCAAACTACTCCGCTCTCCTATCGGAACAGTTGGATGTTAGAGTGTGATTGAGTGGTGGAGACTCATGCGAAGTCGCATGCTCGCGGGCGTAGAAATACATTAGAATAGAATTTAACTCAAAATTATATTTAGCTATTTCTAAAACAGTAATTTGAAATCTAATTTACTTGGATGGTGAATCCCGGTGAATCTTTCGGTCACGCACAAGGGAAAATAGCGTGACTAATGAGTAGAGTATTACTCGAAACAAAGCTCGGGACAATCTCCTAAGAAATCCATCAAAGTCGGTGTCCATAGGCTTGCACGTTCGCACTCTCTCTACTGCATGAGATGACTCCTATCTAAAGTCAATATGACTTATAGGTTAAGATTTGGCTTAGGCTGAGTTTAGGCTAGATAAGTAGAAGGACGATAGGAATCGCACTCAACATAACCTGAGCACTCAAGAGAATAAGAATCACCAAGACAACACTTTCAAGAACTACACAACACCCCCAGACTTCAACTGAACACTGGGTGTGTGCTAAGCCAATCATACTTTGTCTCTGCCGAGAGAATGTAATTGAAAGTTCGTTTTGAACAATTTTTCTTCTTTTTCTCTTTTTTTTTCTTTTCTCGACAGAATTTCTTTTGTAGGCACACTTCAGCTTTTTCAAAGCTATCATACAACACGGAGATGACACCAAACATGATAGATATATAAATTTCTTTTAGCTCATTTGTTGGTGCAAAAATGGGCTTGGCCGTATGGCTTTGGTGACATTTTGGTGGAGCTAAACAAGGAGGAAAGGTAGGCTCAAGTGGGCTTGCAAAGGTGATTACATTGGTAAGGATTTCAAAAGCACAAATGGATCATGAAATGGCTTATATCACACTTTATAAGGAGTACTTCAACGCAATCATTTCAAGAGTCGCCTAGTGCATGTTCTAGCCACCGAGAAAGGTTGTCCTTCCTTCCGACCCTAGTAATAAGCTACTACTAGTCCAGCTACACTCGACCCTATGGTACCGTTGGATTCACCGGATTCACCACTAAAGTAAAATAAATTGCAGCTACTATAATAGAAATACTTAAATTACAGCATTGAATTTTATTCTACTCTAATTGAATTTCTAGGCGTGACAGGAGCACTCGACTAGAGCACTACTCGAGTCGACATTTTTCTCTACTACTCACTCCTACACTAACAATCCAATTCTTACGAGCTGGGAACCTCACAACAATATCCAATAAGCGCGCGTGATCAAGTGCGCGTGAACTAGGTGCAAGTGTATGCAATGTGTGTAACAAAATGATAAATCCTAACTCAGCACATTCTAACATGCTATGCAAAGTGTGTGTTCGTGCACAGCTCTCTCTCTCCCCCATACTTGATCAAAACGAAATAAAATAGACAATTCAGGAGTAGGGAAAATAGGGGTAGAGAGGACCTATGCTCACAAAAGAGCATGCCAGAAGTGCGGTAGTTCCTTCTTTAAATTTTCTCCTTCCGCACCCAACGAGAGCTAGCATAAATGGGTCCGCCAAAAATGTCGCCATACCTTCAAACTGACATCTCCAAACCCGCAAAAAAAAAGATAATACAGCCCGCACTGACATTCATCATGAAAAGGGATATGCGACAGAGACAATCAATACAATAATGATAAACAACTAAATCAGAGAATTGAAGCTATCCAAAACCACACCCTAGGGACGATGCCCTAGCAGAATAATATCCGGAACAGGATCCTCCAAGAGTATATCTAAGATAGAATAAAAGTAATAAAAATACAAAATAACTAAACGCCCAGTAAGCTGCATCAGGACAATCACGGGGAAGATGGCGGAGGAGACTGCGAAGGAGGAGGAGGAGTGCGCATCCGCCTAGATTGCGATGTAGAAGCTCTAGCAGGGGCAACAAGAGGCTCGACTCCCAAATGGGCGCCAATCCGCGAAGAAAGCTCGTAATGCATGGCCATAGCATCCTCCATGCGCACGAATCTGCCATAAAAATATGGATATGCTCAATGCTTTGCCGCGGGGCGTTCCATTGAGCAGCAGGGGATGCGGTATGGGGGAAATCAGAGGGCTGCCTACCCTCCCTAGTCGAGGTGCTAGGCTCAGCAGCATCGGCATGAGCAGTATGCACCACACGTCCTGACCTGACCTCACAGACTTGGTAGCCCCAGTTGTCACTGATCTGTACCTTCTTGATGAGCTTAAACGATACCATCATGGTCAAAGAGATATGAAAACCCTGGGAGAGATTAGTCATAGGCGGAAGTGAATCCCAGATGCCAAGCCCTTTGGCGATCCTCGTGATGTAATGCGAGCCTCCAATAGACTTCATGGGGAGAAAAGTGGCCTGGCCAAGAAGATACTGGGCAAGCACTCGTCTGAGATGGAGAGGCACACCCTGGTGCATGCTGTATAGATAAAGGAGATCCTGCCACCCCGCAACATTCTGGCTCATGGTGCGGGCGTTGATGATGTGCCCTATCAGGTGCTGGACATAACGAAGCGCGGGGGAGATGATGTGGGTAGACTTCACTGCGCGAGCCTCATACTGCTGATCCCGTCCTATTATGGACTGCCAGAACTCGCTGGGAGATACTCCCTCCGGGAACTCATCCGGACGGTGGATAATGTCCGTCTGTAAGAGTTCATCGTGGGTGTAAATCCATGCGCAAACCGCCAGTCGGCCAATACTCATGGTATGGGTGCGGCCCTTTATACGGAATGAGGCCGCTGTGGGCTCTCCAGTTACTTCATCGACTTGGTCAATGATGCGGAAGGTGGAAAGGAACTCAAGCGTGAGTTCACGGTAGCCTACTTCCGTGATGGAGAAGAGGTTTCCCCATGATCCCACATTGAGTAACCTTCCTAACTCCACATCCAAATTGACAACTCGAAGGTCCTCAACCGTAACAAAACGATGATCAAGGAACGTTTTGTGGCGCAACAAATTGTACCTTTCCAGGAATTCTAGCCTCCCAAACTGCAGCATTGCTTCAGCACTAGGATCCTCAGATCTTGAGGAGGGAGCTCCACCTCCGCGGAGAAATAGGCTCACGACCTTCTTGACACCCATGGATGCGCCCAAACAGCGTGGAAGTGAGGGAGACGAGGAGAGGAAGAGAGAATGAAGAGGCGATGGACGGGAAAGAGGGGGATCGCACAAGGGAGGGAAGGGTTTCGCGAAACACACGGGAGGAGAGAACTCAGGAATTAGGGCCAGCGTGCGATTTTTGACAGGGCAGGAGCTGGTTTATAATAAAAGAAAATCGCACGGTCGTGCAATCCCAACGCGCACGGACAATCTGGTCATGCGTTTGCAAATTTCTCCAAGATTTCTCAAATTTTTCGAGCCGGCAGAATCAGAAAATTTGCACGCTTTAGCAAGAACGGAGGGAACAGGGAAGAACACGACGACAGCAATTGCCTAACAACAAACTCCACAGGGCGTGTGGTTCACGAAAAACTCTCAAAAACAAGAGATACCAATAGCAGAAAGCAAAAAGAAGTTAAAACTAAAGATAATAAAATCTAAATTAGCTACTCCTATACCTAGATAACTGTTGGGCTACATGTCCCCCCAACGGGACTTATACAAGCACTTAAAATGCAGATTTACTAATAGGTGGGTGAAAGCGAAAATGGTCAGTAACTGTTCGCGCTCACGTTTCGGTAAAAGGTACCGAAATGAAGATAGAACAGTTGCCCAAACATCTGTGAGAATATAATGCCTGATATGAATATCAGGCAAGGGCATAATATGTGTTGTGAAGCTCACCGTATCTAGCTCCACCTGCACCTGATTCCTCTCAATGCTAGGCCTTATTACAGGCTCATACACCAATGGAACTGGCTCCATAATGTGGTCCTGCAGAGGAGAAGATACGAGAGCAGGGTCAAGAGATAAAATATAAGAAAAGCTAAAAGAAATCTCATCTGAGGGAATAATCCCGGCTTCATCCCCCATGGGGCGCGGTAATGGCAAACTGATTATATCATCGACGATTTCACTAGACTCAGCAGCGCACGCAATGACCTCCTCTATAACTTGGACTTTCTCGCACTGGACTGAAATGGTTGCTTCAGCACAATCGAGACTGTCCGCCTCCATGAGAGTGGGCACGACACTGCGCAGGTCTGCACCATCCTGCAACTTGGTCTCAACAATAGCATCAAAAATAGATGTAGTTTTGTGCATAGTGGGAGAAAACGTGCTACTTGAGAGTTCGGGCTCACTCTCCACACAAGGGCACAAATCCATGCAAAGTGGTATATGAACCGAAGAGGTATGGGGAGTCACATCAGAAATAGAGTCTTGAGGGACACTAATGCACGTGTCGATTCCAGAGCCTTCAAAGAGTGAAGGTGGAAGTGACATGTAGCCAGAGGAAGAGGTTGTGCTCGTAGAATTCGAAGATGGGACGATCTAGATATCCGGCTCATAGTCATCCTCCAGTTGTCGAAGGTAATCAGCACAGTCCTTCAAGGCATGCTCTCTACTTTTGCAAAATAAACACTGCTTCACCGGCTTCACCGGCACCCAAGGTGCGGCAGCCGCGTAAAAGTGCGACAACAGAGGTGCAATAGAGTTGCCAAAAGATTTATGGGCTCCGTACGGTTTCTGAACGACACCATACTCTTTAGGACACCTATCACTAGCATGGGATGTGTCCCCACACCAACGACATCGGATATTCAAATGCGCCCACATGACACAGAAGAAGAAAATAGCGTACTAAAAATAAATTAAAGAAAAGAAAAGACTAAATCGAAAACAATCGATTCACAACCAACATCTCATCACGCCTGCATTCCCCGGCAATGGCGCCAAAAACTTGATGCGTATTCGGTAAGTGCACCGGTCGCTGTCAAGTAATAAATTTGGGAATCGCTTCCCCGAATATCGTCTCTCAAGGAATGCAAGTTCTGGTGAACGAAACGCGTGGTGAATCAATTGTTATACGAGCGAAGAAAATAACAACAAGGACTTTGTGATTGGTTTGCTAAGCTAGTGCGGAAATGAGAGATGCGGGTCAAAACTCTGCTTCACAAGGCGGGATGGATGCAACGGCTGTGATGTCGTGCTTCAGGTGGCACATGGACGGAAGGTAACTGTGACGAATGAGGGTCACACACACCTCTTCGCAAACATCACCACTAGCAATTGCTAGGTGGCTTCTCACACAAAGGACTCAGAAAATCACAACAAGAAAGAAAAGATATTCTCATACCACAGCGTCATTGCACATGAACAAGCAAGGATTTAAATCATTACTCTAATAATAGTTCATTACAACACACTAAGAGAAAACACAAGCATCAAGTTTAGAGAGGACCAAACAGAAGATATCACCGCATCTTGGGTTCTCGACCGGAATGAGAGGTTGTCGGGCTCTCTCCGGGCTCGGCCCTCAGATGGTGTGCGGACTCGAAGCAAGGTGTCACTGCTCCAATGATATGCAGCACTTCTATGGTTTCCCACGACGAGGAATGCTTGAACTAATGGCAGAGAATACTTGCTAACGCTCCCGGATGGAAGAATGGTGGAAGAAATCGCCGAAAAATGGTATCCTTGGTGGTGGACGTGAAGAAGAAGCCTTCAGACCTCAGAAACGGCGGGAAGGACCTGATTTCCCGCTCCCCGGAGGGCTCTCCCGTTGACTGCGTCTTATCCTGCTTTATATACTAAACAGGCAGAAAAATGGTCACGCACGGTCGAACGCACGACCGTGCGTGAACCGTGCATTATTAAATGATAAATTCTGACTTGAGGGAGACGCTGCGCCGCCCGTGCGTTTTACTCACTCACGGGCAAATCCGCCCGTGCGTAAAAATGGACGGGTAAATTCAGAATGACTAAAAACAGGCGGAAATAGGTCGACCGTGCGTTTTACTCACGCACGGGCAAATCCGCCCGTGCGTAAAAACGCACGACTAAACTTAGATTGTCCATTTTTTGCCCAGATACAGACGCATGATCGCAACCGTCCATGCGTCAAGGAAACGCATGACCATGCGATATGCACAGACATAAATTTTGGGGGGAAACGGGACGATCCGGCCACCTGCACATAAGACATATCAGCTCCCGGATTGAAGAATGGTGGAAGAAATCGCCGGAAAATGGTATCCTTGGTGATGGAGGTGAAGGAGAAGCCTTCAGACCTCATAAACGGCGGGAAGGACCTGATTTCCCGCTCCCCGGAGGGCTCTCCCATTGACTGCGGCTTATCCTGCTTTATATACTAAATAGGCAGAAAAATGGTCACGAACAGTCGAACGCACGACCGTGCGTGAACCGTGCATTTTTAAATGATAAATTCTGACTTGAGGGAGACGATGCGCCGCCGGTGCGTTTTACTCACGCACGAGCAAATCCGCCCGTGCGTAAAAATGCACGGGTAAATTCAGAATGACTAAAAACAGGAGGAAACAGGTCGACCGTGCGTTTTACTTACGCACGGGCAAATCCTCCCGTGCGTAAAAATGCACGACTAAACTCAGATTGTCCTTTTCTGCCCTGATACAGGCGCACGATCGCAACCGTCCGTGCATCAAGGAAATGCACGACCGTGCGATATGCACAGACATAAATTTTGGGGGAAAACGGGACGATCCGACCACCTGCAAATAAGACATACCAGCTGGGAATACACCTCCAGCACCAAATAAACACAGAAAAAGGATTGGGGAGCACCATGTGCTTACCCCCAATAACAAGGAGCGCAAATGCACACCGAAACGGGCCTAAGAGTGCACCTAGCAGGGAATAACAAATATGATCGTAAACATGCCTAAACTGTGGTGCATCGACTAGAAATACTGCCCAGATGAGTCCATAAATGTGTATATAAATGGGACTCATCACACGCCCAGACTTAACCATTTGCACGTCTCGGGCAAACTACTCCGCTCTCCTATCGGAACAGTTGGATGTTAGAGTATGATTGAGTGGTGGAGACTCATGCGAAGTCGCATGCTCACGGACGTAGAAATACATTAGAATAGAATTTAACTCAAAATTATATTTAACTATTTCTAAAACAGTAATTTGAAATCTAATTTACTTGGATGGTGAATCCCGGTGAATCTTTCACTCGCGCACAAGGGAAAATAGCGTGACTAATGAGTAGAGTATTACTCGAATCAAAGCTCGGAACAATCTCCTAAGAAATCCATCAAAGTCGGTGTCCATAGGCTTGCACGTTCGCACTCTCTCTACTGCATGAGATGACTCCTATCTAAAGTCAATAGGACTTATAGGTTAAGATTGGGCTTAGGCTGAGTTTAGACTAGATAAGTAGAAGGACGATAGGAATCGCACTCAACATAACCTGAGCACTCAAGAGAATAAGAATCACCAAGACAACACTTTCAAGAACTACACAACACCACCAGACTTCAACTGAACACTGGGTGTGTGCTAAGCCAATCATACTTTGTCTCTATCGAGAGAATGTAATTGAAAGTTCGTTTTGAACAATTTTTCTTCTTTTTCTCTTTTTTTTTCTTTTCTCGACAGAATTTCTTTTGTAGGCACACTAAAAACTTCTCCTTCAGCTTTTTCAAAGCTATCATGCAACCCGGAGATGACACCAAACATGATAGATATATAAATTTCTTTCAGCTCATTTGTTGGTGCGAAAATGGGCTTGGCCGTATGGCTTTGGTGACATTTTGGTGGAGCTAAACAAGGAGGAAAGGTAGGCTCAAGTGGGCTTGCAAAGGTGATTACATTGGTAAGGATTTCAAAAGCACAAACGGATCATGAAATGGCCTATATCACACTTTATAACGAGTACTTCAACGCAATCATTTCAAGAGTCGCCTAGTGCATGTTCTAGCCACCGAGAAATGTTGTCCTTCCTTCCTACCATAGTAATAAGCTACTACTAGTCCAGCTACACTCGACCCTATGCTACCGTTGGATTCACCGGATTCACCACTAAAGTAAAATAAATTGCAGCTACTATAATAGAAATACTTAAATTACAACATTGAATTTTATTCTACTCTAATTGAATTTCTAGGCGTGACGGGAGCACTCGACTAGAGCACTACTCGAGTCGACATTTTTCTCTACTCCTCACTCCTACACTAACAATGCAATTCTTACGAGCGGGGAACCTCACAGCAATATCCAATAAGCGCGCGTGATCAAGTGCGCGTGAACTAGGTGCAAGTGTATGCAATGTGTGTAACAAAATGATAAATCCTAACTCAGCACATTCTAACATGTTATACAAAGTGTGTGTTCGTGCACAGCTCTCTCTCTCCCCCAAACTTGATCAAAACGAAATAAAATAGACAATTCAGGAGTAGGGAAAATATGGGTAGAGAGGACCTATGCTCACAAAAGAGCATGCCAGAAGTGCGGTAGTTCCTTCTTTAAATTTTTCTCCTTCCGCACCCACCAAACGAGAGCTAGCATAAATGGGTCCGCCAAAAATGTCGCCATACCTGCAAGCTGACATCTCCAAACCCACAAAAACAAAGATAATACAGCCCGCACTGACATTCATCATGAAAAGGGATATGCGGCAGAGACAATCAATATAATAATGATAAACATCTAAATCAGAGAATTGAAGCTATCCAAAACCACACCCTAGGGACGATGCCCTAGCAGAATAATATCCGGAACAGGATCCTCCAAGAGTATATCTAAGATAGATTAAAAGTAATAAAAATACAAAATAACTAAACGCCCAGGAAGCTGCATCAGGACAATCACGGGGAAGATGGCGGAGGAGACTGCGAAGGAGGAGGAGGAGTGCGCATCCTCCTAGATCGCGATGTAGAAGCTCTGGAAGGGGCAACAGGAGGCTCGACTCCCAAATGGGCGCCAATCCGCGAAGAAAGCTCGTAATGCATGGCCATAGCATCCTCCATGCGCACGAATCTGTCATAAAAATCTGGATACTGTTGCTCAATGCTTTGCCGCGGGGCGTTCCATTGAGCAGCAGGGGATGCGGAATGGGGGACATCAGAGGGCTTCCTACCCTCCCTAGTCGAGGTGCTAGGCTCAGCAGCATCGGTATGAGCAGTATGCACCACACATCCTGACCTGAACTCACAGACTTGGTAGCCCCAGTTGTCACCGATCTGTACCTTCTTGATGAGCTTAAACGATACCATCATGGTCAAAGAGATATGAAAACCCCGGGAGACATTAGTCATGGGCGGAAGTGGATCCCAGATGCCAAACCCTTTGGCGATCCTCGTGATGTAATGCGAGCCTCCAATAGACTTCAGGGGGAGATAAGTGGCCTGGCGAAGAAAATACTGGGCAAGCACTCGTCCGAGATGGAGAGGCACACCCTGGTGCATGCTGTATAGATAAAGGAGATCCTGCCACCCCGCAACATTCTGGCTCATGGTGCGGGCGTTGATGATTTGCCCTATCAGGTGCTGGACATAACGAAGCGCGGGGGAGATGATGTGGATAGACTTCACTGCGCGAGCCTCATACTGCTGATCCCGCCCTGTGATGGACTCCCAGAACTCGCTGGGAGATACTCCCTCCGGGAACTCATCCGGACGGTGGATAATGTCCATCTGTAAGAGTTCATCATGGGTGTAAATCCCTGCGCAAACCGCCAGTCGGCCAATACTCATGGTATGTGTGCGGCCCTTCATACGGAATGAGACCGATGTGGGCTCTCCAGTTACTTCATCGACTTGGTCAATGATGCGGAAGGTGGAAAGGAACTCAAACGTGAGTTCACGGTAGCCTACTTCCGTGATGGAGAAGAGGTTTCCCCATGATCCCACATTGCTTAACCTTCCTACCTCCACATCCAAATTGACAACTCGAAGGTCCGCAACTGTAACAAAACGATGATCAAGGAACGTTTTGTGGCGCAACAAATTGTACCTTTCCAGGAATTCCAGCCTCCCAAACTGCAGCATTGCTTCAGCACTAGGATCCTCAGATCTTGAGGAGGGAGCTCCACCTCCGCGGAGAAATAGGCTCACGACCTTCTTGACACCCATGGATGGGCCCAAACAGCCTAGAAGTGAGGGAGACGAGGAGAGGAAGAGAGAATGAAGAGGCGATGGACGGGAAAGAGGGGGATCTCACAAGGGAGGGAAGGGTTTCGCGAAACACACGGGAGGAGAGAACTCAGGAATTAGGGCCAGCGTGTGATTTTTGACAGGGCAGGAGTTGGTTTATAATAAAAGAAAATCGCACGGTCGTGCAATCCCAACGCGCACGGACAATCTGGCCATGCGTTTGCAAATTTCTCCAAGATTTCTCAAATTTTTCGAGCCGGCAGAATCAGAAAATTTGCACGCTTTAGCAAGAACGGAGGGAACAGGGAAGAACACGACGACAGCAATTGCCTAACAACAAACTCCACAGGGCGTGTGGTTCACGAAAAACTCTCAAAAACAAGAGATACCAACAGCAGAAAGCAAAAAGAAGTTAAAACTAAAGATAATAAAATCTAAATTAGTTACTCCTATACCTAGATAACTGTTGGGCTACATGTCCCCCCAACGGGACTTATACAAGCACTTAAAATGCAGATTAACTAATAGGTGGGTGAAAGCGAAAATGGTCAGGTAAGTGTTCGCGCTCACGTTTCGGTAAAAAGTACCGAAACGAAGATAGAACAGTTGCCCAAACATCTGTGAGAAAATAATGACTGATATGAATATCAGGCAAGGGCATAATATGCGTTGTGAAGCTCACCATATCTAGCTCCACCTGCACCTGATTCCTCTCAATGCTAGGCCTTGTTACAGGCTCATACACCAACGGAACTGAATCCACAATGTGGTCCTGCAGAGGAGAAGATACGAGAGCAGGGTCAAGAGATGAAATAGAAGAAAAGCTAAAAGAAATCTCATCTGAGGGAATAATCCCGGCTTCATCCCCCATGGGGCGCGGTAATGGAAAACTGATGATATCATCGACAATTTCACTAGACTCAGCAGCGCACGCAATGGCCTCCTCTATAACTTGGACTTTCTCGCACTGGACCGAAATGGTTGCTTCCGCACAATCAAGACTGTCCGCCTCCATGAGAGTGGGCACGACACTGCGCAGGTCTGCACCATCCAGCAACTTGGTCTCAACAATAGCATCAGAAATAGATGTAGTTTTGTGTATAGTGGGTGAAAATGTGCTACTTGAGAGTTCGGGCTCACTCTCCACACAAGGGCACAAATCCATGCAAAGTGGTATATGAACCGAAGAGGTATGGGGAGTCACATCAGAAATAGAGTCTTGAGGGACACTAATGCACGTGTCGATTCCAGAGCCTTCAAAGAGTGAAGGTGGAAGTGACATGTAGCCAGAGGAAGAGGTTGTGCTCGCAGAATTCGAAGATGGGACTATCCGATTATCCGGCTCATAGTCATCCTCCAGTTGTCGAAGGTAATCAACACAGTCCTTCAAGGCATGCTCTCTACATTTGCAAAATAAACACTGCTTCACCGGCTTGACCGGCACCCAAGGTGCGGCAGCCGCGTAAATGTGCGACAACAGAGGTGTAATAGAGTTGCCAAAAGATTTATGGGCTCCGTACGGTTTCTGAACGACACCATACTCTTTGGAACACCTATCACTAGCATGGGATGTGTCCCCACACCAACGACATCGGATATTCAAATGCGCCCACATGACACAGAAGAAGAAAATAGCGTACTAAAGAATAAATTAAAGAAAAGAAAAGACTAAATCGAAAATAATCGATTCACAACCAACATCTCATCACGCCTGCATTCCCCGGCAATGGAGCCAAAAACTTGATGCGTATTCGGCAAGTGCACCGGTCGCTGTCAAGTAATAAATTTGGGAATCGCATCCCCGAATATCGTCTCTCAAGGAATGCAGGTTCTGGTGAACGAAACACGTGGTGAATCGATTGTTATACGAGCGAAGAAAATAACAACAAGGACTTTGTGATTGGTTTCCTAAGCTAGTGCGAAAAAGAGAGATGCGGGTCAAAACTCCGCTTCACAAGGCGGGATGGATGCAACGGCCGCGATGCCGTGCTTTAGGTGGAGCGTGGATGGAAGGTAACTATGACGAATGAGGGTCGCACACACCTCTTCGCAAACATCACCACTAGCAATTGCTAGGTGGCTTCTCACACAAAGGACTCAGAAAATCACAACAAGAAGGAAAAGCTATTCTCATACCACAGCGTCATTGCACATGAACAAGCAAGGATTTAAATCATTACTCTAACAATAGTTCATTACAACAAACTCAGAGAAAACACAAGCATCAAGTTTAGAGAGGACCAAACAGAAGATATCACCGCATCTTGGGTTCTCGACCGGAATGAGAGGTTGTCGGGCTCTCTCCGGGCTCGGCCCTCAGATGGTGTGCAGACTCGAAGCAAGGTGTCACTGCTCCAATGATATGCAGCACTTCTATGGCTTCCCACGACGAGGAATGCTTGAACTAATGGCAGAGAATACTTGCTAACTCTCCCGGATGGAAGAATGGTGGAAGAAATCGCTGGAAAATGGTATCCTTGGTGGTGGACGTGAAGGAGAAGCCTTCAGACCTCAGAAACGGCGGGAAGGACATGATTTCCCGCTCCCCGGAGGGCTTTCCCGTTGACTGCGGCTTATCCTGCTTTATATACTAAACATGCAGAAAAAATGGTCACGCACGGTCGAACGCACGACCGTGCGTGAACCGTGCGTTTTTAAATGATAAATTCTGACTTGAGGGAGACGCTGCGCCTCCCGTGCGTTTTACTCACGCACGGGAAAATCCGCCCGTGCGTAAAAATGCATGGGTAAATTCAGAATGACTAAAAATAGGAGGAAATAGGTCGACCGTGCATTTTACTCACGCACGGCAAATCCGCCCGTGCGTAAAAACGCACGACTAAACTCAGATTGTCCATTTTCTGCCCAGATACAGACGCACGATCGCAACCGTCCGTGCGTCAAGGAAAGGCATGACCATGCGATATGCACAGACAAAAATTTTGGGGGAAAACGGGACGATCCGGCCACCTGCACATAAGACATACCAGCTCCCGGATTGAAGAATGGTGGAAGAAATCGCCGGAAAATGGTATCCTTGGTGGTGGAGGTGAAGGAGAAGCCTTCAGACCTCATAAACGGCGGGAAGGACCTGATTTCCCGCTCCCCGGTGGGCTCTCCCGTTGACTGCGTCTTATCCTGCTTTATATACTAAATAGGCAGAAAAATGGTCACGAACAGTCGAACGCACGACCGTGCGTGAACCGTGCATTTTTAAATGATAAATTCTGACTTGAGGGAGACGATGCGCCGCCGGTGCGTTTTACTCACGCACGAGCAAATCCTCCCGTGCGTAAAAATGCACGGGTAAATTCAGAATGACTAAAAACAGGAGGAAACAGGTCGACCGTGCGTTTTACTTACGCACGGGCAAATCCTCCCGTGCGTAAAAATGCACGACTAAACTCAGATTGTCCTTTTCTGCCCTGATACAGGCGCACGATCGCAACCGTCTGTGCGTCAAGGAAATGCACGACCGTGCGATATGCACAGACATAAATTTTGGGGGAAAACGGGACGATCCGACCACCTGCAAATAAGACATACCAGCTGGGAATACACCTCCAGCACCAAATAAACACAGAAAAAGGATTGGGGAGCACCATGTGCTTACCCCCAATAACAAGGAGCGCAAATGCACACCGAAACGGGCCTAAGAGTGCACCTAGCAGGGAATAACAAATATGATCGTAAACATGCCTAAAGTGTGGTGCATCGACTAGAAATACTGCCCAGATGAGTCCATAAATGTGTATATAAATGGGACTCATCACACGCCCAGACTTAACCATTTGCACGTCTCGGGCAAACTACTCCGCTCTCCTATCGGAACAGTTGGATGTTAGAGTATGATTGAGTGGTGGAGACTCATGCGAAGTCGCATGCTCACGGACGTAGAAATACATTAGAATAGAATTTAACTCAAAATTATATTTAACTATTTCTAAAACAGTAATTTGAAATCTAATTTACTTGGATGGTGAATCCCGGTGAATCTTTCACTCGCCCACAAGGGAAAATAGTGTGACTAATGAGTAGAGTATTACTCGAATCAAAGCTCGGAACAATCTCCTAAGAAATCCATCAAAGTCGGTGTCCATAGGCTTGCACGTTCGCACTCTCTCTACTGCATGAGATGACTCCTATCTAAAGTCAATAGGACTTATAGGTTAAGATTGGGCTTAGGCTGAGTTTAGACTAGATAAGTAGAAGGACGATAGGAATCGCACTCAACATAACCTAAGCACTCAAGAGAATAAGAATCACCAAGACAACACTTTCAAGAACTACACAACACCACCAGACTTCAACTGAACACTGGGTGTGTGCTAAGCCAATCATACTTTGTCTCTATCGAGAGAATGTAATTGAAAGTTCGTTTTGAACAATTTTTCTTCTTTTTCTCTTTTTTTTTCTTTTCTCGACAGAATTTCTTTTGTAGGCACACTAAAAACTTCTCCTTCAGCTTTTTCAAAGCTATCATGCAACACGGAGATGACACCAAACATGATAGATATATAAATTTCTTTCAGCTCATTTGTTGGTGCGAAAATGGGCTTGGCCGTATGGCTTTGGTGACATTTTGGTGGAGCTAAACAAGGAGGAAAGGTAGGCTCAAGTGTGCTTGCAAAGGTGATTACATTGGTAAGGATTTCAAAAGCACAAACGCATCATGAAATGGCCTATATCACACTTTATAATGAGTACTTCAACGCAATCATTTCAAGAGTCGCCTAGTGCATGTTCTAGCCACCGAGAAAGGTTGTCCTTCCTTCCGACCCTAGTAATAAGCTACTACTAGTCCAGTTACACTCGACCCTATGCTACCGTTGGATTCACCGGATTCACCACTAAAGTAAAATAAATTGCAGCTACTATAATAGAAATACTTAAATTACAACATTGAATTTTATTCTACTCTAATTGAATTTCTAGGCGTGACGGGAGCACTCGACTAGAGCACTACTCGAGTCGACATTTTTCTCTACTCCTCACTCCTACACTAACAATCCAATTCTTACGAGCGGGGAACCTCACAGCAATATCCAATAAGCGCGCGTGATCAAGTGCGCGTGAACTAGGTGCAAGTGTATGCAATGTGTGTAACAAAATGATAAATCCTAACTCAGCACATTCTAACATGCTATGCAAAGTGTGTGTTCGTGCACAACTCTCTCTCTCCCCCAGACTTGATCAAAATGAAATAAAATAGACAATTCAGGAGTAGGGAAAATATGGGTAGAGAGGACCTATGCTCACAAAAGAGCATGCCAGAAGTGCGGTAGTTCCTTCTTTAAATTTTTCTCCTTCCGCACCCACCAAACGAGAGCTAGCATAAATGGGTCCGCCAAAAATGTCGCCATACCTGCAAACTGACATCTCCAAACCCACAAAAACAAAGATAATACAGCCCGCACTGACATTCATCATGAAAAGGGATATGCGGCAGAGACAATCAATACAATAATCATAAACAACTAAATCAGAGAATTGAAGCTATCCAAAACCACACCCTAGGGACGATGCCCTAGCAGAATAATATCCGGAACAGGATCCTCCAAGAGTATATCTAAGATAGATTAAAAGTAATAAAAATACAAAATAACTAAACGCCCAGGAAGCTGCATCAGGACAATCACGGGGAAGATGGCGGAGGAGACTGCGAAGGAGGAGGAGGAGTGCGCATCCACCTAGATCGCGATGTAGAAGCTCTGGCAGGGGCAACAAGAGGCTCGACTCCCAAATGGGCGCCAATCCGCGAAGAAAGCTCGTAATGCATGGCCATAGCATCCTCCATGCGCACGAATCTGTCATAAAAATCTGGATACTGCTGCTCAATGCTTTGCCGCGGGGCGTTCCATTGAGCAGCAGGGGATGCGGAATGGGGGACATCAGAGGGCTTCCTACCCTCCCTAGTCGAGGTGCTAGGCTCAGCAGCATCGGTATGAGCAGTATGCACCACACATCCTGACCTGAACTCACAGACTTGGTAGCCCCAGTTGTCACCGATCTGTACCTTCTTGATGAGCTTAAACGATACCATCATGGTCAAAGAGATATGAAAACCCCGGGAGACATTAGTTGTAACATCCCCCAGGCAGCTAGACCCCTAAGTTAGTTTTGTAATGACAAAACCATAGGAAGAGCCCAAGGCCTTGAGAATTGAGGTGAGAAGAAGAAAACCACCTTGGTCTGCAAATAGCAATTTCCAATTACCAAGCTTAGGGTTGGACTTAGGACCTCAACTTGATCAATTGACCCCACCATAGTATCCCTAACCCTTTAGGGGTCCCCTCAGGGCACCAAGGGCACATTGGGGTCAACCAAAGAGGCCAAATTGACCAAAGTCAACCCTAACCCTAAATTGGTCAAAGTAGCCTAATTAGGGTCAATTAACCCTCACCATGCCAAATTGACCACTCATCTAGGTCTAGAATATCATGAGAGACCTAGTGGACCTAAAAGCCCCATCATGGGACCCCCAATGGTGCAAATTGACCAAAATGCCCCTTTAGGTCAAAAATGGCAATTCTTCACAAAGTGCCCTAATTGACCATCACCATAATAAATTGACCCTACCCATAGTGTTATCCTATCATAGGGAACCCAGTGGACCAAAAAGCCCCTTGACTGGGTCAACCCTAGGGCTCAATTTGACCAAAGTCAACTTAGCCTGTTTTGGTCAAATCAGCTTAAATTGGGTCAACAAAGGCTCATGTGACCAAATTGACCCCACCAGTAGTTTCTAAACCTAATTTGGAATTCTATGGACCCAAAAGCCCCATCCTAGGATCACCCAATTGGCCAATTTGACCAAAAGTCAAAATTGGCCAATTTAGGTCAAACCTCTTGAACCTAGCCCAATTCCTTTGGGCTAAGCCCAAATTAACCATTTGACCAGCACCCTTGACTATTAATTAACCCAGGAGAGAGAAGAAATTCGGCCATGTTGAGTAGGAGAGAGAAAAGCCCAAGTTTAATGGAGAGAGAAGGGGCATTCATGGAGATTGAATGCTTTGACTCCTCATTCCTCCCCCCAAGTGATGATCCTTCATCTCCTCTAGGGGAGAGGAGGAGTTTCCAACAGTTTCCAAGGCTGAAGGGGGGCTGATTAAGAGAGGAATTGGAGGTGGCCGAAATCACCTTTAATGGTGAAAATGGCATTGAAGCCATGACCCTTCCTCTCCTCAAATTGAAGCCTTTAAAAGCTTCACCGGGCAGAGAGGAACGTTTCCCCCCACTTACCTGAAGGATCCGGGCAACTTGATGTGGAGGATGCACAACTCGCAAACCATGGAGGTCGGCCATGGCTTTCCCACTTCCGGCAAGGCATCAAGCCCCAAACAAGGTCCGATCCTCCTCCTCCTTACTCGTGCTAGCATCTTAGATCGAATTAGGTGAGAAATCGGGCTCAAAAGAGACCGATCGGAGAGTTGAAATCTCAGATTTTCCATGGAAAACAACCCTTGTGAGTTCGCCGGAAAACACCCCTCCGGCGGCCGTGCCGCCGCCCGGCGATAGCCACCACCTCAACGGAGGTGGTGGTGGTGGTGGCCGGCCAGGGAGGTGGCTGTGGTGGCCGGAAAATGGCCTGGAAATAGCTCCAGGTCGGGCTAATCACGTGCCTTGGCTGGAGCTTGAAGATGAGCAGCAGCCACCTGATCTGCTTTGAGATTCGTGCTCCTCCTTAATGTTAATTTTTATTTCTGTGATTAAAACTGCAGCCTCTTAATAAATCTGGGAAAAATAGTTAGAGGCCGATTCAGAAAAAGTGGTCAACATAGAAAATGTAGCCCTTGATGTCTAGTTTAATACAAAATTGAAATCACTCAATTTGGAGTCCTGGTTAGGGCACAGCACTCATTTTTGTGGGGACTGTCCTTATGGCTATCCAGAACTTGTTTTTGATGCCCACACCAAACTAGAACTCCAAATGACTTGAAATTTGGAGGGTAGGCTACTATTATATACATCTAACACATGTCCAAAAATCAGATTGATTGGAGAACTGTTCCCCTTGGTTTTTGGAAAAATTCAATAATCCTTGTGGGACCTAATTAGGTGCCCTAAACACATCAAAACCATACCAAATTTGGATGGGAAGTCCTAGAGAGCAAGTAGAGTCACTGGTTAAAATTTCATGATTTATGGAGTTGATTTGGTGGGGTAATTCACCAAAACAACCTTAGGCTCCCTAGGTTTAGGCAAAACTTTGGGTGAGTGCCCCCACTCTTCCTCAAAGCCAAATGGCTTCATATTTGGGGTGCACCTCACCCTCCCCCATGCCAACCTCTGGTCCAAATTTGGTGGCCATTGGAGGAGGTTTGCCCTAGTAAACCACAAAGGGGATAAATTGCTATTTGCACCCCAAATAGGTACCCATTGGAATCCCACTCCTCACCAAATGTTGGTAGGATCTTGGGTGATCTTTTACTGACCCATGGTCAGTATAGTGAGTAGTATGGACTTGGGCAAGGTAGGGAGTCCTCTTGAGAATAGTTTGCTTAAAGGTTAGGTTTAGGGCAAAAGTAAACCTAAGCTAACTTTGGAGTGTGGAGGGGCTTTCCTCCCACTGATTGCTGGGGTGACCTTGGTCACTGCCTAGGAAGGTAGGAGACACCCCAAGGAGTAGCTTTGGATGAGTTAGGGCTTAGTGTGCCCTTAAGCCCTAATGGTGAGGTGTATGGAGCCATTTAGGGTTTGTGAAGGATGTAGGAGTAAATGTCCATGGAGAGAAGTGCAATGGCCCTCTCTGAGTTCTAAGAGTGTTATAATACCCTCACAAGAGGTTTGAGTGGATTTGGAGAAGTTTAAACCCTAACCCTAGGCTAAACCCTAATGGGGTGCAATTAGAGGCTAATGAAGGAAGTAGGGTCAAACCCTAATGTTTTGACCTAAAGTTTTGGAGGGAAGGTCATAGTGACCAGAGGAGCCTCCCTTATGAATTTGAAGAGGGTTGGAGTTGTCAAACCTAGGTAATAAACCCTTGGGTAGATTTGTAAATAATTAGGGTTTGGGGTTTTAGGAAGAAACAGTACTTATTGATTTACCATCTTCTGTCATAAACTTAGTTTTAATGTTATAAATCTCTGGAAGATTTGGTTAGACCAGGAGAAAACTTTTGGAGGTCCAAATTGTAATATTTCACATTGTTGGCAATTTTTGGGGTGATTGAATTTAGGGTGTTAGATCTCTGTAATGACATGAAACTTTGCTGGTTGTATTTTCATACCAATTTGTACCCACTGTAATTTTCTCATAATTTATGGATTAATATTTTTGGTATCTCTAGTTCATTTTGGAATTATTTACAAATATATCCATTGAGGAATTTACAAATGTAACCTCTGTGTTATGTGGTCAAACTTGTTAGACCTGAATATTTTAGTAGGAGACACCTCTGTATAAATTTGCATAAGGTTTAGAGATCATATGAGGGTACCTCCTTTGGAATTTATTGGAAATAAATGAGTTTTGGAATTTTTAAAAATAGTAAATCTTGCTGGTTTTTCCTACAAGTTTATACCTACTGATATCTAGGTACTCATGATTTATGTAAAAATTGGGGTAGGCACTGGGAGTCAGAAAAGTGCACTTGTAGTTCAAACTTGAGAAAATTGCCCTTTGAGAAATTGTTTAAAAATATTAATATTATGGGAAAATTAGGAAACCCTGGATTTGATCTGATTTAAGTAGCATGGACTCCCAATAAATCCAGTAGGTCATGGAGTTGAGTATTTAGAGTACCTCCCTTCATGAGGATCAAAACGTTAAGGGTGGTCTGCGTTTAGTAAATTGACAGTTTTGGAGTTACAGGCCAATTTGCAATACATTGTTTGGAGATGTGGGAATTGAATGGTGATTGTATGGTATGAAAGGACCCTTGTAGAGATTTAAGGTTGATGAGTTCTGGGATGGTGGGGTGCCTCCCATGGGGTAGGTCATCTTGGGATTTGGCGAAAGATCGTCTTTTCCCCTAAGTGTCTTAAAGCACTTAGGTTTAGACCAGGTGAAATGTTAAGAGGGTTTCTTAAGGGTAGTAACTAATAAAATTAAGTGTCTTGGGAGTGGGAACCTTGGGGTGTCATCCCATAGTGGTTCCTAGTACCGTAGCGAGCCCCTCACAGGGTAACCCTCGGGAAGTCCAAGACTAACCCTAACTCATAGGAGTAAGACATTGTACAAGATTAACTAATAATACACTCATCTACACCCTGTGGTTTCGGAAGTTTAGTTGGATTGGTTGTCCGAGCGGTGGGCTCGGTGGCTGTTGCAGCAGACTGGTTAGTCTGGTGAGCTTATGGCTCGGAAGGTTATTGATGACGGGCAGGTTAGCCCGGGGAGCTTTTGGCTCGGAAGGTTATTGATGGCGGGCGGGTTAGCCCGGGGAACTCATGGCTCAGAGATAGGAAGTAGAACATGTTGCATGTGCACTGAAGGTGGTGGGTCTTCGGTATTGGACGGTCGTTCACACCGACGTCAATACGTTGACTCGGCGAGTGTGGTTTTACACTTAGCCTTGATAGTCTGGCGGTCCAGTCAGCAAGAGTACGCAGACGTTCCGCGGGTATAGTGGAGGCGTACAATGGGTCTAGGTTGGGTAGTGTGAATACCAACCTAGAGGTGGGCGGGGCCCAACCCACCGCTTCCGTTTGCCACTACGGGAGTATCCTGGGAGTCTAGCTCGCTCCAAAAAGGGGGAACTAAAGGTCTATGCGCATAGAGTCGAAGTGTGTGAGTTGCACTTGCATGATCATAGCATAACAGCATACTTTGCATACCATAGCATAATCATTGCATTCAACCTACCCCTAACGTATAAGTCGGTTATGGGACTTCTTATACGGTAGGCCCTGCTAAACGACCCCTTGGTCTATAGGTTTGTATGGGCATTCCTATAAATCAATGGTTACTTTTATATTACTTTACTTGCCACTATATATACTGCTTACTGTTCTTTACATGCACTTTACTCTAGCTTACTCGTATTAGCTTTCATCATTTACTCTACAATACCTGGTTACCGTACTTACTTTTGGATAGTTGTCACCTGCTTGCTTCCACTCTGCCTTTGGTCCTCCTTTTCACTCCTCCCCGCTCGGTGCCTAGGAGCCACGGGTTTAGGGGCGGGGGATTGTTGACTTAGTCTTTTTGACTAACGGTCGGTGGACCATATCATTTTAGGAAATCGAGGAGACGCAGCAGCACCAGAGGCCGGAGCAGACGGAGGCGGGCCAGTCTAGTGCAGGAGCACAGGATTCAGGATCTGTGAGTGATTAGTAGTTAGCTTCCGCGAGTGATCTTGTAGTGAGGAAATGATGTACAGGGCAAGAGCCCCTTTTATTTTGTAACCCTTGTTACCTCTTTTATTCAGTTATATCTGTGGACATTTACCATTATGGTTTATATTTCATGTCATTATGTGGACTTGTCTTCTCTCTTTATTGTACTTTTCTTCGTGATCGATTCGGCCGGCAGGATCGGCGTTTTGTGGTGGCGACCTTCCCGAGTGAAGGTGTCACCGCAAAACGGCGGTTCTGGGCCTAAGACCCGGTGGTTTTTGCAAAAAAAAAAAAAAAAGGGGTCTTACATTAGTCATGGGCAGAAGTGAATCCCAGATGCCAAGCCCTTTGGCGATCCTCGTGATGTAATGCGAGCCTCCAATAGACTTCAGGGGGAGATAAGTGGCCTGGCGAAGAAGATACTGGGCAAGCACTCGTCCGAGATGGAGAGGCACACCCTGGTGCATGCTGTATAGGTAAAGGAGATCCTGCCACCCCGCAACATTCTGGCTCATGGTGCGGGCGTTGATGATGTGCCCTATCAGGTGCTGGACATAACGAAGCACGGGGGAGATGATGTGGATAGACTTCACAACGCGAGCCTCATACTGCTGATCTCGT
Organism: Dactylorhiza incarnata; assembly: GCA_033032865.1. Taxonomy (NCBI): domain Eukaryota; kingdom Viridiplantae; phylum Streptophyta; class Magnoliopsida; order Asparagales; family Orchidaceae; genus Dactylorhiza; species Dactylorhiza incarnata. The sequence continues at coordinate 15,758,114 of JAWHQI010000030.1, forward strand.
CCTGTGATGGACTGCCAGAACTCGCTGGGAGATACTCCCTCCGGGAACTCATCCGGATGGTGGATAATGTCCATCTGTAAGAGTTCATCATGGGTGTAAATCCCTGCGCAAACCGCCAGTCGGCCAATACTCATGGTATGTGTGCGGCCCTTCATACGGAATGAGACCGATGTGGGCTCTCCAGTTACTTCATCGACTTGGTCAATGATGCGGAAGGTGGAAAGGAACTCAAGCGTGAGTTCACGGTAGCCTACTTCCGTGATGGAGAAGAGGTTTCCCCATGATCCCACATTGAGTAACCTTCCTACCTCCACATCCAAATTGACAATTCGAAGGTCCGCAACCATAACAAAACGATGATCAAGGAACGTTTTGTGGCGCAACAAATTGTACCTTTCCAGGAATTCCAGCCTCCCAAACTGCAGCATTGCTTCAGCACTAGGATCCTCAGATCTTGAGGAGGGAGCTCCACCTCCGCGGAGAAATAGGCTCATGACCTTCTTGACACCCATGGATGCGCCCAAACAGCCTAGAAGTGAGGGAGACGAGGAGAGGAAGAGAGAATGAAGAGGCGATGGACGGGAAAGAGGGGGATCGCACAAGGGAGGGAAGGGTTTCGCGAAACACACGGGAGGAGAGAACTCAGGAATTAGGGCCAGCGTGTGATTTTTGACAGGGCATGAGCTGGTTTATAATAAAAGAAAATCGCACGGTCGTGCAATCCCAACGCGCACGGACAATCTGGTCATGCGTTTGCAAATTTCTCCAAGATTTCTCAAATTTTTCGAGCCGGCAGAATCAGAAAATTTGCACGCTTTAGCAAGAACGGAGGGAACAGGGAAGAACATGATGACAGCAATTGCCTAACAACAAACTCCACAGGGCGTATGGTTCACGAAAAACTCTCAAAAACAAGAGATACCAATAGCAGAAAGCAAAGAGAAGTTAAAACTAAAGATAATAAAATCTAAATTAGCTACTCCTATACCTAGATAACTGTTGGGCTACATGTCCCCCCAGCGGGACTTATACAAGCACTTAAAATGCAGATTAACTAATAGGTGGGTGAAAGCGAAAATGGTCAGGTAACTGTTCGCGCTCACGTTTCGGTAAAAAGTACCGAAACGAAGATAGAACAGTTGCCCAAACATCTGTGAGAAAATAATGCCTGATATGAATATCACGCAAGGGCATAATATGCGTTGTGAAGCTCACCGTATCTAGCTCCACCTGCACCTGATTCCTCTCAATGCTAGGCCTTGTTACAGGCTCATACACCAACGGAACTGGCTCCACAATGTGGTCCTGCAGAGGAGAAGATACGAGAGCAGGGTCAAGAGATGAAATAGAAGAAAAGCTAAAAGAAATCTCATATGAGGGAATAATCCCGGCTTCATCCCCCATGGGGCGCGGTAATGGCAAACTGATGATATCATCGACAATTTCACTAGACACTGCAGCGCACGCAATGGCCTTCTCTATAACTTGGACATTCTCGCACTGGACCGAAATGGTTGCTTCAGCACAATCGAGACTGTCCGCCTCCATGAGAGTGGGCACGACACTACGCAGGTCTGCACCATCCTGCAACTTGGTCTCAACAATAGCATCAGAAATAGATGTAGTTTTGTGCATAGTGGGAGAAAACGTGCTACTTGAGAGTTCGGGCTCACTCTCCACACAAGGGCACAAATCCATGCAAAGTGGTATATGAACCGAAGAGGTAAGGGGAGTCACATCAGAAATAGAGTCTTGAGGGACACTAATGCACGTGTCGATTCCCGAGCCTTCAAAGAGTGAAGGTGGAAGTGACACGTAGCCAGAGGAAGAGGCTGTGCTCGCAGAATTCGAAGATGGGACGATCCGGATATCCGGCTCATAGTCATCCTCCAGTTGACGAAGGTAATCAGCACAGTCCTTCAAGGCATGCACTCTACTTTTGCAAAATAAACACTGCTTACCGGCTTCACCGGCACCCAAGGTGCGGCAGCTGCGTAAAAGTGCGACAACAGAGGAGCAATAGAGTTGCCAAAAGATTTATGGGCTCCGTACGATTTCTGAACGACACCATACTCTTTGGGACACCTATCACTAGCATGGGATGTATCCCCACACCAACGACATCGGATATTCAAATGCGCCCACATGACACAGAAGAAGAAAATAGCGTACTAAAGAATAAATTAAAGAAAAGAAAAGACTAAATCGAAAACAATCGATTCACAACCAACATCTCATCACGCCTGCATTCCCCGGCAACGGCGCCAAAAACTTGATGCGTATTCGGCAAGTGCACCGGTCACTTTCAAGTAATAAATTTGGGAATCGCTTCCCCGAATATCGTCTCTCAAGGAATGCAGGTTCTGGTGAACGAAACGCGTGGTGAATCGATTGTTATACGAGCGAAGAAAATAACAACAAGGACTTTGTGATTGGTTTCCTAAGCTAGTGTGGAAAAGAGAGATGCGGGTCAAAACTCCGCTTCACAAGGCGGGATGGATGCAACGGCCGCGATGCCGTGCTTCAGGTGGCGCGTGGACAGAAGGTAACTGTGATGAATGAGGGTCGCACACACCTCTTAGCAAACATCACCACTAGCAATTGCTAGGTGGCTTCTCACACAAAGGACTCAGAAAATCACAACATGAAGGAAAAGCTATTCTCATACCACAGTGTCATTGCACATGAACAAGCAAGGATTTAAATCATTACTCTAACAATAGTTCAGTACAACACACTAAGAGAAAACACAAGCATCAAGTTTAGAGAGGACCAAACAGAAGATATCACCGCATCTTGGGTTCTCGACCGGAATGAGAGGTTGTCGGGCTCTCTCTGGGCTCGGCCCTCAGATGGTGTGCGGACTCGAAGCAAGGTGTCACTGCTCCAATGATATGCAGCACTTCTATGGCTTCCCACGACGAGGAATGCTTGAACTAATGGCGGAGAATACTTGCTAACGCTCCCGGATGGAACAATGGTGGAAGAAATCGCCGGAAAATGGTATCCTTGGTGGTGGACGTGAAGGAGTGTAACACCCTGCCAGTACAAAAAGTATAACAGCAGGTCCGGCCGGGACCCCACGCCATACAAACCACACTAGCTAGGAGTTAAAAGGTGATAACCAGAAAAGTAACAACTAACGAGAGTACAAAACGTAAGCGGAAGCATTAATTAAACCATTCAAATAGACATGTCCACTATCATAGGAATGAATCCAGAAATAAGAGTTACGGCCTTAGGGCCTTACATCAAATCAATGTACAAAACTCCAAAAAGCATACATCGGCACGCAGGCCGGCAATACATGAGAAAACAGGAAAAAGGCTGGCCTTCGAGGGCCAACTCAGCAAAAGGACAGCAAAAGGACCAACGCCCGCTATTTCCCGCTAGGCTCACCTGCACCTGCATAAGAACATTCCACCAAGCGGTGGTAAACAAAGCAACGGTCAGCACAGCTGACCAAATTATAACGACCCCACCCCTTTCCCGGGGTGGCGGAGATTCTACCCTGCAAGTAAGCCATACTAGCACAAGTACTAATCTAAAGAGAGTGCAACTACACAAGGTGAGGTTTCAAGCACAATCAATCTTCTAGGTTGAGCATCAAAAAGAAGGGAACCTAGGTATGCACATGATGTTGGTTGGGTTCACCCGAAGGTTTCCCACAACCGCCTAAGCAAATCGCATGAGGCTAAACATAACATCAAATTCACAACACTCCACCCTAAGGGTCACCACCTTAGGTGGGAAACAAGAGCTTTTGGTCGGTCTAGGTATGACACCTTCCACGACCTCTCCCATGATCACACGGCCTTCATGAGGAAGGGACCTCTCGCCGATCTGCATGGAAACGGGTTCGGTTCAGCTTTGCCCGTGCTCTAATCGTCGCGATCTATCGCACGACGCGGGTACGGCTTCACCTCGGCCCGTAAGGGTTTAGCACTTTCAAGTGCTACACAAAAATATACGCTACGCACCTAACCCCTTCACAAGGATCTAGGCTTCGCGAATTCTCAACAAGGGAGGTACATACGCTCCGCATCAATAACGTGGTGAAGGTTTGCCTTCATCCAAAACTCAAAGCATGGGGCTTTCGTAGGGATCTTCACAAGACGCCTACACTTAACTCCCGCAATACTATAGGTGAGTTCACGGAGTCATTCTCCGGCACGCATTCTAGGTCTAACCTAAATGCAACGTCGCAAATCAAGCATCACCGATTCGGGCTCACGGCCACGAATAGGCTTCACACAAAATGCCTAAATCCGCACGACTACCGGATTTTCTACATGCAATATGCCGGGGACGGACACAATCTACCCGGAGTCCCGAAGGACTTGAGGAAATCCTACACTTCACCCATTTGGTGAAAGAGATACCTCATGCAAGCAAAGAAAGAGGAATAAATGGACAAATACAAGTCCAAAGTTCGGGAGGAAGAATCGTTACCCTAGACGTGTTCCTCTTCGCCATTGATCCGAGATTCTACGCGGAGGGAAAGAACCGCACCGGGCTGCACTCTCCGGATCTGGAAACGGCTCGCGAAACGGAGCTCCGGAGCTCCGTCAATGGCGAAATCTCCTCTTCTTCTTCCTTGCCCCCTTCTTCTTCCTCTAGCCTAGGAGAGAGAAACACTATGAAATAATGAGGGTTTAATCCCTCTCCAAAGCCCTAAGACCCCCCAGCATCAAATCCCAGCCGTTGGATCGAATTCCAAGAAATTTGATCGGTCGGATCCTCTTCTCCGCTCAAAATCGCGGAACAGAATAAACAGGGCGCACGATCACAGGCGCACGGTCAGTGGTCGTGCGCGACGAGGGCAATGGTCGTGCGCACTATCCGGGACAGAACTCTGAATTCTTGCGAATAAGCGCACGATCGCTGGCGCACGATCACTGGTCGTGCGCGAAGAGGGAAATGGTCGTGCGCACTGTCCGAGACAGAACTCGATTCTCTTCTGAATTAACGCACGATCGCTGGCACACGATCACTGGTCGTGCGCGATGAGGCCACTGATCGTGCGCTAAGAGCAGACAGGGAAAATTCTAGCCTGCTTCACGTGCCGCACTACCACTCCGCCTACTTCGCGGAACTACCAGACTTGGGGTGTTACAACTCCACCCTCCTTAAAAGAATTTCGTCCCGAAATCCAGGAAACAGTAATAGCATAAATTACAGTTATACTTTACCTGAGGGAAATAGCTCGGGATACTCCGCAAGCATCGTTTGCTCTCTCTCCCAAGAGAGCTCCTCTCGGCCGCAGTTATCCCACCGGACTTTTACCATCCGAATGGACTTGTTCCGTAGCTGCTTTACTTCGGTATCTTCGATGCGTAAAGGCTTGACTTTCGTCGACAACCCACTATCGACCGGAACTTTGCCGACCGCAACGATATGAGTAGGCTCTTGCACTGCCTTCCTCAACACTGAAATGTGGAACACGTCGTGCAGACCGCTCAGCTCTGCAGATAGTGCAAGCCGATAAGCCGCATCACCAACACGCTCCACGATCTCGAACGGTCCTAAGTACCTCGGACTGAGCTTTTTCAAGCGTCGAATCCTTGATACCCCTTTGAACGGTTTGATCTTCAAGTAAACCCGGTCACCGACGGCAAACTCTAAGTTCCTATGCTTGGCGTTGAAATACTTTGCTTGCCTATCCTGGGCAACCAATAGCCTTTCGCGTATAGCCCGGATCGTCGAAGTTGCTTCTTCAACATCCTTTCGCTTCAATAGCTTAGTATCGCCCGTTTCCGCCCAAGACAACGGCGTACGACACTTCTTACCATAGAGGGCCTCGAAAGGAGCCATCTTTATGCTGGCTTGGTAGCTATTATTGTAGGCGAATTCGATCATATAGAGGTGATCCTCCCACCTCTTTCCAAAGTCTAGAGCGCACATTCGGAGCATATCCTCCATAGTCCTGTTGGTTCTCTCGGTCTGTCCATCCGTTTGCGGGTGGAAGGCCGTGCTGAACTTCAATTTTGTGCCCAACAGTTCATGGATAAGCCTCCAATCTTTCGATGTGAAACGCCCGTCACGATCGCTGACGATGCTACGAGGGACACCGTGCAGTCTCACGATACTATCCACATAGAGCTTTGCTAGCTTCTCTACGGAATCATCCTTCCGGTTCGGAATGAAGTGTGATACCTTTGTCAAACGGTCCACGATCACCCATATGGCGTCGTTTCCATGTTGCGATCTCGGCAATCCGTGCACGAAATCCATCGAAATATCATCAAACTTCCATTCCGGAATCGGCAAGGACTTCAGAAACCCACCGGGACGTTGACATTCCGCTTTCACCAACGCGCAAGTATGACACTTGGCTACGTAAAGGGCAATGTCTTTCTTCATGCCCGGCCACCAGAACAGTTTCTTCATATCCATAAACATTTTAGTGCTCCCCGGGTGGATCGAGTACTTGGTATGATGAGCCTCGTACATCAATTCCGCCCGTAGAGTACCAACGTTTGGGATGCATAACCTTTCCTGCTTCCACATAAGGTCGTCTTCGAAGGAGAAATCAGCGTTTAACCCTTCAACGGTTTCCGCTTTGTATCGTTTCAAGCTCTCGTCCAACTCCAATGCTTGTCGAACTCGGTCGGCAAGGTCGTAGTGAACTTCCGTCCAGTTCAAGCATGCTGAAGTAGACGTTCTCCTATCAATGCATATGATCTCCATTTCTTCTAGCTCACGGATTAGACGCTCATCGTGCATCAAAATCCAATTTGCTTGTGCGGGAGCCCGACGACTCAACGCGTCTGCAACTACGTTTCCTTTACCGGGAGTATACTTGATATCGAAGGTGTAGTCCCCAAGGAACTCCATCCACCTCCTTTGGCGCATGTTCAACTCCCTTTGGTCTAGTAAGTGCTTGAGGCTCTTATGGTCGGTAAAGATATCGATCTTCACGCCATATAGATAGTGTCTCCAAAGTTTGAGGGCAAAAACCACGGCCGCTAGCTCCAAATCATGGACCGGGTAATTCCTCTCGTGAACCTTCAGTTGCCGGGAGCCATAGGCAATTACCTTCCCGAACTGCACTAGGACACAACCCAAACCACTTCCTGAGGCGTCGCTATATATTTTGTAGCCTTCCGTACCTTGTGGCGAGCATAGAATGGGCGCCGTGGTCAGACGGCTCTTTAGCTCTTCAAAAGCTCGTGCGCACTCGGGCGACCAAACGAACTTATGATCCTTCCTAGTCAGTTTTGTGAGAGGAAGTGCGATCCTCGAGAAGTTTTCCACAAAGCGCCTATAATAGCCGGCAAGTCCTAAGAAACTTCGGACTTCCGCTACGTTTTTCAACAAAGGCCACGCTTGGATCGCTTCTATCTTCGACGGATCAACTGCAATTCCTTCGCCACTAACAACATGACCAAGGAATGCCACTGACGGTAGCCAAAACTCGCACTTGGAGAACTTGGCATATAACTGACTCCTCCTCAAGGTGCTCAGGACTGCGTGCAGATGCCCTACATGCTCCTCTTCCGACTGAGAGTATACCAAAATGTCGTCGATGAAGACGATCACAAATTGATCTAAATACTCTCGGAATGTCCTATTCATCAAGTCCATGAATACCGACGGTGCGTTGGATAGACCGAACGGCATTACCGTGAACTCAAAGTGCCCAAAGCGGGTACTGAACGCTGTCTTTGGGATGTCGCATTCCCTTATTCGCAGTTGATAGTAGCCGGACCTTAGGTCTAGCTTGGAGTAAACCGTCGACCCCATCAGTTGGTCGAATAGATCATCGATTCTAGGAATCGGATATCGGTTTTTCTCGGTCAACTTGTTTAGCTCTCTATAATCGATACATAGACGCAAGCTCCCATCCTTCTTTTTCACAAAGAGGACCGGTGCACTCCAAGGCGAAGAACTTGGACGTACGTAGCCTTGCTCTAGCAGCTCTTGCAATTGGACCTTCAACTCTGCCAATTCCTTTGGCGCTATTCGGTATGGTGAGCGGGCCACAGGTTTGGCACCTGGCACCAACTCGATACAGAAATCAATCTCCCGATGAGGCGGAGCCCCAGGGAGTTCGTTAGGAAACACGTCGGCGTATTCCGCTACAACTGGGACATCACACAACCTGGGCTTTGGCTCCGAAGCCTCCAACAAGGTGAAGAACAACTCGGTGCCTTTTCTCACCGCCTTAACCACTTGGAGAGCAGACATCAGCGTCTTGCTCGCCCCTCGCATACCGGCGAAGGTGGTTTCATCGTCGGTGTTCGTTCCCAGAGTGATCTCCTTTGCGTTGCAATCTATGCATGCTCGCTGCTCCGAGAGCCAGTCCATGCCGAAGATCACATCGAATTCAGCTAACGGTAGTAACGACGCTTCCAAGTCGAAATCTTGACTTCCGATCCGCACCTTCACACGGCTCTTTCTATCCGCACTCATTCGAGATCCATTGGGTAGCACTACTTCCAGTCTATCCTCTACAAAGGTAGACGGCACTCTGATTCGCACCACGAAGTCCTCGGACAGAAAAGAGTGCGATGCACCGGTATCGAATAGAGCTCTCGCCGGATAGTTGAAAATTAGGACGAAACCTAATTGTACACAAATAACACATACAGTCGTACAACCGAAAGAATCATATACATAACTGTAAAAGCTAATTTCTAATTCGTACCTGTGACGACATCGGTTTGTCGTATGGCTTCTTGTTGGCCAAGCGAATAGACTCTCGGCTGAGTCGGAATGTGTTGGGAGGCCGAAGACTCTGCCGCTTTGCCCTTTTCCGCAGCCCGTGCATAATCCACCGCTCGATTTGCCGCCTTTGGGGGACCACTTCGACACACCGCAGCTTTGTGTCCCACCTTCCCGCAGGTGAAACACGTAATAGGAGTCCGCGCGGTCGTGGCTCCCGAAACGTTCGAAGAAGCTGGTTCCGCCTGCTTGAACTTCCGCTTGTTCCTTCTGAAGTCCGGCTTGGACTGAGAGGCCGGCGCATGAAACTCGGGTTTCTTTACAACACTCTTTGCTTGTACCCTCTTCATGTCCAACTCCAAAGATCTGGCGGTTTGCACCATCACTTGGAAGCCAAACGTCATAGGGCCTGCAAGGAGCAGCCTCAACTCGTCCCGAAGCCCTTCATAAAATTTATTCGTCTTCGTCTCCTCATCCTCCACCAATGCCCCCGCATAGCGACTCAGTCTGGTAAACTCATGTAAGTAATCGTCAACGGAGCGATCACCTTGAGTTAACCTCAGGAACTGGTTTTGTAACGCAATGCGTTGGGCAGAGGGGATAAACCGCTGGAGGAACGACTTTGAAAACTCAGCCATTGTTATTTCAGTAATGTCTCTATCGCCGAACTTGTGCAGTTCCTGCTCTTCCCACCACAGCACAGCCTCTCCGTCAAGAAGGAAAGTGGCTAAGGTGACCATCATGGCTTCGTCCGTCGCCGTCGCCCTCAGAGTTCTTCTAACTCTTGACAACCAGTCTTCTGCCTCCGTTGGGGACTCAGATCCCGAGAAGGTAGGAGGATTAAAGCTCAAGAAGTGCTTTAATTGTTGGTCACGCTCTCGCCCCGCAACTACTTGCGCAACTTGACGCTCCACCCTCGGTGCTAACGCCGGTTCCACTGCAGCTACTGGCACAGGGGCATCAACCCTTGGTGCTACCGCAGGTTCCACTGCAGGTTCAATTACCGGGGCCGCATCAGTAGTAGGCATAGCAGGCTGTGCAAGCCTTTGCGGTTGAGCATTGATCATCGCGAAGACTGCTTCTGCGACCATTCTGATCATCTCAGCTGAAGGAGTGGTCGCTGGCACCTCAGCCGACCCACTACTTTCAGCGGTGTTACGGGGTTGAGACCGCCCCGCAGCACTTCTAGTTACCTATAATCATGCAAGGCACAATTTAGTGACCCTAAACGTATCAAACATCAAACATGGAACGCTCAGGTTCCGCAAACAAGTATGTTTTTTCATTCCTAAGTGGACATTCTTATTAGTTTTTGACGTTCTAGGTGAATGCACAGCCCGTGCGCACCACCCCTTAAAAGGAATTCGTCCCGAATTCGCTAAACTACGGATCGACGCCTTAAGTCCGATACCAAATTGTAACACCCTGCCAGTACAAAAAGTATAACAGCAGGTCCGGTCGGGACCCCACGCCATACAAACCACACTAGCTAGAAGTTAAAAGGTGATAACCAGAAAAGTAACAACTAACGAGAGTACAAAACGTAAGCGGAAGCATTAATTAAACCATTCAAATAGACATGTCCACTATCATAGGAATGAATCCAGAAATAAGAGTTACGGCCTTAGGGCCTTACATCAAATCAATGTACAAAACTCCAAAAAGCATACATCGGCACGCAGGCCGGCAATACATGAGAAAACAGGAAAAAGGCTGGCCTTCGAGGGCCAACTCAGCAAAAGGACAGCAAAAGGACCAACGCCCGCTATTTCCCGCTAGGCTCACCTGCACCTGCATAAGAACATTCCACCAAGCGGTGGTAAACAAAGCAACGGTCAGCACAGCTGACCAAATTATAACGACCCCACCCCTTTCCCGGGGTGGCGGAGATTCTACCCTGCAAGTAAGCCATACTAGCACAAGTACTAATCTAAAGAGAGTGCAACTACACAAGGTGAGGTTTCAAGCACAATCAATCTTCTAGGTTGAGCATCAAAAAGAAGGGAACCTAGGTATGCACATGATGTTGGTTGGGTTCACCCGAAGGTTTCCCACAACCGCCTAAGCAAATCGCATGAGGCTAAACATAACATCAAATTCACAACACTCCACCCTAAGGGTCACCACCTTAGGTGGGAAACAAGAGCTTTTCGTCGGTCTAGGTATGACACCTTCCACGACCTCTCCCATGATCACACGGCCTTCATGAGGAAGGGACCTCTCGCCGATCTGCATGGAAACGGGTTCGGTTCAGCTTTGCCCGTGCTCTAATCGTCGCGATCTATCGCACGACGCGGGTACGGCTTCACCTCGGCCCGTAAGGGTTTAGCACTTTCAAGTGCTACACAAAAATATACGCTACGCACCTAACCCCTTCACAAGGATCTAGGCTTCGCGAATTCTCAACAAGGGAGGTACATACGCTCCGCATCAATAACGTGGTGAAGGTTTGCCTTCATCCAAAACTCAAAGCATGGGGCTTTCGTAGGGATCTTCACAAGACGCCTACAATTAACTCCCGCAATACTATAGGTGAGTTCACGGAGTCATTCTCCGGCACGCATTCTAGGTCTAACCTAAATGCAACGTCGCAAATCAAGCATCACCGATTCGGGCTCACGGCCACGAATAGGCTTCACACAAAATGCCTAAATCCGCACGACTACCGGATTTTCTACATGCAATATGCCGGGGACGGACACAATCTACCCGGAGTCCCGAAGGACTTGAGGAAATCCTACACTTCACCCATTTGGTGAAAGAGATACCTCATGCAAGCAAAGAAAGAGGAATAAATGGACAAATACAAGTCCAAAGTTCGGGAGGAAGAATCGTTACCCTAGACGTGTTCCTCTTCGCCATGGATCCGAGATTCTACGCGGAGGGAAAGAACCGCACCGGGCTGCACTCTCCGGATCTGGAAACGGCTCGCGAAACGGAGCTCCGGAGCTCCGTCAATGGCGAAATCTCCTCTTCTTCTTCCTTGCCCCCTTCTTCTTCCTCTAGCCTAGGAGAGAGAAACACTATGAAATAATGAGGGTTTAATCCCTCTCCAAAGCCCTAAGACCCCCCAGCATCAAATCCCAGCCGTTGGATCGAATTCCAAGAAATTTGATCGGTCGGATCCTCTTCTCCGCTCAAAATCGCGGAACAGAATAAACAGGGCGCACGATCACAGGCGCACGGTCAGTGGTCGTGCGCGACGAGGGCAATGGTCGTGCGCACTATCCGGGACAGAACTCTGAATTCTTGCGAATAAGCGCACGATCGCTGGCGCACGATCACTGGTCGTGCGCGAAGAGGGAAATGGTCGTGCGCACTGTCCGAGACAGAACTCGATTCTCTTCTGAATTAACGCACGATCGCTGGCACACGATCACTGGTCGTGCGCGATGAGGCCACTGATCGTGCGCTAAGAGCAGACAGGGAAAATTCTAGCCTGCTTCACGTGCCGCACTACCACTCCGCCTACTTCGCGGAACTACCAGACTTGGGGTGTTACAAGGAGAAGCCTTCAGACCTCAGAAACGGCGGGAAGGACCTGATTTCCCGCTCCCCGGAGGGCTCTCCCGTTGACTGCGGCTTATCCTGCTTTATATACTAAACAGGCAGAAAAATGGTCATGCACGGTCGAACGCACGGCCGTGCGTGAACTGTGCGTTATTAAATAATAAATTCTGACTTGAGGGAGACGCTGCGCCGCCCGTGCGTTTTACTCACGCACGGGCAAATCCGCCTGTGCGTAAAAATGCACGGGTAAATTCAGAATGACTAAAAACAGGAGGAAACAGGTCGACCGTGAGTTTTACTCACGCACGGGCAAATCCGCCCGTGCGTAAAAACGCACGACTAAACTCAGATTGTCCATTTTCTGCCCAAATACAGACGCACGATCGCAACCGTCCGTGCGTCAAGGAAATGCATGACCATGCGATATGCACAAACATAAATTTTGGGGGAAAACGGGACGATCCGGCCACATGCACATAAGACATACTAGCTGGGAATACACCTCCAGCACCAAATAAACACAGAAAAGGATTGGGGAGCACCATGTGCTTACCCCCAATAACAAGGAGCGCAAATGCACACCGAAACGGGCCTAAGAGTGCACCTAGCAGGGAATAACAAATATGATCGTAATCATGCCTAAAGTGTGGTGCATCGACTAGAAATACGACCCAGATGAGTCCATAAATGTGTATATAAATGAGACTCGTCACCCTTCTTTCTTGGACCGGGCCAGCTTCCTCCGCCTCCTCCATCTAGCTAATAGTGCTTACTGCATTCAGATGGCACTTTCGGCTGGCCTTAGGACCGCTATGGATCCTTATCTGGATGTCCTCTTAGAAATACTTCAGGCATTGATGATAGGAGGATGGAATGGCCTTGAAGGTGTTGATGAGTGGCCTACCAAAGATCGCGCTATAACAGCTTGGCGCGTCAACGATGATGAAATGGCATTTGGTCGAATTGTCGTCGAGGGTCACCAGTAGTTCCACTCCTCCTTCCACCTCCTTTCGCACACCTGAGAAACTGAAAAGAGGCCCATCTGAGGCTATCACCCTGCTTGCCTCCATCCCCAGCACGTCAAAAGTCTTCTTGAAAATGATGTTCACTGAACTCCCATTGTCTATCAAGATTCGGGTGATGGTGAAGTCTTTGATGGAGGCCTGAATCACGAGGGCATCGTGAAAAGGGTTCTCATTCCACCAGCATGTCCTCTTTGAAGAAGGTGATCTCATCTAGTTGGGGAGGCGCTTGGGAGGTCGAAGTGATGCTCCTGCGATAGATTTCTTGGAGACTATCCTTACGGGAAGCTCCGAGCCCCGCTTCTCCGTGGATTACCTCTACTCCACCTCCTCCTCCTTGGCTCCTCGACCTCCCTGGTTAACCCGATCCTCATTCCTCCTCTGATTGGGTACCGGGCCCACCACCGCCTCCACCAGGATCTCTTGTTCTGCTACTCTCCTCAAGCTCCTGCACCGAGCCTTCTCCTGGCCTCCCAAAAATAAGGGCAGGCCATCGTTCAATGCCCCTCCACCTAGTGCAGCTCCCAGTACAGAGGGATCTCCTCCACCTGGTTCCTCCTCTAGTTATTCCTCTGGTTATGTCTATTCCCCTGGCGGGCAACAACCATCGCCTCCATGCATCCTTCCTCCTAACGCCTTTCTTGTCGATCACGATTACTCCCCTCCCGGGAGAAACCTCCTTCCTCGACATTGTTGTTGGGTCCTTCACGCTAGTCTCCATGGCGATCGCTGCTCTGGTACCTGATATTTTCTTTCCTCCTCTCGCCATTCTAGAGCCATAAAGATCCTCCTCACTTCCTGCCTCCTTGGCCCCTCCTGCATTCTTGTCTCTTCCCTTCTCCTCAGTTCTTCCTTCTTCCCAGCTAGCTGCCTCCTCTCCTGCTCCTTGGGCTCCGCCCTTTTCCCCGCACAAGGACTTTCTACTTTTCTTCCCGAGTCAGCATGGTGAGCCTTTCCAGGAACACTCAGTTTGTCGACTCCCCTGAACGAACTTATTAGCTCTCCCAATAAGTTCTTCGTAAGAGAGGTGAGGATCCCTGCTGATTTTGAGCTTGAAGAGGCCCTCCCTGAGACCGAAAGTGAGGGCTATCTGAAAAGTGAAGTCATCCACTTCCTGGATTCCCAAGACTTCCTCCTAGAAGCGGTCAATGTACTGACCCAATGTCTCGTGCACTCCTTGCACCAAATATAAGAGGCCAGACGCCTCCTTCTTCCTTTTCTTAGACGTGGTGGCGAACCTCATCATCAGACCCCTCCACAGGTCTTTGAAGCAGTAGATGAAACTGCCCGGCAGCTGGTGGAACCAATCTTTAGCCTTCCCCTGGAAGGTGATCCCAAAGAACTGGCATTTGAAGGCATCTATTATGTTCTGGATAGAAAATACATCTTCAAACAATTGAAGATTACGGTTTAGATCATCCCTTCCTGAGTAGTAGTTGAGGGCAGGCTCTCTGAATCCTTCTGGGATGGGGGCGGCCAGTAACTCACAGCTAAAAGGGCTCCTTCCACCCTGGTGATGATCTTCTAGCTGGCGAGTAACAATACTATACTCTCCTCCCGCGCGAGTACCTGGGAACCTCGTCGGATTCTCCACTTCTCGGAACATGATACCTTGGAAACTCGTCGGGTAAAACTGTGATTGCCCCGGTCGCTCTGGCTCCTCCACCATTACTTCCTTCCTTACTCGCCTAGACAGCGCTCCTTCCTCTATTGGGGTCTCGCGGAGAGGCGAGGTTGCCATGACCTTGGCACGAGGAACAAGCACTGCTCGCAAGGTATCTTTGATTCGCCGCGTGAACTCCTTGAAGTTGGCCCTCCTTACGAAGTCGCTTTCGCTTGCTGAGTCTCCACTTTCCCTTTCTATTTTGCCTCCTTCCACCATCTTTCCTGCAACACCGATCTCTCTTCCTCTGACTACGACCCATGCTCACCGCACCAAAGTGTTGAAGCCAGGAAAATCCTAGCTCCAAATACTCGGACCTATGTATAGCCAAAGGTTATTGATTCCACGCTTAGGCGACTTGTATCTGAAGGTTCGCGTGAAGAAGGAAAATGGAGACCATAAACAGACCCCTAGGGAGATTAGCAGGGAGGTCCCACCACGTACCCGGAAGCTTGAATAAAAACTTCCCCTCCACGACCACAGATGGCTGAGCTTCGTACTAGGAAGGCATTGGCTTTATAGGAATCTCGCCTATATGCGGGGATTGATCTCTGATTTTTCAAGTGTCATTCCTGGTACCCCTGGGGGTCTATTTATAGACAAATCCTAGGGGGTATTTACCTGACCATACTCGCAATTTGTAATGGGTTCTCGCCCATACTCACCCATGCTCGCTCATACTCACCCATGCTCGCCCATGCTCGCCTCCTTGAGGATGTCCAATACTCTACCGGCGAGGTCTACGAATAGTCATCTCCTTATGCATTTCTAATCTCGACGAATTACATGTTATACAAGAGGGATCTTACAGAAGCGATGAAGTTCACTTTAGCCACCTTCTTACTTAACAGTGAAGCAGTGCTTTGGTGGGAAGAGCATGGAGCAAACAAGTTTGGCGGTAGAGAAATTATCGATATCTCGATGAGGGAAATCTTTGAGTTATTCCTTCAGAGATTTATCCCCTCTACCCAACATATAGCATTACAAAACAAGTTTTGTGTTTAACTCAAGGTTATCGCTCTGTAGATGATTACTTGCATGAGTTCACCAGACTTGATCTCTATGCAGGATCATTTGTGGAGGATGAGGAGACAAAGACGAATAAGTTCTATGAAGGGCTTCACAATGATTTGAGGCTACTATTTGTAACACCTCCCCTGCAATGACTATATAATATGGGTCCGGCCGGGACCCCACGGCATATAATCGCCACAGCTTTAGTATTAAAAAGTGATATAGATCTAACCATCTCAAAACTTAGAACCAACACAGCGGAAATATTAAATAAACCACAGAAGTTGTCCACATCTACATAAGAGGACTACGTCCTTAAGGCCTTACAAAACTCCTACTCAAGTCAAAGCAGGGCATATAAATGTCCAACAGATCATCACAATCCTAAGCTACCTCGGCATGCAAGCCGGAATAGGTAAAGGCATCAAATCAAACAAGAAAGCATGAAAAGAGCACTTCATGAAGCTTAGGCCTTTCTGGCCGGCGAGCTAGGTCTAGCCTGCGATTGATGAGTCCCATTTATATATATATATTTTTGGACTCATTTGGGCTGATAATCTGGTGTTTGCACCACATTTTAGTCACGTTTTCATTTACATATACTATTCCATGCTAGGTGCACCATTAAGCCCATTTCGGTGTGCAAGCATTCCTCGTTGTTGGGGGTAAGCACATTGTGCTCCCCTTCCCTTCTTTTATGTATCCCTGTGCTGGACGTGTATTCCCAGCTAGTATATCTTGTTTGCAGGTGACCTGATCATCCCATTTTCCCCAAATGTAATTTCTGTGCATATCGCACGGTCGTGCATTTCCTTGACGCACGGTCGGTGCGGTCGTGCGTTTGTGTCTGGGGCAGAAAATAGAGCATCGGAGTTTACTCATGCGTCTTTATGCACGGGCGGCGTTGGTCGTGCGTGAACAAATCACACGGGCGGCGTAGCGTCTTCTCCAAGCCATATTTCTTCCGTTAATATCGCACGGTCTGCGCACGATCGTGCGTTAGACCGTGCGTGACCAATTTTCAGCCTGTTTCCTATAAAAGCTGCAGGAATCGAGGCAGGAAGGGAGGACGACCAGGGCACGAGCTGGAGCGATTCTGAGGGCGGGAAAACTCTTCCTTCCCGCTGCTCTTGAGGGGTGAAGGCTTATCCTTCATCTCCTCCACCATCAAGGCCATTTCCGGTGACTTTCCACCTCCATCCTTCCATCGAGGAGCACTAGGAAGCTTCATCCACCATTAGGTCAAGCATTCCTCGCCAAGGAGACCAAGGAAGCGCTGAAGATCGAAGGAGCAGTGACAGCCTCCTTCGAGCCAAGCTCACCATCTGAGGGCCGAGTCCGGAGAGAGCCCAACAACCTCTCATTCCGGCCGTGAACCCAAGACGTGATTTCTTCATTGTGGTCCTCTCTAACCTTTGTTGCTTGAACTCATTTGCAGTTGCCTTATGAATGCGTGTTAAGTAGATCTTATGGATCACTGCTTGTTTTCATATGCAATGTTATTGTAGTGGCATGAATAGCCCCTTTGTTTCTTGCTATTTTCTGTCTACGTTGTTTTTGAAGCCGCTGCAAAAGCTAGCGGTGATGTTTTGAGAAGAGGTGTGTGCGACCCTCCACCGTCATAGTGATATTCCGCCCACGCGCCTTCCGAAGCACGGCATCGCGGCCGTTGCACCCATCTCGCCGTGCGAAGCGGAGTTTAGACCCGCATCTCTCTTCTTTCTGCAATAGCATAGGAAACCAAATCAAAACCCCCGTCGTTGCTATTTTATCCTTTGAACTGATTTCCTGCGAGAGCAAATCGTACTACCCAACTTGCGGTCCTTGAGAGATCGATATTCGTGGAGTTCCTCCCTATTTTATTACTTGACAACGACTGGTGCACTGCCGTCGTATCGCATTTCGTGCCTGCTAATTAGCAGTTCCGAAATAGCGAATCAAGTTTTTGGCGCCGTTGCCGGGGACTGCAAGCGTGTTTGATTTGTTTTTATTTGGAAATTCGTTTTAAGATATTTTGTTTTTCTTCAGTATGCTATTTTCTTCTTCTGTATCATGTGGGCGCATTTGAATATTCGATGTCGTTGGTGTGGAGACACATCCCACGCTAGTGATAGGTGTCCCAAAGAGTATGGTGTTGTTCAGAAACCGTATGGGTCCCATAAATCTTTTGGCTCCTCTACTGCGCCTCCGTTGACACACTCTCACGCGGTTGCCGCACCTTGGGTGCCGGCTAAGCCGGTGAGACAGTGTTTATTTTGCAAAAGTAGAGAGCATGCCTTGAAGGACTGTGCGAATTACCTTCGCCAATTGGAGGATGACGATGAGCCGGATATCCGGATCGTCCCATCTTCGAATTCTGCGAGCACAGCTTCTTCCTTTGGTTACGTATCCCTTCCACCTTCACTTCTTGAAGTCTCTGGAATCGACACGTGCATCAGTGTCCATCATGACTCCGTTTCTGATGCGACCCCCCCATACCTCTTCGGGTCATGTACCACTTTGCGTGGATTTGTGCCCTTGCGTGGAGAGTGAACCCGAACTCGTAAGAAGCACGTCCTCTGCAGCCACACATGAAATTACATCTGCTGCTGATATTTTTATTGAGGTCACTTTGCAGGATGATGCAGATCTGTGCAACGTTATGCCCACTCTCATGGAGGAGGACAGCCTTGATTGTGCTGAAGCAACCGTTTCGGCCCAGTGCGGGGAAGTCCAAATTGTAGAGGAGGTCATTGCATGCGCCGTTGTGCCTATTGAAATCTTCAATGAGGAAATCAGTCTTTCATTGCCGCACCACATGGGGGATGAAGCCGGGATTATCCCCTCATATGAGATTTCTTTTAGTTTTTCTTCTAATTTATTTCCTGACCCCCTTTCTTTTTGTACAAGGATGCAGGATGTCCCTCCTACGGTTGATCAGATCTTATGCATGGAGGAGCCGAAAGCCTGGCGGGATGAGGAAGGTACAGTGAAGGAACATCTTGTTTCCTCATCATCGTTAGTGCTTCCCCTTGAGGATTGGTTACAAGGGGGCAAGCGGTTCTTCTTTGAAGACATAATACTGGAGTAGAAAGCGAAAAAGTAGGAGATTTGGGGTTGAAGGCTGAGCATCCTACTTAATTTCCACCCCTACTACCAGGTCCCCGGACCCTTTCCTTTCATCAGTTTTACTACTTCAAATCAGCCTATAGCTGATTTGTTTTGAGCTTGTAATAATAATTAGGATTTATTAGCTTTTGCTTATTCCTAGACTTTATGAACTATGCTTTAATACAGGTATTTAGTCCACCTTAAAGGACGTTAAACAAAAGGGCTTCTTGGGAGACAACCCATGGGGAACCACCCAGTTCCGTCTATCTTTTTAATCCTTTTTGTGTATTGTTATTTCATTTTTGCTAACATTGTAGGTGAAGCTTTGCTCTCGCGTGGAAGGAGATTTATTTTTAGAGAAATTGGGATTACCGCACTTCTGGCATGCTCCTTTGTGAGCATAGGTTAACTCTACCCCTCTCTTATTTATGTTTGAATCAATTATTTTAGTAGTTTTAATCAAGTCTGGGGGAGAGAGCGAGCTGTGCACGTGCACGCATGTTGCATGACATGCTAGAATGTGCTGAGTTAGGATTTTTATTTTGTTGCATACATGTGCACCTAGTTCACGCACACTTGATCACGCATGATTATTGGGTATCGCTGCGAGGTTTTCTCGCTCGTAAGAATTGAATTATTAGCATGTGAGTGAGGAGTGGAGAATAATGTTGACTCGAGTAGTGCTCTAGTCAAGTGCTCCCGTCACTCCTAGAAATTCGATTAGAGTAGAATAAAATTCAGAGTTGTAATGTACTTATTTCTGTTATAGTAGATGAAATTTATTTTACTTTAGTGTTGAATTTGGTGAATCCAACGGTAGCAATAGGTCGAGTGTAGCAGACTAATAGTAGCTTTTTACTGGGGTCGAAAGGAAGGACAACCTTTCTCGGTGGCTAGAACTTGCACTAGGCGACTCTCGACACAATTGTGTTGAAATACTCGTCATGAAATGTGATATACGCCATCTCTTGATCCGTTTATGCTTTTGAAATCCTAACCTACGTAATCACCATTGCAAGCCCACTTGAGCCTACCTCTCCTCTTTGTTTAGCTCCACTATTTAATGTAACCATGGACATACAACCGAACCTATGTTCGCACCAACCGCTGAGCTGAAAGACATTTCTGTCTCGATCGTATTTGGTGTCATCTATGTATGTATGACTTCTTTAATGTAGCTAAACGAGCTGTTTTATTGTGTGTAAAAAAAATATGCTTTTGCCGAAAAGAGAAAAGAAAGTAAAGAAAGAAAAGAAAGAAAAAATAAAGGAGTTGTGCAATAATAATTTTCTCTCGGCAAAAAATTTATTTATTTCTGGCTCAACACGCACCTTGTGTTCAGTTGAAGTCCGGGGGTGTCGTGTAAGTACTGAAAATGTTATATTGGTGATTGTCATTCTCTTGAGTGCGACGGTTGTGTTGTGTGCGATTCCCATCGTCCTTCTACTTACCTAGCCTATACTCAACCTAAGCCTAACAATTGCCTATAAGCCCTATTGATTTTAGATATGAGTTGTCTCATGCAGTAGAGAGAGTGCAGACGTGCAAGCCTATGGACACCGACTTTGATGGATTTCTTATAAGATTGTCCCTAGCTTCGATTCAAGTAATATTCTACTCATTAGTCACACTAGTTTCCCTTTTTGCGCAACCGAAAGATTCACCTGGATTCACCATCCATGTAAAGTAAATTCCAAACTACTGTTGTAGAAATAATTAGATACAACCTTGAGTTTAATTCTGTTCTAATATATTTCTATGCACGAGAGCATGCGACTTCGCATAATTCTCTGCCGCTCAAACTCATGCTAACATTCAATTGTTCCGACAGGAGAGCTAAGTAGTTTGCCCGAGACGTGCAAATGGTTAAGTCTGGAGGTGTGATGTATATATATTTTTGGACTCATTTGGGCTGATATTCTGGTGTTTGCACCACATTTTAGTCACGTTTTCATTTACATATACTATTCCATGCTAGATGCACCATTAAGCCCATTTCGGTGTGCAATTGCATTCCTCGTTGTTGGGGGTAAGCACATTGTGCTCCCCTTCCCTTCTTTTATGTATCCCTATGCTGGACGTGTATTCCCAGCTAGTATATCTTGTTTGCAGGTGACCTGATCGTCCCGTTTTCCCCAAATGTAATTTCTGTGCATATCGCACGGTCGTGCGTTTCCTTGACGCACGGTCGGTGCGGTCGTGCGTTTGTGTCTGGGGCAGAAAACAGAGCGTCGGAGTTTACTCGTGAGTCTTTACGCACGGGCGGCGTTGGTCGTGCGTGAACAAATCGCACGGGCGGCGTAGCGTCTTCTCCAAGCCTTATTTCTTCCGTTAATATCGCACGGTCTGCGCACGATCGTGCGTTAGACCGTGCGTGACCAATTTTCAGCCTGTTTCCTATAAAAGCTGCAGGAATCGAGGCAGGATGGGAGGACGACCAGGGCACGAGCTGGAGCGATTCTGAGGGCGGGAAAAGTCTTCCTTCCCGCTGCTCTTGAGGGGTGAAGGCTTCTCCTTCATCTCCTCCACCATCAAGGCCATTTCCGGTGACTTTCCACCTCCATCCTTCCATCGAGGAGCACTAGGAAGCTTCATCCACCATTAGGTCAAGCATTCCTCGCCAAGGAGACCAAGGAAGCGCTGAAGATCGAAGGAGCGGTGACAGCCTCCTTCGAGCCAAGCTCACCATCTGAGGGTCGAGTCCGGAGAGAGCCCGACAACCTCTCATTCCGGCCGTGAACCCAAGACTTGATTTCTTCGTTGTGGTCCTCTCTAACCTTTGTTGCTTGAACTCATTTGCAGTTGCCTTATGAATGCGTGTTAAGTAGATCTTATGGATTACTGCTTGTTTTCATATGCAATGTTATTGTGGTGGCATGAATAGCCCCTTTGTTTCTTGCTATTTTCTGTGTACGTTGTGGTTGAAGCCGCTAGCAAAAGCTAGCGGTGATGTTTTGAGAAGAGGTGTGTGCGACCCTCAACCGTCATAGTTATATTCCGCCCACGCGCCTTCCGAAGCACGGCATCGCGGCCGTTGCACCCATCTCGCCGTGCGAAGCGGAGTTTAGACCCGCATCTCTCTTCATTCTGCAATAGCATAGGAAACCAAATCAAAACCCCCGCCGTTGCTATTTTATCCTTTGAACTGATTTCTTGCGAGAGCAAATCGTACTACCCAACTTGCGGTCCTTGAGAGATCGATATTCGGGGAGTTCCTCCCTATTTTATTACTTGACAACGACCGGTGCACTGCCGTCGTATCGCATTTCATGCCTGCTAATTAGCAGTGCGGAAATAGCGCATCAGGGATCCTTGCCCTGCATCCAAATCACAAAGAATGGTATAACAAGGGTCAGCTTTGGCTGACCAACAACGGTGTAACAACACCCCTCCTCCCGGCCGTCCTAGCGGACCCCGGGGAACTACATCACCCTACAAGTCAGCACTTCATATGCAAATGTAATAAACAGTATTAACATAAAGATGATAGGCATGAGTGTCGCAATCATCATCCATGTTTCTATGTTGATCAATAAAAGTAAGGGGATCTAGCAATGCAACATGTATGCAAACCTGGGTTTCACCCAAGGCACCCTATGGCGTGTATGCTTCTAACATAACAACACACATCAACATTTCATAACAAACCAAGGGTACTTATCATTCCCCCCACGGGCGTACAAGCCCAAGGCCAAGAACTCCACTGAGACCTCACCCCTTATATGGATCATCTTGTCAACGAGCACATCAGCATACTTATTCTCGCCTCAATCACTAAACCAAAAGCAAAGAACTCCACTGGGACCTCACCCCTTACATGGCTCATCTTGCCAACGGGCGCACTAGCATACTTGTTCTTGTCAGTTAGCCCAGAATGGGACTTGTCTTGCCGGGACACTCTCCCCATATGAATCCAAGCATTCACGGGCTAGCCAGCCGACCACAAAGACAAACCACGCCTTCACATACACATAATAATTACCCTTTCCAAACAACGTTCATTCTCACACGAACATAAGGGTAACACATACGACGTTTTTGCGGTCATCGGATTTCTAGCAAAATCCCTAAAATGCACGTTAAGCAACAACAATGTATCGGACCACCGGTCACGATTTTGGCTTCACCCAAAATGCCTAATCCATTAACGGAGCAGATCTCTAGTGCAAAATCATGTCGAGGACAGACTCAATCAACCCGATGGTTCTTATTGAACCAAGGCGACCCAAACCCCTCTCATTTGAGAGATCTGGTGCCATAAATTTCAAAAAGGAGAAAGTAAAAGCATAGATACCATGCACGCATCCTAAAACCGGGAGGAGAGATGTCGTTACCCTAAGAGTTATCTTCCTCGCCATGGATCGGTTGAAAGGCACGGATAGAAAGAAGCACCTTCTAGTCCTCTCCACGGATCTAGTCTCGGATCGGCGAACGGAGCTCTGGTGCTCCAACAATTGCGGATCTAGCCTTCTTCTTCCTCCAAACCCTACCTCTCTTCTACGCCTCCAAACGCACGAGGGACTTAACGAAAGAGAGAACAGAACTTCTCTGCCCTAAATAAAACCTTAGGGCGCACTTATCTAGACCGTAAGATCAAGATCCAAACAGATCGGACGTCCAGGAAACGCTACTTACGGAACAGGTTCCACCAGTTAACGCCCGCGTTCGTCAAACTCCCTTCGACGAACTCCCTTCGTCGAACTCTTTGTCGAACTCCGTTCGACGAACTCCCTTCGTCGAACTCTTCGTCGAACTCCGTTCGACAAACTCCCTTCATTGAACTCTTCGTTGAACTCCATTCGACGTACTCCCTTCGTCGAACTCTGGCGTCGAACTCCGTTCGACGAACTCCCTTCGTCGAACTCTATTCGACAAACTCCCTTCGTCGAACTCTGGCGTCGAACTCCGTTCGACGAACGAAGCCAACTCAACGTCCCAGCGGTTCTGAACTCTCTTCGTTGAACTCTCTTCGCTGAACTTCGTTCGATGAACTCCCTTCGTCGAACTCCGTTTGACGAAACTTCCTTCGACTAACACCATCGCAAAAAGAGTGCTACAGTTAACGCCTGCGTTAACACCTAACGTTGGCGCTAGCTCCCAGATACAGAAAACATGGGGTGTTACAAATCCACCCCCCTTAAAAGAATTTTGTCCTCGAAATTTAAAACGTTAATGAAAGCATAACTTGTTGGACATGTGTGTCACATCCCTTTGTTTGAGAATAACAAATCCCATATTGTATTTGATATTGCTTGTAGTGTGTTTATAGTGTGCAGGAACTATAGGTGCAATACTCCACAGGTATAAAGCAGCTTGGAACAATCTTTTGAAAGGAGCAACGCTACCGCCAGCGCTATCGCTAACGCCAGCGCTATCGCTAACGCCAGGTGCTAGCTCAGTTGGTTTCGTCTCAGCGGTTTCCTTAGCGCTACCGCCAGCACCACCGCCTGGCGCTATCTCCGCTACCGCCAGCGCTATCGCTACCGCAGGCGCTATCTCAAGTTCGTGCACAGAGCCACACCGCCGACGGTTTCGCAAACCGCTCCACACGAACGCTACCGCCGGCGCTAGCCACTACAGCAGGCGCTAGCTCCAAGATCTATAAAATGATGTGTTCTCTCTCGTTTTGGGTTAGAACTTCCAGAGACATTACTTGTGCCCAAACTCTCGTGCTGCTACTCTGCCGAAACATCATCTCCCACTCAAAGCCAAAGAAGAAATTCTGGAGAAGGAAGCCATCACGCTGTATCCGAAGAGCGATCGCTTCGACCTCGCTTGTGCTTCAGCGATCCTTCATCCTCATCTCCAGAAATCTCAAGAGGGAGTTTGCTTATTATTTACTTCACTTCTTTATTTCTATCTTGTAGTGAAATCGCCTTGTTTTTGGCGACTAGGTCCTTGCGCGGCTTAGGGGGAATTCGCCGCGTGAGTTGGCGACTAGGTCTTGGGGATTAGATCTAGGGGGTGCTCGAGGCCATATCCGAGTTTGGATTGGCTAGAGCGGCTTGAGTCTTTATCCGGGGAAGGATAGGCTAAAGCCAACCGGTTTGTGGGGATACAAGTCGGTATAGAAAAGGAAAAGAAATTCACTTTTGTACGCCTCCGATTTCTAGCGATATTGAAATCAAATTTTGTAAACACTTTTTTTATATAATGCAATCATGATTAAATTTGTGTTTATTTGATTTCTCTCAATTGGCGTAAAATTTCTTTATTGCAAAATTGTTATTACTAAATTGTCATCTTATTTCCTATTAATCAAAAACAACTTAGTAATTATCTTGAAAATTATAAAAAGAATTTTATTCCCTTATTCACCCCCCTCTAAGGGCGCTGTAAGATCCAACAAATGGTATCAGAGTGCAGGTTATTCCAAACGGTTTAAAAACCAGGAATAATGGCGTCTTATGATCTCGCTTTTTCCGAGCGTCAGGGAATTAGTAGACCTCCACTATTTACTGGGTCGGATTATAATTATTGGAAAAATAGGATGCGTTGTTTTCTAATGACCCTAGATATTGAGGTTTGGAACATGGTAGAAGAAGAATACACTCCTCCAACATTTGTAGTTGGAGAAGTTATGTTAGAAAAACCCAAAGATAAATGGGACGATCGGGATAAACTCAAATGTAAAAATAACGCAAAAGCCATGAATGCTCTATTTTGTGCATTGGATAGAAATGAATTTAATAGAATTTCTGCATGTACTACTGCTTATGAAATTTGGAATCATTTGGAAGTTACTCATGAAGGTACATCGCAGGTTAAAGATTCCAAGCTTTTTCAACTAGAGTCGGAATATGAAAAATTCTGAATGGATGAAAGCAAAGATGTTGATGGTATGAAGACGTGTGTAACACCCCCATCCGTTCGGGAGCATATAACAGAGGGTCCGGCCGGGGCCCCATGCCATATACAACAAAACAAACGGGAACGCCACTTAATTGAAATATCGAACGATGCTATACAACGAAGCCTAACTCAGAGCATTCTATGTGGATGCTGAAAAGAGACAAGATAAACCCCAAAACCCGAACCCGGGTATGTCTACTTCTATTAATAAGAATAAAGTGTTTTACACAACAAAAGAGGCACAACGGCCTTACAAATTATCAACATCGGCGCGCAGGCCGGCCATACATGAAAACAAGAGAACATCAAAAAGGCCTTCAAGGGCCGCAGCAGCGCAGGGGCTTCAGCCCGCTATGAGCCCGTTATGTTCCCGCTCGGTCCAGCACCTGTACAACAAGCCCACCAAAAACGGTGGCAAAACAGGGCAACGGTCAGCAACAGCTGACCAAATATAACGACCCCACCCCTTCGAGGGGGTGGCAGTTTCCCATCCCTGCAAGAGCATCACATCATATATATATATATAACAGAATGAAGCGGCTGACACGGCCCACAACAATTCATACATATGCATCCATCATAAACGTGGGAAAGGCCTCCACGTCTCATGCTCTCAGGCACTCTTTGGTGTACTCCGCCTTCCACCACCATCCACTCTTGATGGCTTTGCCCTTCGAGGCTAAAGTCGGTGGACCGAATACCAGGGCTCTCTCGTGCTTTAATTGTGAACATTCCGTAGTCCGAAGACTCTTTCCCATTGCTTCCCGACATGCTGTACGAGCCTTACTAATCAGGTTATGCAATGGTGTGGTTTCAGGTTCGCCAAATGCCCGTTGTTCATAGCTGTCGTTGTATAACACGAAAAGCGGGTATGGCGTCCCCTCAGCCCAGGTATTCTCAATTAGCCGGCTCTACGGGCCGCTAAGTCATCCACCAGGATACCCTCACAGGTCGGGAACACAGGCCTCAGGTCCTCTCAATAGGTGGGCACAACAACATCACCAGAACTCAGTCTGGGAGCTGTCGCCGGCGACGACAGTGCACAGAAACCCCATTTTGGCTTCTAGCTGTGGGTGCTTCCCGGGGCACACCCCCAGGCATTGCTGCACATGCAGTAGCACTCCCACTGCCTCAGAACGCACAAAATCACCAGAACCAAGTCTGGGAGCTACCGCCCGGCGATAACGCTAACGCCAGGCGACAGTGAACAGAACCTCCATTTCTGCTTCTAACTTTGGGTGCTCCCCGGGGCACACTCCCAGGCGTTGCTGCGCATGCAGTAGCACCCTCTAGTCCTATGAAGCAGGATATCAACACGGAGTCTTCCACGGCACGCATAATATCAAAAAGCATCACCAACCCGGACGAACCGTCTCGGATGGGCTTCACACAGCGCGCCTACGTCCATTCCACGCATGGACTCTACATGTATGCAAGATTTGATGGGGATAACACGAATCCACCCGTCGGAGGTCACGACCTCACCCTTTTGGGTAGGGACCTCAAATATGCACGGAAATGGACTAACACATGTCCAAGGGAGGGTAGAAAAGATCGTTACCCTTAGACGTCGCTTCGAGGCCATAGCTTGATTTTTGGCATGGTTGGAAAGGAGCGTCTAGCCCTCCTCTACGCGTAGCCACCAACGTTGAGGGATTCCGATGAGTGTAGCTCCACCAAATCCAAGACCTAGGGTTAGGAAGCCCTATTCATCATCATCTCCAAAGCTCTCCCTCTCTCCAAAATAATTCCCTTAAGGCATAAAGGAATCCAAGAGCCTTTTGGCCTCCTAAGGCCACATCCCGGGCACCTCTGTCCAAAACAAGGCCCCAAAGTCAATGTGCCATCAATGCCCACAATTTCGGCAGCAAAGTACATTTTGGAGCTTTCGCCGGGCGGTAGCGCTATCGCCTGGCGATAGCTCTAAAGAACCGACTCCGACCAGTCAACGCCACTGCTTTGAACAGTGCATGACACGTGTCACGGTGTCGCCGACGTTAGACTTACCGCCGCGCGACAGCCTCTCAACAGAAACCTTCTCAACAGAACGCTATCGCCGGGCGATAGCGCTGGATTCCAGAAATCCAACTCTCTGATTTGTGGTCTTACAACCCTCCCCTCCTTATAAAAAATTTCGTCCCGAAATTTGTAAAAACAGGCATATATATATATATCCAAAAAGGTCTTTACATAAAGGGGAAAAAGAGAGATAAACGTCACCGAAACAACTCGGGGAACTCCTCCATCATGGTCTGCTTACGCTCCCATGAGAGTTCCTCGCGACCGCAGTTGTCCCAACGGACCTTTACCATACGGATCGCCCTGTTCCTCAACTGACGCACCTCAGCATCCTCGATGCTAACGGGCCTGACCGACGTCTTAAGCCCACTATCCACGGGCACCTGATCCACCGCGACCACATGCGTAGGCTCTTGCACTGCCTTCCGCAACATGGAGATGTGGAATACATCGTGTAGCCCGCTCAGTTCTGCCGATAGTGCAAGCCTATAAGCCGCCTCTCCGACGCGCTCGACGATCTCAAACGGTCCAAGGTATCTCGGACTCAGTTTTTTCAAGCGTCGAATCCTGGATACACCCTTGAACGGCCTGATCTTCAAGTAAACCCAATCGCCAACGGCGAACTGGACGTTGCGGTGCTTCGCATTATAGTACTTCGCCTGCCTATCCTGCGCAACTAAAAGCCTCTCCCGAATCATACGTACCGTCGAAGTTGACTCTTCGACGTCTTTCCTCTTGAAGAGCTTCGTCTCGCCCGTTTCCACCCAAGCTAAGGGAGTGCGGCACTTCCTTCCATAGAGGGCCTCGAAAGGCGCCATCTGAATACTCGTCTGATAGTTGTTGTTGTACGCGAACTCAACAAGAAAGAGGTGATCTTCCCACCCCTTGCCGAAATCCTGGACGCACATCCGGAGCATGTCCTCCATCGTCCTATTGGTACGTTCAGTTTGGCCATCCATCTGAGGATGAAATGTCGTGCTAAACTGCAGCTTCGTACCCAATAGACGATTGACTAGCCTTCAGTCGCTCGAAGTAAAGCGTCCATCTCGATCACTGACGATGCTACGGGGCACACCGTGCAGTCGTACTACTGTATCAACATACAGCTTCGCCAACTTCTCCACCAAGTCATCCCTCCAGTTGGGGATAAAGTGCGCCACCTTCGTCAGCCGGTCTACGACTACCCAGATGGCATCGTTCCCGCGCTGCGATCTCGGCAGCCCATGCACGAAATCCATGGAAACGTCATCAAATTTCCACTCTGGAACCGGTAATGACTTCAAAAAGCCACCGGGCTTCTGACATTCTGCCTTCACTAGCGCACAAGTGTGGCACTTGGCCACGTAGTGAGCGATATCCCTCTTCATACCCGGCCACCAGAAAAGGACCTTCATGTCCTTGTACATCTTCGTGCTCCTCGGATGAACTGAATACCTAGTACGATGCGCCTCGTACATCAACTCATCGCGCAGCTCACCCGCCTTGGGGACACACAAACGGTCGCCTCTCCACAGCAACCCGTCATGCACCTGAAACTGGGCATCCGACCCACCACCAGCCTCCTCCGCGTAGCGCTTTAAACTCGGATCGAGTTCTAAAGCCTGTCAGATTCTATCTGGGAGGTCGTACTGCACCTCAGTCCAAAAGAGGCAAGCATCAGCACTGCTCCTCTTCTCCACGCACGAAATATCCAAGGCCTCTAGGTCACGTATCAGGTGCTCATCATGCATCTGAATCCAGTTAGCCTGCGCTGGAGCCCTGCGACTAAGCGCGTCCGCGACAACATTCCCCTTCCTGGGAGTGTAATGAATTTCGAAGGTGTAGTCCCCAAGGAACTCCATCCACCTCTGCTGTCACATATTCAGCCCTTTCTGCGTCAGAAGGTACGTCAGGCTCTTATGGTCCGTGAAGATGTCGATCTTCACGCAATTACACATAATGCCGCCAAAGCTTCAGGGCAAATATCACGGCCGCCAACTCTAAGTCGTGGACCGGATAGTTCTGCTCGTGCACCTTCAGCTAGCGAGAGTCGTACGCTACTACCTGGCCATGCTGCTGCAGAACACAGCCAAGGCCGCTCCCAGAAGCGTCGTTGTAGATCTCAAATCCCTCCGTGCCACAAGGAAAACATAAGATCGGAGTCGTGGTAAGCCGCCACTTCAACTCCTCAAAATCCTGCGCACACGCAGGCGTCCAAATTGTTGGAACACGGTCTTTCGCATCTCCTAGGTTTGAGAATAACAAATCCTATGTGTGTATTTAATCTTGTGTGATCTGAGTGTGCAGGATAACAGGTCAAAATGACTCAAGGTTTACATATGGTGGTTGCCCCCGAAATTGAGCCATCAACTCCAAACTGATCACTAGCGCAGGCGATAGTGGATAGCGCCAGCGCTAGCTCGATGCACAGAAGGCATGCTGGAATTGTTACCTCGGATTGAAGATTCTGCCGCGCAAAAAGTCTCCTAATATGAGATAGCGCAGGCGATAGTAGATAGCACCGGCGCTAGCTTGATACTCAGAAGGCATGCTGGAATTGTTGCCTCGGATTGGAGATTCTGGCGCGTACAATGTTTCTTAATCCGCGATAGCGCCGGCGGTAGCGCTAGCGCCGGCGGTAGCGTGAAGGCTTTAAATTGGACCCCTTGCCTTCGTATTCTTGATACTCTTTAGATCCCAAACTCCAGAGCCTCGTGCCACAGCAGAGAGAGGAAGTTGTAGAGAGATACTCCCACAAATCTGAAAAGCTGAAGGAGATCCGTGGAGAAGATTTCAACACGCGTCATCATCTTGACGAAAGACCGCATCAACTACGATCATACTCTGCGGGCCTTCGTCCACTTCTCTAGGAGATCCACATAGGGAGTTTTATATTATTGTTTGTCTTTTTATTTCATTTCTTATTCTTGTAAACGGTTCGTTAATTCGCCTCGTGTTGGCGACTAGGTCTGGGTTAGACTTATGGGGTAATTCGCCTCGTGTTGGCGACTAGGTCTAGGGAGTAGATGTAGGGGGTGCTCGAGGCCTTTCTTGGGATAGATTGGCTAGAGCGGCTTGAGGCCGTATCTGGGGAGAGATCGGCTAAAGCCAACCGGTTCGCGGGGATACGAGTCGGTATAGAAAACGAAAAAGAGTTTTACTAGTCGCCTTAGATTTCTAGCGTCATAGAAGTCAAGTTTTGTAAAACATTATTTGATATTAATAAAGCATGTCTCTTCTTTTGTTTTTACAAAACTTCTTATTGTTTTAATATTGCATTATTTCAAAGTTTTCTAAATATAATCTAAACTTATTGAGAACCCTTATTCACCCCACCTCTAAGGGCGCCTACCAATCCAACAAGTGGTATCAGAGCAGGTTTTATTCCAATCGGCTTAACAACCGGGAATAATGGCGCCTCATGATCTCGCTTCTTTTAGTGGGGAAAATTTTTGTGAAGAAGAAAAATCACCTAAACCACCTTTATTCGAAGGGAAAAATTATAAAGGGTGGAAAGTATTAATGGAAAAATTTATTAAAAGCTTAGATATCAATGCGTGGGATTTAGCAATAGTTAGACCAGCGGACGAATCAAATAAAGAAGAGCGTCACCTAAATGCAAAAGCTATGCATTATATTTTTTGTGCTTTATCTCAAGATATTTTCAAATTAATATATTGTTTTTCTAGTGCATACAAAGTATGGCATTTTCTTGAAGAAACTTATGATTCTCCTCCTGCAGGTATGGAACAATCACAAGAACCGGAGAATATGCAAGCGTGCACTAGTCTTCAAGAAAGCTTCTCTCATGACGAATCAATGGAGCACACATCGAAGGAAAGATAAGAAGAAATCGTACCTTTGGAAGAGGAGTGCCAAAAAGAAGACAAAGGAACAATATGTTCAAATCCTTTCTCATCCAAAAGCAATGTAAGGAAATCAAACTTCATCGCTTGTACTTCTATCTCTTCATTACAATTGCTACAAAATACTAAGCGTAAAATAAAGAAATTAAAAAAGGTCCAATAAACTCTTGTGCTTAGAAAATAAAAATTTAAAAGCAAAATTTAATTCTAATGAAAACATAACACCTTGCAAAGATCTTAATAATTTAAATGAAAAATACAAGGAACTTGAAAAGGATCTTATTTTTATAAAAGAACAAAATGAAAAATTATGTTTAGAAAATTCTTCTTTGAAAAATGATTGTGCTAAGTGTAAAGACTATAAAATTGAAATTAAAGAGTTGGACGAAACATTTGATGAATATAGGGATGAATACGAAAAACATATTGAATCAATTGCTACCACTCTTAAAAATAGCACAATCGCTTATAATAAAGCTAGACATAATTTAAAAACTAAGAATGATGAATTAGAAACTAAAATTATCTTGCTTAAGAAAATCTTAAAGAAAAACTCTCAAACAAATTCCAAAAGCAAGTTAAATATGAATTTTCATAATGTGTCTAAACCCAACAAAGGAAATAAAAATTATCAAATGCTTAAAAATGAAATTCCAAATCATCATCATTCACAAAATAACCACTCTCCCAACATAAACTTAAAAATAAGCAAATTTCCTATAAAAAATGTTTTGCAAAATTATCATGGAAATTTGACAAATAAGAATAATATTAAACCAATATTTGAATGGAGACCAAAAATAAAAAATGAAACCTTAAATACATGGATCCATTCATCTCTATTTAAACCAAACAATAAACAACAAAAGATGGTAAATGAACTTTCAAAACATTATCATCATCTTCATTTACAATATCAACCAATTCCCAACTTAAGTTTAAATGCAAATAAATTTCAAATAAATAATATTTTGCAAAATCACAATGGAAATTTAATGAACAAAAACAATAGTAAACCAAGGTATGAATGGAGATCCATACTTAAGAATGACGCATTAATGTCAAACGAAAGGGTTCATTCATCTTTGTCTCCTCAAAAGAAAACACGATGTATTTGGGTACCCAAAGGAACCGTCACTCCCGGTCCTCTTTGGATACCTAAATCTCTTATTCATTAGTATCCCACCACTTGCATGAAGTAGAAATCAATTAAAATGAAATATCATTTCTCTACTTCATGATATGCTTAAACTTTCTTTTTATTGTTCTTAAACTATCATGCTATGATCACTTTATATGACTTGTGATATGACTTTATTTCATAAATAAATCAAATTGAATAAATAGTCATGTCATTGTTCAAGTGATCTACTCATCTTTTTTATTTCTATCCCTCTAAATCCATTTCCTAAAAGTCTTATAAAAATTGAAAAACTAAACTTGTTATATGATGGTATTAAGACTAAATAAAATAAATGTCAAAATGAATTTAAAAGGTGTATCTTTAGGGGTATTAGGCTAAATTTATAAAATGCGCAAATTTTACTTAGGTAGTTAATATATTTGCATTATTTTCAATTACCCCAACTATGTTTAATCATAATTATGTTTAAATCGAAATTGAAAATTTGCATGAATATTATTTCACTTATTTATGATCATTTCCCTCATGCATATGTTGTGCAAAACTCAATAATCAAGGTTTAATACATATGAAACTCTAATGAAGATGAAACTCATGTACTAATTTTTAACCTTCGCAACTTTTTGCGATTTCTTCTCGTCTCATCACTTCATTAGACAGGCCTTACATTGCAAAAACATAATTAAGAAAAATCGAAAGCAAAATCGAAGAAAATCAAGGCTATACAATCAAAATAAGCACTCTCTGTGAGATAGCGCAGGCGCTAGTACCTAACGCCGGCACTATCTCGAGTCCTCGATTTTTTGAAATTTTAAAATTCTGAAAATTGCTTAAAAATATATTAATCTATATGTACTACTCATTTTTGCAATTCTGCCTATAATAGATTTTTGAAAAATCAAATACAAAAATAGAAAATTCAAATTACAAAAATTATATGTTTTTGCCTTAGTGTTTTTGTCATTTATTTAAATTCTATTTCTAAAAACAAAACTATCAATATTTGTTATTTGAACTTAACTTTTCTATTAACATGTGTCTTGCGAAAGGGTGATTTGGGCTATCATCCCATCATATCACCTAGTACCGGGCGAACCTCTCACAGGGTAGTCCTCGGGAAGTCCAAGATCAAATTATAAGAGTTCAAACTCTAAATTATAATTATTTTGCAAAAATATCAAAAATACTGTATGGACTTTATTGAGAATATCAAGCATGAGTTAATCTTTTACTTAGAACCTCTATAATGTTGCAATCTATTCTTTCAAAATACTTTGAACATTATCTTTATCATGCTTTGATATATCTATTAATATGTGCATCAATTATATTTTAAAAAGGGTGTGTCGAATCAAGCTTAGCATGCCTCTAAGTATGAGTAAATGTTTTATGTTTGATAATGATATTTATTCACTCACCTTTTTGGCATTGTCTACATATGGTTTAATTTAAGAATGCTTGTGTATGTTATGTATTAGTACAATGAATTAAAATTACACAAGTATCTTACCTACACTCCTTTATTTGCACTTTTAAAAGTTAAGAAAAGTGGTTATCTTTTTCATAAATTCTATTGGTTTGCAAAACAAGTGTATTCGGAGAACTTTGTACAAAACAACAATCATAAAATAAAGTGACAAAGATAACTCCACCAAGCACTACTTGAACCTCCTGATAAGTCTTAATAAGCGTTGTGAGGTTGAGCACCTTGGAAAGAATAGTAAAGTGTCTTGTGCAAATCAAATATTTTTTTCAAAATAAAAACCACTTTCTCTTAAAGCACACCGGATCACTAGTTTCAAAACATTCAAAAATAAAAATCTGTGATCCCCCAAGCACTACTTTGCACCCTGATAAGTCTTAATGAGCATTGTGTGTGCAAAGCACCTTGGTAGTTGTACATTTTTCTTGTGTACATTGACGTGAGTGGAAGTAAAATTATTTGTGTTTTATTGTGCTCTTACTTTACATATTACTTCTATTTTTGATTAAAACTCTTGTATACTCTACTCAAAAATACACCTATGTACACATCATTATCTTCCATAACACTTCTTCTCATGAGTATTGGATCCTAATGCCAATTCTATACTACTCTTTATCTATGAAATGCACTAGATAACCTAGCATGCTTTCTATAATGTTTGGTTTTGAAATTGTGAATTGAAATAACATTGTAGTAATTTCTTTTGGATAAAATTACTTCATGCTTAGTTACTTTATTGTCAACCATAAAAAATTTTCATTGAAACATGATTTACATAAACATCTTTTTTTTGAAATTAAACTCATATATCTTTTTATGGATTATCCTTGATTACAATAAGATGTTTCTTGTATTTCTACAAATCTTCCGCATCATCACCATATAACTTTTACCTTGCACTTTCATGCTTATATCAAGTCTTAAATCTCAACTTTTTCTTACAAAACAATTAGTAGACTTGCTTGGTAAAATTTATATTGGCTGTTCTAACACGCATATCACTTTTATTGTAACAACTCTGATTTATAAACTTTTATGTTAAACACTCCTCCAACAAGTGAAATACTGCTTATAAGAACATCTTCTTATTATTACTACAAATCATATTTTACTTTTGAGGATGTTGAAAAATGCCTTAACTCTTATCTTTATAAAGTTTTTTTTTTAAACTCAAACTCTTATTATGATGTTTCTTTTTTTAAATCTTCCGCAAATGCTCAAACTCTGATTCATTCATGATTTTCAATATAGCTAAGGGAGTGTTTTCATAAAGACAAATAAAAATAAAAACTCATAGGCTATAAATTATCATTAGATTTAAATGCTTCCAACAATTATTATCCATGACTTCACATCTCACCATAGCGGGGGCGTAGGGTTGTAGACATTAGATAACCTTATCTCTAGTCATGTCTTGTCCTTAACCGGGGAGGGTTCCAGTAGGGCCTTGCGAGGCACTGGGGGGAAAGAGTGTTAGGTTAAGTGTTTGTCTAGTGTTTGCATATGGGACTAACACCCCAACCTACGACATGATTGCAACTCCTCATGCCCATCCGTCACTTAGTACGGGGCTAGGGTGTAGACATATTGTCTGGGTAGACTAGTTACTTGGAAATCATAATTTTATGCTAAAACTCTGATATTTTTTATATAAAGGGGAAATCATTATTTTTCTTAGGCCAAAACTCTGATCTATTTTTCTCTACACCTTATTCTAAAAACTTCTTATCATTTCCTCTCACTAAGAAGCTCGATCATACTTTATCTTATTATCAAACTTCTCTGTAGGTGCCTCCTAACCCACTTTTGCTAATAACAAAGGGGGAGAATTAACATGATAAATTACAAAAGGGGGAGACCTATAAATACAATCCGCTATCAAAATAAAAACCCAACATGATTAATTAAGATGATAGCTTACATATTAGGAGAGCATTCCATAGGGGGAGCATGTATTTAGGGGGAGCAATACTAAAATGCTATAATCATTATTTATCCTAAGTCATCCTTTTCACACACACACAAATATGTTTCTTCATGCTTATTTAGATTAATGCTCTGATTTATCATTAATGGATTTGTTATTATCAAAAGGGGGAGTTTGTTGGAACACGGTCTTCCGCATCTCCTAGGTTTGAGAATAACAAATCCTATGTGTGTATTTAATCTTGTGTGATCTGAGTGTGCAGGATAACAGGTCAAAATGACTCAAGGTTTACATATGGTGGTTGCCCCCGAAATTGAGCCATCAACTCCAAACTGATCACTAGCGCAGGAGATAGTGGATAGCGCCGGCGCTAGCTCGATGCACAGAAGGCATGCTGGAATTGTTGCCTCGGATTGAAGATTCTGCCGCGCAAAAAGTCTCCTAATATGAGATAGCGCAGGCGATACTAGATAGCGCCGGCGCTAGCTTGATACTCAGAAGGCATGCTGGAATTGTTGCCTCGGATTGGAGATTCTGGCGCGTACAATGTTTCTTAATCTGGGCTAGCGCCGGCGGTAGCGCTAGCGCCAGCGGTAGCGCTAGCGCCGGCGGTAGCGTGAAGGCTATAAATTGGACCCCTTGCCTTCGTATTCTTGATACTCTTTAGATCCCAAACTCCAGAGCCTCGTGCCACAGCAGAGAGAGGAAGTTGTAGAGAGATACTCCCACAAATCTGAAAAGCTGAAGGAGATCCATGGAGAAGATTTCAACACGCGTCATCATCTTGATGAAAGACCGCATCAACTACGATCATACTCTGCGGGCCTTCGTCCACTTCTCCAGGAGATCCACATAGGGAGTTTTATATTATTGTTTGTCTTTTTATTTCATTTCTTATTCTTGTAAGCGGTTCGTTAATTCGCCTCGTGTTGGCGACTAGGTCTGGGTTAGACTTAGGGGGTAATTTGCCTCATGTTGGCGACTAGGTCTAGGGAGTAGATCTAGGGGGTGCTCAAGGCCTTTCTGGGGATAAATTGCCTAGAGCCGCTTGAGGCCGTATCTGGGGAGAGATCGGCTAAAGCCAACCGGTTCGTGGGGATACGAGTCGGTACAGATAACAAAAAAGAGTTTTACTAGTCGCCTTAGATTTCTAGCGTCATAGAAGTCAAGTTTTGTAAAACATTATTTGATATTAATAAAGCATGTCTCTTCTTTTGTTTTTACAAAACTTCTTATTGTTTTAATATTGCATTATTTCAAAGTTTTCTAAATATAATCTAAACTTATTGAGAACCCTTATTCACCCCCCCCCCCCTCTAAGGGCGCTTACCGATCCAACACAAATAAACTCCTGCATCTTCTGTGTCAGCGTCGTAAGAGGCAGCGCGATCCATGAGAAGTTCTCCATGAAGCGCCTGTAATAGCCGGCCAGCCCGAGAAAGCTACGGACCTCCGCTACAGAAGAAAGAACAGGCCACTCCCTGATGGCCGCAACCTTCACCGGATCTACCGCCACACCCGCTCCACTAATCACATGGCCTAAGAACGCCACGGAACGTAGCCAGAACTCGCACTTCGAGAACTTGGCATACAGCTGGTTCCTTCTCAGAACCTCCAAGACTACTCGCAGGTGATCACCGTGCTCCTCCTCAGACTGAGAGTAGACCAGTATGTCGTCAAGGAAGACGATCACAAACCGGTCGAGGTACTCTCAGAAAGTCCGGTGCATCAAATCCATAAACACCGAAGGCGCATTAGACAGCCCAAACGGCATCACGGTGAACTCATACTGCCTGTACCTTATACTGAAGGCAGTCTTCGGGATGTCGCACTCCCTGATCCGCACCTGATAATAGCCGGACTTCAAGTCCAGCTTCGAGTATACTGTCGAACCAACGAGCTGGTCGAACAAGTCGTCTAACCTCGGAAGAGGATACCTGTTCTTCTCGGTCAGCTTGTTCAGCTCCCATTAATCGATGCAAAGCCGCAGGCTACCGTCCTTCTTTTTGACAAAGAGAACCGGTGCACTCCAAGGTGAGGAACTCGGACGCACGTTGCCCTGCTCAAGCAGCTCCTACAACTGCAGCTTCAAC
Organism: Dactylorhiza incarnata; assembly: GCA_033032865.1. Taxonomy (NCBI): domain Eukaryota; kingdom Viridiplantae; phylum Streptophyta; class Magnoliopsida; order Asparagales; family Orchidaceae; genus Dactylorhiza; species Dactylorhiza incarnata. Next base: position 15,796,446 of record JAWHQI010000030.1, read on the forward strand.
TCTGCCAACTCCTTTGGAGCCATACGATATAGCGAGCGGGCCACAGGCTTAGCGCTTGGCACCAACTCAATCATGAAATCTATCTCCCGCTGCGGTGGAGCACCGGGGAGATCGCTCTGGAACACATCGGAGAACTCTGAAACTACCGGAACATCCACTAGGCTGGGCCTCGGCGTTGAAGCCTCCACTAGAGCAAAGAATAACTCTGCTCCCTGTCGCACTGCCTTGGACACCTGGAGAGTAGACATCAGCATCTTGCTCGATCTATGCATGCCCGCAAAGACCGTCTCACGATCGGCACAAAGCCCAAACCTCACCTCCTTGGTGGTGCAATCGATGCACGCACGCTCCTCCGACAGCCAGTCCATGCCGAAGATTACATCGAACTCAACCAGGGGGAGTAACGATGCTTTCAGGTCATACTCCTGGCTTCCAACTAGAACCTTCACGCAGCAACTCCTCTCCACACGCATCGAATATCCATTCAATAGTAGTACCTCCAGTCCATCTGCAGAAGCAATCGACGGCGCACTAATACGTTGGACGAAGTCCGACGATAAGAAGGAGTGCGAAGCTCCAGTATCGAAAAGCGCTCTCGCAGGAACGCCTAAAACATTTACAAAGCCTATGCCGCCAAACAAGGTTAGCATGAACACTAAAACAGGTATATAAAACAGTAAGGACTGTATCTTAAATTATACCTGTCACGACGCCCTTGGCTTTGATTGCCTCCTATTGACTAAGACTGAAGACTCTGGGCTGTGAGGGAGCCATACGGGAGGCAGTAGACTCAACCGCCTTCCCCTTCTCAGAATAAGATGGCCCAGTCTTCTTCTCTGACCTTGGAAGCCCACTGCGGCAATCCCGAAAGAAATGGGCAGGCTTGCCACAAGTAAAACAAATAAGAGGGCCACATCCAGACGACACGCCCGAAGCAGAGGGAGCTGGCTCAGATAATCGAGCCTTCTTCCAGCGATTCAACCTCCGCAACTTCGCCGCACTCGGCGCCTTGCCCTCCGGCACTGCCTCGACCACAACCACCTTGCCCTTCTCCCTGAGCATGTCCTGCTCAAGCGCTCGAGCTGAACTAACGAGGGTCATGAAACCCTGCGTCAACGGCCCTGTCAGAAGGTACCGCAACTCACTACGCAAGCCTCCATAGAACCTGTTCACCCTTCTCCCCTCATCATCGAAAGAAGTTCCAGTGTAACGCCCGAGGCGGGTGAACTCATACAGGTAGTCATCAACCAGTCTATCACCCTGCATCAGAGCCAGGAACTGGTTCTCCATCGCGATCTACTGTGACGGAGGCACATACCTTGCCAGGAAGATTCTCGAGAACTCTTCCAACGGCACATCAACCAGTCTCCTTCCCGCAAATTGGCGCCTCTCTACCTTATCCCACCCCCGCCTGGCTTCCTTTTCCAACAAGAAAATAGCGAAGGTCACTTTCTGCGCTTCATCCGACTGTGTCGCTGTCAGAATTCGCTCCACATGCGACAGCCAGTCCTCGGCCTTAGCTGGGGATTCAACCCCGTAAACGGAGGAGGTCAAAATCCCAGGAAGTGCTTCAGCTGTTGCTCAGCAGCACGCCTCACGGGGACTTGCTCCACTCTTAGTGGCTCTGGGGCCACTTCCTGCACTGGCGGTTGACCTTGTCTTCCAGGCTGGCCATTCAACGCAGCTAGAACGGCTTCTGTGACAAGCCGCACCATCTCAGCTGACGGAGGTGTAGGAGCCTCAGCATACCCGCTACTCTCCACCACGTCACGGGGATGCGACGGTCCCGCTGCACTTCGAGTGCCCTACATGAGTGCATCACACAGTTAGGCGACAGCACAGTCGCAACTAACAACAAAAGGAACACTCAGGTTCCAAAATCATGCAATAATTGTTGGTTTGTTGTTACATTTTATTCCTAAGTGGACATTTTTGGGTTTATTTTATGTCTCGACGGTAGCGCACACACGTGCTCACCAGCCCTTAAAAGAATTCGTCCACGAATTCCTTAGAAGGACACGGAACCCTAGAAGCTGATACCAATTTGTAACACCCCCATCCGTTCGGGAGCATATAACAGAGGGTCCGGCCGGGGCCCCACGCCATATACTACAAAACAAACGGGAACGTCACTTAATTGAAATATCGAACGATGCTATACAACGAAGCCTAACTCAGAGCATTCTATGCGGAAGCTGAAAAGAGACAAGATAAACCCCAAAACCCGAACCCGTGTATGTCCACTTCTATTAATAGGAATAAAGTGTTTTACACAACAAAAGAGGCACAACGGCCTTACAAATTACCGACATCGGCGCGCAGGCCGGCCATACATGAAAACAAGAGAACATCAAAAAGGCCTTCAAGGGCCGCAACAGCGTAGGGGCTTCAGCCCGCTATGAGCCCGCTATGTTCCCGCTCGGTCCAGCACCTGAAAACAAGCCCACCAAAAATGGTGGCAAAACAGGGCAACGGTCAGCAACAGCTGACCAAATATAACGACCCCACCCCTTCGAGGGGGTGGCAGTTTCCCATCCCTGCAAGAGCATCACAGCATATATATATATAACAGAATGAAGCGGCTGACACGGCCCACAACAATTCATACATATGCATCCATCACAAACGTGGGAAAGGCCTCCACCACCATCCACTCTTGATGGCTTTGCCCTTCGAGGCTAAAGTCGGTGGCCCAAATACCAGGGCTCTCCCGTTCTTTAATTGTGAACATTCCGTAGTCCGAAGACTCTTTCCCATTGCTTCCCGACATGCTGTACGAGCCTTACTAATCAGGTGCTGCAATGGTGCGGTTTCAGGTTCGCCAAATACCCGTTGTTCACAGCTCTCGTTGTACAACACGAAAAGCAGGTATGACATCCCCTCAGCCCAGGTATTCTCAATTAGCCGGCTCTACGGGCCGCTAAGTCATCCACCAGGACACCCTTACAGGTCGGGCACACAGGCCTCCTCTCAGCAGGTGGGCACAACAACATCACCAGAACTCAGTCTGGGAGCTATCGCCGGCTTTAATGCTAACGCCTGGCGATAGTGCACAGAAACCCCATTTTGTCTTCTAGCTGTGGGTGCTTCCCGGGGCACACCCCCAGGCATAGCTGCACATGCAGTAGCACTCCCACTGCCTCAGAACGCACAAAATCACCAGAACCAAGTCTGGGAGCTACCGCCCGGCGATAACGCTAACACCAGGCGACAGTGAACAGAACCTCCATTTCTGCTTCTAACTTCGGGTGCTCCCTGGGGCACACCCCCAGGCGTTGTTGCGCATGCAGTAGTACCCTCTAGTCCTACGAAGCAGGATATCAACACGGAGTCTTCCCCGGCACGCATAATATCAAAAAGCATCACCAACCCGGACGAACCGTCTCGGATGGGCTTCACACAACGCGCCTACGTCCATTCCACGCATGGACTCTACATGTATGCAAGATTTGACGGGGATAACATGAATCCACTCGTCGGAGGTCACGACCTCACCCTTTTGGGTAGGGACCTCAAATATGCACGGAAATGGACTAACACATGTCCAAGGGAGGGTAGAAAAGATCGTTACCCTTAGACATCGCTTCGAGGCCATAGCTTGATTTTTGGCACGGTTGGAATGGAGCGTCTAGCCCTCCTCTACGCGTAGACACCAACGTTGAGGGATTCCGATGAGTGTAGCTCCACCAAATCCAAGCCCTAGGGTTAGGAAGCCTTATTCATCATCTCCAAAGCTCTCCCTCTCTCCAAAATAATTCCCTTAAGGCATAAAGGAATCCAAGAGCCTTTTGGCCTCCTAAGGCCACATCCCGGGCACCTCTGTCCAAAATAAGGCCCCAAAGTTAATGTGCCATCAATGCCCACGATTTCAGCCGCAAAGTACATTTTGGAGCTGTCGCCGGGCGGTAGCGCTATCGCCTGGCGATAGCTCTAAAGAATCGACTCCGACCAGTCAACGCCACTGCTTTGAACAGTGCATGAAACGTGTCACGGTGTCGCCGGCGTTAGACTTACCGCCGCGTGACAGCCTCTCAACAGAAACCTTCTCAATAGAATGCTATCGCCGGGCGATAGCCGCTATCGCCGGCGATAGCGCTGGATTCCAGAAATCCAACTCTCTGATTTGAGGTCTTACAACGCGCTTCACCAAGATCGTCAATGCCTCAAAAGCTCTTGGAAAGATTTTCTCAAATGGCTACTTGGTCCGTAAGATCCTTCGTTCTCTTCCTCCAAAATTCAACCCGAAGGTGATCGCTATTTCAGAGTCGCACAACTTAAGGACGCTCCAAGTTGAGAGCCTCATTGGGAATCTCAAAACCCATGAGGTAGAGCTCAAAATCCAACATGATGAATACAACAAGGAGCCAAAGAAGAAGGCGTTGGCATTAAAGTCAAAGAAGGAGTGCCAAGAGGATGAGGATGAAGATGAAGAAAGTCTTTTGGTGAAGAACTTCCGAAAGTTCATGCGCAATCCGGAAAGGAGAAACACCTTTCGAAAATATTTCCAAAAGGGTGAAAGATGGAAAGGGTCATCTTCAAAGAAAGAAAAAGAGAGCGACAATGAAGAAGAGATGCCTCCACCGGAATGCTATCATTGTAGGAAGACGGGGCACATTCGGAGCCAGTGCCCAAAGTTCTTGAAGGAGAAGAAAGAAAAACGGAACAAAGGGAAGGAGAAGAAGAAAGTACTAAAAGCTAGAACATGGGATGACTCTTCCTCCTCCTCCTCCTCCGAAGAATCAAGTGGATCTTCATCAAGCGAAGATGAGGAAGCAAACATGTGCCTCATGGGACTTGGAAACGATGGCGATGACACCAGTGTTCCTAGTGACACTGAGGTAACTCCTCCCACTTATGATGAATTGTTTATGAATTTCTTGAAACTTGCAAAGCTTTTGATAAAAATATGAAAGATAGTATTTTATTAAATTGAGAAAATGAATCTTTTATTAAAGAAAATCAAAAGCTTTCCAAAAAGGTAATTTTTTTAGAAAAGAGAAAGGTTTCTTGCCAAGAATGTGATCACTCTACTAAATTGGCAAAAGATATAGAAGAGTCACTTTCTAAAGCACTCTCTCATGCCAAAACTCTTACAAAAGAAAAGGGGGAATTATAAAGGAAATTAGAAGCCTCTCTTTTGCAAATCAAAAATAATAAAAAGGGTTTTGAAAATAGGTGTGTCATGCTTGTGAAAGAAAACTTTTCACTTAAAGCACAAGTACATGATCTCGCCATGGCCATTAAAAATTTTGGAATAGGCCAAAAATCACTAGACATGATTTTAGGGAACCAGCGCCATGGTTCTGGAAAGTTTGGGCTCGGATATCGAGGTGACGGCTACCGCCCGACGCTAGCCACTAACGCCGGCGCTAGCACCTCATACCAGAAACCTGAAATTTCTTTTTCAAATGCTTTCCTTCTATAAATCAAATTTATTCCAGCAAGAAAATATTCCAGAAAAGGGTCTCAACCCCCTTTATTTCGTGTGCAAACTGTTATAGTTTAGGTCACACATCTAGTTCTTGCAGGAAAATAAAACGAAATACTTTAAATCAAATCTGGGTACCTAAGGCTTCCACTTATTCTATGGGTGGTTCCACCTGGGTATCCAGATCTTTACTCTCATCTTCTTTCTAGATGTGCAGGCAGGCTAAGGACAATGAAGACATGTGGTACTTGGATTCAGGATGCTCCAAGCACATGACGGGCAATAAAGCAAAGTTCCTTAGCCTAGAAAGGAAGAAGGGAGGGATCGTAACGTTTGGTGACAACGGAAAAGGAAGGATCATGGGAATTGGTACAGTTGGTAACGAATCCTTCACTATATCAAATGTTCTTTACGTAAAAGGGCTAAAACACAATCTTATCTCAATTAGCCAATTATGTGATAAAAGATTAGATGTTTTATTTGAATCTTCTACCAATTTATGCAAAATATCTAATCCTATTACAAACAATATTTTACTAACTGCACCAAGAATACACAATGTTTATATAGTTTCATTTCATGATCTTTCAAAATCATCTTTAAAATGTTTTATTACTAAAAATGATGAACTTGAACTTTGGCATAGAAGGCTAGGACATGCTAGCACAAAGCTTATTGTAAAACCTACCAAAAGAGATTTAATTAGAGGATTGCCTAGATTAAATGGAAATTTACCTTCACTCTGTTCACCATGTCAAAAAGGTAAAATTACTAGATCCTCTTTCAAAAGTAAAAATGTTATTTCTACTACAAGACCTTTGCAATTAATTCATATGGATCTTTTTTTCCCCGTTAGCACCGCAAGTCTTGGTGGTAGATTATATACATATGTTTTAATAGATGATTTTTCTAGATATTGTTGGACAATATTTCTCTCATCCAAATCCGAAGCGTTTTGTGAATTTTCAAAATTATGTACTCGTATTCAAAATGAAAGTGATTTAAAAATTAAATGCATTCGCTCGGATCATGAAGGAGAATTTGAAAATGAAAAATTTACATCTTATTGTGATATGTTAGGCATAAAACATGAGTTCTCCGCACCACGCACACCACAACAAAATGGTGTTGTAGAAAGAAAGAATAGGACACTTCAAGAGCTTGCACGCACTATGTTATGTGAATATAAATTACCTAAGTCTTTTTGGGCCGAAGCCGTAAACACATCATGTTATGTTATAAATAGAATCATGCTTCGCCCATCTTTAAATCTCACACCATATGAACTTTATTTTCAAAAGAAGCCTAATGTATCTTACTTCAAAGTTTTTGGTTGTAAATGCTTCATTTTAAATACAAAAGATATCTTGGGAAAGTTTGATGAAAAATGTGATGAAGGAACATTTCTTGGATACTCTTCAACTTGTAAAGCTTATAGAGTTTTTAATAAAAGAACTAGATAAGTTGAAGAGTCAATTAATGTGAAATTTGATGAGCTTGTTCCTTGTATAGAAAGACTTTCCGCAGGCAAAGAGGATGATCTATTACCTCCTTTGGAGCATGTTGATGAAGAACCTTCCAAAGAAGAAGAAGGGGAGGCCAAGAAAGATGAATATGTACCTCCAAGCGTCTTAAAATTCACAAAGGATCATCCACAGGAACTTATAATTGGTGAACCATCCATCGGGGTAAGAACTCGCTCTTCTCTTCATGAATATTATTCAAATGTTTGCTTTGTTTCCGAAATAGAACCAAAAAATGTTTCTACTGCTTTAAATGATGAATTTTGGTTTTTGGCTATGAATGAAGAGTTAGAACAATTTGAGCGACATAATGTTTGGAAATTAGTAGAAAGACCATCTAATCACCCGGTTGTAGGCGTAAAATGGATTTTCAAAAATAAATTAGATGGTGAGTCTAGAATATCTAGAAATAAAGCACGCTTAGTAGCACAAGGATATTCACAAATCGAGGGGATAGATTTTGATGAATCTTTTGCACTCGTTGCTAGATTGGAGTCTATAAGAATTTTTCTAACATTTGCAAGCTTTAAAAGAATAAAACTATTTCAAATGGATGTGAAAAGTGCGTTTCTAAACGGGTTTGTAAAAGAAGAAGTTTATGTTGAACAACCCCCCGGTTTTATTAATGAAAAAGTTCCAAATCATGTTTATAAACTAGAAAAAGCGGTTTATGGCTTAAAACAAGCGCCTCGTGCATGGTATGAAAGACTTACATCATTTTTATTAAAGCACGGTTATATTATGGGAAGTGCGGATAATACTCTCTTCATTAAGCACAACAATGATGATATAATTATTTTACAAATATATGTGGATGATATTATTTTTGGATCTACTAATGAAGAGATGTGTAAAGAAGTTATTTTAGTGATGAAAAATGAATTTGGAATGAGTCTTGTAGGAGAACTTTCTTATTTCCTTGGTATGATAGGATCCCTACTTTATCTTAGTGCAACTAGACCCGATATTATGTTTGTCGTATGCTTATGTGCTCAATTTCAAGCCAATCCAAAAGAATCTCATTTAAAAGCGGTAAAACGAATTTTTAGATATCTCATTGGGTCATCTAGATTAGGATTATGGTACCCATATAATGATTCATTTACATTGCATGACTATTCCGATTCGGATTATGCCGGTTGTTCACTTGATAGAAAAAGCACTAGTGGTACTTGTCATTTTCTAGGACCTTCATTAGTTGCATGGTCTAGTAGGAAACAAAATTCGGTTGCACTCTCCACCACGAAGGCCGAATACATTGCATTAGGGAGTTATTGTGCACAAGCACTATGGATGAGCCAAACTTTAGAGGACTTTGGTTTTCATCTATAACTTATTGAATTAAAATGTGACAACAAAAGTGCCATTGATCTCACAAATAATCCGGTACACCACTCTAGATCCAAATATATAGATGTGCGTCATCATTTCATAAGGGATCACATTAAAAAGGAAAATGTAAGGATTAGTTTCATTGGCACGGACTCTCAACTTGCTGATATATTTACTAAACCTCTTCCCGATGCAAGGTTTCAAATGTTAAGATTGGAATTAGGAGTCTTAGACATCTTAGGATGAATAACATGTAAAATGCTAATGTTTTATTCAATTTGAGCAATCAAAACATCTCTGAATATTATACAATTTCTGCATAAGACTACACTTAAGACTCCTAATCAATATCAAAAATTAAAAATTTAAAATTCCTAAAAAATCGTGTACTGTTTGCCGCGCTATCACTAGCGCCGGCGCTAGCGTGGGTGTTGGAATTTTCTGATTTTCAAAATTTCTAAAAATCACTAAAAATATTTCAGTCTATATGTACTACTTTGTTTTTGTATTGCTGACATTTTTTATTTTTGTTTTATTCATATTATGAAAAATCAACTACAAAAATTCAAAATTCAAAATTACAAAAATATATATTTTTTGTGTTATTTGTATTTTATTCATATTATGAAAAATCAACTACAACAATTCAAAATTCAAAATTTTCAAAAATATGTTTTTGTGATTTTCTGTTTTTTATTTGATTTAAAAATGATAAAACAAAAAAAACTGTATGATCTTTATTGCCAATATCAAGCATGTATGAATTCTATTATTTTGAATTATTTACAACGTTAAAACTTTTTCCTTCAAATTACTATGAACATTATTTTTTTGCTTATCATGCTTTGATATATCTATTTAAAGTGCATCAATTGTATTAAAATGTGTAGAACCAAGCTTAGCATGCCTCTAAGTATGAGTAATTGTTTTATGATTGATAATGATACATTTCACTCACTTATTTTGGTAATCAACATGTGTGTCTAAATCTAAAAATGCTTGCTTGAGTATTGTATTTGTGCAATGAATTAAAACTTGCATAAGTTTATTGCATACACTACATTTGAATTGCACTTATGAAATTTAGAAAAGTGGTTAAGTTAAAAATTGGGTTTGCAAAACAAGTATATTCGGAGAATGTTGTCTCACAAATGTGAACAAAAAAAAATTATATATGTAGACAAATATAACTCCACCAAGCACTACTTGAACCTCCTGATAAGTCTTCATAAGCATTGTGAGGTTGAGCACCTTGGAAAGAATAGTAAAGTATCTTGTGCAAACCTTAGTTATTACACCGCTTTGTTAAAAAAATTATGTGCATTAAAAGTGTGTGAAAGTAATTTACTTGTGTTTTATTGTGCACTTTACTATACATATGTCTTGTATTTTGATGATTTAAATCCATTGTTAACATTGCTCAAAATACAGTTATGTGCACTTCTTCTCATGAGTATTGGATTCTAATGCTTTTTCTATACTACTCTTTATATCAAAATGCACTAGATAAACCTAGCATGATCTCGACAATGTTTTGGTATTTCTTGAATTTACAATTAAGTAATATTGTAGTATAATCTCTCTTTGATATGATCATTTCATGCTTGGTATCTTTATGAAAAACTTTGAGATTTCAAAAAGGTTAAAACATCTTTCAATTTTGAACAAAAACTCATATTTCTACTTATGCTTTTCATGCTTACAAAAAGATATTTATTATAATCTTCCGCTTGCTTACAACTCTTATCTTTATATTTGAAATCTCTTATATATGCTATGCTTAAACTCTTTATCATTATTTCAATTTCGAAAAGCTCGATCATGATATATAAATGCCTCCTTACTACCCTCACCCCACCTTCTTTTGATAATACCAAAAGGGGGAGATTAATTGAAGAAATCTATATATGAGAAATATAGATAAATAAGGGGAGACTAATTCATGAAATCTATCATTTAGGGGGAGTAACACATAAATTGCATTTATGTAGGGGGAGCATTAAGTTAGGGGGAGTATGCACATTATCATGCATATCATTTACTATAGTTGCACTTTTATCTTGCTTATCTTATCTATAAACACTATTGTTGATTTCTTGCTTAAAGGATTTGTTATTATCAAAAGGGGGACATTGTTGGACATGTGTGTCACATCCCTTTGTTTGAGAATAACAAATCCCACATTGTATTTGATGTTGCTTGTAGTGTGTTTATAGTGTGCAGGAACTATAGGTGCAATACTCCTCAGGTATAAAGCAGCTTGGAACAATCTTTTGAAAGGAGCAACGCTACCGCCAGCGCTATCGCTAACGCCAGCACTAACGCCAGGCGCTAGCTCAGTTGGTTTCGTCTCAGCGGTTTCCTTAGCGCTACCGCCAGCACTACCGCCTGGCGCTATCTCCACTACCGCCAGCGCTATCGCTACTGCAGGAGCTATCTCAAGTTCGTGCACAGAGCCACGCCGCCAGACGGTTTCGCAAACTGCTCCACACGACGCTACCGCCGGCGCTAGCCACTACTGCAGGCGCTAGCTCCAAGATCTATAAAATGATGTGTTCTCTCTCGTTTTGGGTTAGAACTTCCAGAGACATTACTTGTGCCCAAACTCTCGTGTTGTTACTCTGCCGAAACATCATCTCCCACTCAAAGCCAAAGAAGAAATTCTGGAGAAGGAAGCCATCACGCTGCATCCGAAGAATGATCGCTTCGACCTCGCTTGTGCTTCAGCGATCCATCATCCTCATCTCCAGAAATCTCAAGAGGGAGTTTGCTTATTATTTACTTCACTTCTTTATTTGTATCTTGTAGTGAAATCGCCTTGTTTTTGGAGACTAGGTCCTTGCGCGGCTTAGGGGGAATTCGCCGCGTAAGTTGGCGACTAGGTCTTGGGGATTAGATCTAGGGGGTGCTCGAGGCCATATTCGAGTTTGGATTGGCTAGAGCGGCTTGAGGCTTTATCCGGGGAAGGATAGGCTAAAGCCAACCGGTTTGTGGGGATACAAGTCGGTATAGAAAAGGAAAAGAAATTCACTTTTATACGCCTCCGATTTCTAGCGATATTGAAATCAAATTTTGTAAACACCTTTTTTATATAATGCAATCATGATTAAATTTGTGTTTATTTGATTTCTCTCAATTGGCGTAAAATTACTTTATTGCAAAATTGTTATTACTAAATTGTCATCTTATTTCCTATTAATCAAAAACAACTTAGTAATTATCTTGAAAATTATAAAAAGAATTTTATTCCCTTATTCACCCCCCTCTAAGGGCGCCGTAAGATCCAACATAACTAGTATACATACCTAAAACGAACAGTTCCGGAAAGTTACCCCGCATTGTTTGCTCTCGCTCCCACGAGAACTCGTCTCATCCGCAATTATCCCAATGCACTTTCACCAGCTTGACCTCTTTGTTTCGCAACCGCCAGACTTCAGAATCCTCCACGCAAACCGGATGAGCCATCGTCCTCAGATCTTCGGTTACAGGAACTATCGAAGACTCAACCACATCCTCCGGCTCCACCAATGCTTTCCTCAGCACCGAAACATGAAATACATCATGTAATCCGCTTAGCTCCACAGACAACGCCAACCGATAGGCTGCTTCGCCTATGTGCTTAGTAACCTTAAATGGACCCAAATATCTCGGACTCAATTTCAAGAGTCGTCGAATTCACAAAATGCATTTGAACGGCTTGATCTTCAAGTAGACCATATCGCCTACCGCAAACTCCACATTTCTGTGGCGCGCATTAACATACTTTGCCTGCCGATCCCGAGCAACCTTCATGTCCTCCTGGATCGTTCGCACCAACTCACAAGCATCTGCCACCACTTCTTTTCCTAACAACTGGGTGTCTCCCGCCTCGATCCAAGACATCGACGTTCGACACTGCCTTCCATACAAAGCCTCGTATGGCGCCATTTTGATACTCGCCTGGAAACTATTGTTGTAGGCAAACTCCACCATGAAGAGGTGCTCTTCCTAACTTTTACTGAAATCGAGAGCACACATTCTCAACATGTCCTCCATCGTATGATTCGTTCTCTCCATTTGGCCATCGGTCTGCGGATGGAATGCGGTACTAAACTTCAATTTTGTGCCCAAATTTCACTGCACTAACCTCCAGTCCTTGGACGTGAATCATCCATCGCGATCACTAATGATTCTCTTTTGAATTCCGTGCAACTGCACAATGTTTCAAACATAAAGCTCCACGAGCTTCTCCACGATATCGTCCTTCCGATTTGGAATGAAGTGGGCTACCTTGGTCAGGCGATCCACAATCACCCAAATCGCATCATTACCTTGCCGCGATCGATGTAAACCATGCACAAAATCCATGGAGATGTCATCGAATTTCCACTCAGGGATAGGAATAGGTTTCAAGAATCCACCTGGCCTTTGGCATTCCACCTTCACTAAGGCGCACGTATGACACCGGCTTACATACAAAGCTACATCCCGCTTCATCCCAGGCCGCCATAAGAATTTCTTCAAATCCAAGTACATCTTCGTACTTCCTGGATGAATGGAGTACTTCGTGAAGTGAGCCTCAAACATCAACTCTTCATGGAGCTTGCCAAAACGAGGGACAAACACCCTTCCATTTCTCTTTAAAAGTCCATCGACCATCTCCAACGCACTGCCTTCTCTTTGCTGAGCTTCCAATGCCAATCGCTGACACTCTTCGTCTATACTGGTTGCCTCTCGAATTCGATCTGCTAGATCACACTGCATCTCAATCCAGTTCAGTCGAGCTACGCTGGACTCACACTTAGCCACACACACAATGCCAAGAGAGTCAAACTCTCGCACTAAACGCTCGTCATGCACTTCAATCCAATTTCCTTGCCCAGAGTACTTCCTACTCAAGGCGTCAGCCACCACATGGGCCTTGCCTGGCATATACTGAATCGCTACGTCGTAGTCCCCAAGGAACTCTACCTACCTACGCTGCCTCATATTAAGATCCTTCTGATCTAAAAGATACCTCAAGCTTTTGTGGTACATGAAGATTTCAACCTTCGCACCATACACGTAGTGCCGCCACAACTTCAACGCAAAAATCACCGCTGCCAACTCCAAGTCATGGACGGGGTAATTTCTCTCATGAGGCTTTAGCTGCCTCGACCCATAAGCTATCACGTTGCCATGCTGCACAAGCACGCAACCCAAACCGCACCCTGACGCATCGCTGAAAATTTGGAATCCCTCGGTCCCACTAGGAAGACTTAGGATTGGAGTAGACATCAATCTTTCCTTCAAGGTCTCAAACGCACAGTCACAATCTGGCGTCCACACAAACTTCTGGTCCTTTCGGGTAAGAGTGGTGAGGGGCAAAGCCATCCGCAAAAAGTTCTCAACGAACCTTCTGTAATAACCGGTTAGTCCAAGGAAACTCCGGACTTCCGCCACTTTTCTTAGTATAGGCCAATCTCTAATGGCTTCAATCTTCGCAGGATCCACCGCCACCCCATCTCCACTAATCACATGGCCCAAGAATGCCACTTTCCCTATCCAGAACTCGCACTTTGAGAACTTCACATAAAGCTGGTTCTCCCTCAATGTCTGCAACACTATTATCAGATGAGACTCATGCTCCGCCTTCGACTTCGAATATACTAAGATGTCGTCAATGAACACCACCACAAATGAATCTAGGTATTGTCAAAACACTCAGTTCATTAAATCCACGAACACTTATGGCATGTTCGTCAAACCGAACAGCAACACTGAGAACTCAAAATGACCATATCTCGTCCCAAACGCCATCCTGGGAATATCCTCTTCTCGGATCCTTAACTGATAGTAACCAGACTTCAAATCCAACTTGCAGTATACACCGTCGACCCCACCAGCTGATCGAACAAATCATCGATTCGCAGAATCGGGTACTTATTCTTGATGGTCAACTTATTCAACTCGCGATAGTCTATGCACAGCCGCATACTACCATCCTTCTTCTTAGCGAACAACACCGGCGCACTCCATGGTGAGGAGCTGGGCCAAATGTACCCCTGCTCGAGCAACTCTTGCAACTGCACCTTTAACTCGGACAGTTCCTTCGGTGCCATCCTAAACGGAGGACGCGACTCCGGCCTCGCATCCGACATCAACTCAATTGAAAAGTCGATTTCACGCTGAGGAGGCGCTCCCGGAAGCTCCTCAGGGAACACATCCTCGAATTCCTCCACCACTGGCACTTCTCCGATCGCCAACTTTGGGGAGTGAGTCTCCAACAAAGTAACAAAAGCCTCACCTCCTTGATTCACCGCACGTACCATTTGCACGGCAGAAATCAGGGAGCAGGCCACTCCGCATAAGCCCTCGAATTTGACCTCCGCTCTTCCTTCACTCCTTAAGGTCACCACCTTCAACAGGCAGTCAATATTAGCTCGTTGCTCTGCAAGCCAGTCCATCCCCAGGATGATGTCAAATTCGGTTAGTGGTAGAATTGCTGCTACCAACTCGAAATCACGCTCGCAAATCCTCATTACAATGCGTCCTTTCCTTCCAGTGGTCAAGAAAGACCCATTCGGCATGCGCACACTAATCTCTGCCTCTGCCTCGACAGTCTCAACACCGATCCTCCGGGTAAAGCTTTCCGCAAGAAAAGTGTGTGATGCTCTCGTGTCGAATAACACTCTAGAGGGATAGCCAGAAACTAGCACGAAGCCTAACACGCATATAACAAATATGAAAGGTCGCAAACAGGTTAAAACTATTAAACAAAACTTAGAACTTCCGTACCTGTCACTACGTCAGGTTGACGAATCGCTTCCTGCTGCCCAAGGTTGTACGCTCTAGGCTGCACAGGAGGGAAATGGGAAACACTGGACTCCGCAGCCTTCCCTTTCTCCCCAACACTAGGACCGGAATGCACCGACTGCTCCTGCCTCTGTTCTGGCTGAACTCCACTCTCCAAACATACCCGAGCTTTTTCTTCCACCAACTTTTCTCAGACTTCCCCTGAGACTGAGATGGCTTACTTTCTCCCTGCTTTGCCGACATGCCCTTGCGGCGCTAGGTTCGTTCCATATCGTTCTCCAAAGTTTGAGCAGCTTCAACTAACTCATTGAACCCCGCATTCTTTAAGGCTATCAGAGGTTGCCTTTAATTCTCTCTCAGACCCTGATAGAAGAGATTATCCCTCTCCTCATCGTCTGTCATGGTCATTCCCACATAACGACCCAACCGAGTAAACTCCTGCAAGTACTCGTCTACCGTCTTCTCGCACTGCACCAAGTGCAAGAACTGCCACTGAAGGACTAACCTCATCGAAGAGGGGATATAGCGCTTCAGGAAGGCATTCCCGAACTCTTCCATGGACGGGGCACGTCTAGGGAAATGATGACCGCTATGATTCACCCACCACAGCTTGGCGTCGCCTTCTAACATAAACACTGCGAACTGGGACTGCTTGTCCTCTAGGGTCTCTGCCACTTTCAGGAGTTCCTAAATTCTCGCCAACCAATCCTCGGCGTCTGTCGGAGTGCCAACTCCTTTGAACGTCGGAGGATGGAAACTCAGATAGTACTTCATCTGACGATTTCCTTGCCCAACCGCTCTCTCAGCTAATGGCTCTACCTGCCTTACTCCCACCTCTGGCGTCACAGTGATCGGAGTAACAGGAGTCGCATCCTGTACAACAGGCATTGCAATCTGTGGCATTGCCGCAGCTTGAGCCACCAGCATTACCTCTGCTAGCATACGACAAAAGTCTGCCGGGGTCACACCCATATTCATAAGGGCTGGGGCTGTTGCATTGCTTGCCGACGGCTCCACTTGACGCCTCGACGTCCCCGCATCGTCGCCACCATCCTAGCATAAGCAAGAAAAACGAATCAAACTATATCCGCAAGACTCGAACGCAAAGACACTCATGGTCCCGCAAGGTACTCCTATGTGGACAACCTCTTAATGTTATCTGAACACTCTAAACCTCAACAAGAATGCTAACCTCCCTCTGATACTAAATTGTAACATCTCCCCTGCAATGACTATATAATATGGCTCCGGTCGGGACCCCACAATATATAATTGTCACAGCTTTAGTATTAAAAAGTGATATAGATCTACCCATCTCAAAACTCAGAACCAACACAACGGAAACATTAAATAAACCACATAAGTTGTCCACATCTACATAAGAGTACTACGGCCTTAAGGCCTTACAAAACTCCTACTCAAGTCAAAACAAGGCATATAAATGTCCAACAGATCATCACAATCCTAAGCTACCTCGGCATGCAAGACAGAATAGGTAAAGACATCAAATCAAACAAGAATGCATGAAAAGATCACATCATGAAGCTTAGGCCTTTCTGGTCGGTGAGCTAGGTCTAGCCTGCGATCCATGCCCTGCATCCAAATCACAAAGAATGGTATAACGAGGGTCAGCTTTGGCTGACCAACAACGGTGTAACAACACCCCTCCTACCGGCCGTCCTAGCGGACCCCGGGGAACTACATCAACCTGCAAGTCAGCACTTCGTATGCAAATGTAATAAATAGTATAAACATAAACATGACAAGCATGAGTGTCGAAATCATCATCCACGTTTCTATGTTGAGCAATAAAAGTAAGGGGATCTAGCAATGCAGCATGTATGCAAACCTGTGTTTCACCCAAGGCACCCTATGGCGTGTATGCTTCTAACATAACAACACACATCAACATTTCATTACAAACCCAGGGTACTTATCATTCCCCCCACGGGCGTACAAGACCAAGGCCAAGAACTCCACTGAGACCTCACCCCTTACATGGCTCATCTTGTCAACGGGCGCATTAGCATACTTGTTCTTGCCTCAATCACTAAACCAATAGCCAAGAACTCCACTGGGACCTCACCCCTTACATGGCTCATCTTGCCAATGGGCACACCAGCATACTTTTTCTTGTCAGTTAGCCCAGAAGGGGACTTGTCTTGCCGGGACACTCTCCCCACATGAATCCAAGCATTCAAGGGCTAGCCAGCCGACCACAAAGACAAACCACGCCTTCACATACACATAACAATTAACCTTTCCAAACCAACGTGAAAGGTCAATTGATATGCCTCTGATACCAATTGAAAGTGAGTTAAGTTCTTAAATTAAAAACTCTTCTTAAGTTATTTCAAAATAATGATATATATGAATATGTGTAGTGCTGAGTGAGTAATAAAAGCAAACACAAAGAAGGCAAAGCACAAGCACAGCAACAAGAACAAAATGCAAAGCAAACCAGAAGACACCAAGAAATATAGTAGTTCCCCAATCAACCTGGGTACATCTACTCTTCTACCCACTGGTAGGAATCCATTAGGATTTTTGATCAGGTGCCCTAACAACAATGAGCTTTTGATAAGGTGCCCAAAAACCAAACATGATTTTTTGATCAGGTGTCTTTCCAGCAATGGGTAAACTTTTGAAGGGAGTTTTAACCCTGTACAAGATGGGGTAAGAAGGAGAAAAGATATATTGTTCTTCTCTTTTGCTGAGAAAACTCTTGATGATCCTGATGGGTTGTTGAGATTGAATCTTTGATGATGTTGAAGAGCTCCCCCTATCTGATATGAATTGATGACCGCTTGTGGAGGCTTCTTCTCTTGATTGTAATAACTCATTTTCTTTATGCAATTTGATCCTGATCAAATGATATTGTTTGAGTGTCTCAGGATGAAGATGATCTGCAAAGAGGAGTTAGCAAAAAGAAGATAAATAATATATTAGATCTGCTTCTTCTTTTTCCTCCTCTATTTTTCTCTTCCTGATTCTTCCTATTCTCTTGTTTGTTGTATATGTTCTTGTTCTATCTTCTCTTCTTCTCTTCTCTTCTCTTTGTATATATTCTGGAGAAGACTTCTAGGCTAATTTGAATTCTTGCGGACAAGGAAGGATATAATATCTCTTTAATTTCCTAGATTCCTTGAGCAGACAAATTGCCGTCTTTAGCTTATCTGCAATGGCTATATCATTTAATGCTGCAACGGCTATAATGTTAATTTATCAAGGCAGCAATATATAGCAATATATAAATAGAAATGAATCAAGAATATTGCTGAGAATATTAGATGAGCTGAGAAAGGAGAAATATAATTGTTGATAATAAATTCGTCGAGCTCAGCTTCAAGTTTGTCAATCTGAACATTTAATTCGTCTTTCTGAGCTTCTGCTGAATATTCGTTGAACGCAGACTTGAGTTCGTCGAACGGAAGGATTTGTCGACCGCTGAGCCTGGATAATTTCGTCGACCGCTGAAATATTGACATGTTCGTCGAACACAGACTTGAGTTCGTCGAACGCAACTTTTTGTCGACCGCTGAGACGGGGTCTGTTCGTCGACCGCTGAGACAATTTGTTCGTCGACCGCTGAACCGCTGAGACGGGATCATCGACCTCTGAGATAGCTGGATTTCGTCGAGCGCAGAATGAACATCTTTCATCAAGCGCAGAGCTCCGTTCGTTGAACACAGATAGTCGTTCGTCGAACGTAGAGAACATATATAATTTTTATCTTTCTCTTATTTTCTCAGCCTATTAATTATGTATATTTTCAGCCTTCTATCTTAATGGGATTTGATCTAAGTTGTAAGATGTGTTATGATAGAAACTTAGACTTTTAAAGATGGATCCTAACTCAAATCAAAACTAATGTTCCAACAATCTCCCCCCATTTGAGTTGGGATCCTAATCCAAATTAAGACTAGGTTCTAATAATCTCCCCCTATTTGGTTTAGGATACCTAAGCATAAAAAAATATTAAATAACTTAAAGCTTAAGGGTCGGAGATTTATAGAAGAATATTTAACCATAAATTATGTTATTTCTTCTTCTTTTAAAATACATTTAAGCAATTTCTGATCCCTAGATTTTGATTTAAATAGGATTTTACTTTTATGAATTGCTACAGCTGTTAAGGGATTCTATGAAATTTTTAAATTCAGAAAAACATTACCTGATACCTTCCTTCTATAGAATCACCTTAATTAGAAGAGACTCAAACTCAATGCTCTGATCATTTCTGATCTATGCAATCTGAGTAGAATGCTCAACTTGATTTTGGAGAAAGTCTGTAAGAATGTGAAGTTATCTGACTTTGTTTTAAAAAAAATCCAAAAGAATCTTATAATGGCTGTTTAATTATAATTTGAGTTAAAAGATTAAAAAGGTTAAGTGATTTCTTATAGTTAGATATATTAGCCTTTTTATCTCATTAAAATATAAATTTGAAAACTTATTTTGATTTTGCTGAACATAAAATATTCCTTTTTCTTTAGCCTTAATTGACTTATTTTTCAAAGAAACATTTTGTTCGTCTGATATTTTCAAATTTTCTTTAAGTTTATCATAAGTTAAATTGTTTATTGTTAACTCTTTTCTGATTTTATATTCAGATTTTATTAAACCTATACCTGAAATCTTAGAATCTGATTTGATTTGTCCTGAAGTAAAGTTAGGAGTTGAAGTTACCTCAGTTACCTTTTCTGATTCAGATTCAGATTCTGCATTTGAGTAGTGGTTTGAGCCATATATGGCCAACATGCAGAATCTTCTGGCCTTTTGTTCTTCTTCTTCTTCTTCACTTAGATTAGATGATGGTTCTGCATCAAAAATATAGTTAGTAAAAGAGGGTTCAGTTACCATCTTTGTGAGGGAGTTTCAGATTGCTCTTGCTGAAGTGCAGTCATCAACTCTTTGAAGAATGTCATTTGACATTGATTGAGCCAATATGTCCATGGCCTTTGCATTAGCACTTAACAACTTCTCTTGATCATCTGTTGAAGAAGTTGAAGATGGAGGTCCTGTCAAAATAGATTTGTAAATATCTTCATCTATGACATTCATTTATAATTTAATTCTAACTTGCCATAAAGAAAAACTATCCAAATTACAGATTGGTGGATTAGAAAATTCTACTTGTGCATTAGATTTTTAGAAATACCTTTTAAAAGAAAATTATGAACTAATTGATCTTTATGATTCAGGTGTTAGCCTATATATAAAATCAACTACCCTCTGATACCAATTGAAAGGTCAATTGATATGCCTCTGATACCAATTGAAAGTGAGTTTAGTTCTTAAATTAAAAACTCTTTTTAAGTTATTTCAAAATAATGATATATATGAATATGTGTAGTGCTGAGTGAGTAATAAAAGCAAACACAAAGAAGGCAAAGCACAAGCACAGCAACAGGAACAAAATGCAAAGCAAACCAGAAGACACTAAGAAATATAGTAGTTCCCCAATCAACCTGGGTACATCTACTCTTCTACCCACTGGTAGGAATCCACTAGGATTTTTGATCAGGTGCCCTAACACCAATGAGCTTTTGATAAGGTGCCCAAAAACCAAACAGGATTTTTTGATCAGGTGTCTTTCCACCAATGGGTAAACTTTTGAAGGGAGTTTTAAGCCTGTACAAGATGGGGTAAGAAGGAGAAAAGATATATTGTTCTTCTCTTTTGCTGAGAAGACTCTTGATGATCATGATGGGTTGTTGAGATTGGATCTTTTATGATGTTGAAGAGCTCCCCCTGTCTGATATGAATTGATGATAGCTTGTGGAGGCTACTTCTCTTGATTGTAATAACTCCTTTTCTTTATGCAGTTTGATCCTGAGCAAATGATATTGTTTGAGTGTCTCAGGATGAAGATGATCTGCAAAGAGGAGTTAGAAAAAAGAAGATAAATAATATATTAGATCTGCTTCTTCTTTTTGCTCCTCTGTTTTTCTCTTCCTGATTCTTCCTATTCTCTTGTCTGTTATATATGTTCTTGTTCTATCTTCTCTTCTTCTCTTCTCTTCTCTTCTCTTTGTATATATTCTGGAGAAGACTTCTGGGCTAATTTGAATTCTTGCCGACAAGGAAGGAAATAATATCTCTTTAATTTCCTAGATTCCTTGAGCAGACAAATTATCGTCTTTAGCTTATCTGCAACAGCTATATCATTTAATGCTGCAATGGCTATAATGTTAAGTTATCAAGACAACAATATATAGCAATATATAAATAGAAATGAATCAAGAATATTGCTGAGAATATTAGACGAGCTGAGAAAGGAGAAATATAATTGCTGATAATAAATTCGTCGAGCTCAGCTTCAAGTTCGTCGATCTGAACATTTAATTCATCGTTCTGAGCTTCTGTTGAATATTCGTCGAACGCAGACTTGAGTTCGTCGAACGGAAGGATTCGTTGACCGCTGAGCCTAGATAATTTCATCGACCGTTGAAATATTGAGTTGTTCGTCGAACGCAGACTTGAGTTCGTCGAACGCAACTTTTCATCAACCACTTAGACGGGGTCTATTCGTCGACCGCTGAGACAATCTGTTCGTCGACCGCTGAACTGCTGAGACGGGATCGTCGACCGCTGAGATAGCTTGATTTCATCGAGCGCAGAATGAACATCTTTTGTCAAGCGCAGAGCGTCGTTTGTCGAACGCAGATAGCCGTTCGTCGAACGCAGAGAACATATATAATTTTTATCTTTCTCTTATTTTTCTCAGCCTATTAATTATGTATATTTTCAACCTTCTATCTTAATGGGATTTGATCTAAGTTGTAAGATGTGTTATGATAGAAACTTAGACATTTAAAGATGGATCCTAACTAAAATCAAAACTAAGGTTCCAACACAACGTTCATTCTCACACGAACATAAGGGTAACACATACGACATTTTCGCGGTCATCGGATTTCTAGCAAAATCCCTAAAATGCACGTTAAGCAACATCACCGAATCGGACCACCGGTCACGATTTCAGCTTCACCCAAAATGCCTAATCCATTAACGGAGCGGATCTCTAGTGCAAAATCATGTCAGGGACGGACTCAATCAACCCGATGGTTCTTCTTGAACCAAGGCTACCCAAACCCCTCTCATTTGAGAGATCTGGTGCCATAAATTTCAGAAAAGAGAAAGTAAAAGCATAGATGACATGCACACATCCTAAAACTGGGAGGAGATATGTCATTACCCTAAGAGTTCTCTTCCTCGCCAAGGATCGGTTGAAAGGCACGGATAGAAAGAAGCGCCTTCTAGTCCTCTCCACGGATCTGGTCTCGGATCAGCGAACGGAGCTCCGGTGCTCCAACAATGGCGGATCTAGCCTTCTTCTTCCTCCAAACCCTACCTCTCTTCTACGCTTCCGAACGCACGAGGGACTTAACGAAAGAGAGAATAGAACTTCTCTACCCTAAATAAAACCTTAGGGCGCACTTATCTAGACCATAAGATCAAGATCCAAACAGATCGGATGTCCAGGAAATGCTACTTACGGAACAGGTTCCGCCAGTTAACGTCCGCGTTCATCAAACTCCCTTCGACGAACTCCCTTCGTCGAACTCTATGTCGAACTCCGTTCAACGAACTCCCTTCGTCGAACTCTTCGCCGAACTACATTCGGTGAACTCCCTTCGTCGAACTCTAGCGTCGAACTCCGTTCGACGAACTCTTTTCGTAGAACTCCGTTCGACGAACTCCTTTCGTCAAACTCTGGCATCGAACTCCGTTCGATGAACGAAGCCAACTCAACGTCCCAGCGGTTCCGAACTCTTTTCGTCGAACTCTCTTCGCCGAACTTCATTCGACGAACTCTCTTCGTCGAACTCCATTCGACGAAATATCCTTCGACTAACACCATCGCAAAAGGAGTGCTGCAGCTAACGCCTACGTTAACACCTAACGCCGGCACTAGCTCCCAGATATAGAAAACCTGGGGTGTTACACTATTGGCAGGCCCCATGACCTTTGGCATTAATACTTTGGTCCATACATTCTGATCTTTGGAGTTGGATATGCAGAGAGTCCAACGCAAAAAAGGACTTAAGGCTAAGAAGTCAGAGTTCAGCATGCTGACCTCTCATACAAAATTTGAGTTTAGAAATAACAAGAGGAAGTCTAGGTTCATGGAATTGGCTCCCTCGAATGTGTTAGGAGCTACGACTGCACGGGGTCTGATAACTTGCTTCACTTGTGAAAAGGTGGGTCACAAGTCATGGGCATGTCGAAGTGGTCCCCCAAAGGAGGAGAACCAAGCAGTTGACTACGGTCGTAAGGTCGGAGCTTCAAATGTGGAGAAAGGGAAGGCAATGGAGTCTTCTGCTTCCCAACATCTTTCGACCCAGTTGCGAGTTTACTAGTTTGGCCAGCAAGAAGCCATACGATAAAATGATGTCGTCATAAGTATGAATTATAAGTTAGATCTGATAGCTTAATGTGATTTATACTTAATGTGTGACTATATGTTTTATTTGTTGAAAGTGGAGGTCAGATCTTAAATTACTCTAGAGGGGGGTGAATAGAGTATTAAAACTTTTTGTTTAGTTTTATAGCGGAATTTAAAATACTGTTTAAGTATATGTGTAATCAGTGAGAGTTAAAAATAAAGACAGAAATAGTAAGAAAGCACACAGCACAAGCACACAGAAATAAGCAAGCACAGAAGACACAAGGAGCTATAGTAGTTCCCCAATAAATCTGGGTACGTCTACTTTTCTACCACCCTTGGTAGGAATCCACTAGGAGGGTTGATAAGGTACCCAGGCACCAAGGGGTTTTTGATAAGGTGTCCACACACCAATAAGCTTTTGATAAGGTGCTTAAAACCACACAAGGATTTTTTGATAAGGTGTCTTGCCACCACTAGGTAAACTTTTGAAGGGAGTATTAACCCTGTACAAGATGAGATAAAAGGTTTAGAATGTTCTTCTCTGTCAATGATCTGAGAGAAGACAAATGATGTTGAAGCAGAAAGCTCCCCCTGTCTGATAAGAGTTGATGACAGCTTTGTGGACAGAGCTTTCTCAAGCAGAAGTCTTTGTAGCAGATTATCTGGAAGAAATTAATCTTCAGATTGTTGTTGCTCTTTGAAAGACTTTTTCTTGCAGCAGATCTGAGAAATTGAATCTTGTTCTCAGAATGATGAGGATGCTGCCTTGATGAGGAAGAATGCTGGAAAGAATAGTATATTCTCTTCTTCTTCTTTCTCTAAACTTCTTCTGTTCTCCTTGTTCTGTGATAACTGAGAGACTGAGAGATGGTGAAGTTTTTCTTTCTCTGTTCTCTATAAGAAAATCGACTATCTCTGTTTTGTTAATTTTCTTCTCTGATAACTTGTCTATATTCAAATTCAAATCTTCTGCCTTTTAAGGAATATATTTTTCTGACTTAAATCCTTCTTGGAACTAGGTAGCCACCCAAAAATGACTTTGGCAGGTCCTTTAAATTCCTTTTGTCGAGAAAGATGCCTTGGCATTAAATGTCAATGGCTATTCTTTTTCTTGGAATAGAGAGAATATAAGGACATAATAAATAAGAAAGATATCCTTATATGGCTGACTGAATACGTCCAAGGAGAAATAAATATATCCGTTATACCGTTGATTTGTGTTCAGAGAACTGTTATCCAACTGAGAATATTAATCTGAGCTTCAAAAAGGAATTTGTCGAGCGCTGGCTGGAATTCGTCGAGCGCCGCTAGTCATTTGTCGAGCGCTGGCTAGAATTCATCGAGCGCTGCTAGCCAGTTGTCGAGCGCTGCTCAGAAAATGTTGAGTGCTGGAACTGTCTATATTTCTTCAGTCTGCTGGAGACAATTTGTCGGACGAAGCTGGTCATTCGTCGAGCGCCACTTGCCATTTGTTGAGCTTGAATTTTCCTAAGTTCTGACTAATCTAATCAGCCTAAAACTTGACCCTAAGATTATACAATGGGGTCAATGCAGATCCTAATCAACATATAGTGATCCTAGCCCAAATCAGTAATAGGGTTGTTCCAACAATCTCCCCCTATTTGGGTTAGGATACTATTTAACAAGTAATTGAATAAATACAGCAGAGAGTATAATCAACAGAGCAAGATAAAATGAAATATATCTGACAGAATTAAATAGATCATCAGATAAGATAAAAATAAGATGCTCTGAGTTTAGAAACTTTACAGTCATAAACAAGCAAAGATTAAAGACTTTTTGTCCTGAGAAGATGGCTTGAATATGATCTTCCTGTTAGGATCTTCTTATTTCTTTTTGCTGATAAACAGATCTTGAGCTCCAATGATTTTTTGTTCTTTGACATGAGGAATAAATGCTTCTGGGTGCATATCAATATATTCCCCAGCATTGTGCTTTATTTGGTTTGTACTTTTCAAGTTCTTTCCTTCTGTATTCTGACATAGTTGAGATATTTGAGAAATCTCTGCCTTCTGCTTTTGCCTTGTTAATCTGTGCAGCTGCAATTGTTTTTTTCAGTCTTGCAATCTGACAGATTTTCTCTTCTTCTGGATCTGGAGAATAATAAATATCTTCTGAATCATTTTTATCTTGAGTGACCTTTTGAGGTGCTTTGTCTCTGTGAAGAGATCCATCAGAAATGTGAAGTTTGTATTTTGAAGGTATTTGAGATGAAGTAATGGCTTGACTTCCTTGTAAGGCAAGTGCTGATTTCTTAGAAGGAGGAGCACTGGCTGATCCAGAGGTTTGAGAACCACTAGAACTACCAGGTCTCCCTGATTGTTGAGGGCTTTGCTTCTGAGAAAAGGATGATACACCTGCTGATCCTGTTGCACCAGCTGCTGGAGGAGGAGGATGATTGTGCTTGACAGGTTTGTCAGGGATGTAGCCAGTCTTCTTAAATTTCTTCCTCCTGTTATTCTCATTTCTAGAGAGCTTCATCCAGTGAGGAGTTTTCTCATCAAGAGGAACATTATACAAAATATAAAACGGAATGTCATTCTTTGGATTTGGAGGCTTGGGAACAGCGTTTGACTTTGATGTTCTTTTCTTTCTTTTCTTTGATAATGTATCATCAGAATCACTGTTATCACCATCATCATCTTCAGAGTCAGAAGAAGAAATTGGCTTATTATATAAATCATCAATTCTTTTGATTGCTTCACGAGCCTTTAATCTTTCTTCTTCAGCTTTGTCAAACTCTGCATCTGCCTCTTTCCAGATTTCATCAAAGCTTGGCATTGGTTCTTCATTCCATAAAGGAATTGGTGGTGAAGAAACAATTTGTGAGACTGTTGTATCTGGTGGAGTAGGGTGATCTTCTGTATCATCAAGGAATTCTGCAAGACCATCTTCATATTCTGCAGAAGGATCCTTCATTTGAATGATGTAATTTTGTATGATATCAGAATGAGTCTTCTGAGGAAGGCATATCAGAGCCTTTGATAAATCCTCTATGTACACTTTTGGTGATACCCTTGAAGTATATGTGACATCAAATTTTGATAATAAACTATATAGGTCACAAGATGGATGAATGCATATACTATTTATTTCTTCTATAACTTGTGTATCAACCATATCTGTATCAAAAACTATAACTTATGTATCTTCTGGAGTAGCTTCTGTTTCTGGAGATTCTTTATAGGACATCTCCCCCTGCCTAGCTTCAGGGCAGCCTGAATCTAGGCCCCTAGAAGAAGGGACAACAGTAGAGGAAGGAAGAGAAGCTATCTTAGCAGATAGAGCAGAAATTGCCTGAAGAACTGGAGCAAATTTTGCATCCAGGAGTTGGATTATTCTAGGAAGGATATGATCAAAAACCTGATGAGCAATGGAGGAGAGGTTGGGGGATTGATAATCTGGTGGATGAGTAGAGGATGGTTGTGAAGTGGATGGAGATGAGATTGGAGGAATTGGAGAGATATTGCTGATTTTGGTAGTATGTGTGGGAATGTCTGGATGGATTGGACTAGGGGAATGAGTGGGTGATTGATATTCATTATGTATTGGAGATGGAGGTGTGGTAGGTAGTGATTCTGGAGATAGAGGCGGAATATCATTGATAGGTGATATGTCAGTTGAAGGAGGTGGTGAGGAATGAGAATGTGCAGGAGACTGTTGAGCAGGTTGAGATGGGATATGAGAAGGAGAAGGAACTGAGGAAGGAGCTTCTGGAAGGGTAGAGGGAGTGACTTGGTCAGTCCTTGTGTCCTCAGAAGTTTTCATTTTCCTAGAGGCATCAGCTCCTGTATTCTTCTTGGGAATTACCCTATCCCACTTAGCAAAGAGTGCTGAGGTCAGCCTCTTGCTGGCATTTATGGTCACCTTTGGTGACACCAAGAGGTCTGGATGCCTTTCCTGCAGGAAAATTCCTATAACTCTTCCAAAACTTACACTATCTTTAGAATTTTTCTTTAAAATCAATTCAAAAAGAATTGATCCCCAGTTGATTTTCTTCTTCTCCATCAAGGCCACCATCAACAGATATTGGTGCCTATTGATATAGTCATGCCCAGATGTCTTACCCAGCAAGACTTTTCCAACAATGTCTGCTAAGAACTTGTAGTCCTGAGACAAGTTCTTTTTCAGAAGGTGGTTAGGGTTTCCAGTCAAATGACCCATTTTGACAAAAGCTTCATCAAATTCATTTGAGCTTATGTCTAAGTCATCTTCACCATTCTCAAAACCAAAAATTTCAGAAGGAATGGTGGGAGAGAGAGATACTTGATGACCAGAGATTGTTCCAGACAAGCTTTCATCGACTGGTTTTGCAGTGTAAACCCATTCTTTAATCTCTGCAACAGCTATCTTTTGCCTGGTGCTTAGAAACTTCCTTAGATGTTGTTCTTCCAGCATTTGAAGAATATCTTTGAAGATTTGGTCAGACTATGCAAAAGAGTCCATGTCAATATCGAAACCTGCATCAAACTTCATTACGTGCAGAGAGGCCTGAGGAATCGCCATTGTTCCTGCAAAGAAAATTGAAGATCAAGTGCAGAGGGGAACTGGAGGGAAAGATGATTTCTGTAGGCGCAAACTTAGAATGAGATAAAATAAAGCTTATATAGAAGGCTCGAAGAATGAGGGCGCATTTGTAAACCATTGTTCGTCAAAACCTAATAAAATTAGAAGTCGAAAAGGCTTTATTTCTTTGTCTGAATGCGTTCGACGAGAACATCTTTTTCGTCGACCATCGTTTGACAAATGAGATTGTCTTAACTGATTCTGTGGTTAAGAGGTTTTATCGACCATCGTTCGACAAATGATTCAAATTCGTCGTTCTCCGTTCGACGAATTTGTGGGATAAAATAGAAATATTTAATTTTTAGCAGATTGAGTCTCCATCTATCATTCCTAGTTGATTTATAAAGAAGTTGTGCTTCTTTTCATCCAAGGGCTTGGTGAAAATATCAGCTCTTTGCAAATCAGTAGAAATGAATTGTAGGCAAATTTTGTTTTTATCCACATTATCCCTAAGGAAGTGGTGCCTAATTTCTATGTGTTTAGTCCTACTATGGAGAACTAGATTTTGTGCTATAGATATTGCACTAGTGTTGTCACAAAATATAACTGAACTATTTAAGTTGACACCATAGTCTAGGAGCTGATTTTGTATCCACAATATCTGTGAGCAGCAACTGCCAGCAGCTATGTATTCAGCTTCAGCTGTTGATGTAGACACAGATGTTTGTTTCTTACAAAACCAAGACACAAGCCTATCACCAAGAAACTGACACGTTCCTGATGTGCTTTTCCTGTGTACCCTGCATCCAGCATAATCTGAATCTGAGAATCCAGTTAATTCAAATTCAGATGTTGTTGGATACCAAAGTCCTAGATTAGGGCAACCCTTTATATATCCTAAAATTCTTTTTAGAAAAGTAAGATGAGATTCTTTAGGGTTAACTTGAAACCTAGCACAAATACATGTAGCAAACATTATATCTGGCCTACTAGCTGTTAAATAGAGTAGAGAGCCAACAATTGCCCTATACATTTTCTGATCAACAGGTTTCCCTGATTCATTAGTATTAATAACAGCATTAGAGGCCATGGGTGTTTTCATAGTAGAAGAATCAGACATTCCAAATCTTTTCACTAATTCCTTAGCATACTTAGATTGAGAGATGAAGATTCCTGATGGGGTTTGCTTCACTTGAAGACCAAGGAAGTATGATAATTCACCCGTACTACTCATTTCAAATCTTGATTGCATTAGATTGGAAAATCTCTTGCACAAATTTGAATCCGTAGATCCAAAGATAATGTCATCTACATATATTTGAACTAGTAGAGTTTGATTTTTTATGTACTTTGTAAACTAATGTTTTGTCTACTATGCCTCTACAGAAATTGTTTTCCAAGAAAAAATTAGCTAAAGTCTCATACCATGCTCTGGGAGCTTGTTTGAGACCATAAAGAGCTTTATTAAGCTTAAATACATAGGAGGAATGAGTTGGAGAGATGAAACCTGGTGGTTGTTCCACATAGACTTCTTCTTTGATGTCTCCATTGAGAAAAGCACTCTTCACATCCATTTGATATACCTTGAACTTTTTGAATGCAGCAAAGGCCAAGAAAATCCTTATAGCTTCAAGCCTTGCAACAGGGGCAAATGTCTGATCATAATCTATGCCTTCTTCCTGTGAATATCCTTGAGCAACCAATCTTGCTTTGTTTCTCACAATATTGCCTTGATCATCAAGCTTGTTCCTGAAGACCCACTTGGTGCCAATAACTGGATGGCCTTTTGGTCTTGGAACCAAATCCTAAACCTTGTTTCTTTCAAACTGGTTGAGTTCCTCTTGCATTGCAAGAATCCAATTTGGATCTTGTTCTGCATCTTTTATGGTTTGAGGTTCAACTTGTGATAGGAAACAAGTATGCATCTGATTTTGGTGTAGTTGATGCCTTGTTTGAACACCTGCTGTGATATCACAAATCACTTGTGAAATTGGATGATCTCTAACTGTGATGTGGTCAACAGTTGGAGTTGGTTCAGCAGCAGTATCCACATTGGGAATTTGTTCAACTGTTACATCCTGTAGAGGATGTTCTGCTGTTACTTGATTTAGGTTATCAACAAGATCTGGATGATCTTCTTCTTCACTGTCTTCAAGAGTTTGAGGTGATGGATGCAGTGAATCTCCTGTCTGTAAATTTAACCCTTTAAGCTCTTCACATAGAGCTGGTACTGCAAAGTGTTCTTGGTAGAAGTGTTCTTCTCCTTGTAAAACATGTTAGCTTCATCAAAGGAAACATGCATAGACTCTTCTATTTTAAGAGAGGATTTGTTAAATACCCTATATGCTTTGCTCACTATTGCAGATCCTAAGAAGATTCCTTCTTCAGATTTTGGTTCAAATTTTCTAGGGTACTTCTTATCATTGTTATGAACAAAACATCTACATCCAAAAGTTCTAAAATAATCAACTTTAGGTTTCTTCCCTTTAAGCAATTCATAGGGAGTTTTACCCTTAAGTTTGTGTATCAAACTTCTATTCAGAACATAATTTGCTGTGCTGACAGCCTCTGCCCAAAAAGATAGGGGCAAGTTAGCATCTGCAAGCAATGTTCTTGCTGATTCAATTAGAGTTCTATTTTTCCTTTCAACTACCCCATTTTGTTGAGGAGTTCTAGGAGCTGAGAAGCAATGCCTGATACCTTCCATCTCACAGAATTCTTGCATGAGAAGAGACTCAAACTCAGTGCCATGATCACTTCTGATCAATGCAACTACTGTAGAGTACTCAATCTGTATGCTCTTAAGAAAGTCTGTAAGAACTTTAAAGTTATCTGACTTTTCTCTCAAAAAGAACACCCAAGTGAATCTATAGAAGTCATCTACAATGACTAGAGTGTAAGACTTCCCCCCTAAACTCTTTATTGCTATAGGTCCAAAAAGGTCCATATGTAGCAAATATAAGATTCTAGGTGAATCACTTTTAGATAATGATTTAAAGATGTTTTTGGTTTGCTTGCCTAACTGACTTGCCCTACAAAGACCTTCTTTCTTATATGATCCTGATGGTAAGCCTCTAACAAGATTATCCTTAGCTAGTTTAGCAATGGTCCTAAGGTTTACATGTCCTTACCTTCTTTCTTATATGATCTGAGAGAAGACAAATGATGTTGAAGCAGAAAGCTCCCCCTGTCTGATGAGAGTTGATGACAGCTTTATGGACAGAGCTTTCTCAAACAGAAGTCTTTGTAGCAGATTATCTGGAAGAAATTAATCTTCAGATTGTTGTTTCTCTTTTAAAGACTTTATCTTGCAGCAGATCTGAGAAATTGAATCTTGTTCTCAGAATGATGAGGATGTTGCCTTGATGAGAAAGAATGCTGGAAAGAATCGTATATTCTCTTCTTCTTCTTTCTCTAAACTTCTTCTGTTCTCCTTATTCTGTGATAATAGAGAGACTGAGAGATGGTGAAGTTTTTCTTTCTCTGTTCTCTGTAAGAAAATCGACTATCTCTGTTTTGCTAATTTTCTTCTCTAATAACTTGTCTATATTCAAATTCAAATCTTCTACCTTTTAAGGAATATATTTTTCTGACTTAAATCCTTCTTGGAACTAGGTAGCCACCCAAAAACGACTTTGGCAGGTCCTTTCAATTCCTTTTGTCGAGAATGATGCCTTGGCATTAAATGTCAACGACTATTCTTTTTCTTGGAATAGAGAGAATATAAGGACATAATAAATAAGAAAGATATCCTTACATGGCTGATTGAATACGTCCAAGGAGAAATAAATATATCCGTTATACCGTTGATTTGTGTTCAGAGAACTGTTATCCAACTGAGAATATTAATCTGAGCTTCAGAATGGAATTTGTCGAGCGCTGGCTGGAATTCGTCGAGCGCCGCTAGTCATTTGTCGAGCGCTGGCTAGAATTCATCGAGCGCTGCTAGCCATTTGTCGAGCGCTGCTCAGAAAATGTCGAGTGCTGGAACTGTCTATATTTCTTCAGTCTGCTGGAGACAATTTGTCGGACGAAGCTGGTCATTCATCGAGCGCCACTTGCCATTTGTTGAGCTTGAATTTTCTGAAGTTCTGTCTAATATAATCAGCCTAAAACTTGACCCTAAGAGTATACAATGGGGTCAATGCAGATCCTAATCAACATATAGTGATCCTAGCCCAAATCAGTAATAGGGTTGTTCCAACATTTGTGTATGCAATTAGGCTTTGTCCTAATTTTCCACTATCCGGTGAGAGCTCTTTTTGATACCGGAGCATCGCACTCCTTTCTGTCTGAGGAATTCGTGGTGTTAATCGGAGTATTGTATATCATAGGAAGGGATAGATTGGAGGTGGTGTTGGCCAATGTGTCTCGAATGAGTGTGGATAGGTTGAGTCATATAAAGGTGAGGGTAGGGAATCAAGACTTTGACTTGGAGGCATTATTATTACCGTTGTCTGAATTTGATGTAATCTTTTGTAACATCCCAACTTTTATAGGATCACTAGACCCTAGTGAGCTCAATAAAAGTAGGCCCGAGCAATAGAAAATAACCCGATATAGGATTGTGTACTAGGGAACTTCGATCTGACTTCCACCAGTTCCGTTATACTCGTTTGACCAATACGAGTGCAATAGAACTCGTTCCATTTCGATCTGAGGTCATACGAAGAATATGCCCGTTTTGGATTATGTAGACTGCCTCGACACAACGCACGAAATATGGAGCGCACGAACTCAGAACCAGCCCCAGTAAGTCTTGGTAGACCCCTGGGACCATGGAGGACCCCACCCTAAGTTGACCTTGGTCAACCCCCCCCCCCCCCCCCCCCCCAAGCATGAAATTTCTTGGGAAAAGAAAAGAAAGGGGGGAGGAGAGAGAGGCTCCTCCCTCAAGGGAGGGAGGGCTGCCCATGACCAGGCAGCCCTATTTGCGCAGGGGAAGAAGAGAGGGGGGAGAAAATATCTCCCCCACCCATCCCTCCCTTAATCCCACGTGGGGATAAAGGGAGGGAGAGGGGAAGCCTCCCTCCTCCCCTATAAAAGGAGGGGCCCAGCCCCTTCCCTGGTCGCAGACCCCCGCCCCCCCCCCCCCCCCCCAGCCTTCTCCTCCTCCTCCCCAGCCGGCCAGCCCTCCCCTGCCGGAACCCTTCCCAGCCGACCTACCGCTGTCACCTCCTCACCAAGGCCAGCCACCCCTCAACCTCCCGAGCCCCTCCCACACAAGTAGAAACCCTCCTCCTCCTCCTTCCTACCTCCGTGAGGCATGCTCCCCCCCCCCCCCCCCCACGTTGTCGGAGTGCTGCCAGCCCCACCCCAAACCTTGCCCAGGTTCGGGTTGGGGGAGCTGGCCGTAAACTTGCACCCCCTGCGCCGGTGGTGGCACTGGGAGAGTAGGTCCCCACCCGGGGACCCAAGCTTCGACCGGAGGAGGTGGCAGGGCCGTCGGGGGACTCGCCTCCGACGGCACCCGCGCCCTTTCCCCTCCCTATGCGCTTCCTGTACGGGAAAAACCCCACCCCAGGCGGTGGCCGACGGCGCCAGGCCGCCGGAACCCCGCCGGAGGAATGTCCCCTCCCCGGCGCCCCAGCCAGGGGCGGCAGGGGAGGCTCCCCCAGCGGGGGAGGTGGCGCAGCAAGCCTGCATCGCGCATGCAGGCTGCGCCACCGCCCCCCCCCCCCCCCCCCCACACCCCACCCCTTCTTTCTGTATTTTCGACGGTGGCCGGAGGCGCCAGGCCACCGGACCACCACCGGAGTGGTCGACGGCCCCCGACGCACCGACCAGAGGCGGTGCCGGCCCCATCCGGCCGCTGCCCGGCGGCGGCAGCGGACGCCTCCCGTTGAGATAACGGGAGCCGCCCGATCTCCCCCAGGAAATCGGGCGGCTCCCCTTTTCTTAACTCCCGCCCCCGCCTCCACATATGTGCCCCCCCCCACAGCGGATCTGATGCCGATCCGTTGTGGGGACCCCATGAGGGCGCACGGTGCAGCGCCCCCTGCCCCCTCTCCTTCCCTCTATCCACGCCCCAAAATCCCCCTTCCCTATTTAATTTCCTGAGGGTAAATGGGGCATTTATGGCAAAAACCCCCAACATGGAAAATGTACCCCACTCAGAGGGGCACCTCCTGTATTTTTCTGAGATTTTAGGTGGAGTTTTGCTATTTTTAGACCCCTATATAAGGTTTATTTAAAAGAATTAAAGGCCCAAATGAATTGGGAAAATTCCCCCAAAATTTATAGGCTCTAATTTAGAGTATTTTGCAATTACTATAAAAGTTTGAAAGTGTGATCTTCTCTTTTGGTCCTTTAAAAGTATTTTACGAGCAAAATAAACGCCTGAAAGTGAGCGAAATTAATTGGGATAAATGGGCGGACTCGCGACGCGTATTTTAGTCACGTAGTAAAATTATGCATATCGATCTAAGGAATCGACTAGATTAAATGTATCGATGCGCAATTTGGGTCGCAGTCGCGAGGCGACGCTGTAAATTAAATAACGCCAAGATATTTAAAAGATGTGAACCCAATGCACACGAAATTAAGGAATCTCATAAAATATAAGAAAGCTCCTATGAACGGAGAAAAGACCCCTATGAACGGGGATTGAACGGAACTTCATCCTAAGAACGGAGTCGACATTGAAGCCTCCTGTTATGGAATGATTGGACTAGTAACCCTTTTATTTATTTTGCTCTCCACTCTCATACTGGTCCTGCATTTACTTTCGGCATTTATTCTTTAAATTCAATCTCGCACTGGTCCCTGTACTTATGCTTTCTTTTTAAATTCAGTCTCGCACTGGTCCTCCTACTTATGCTTTCTATTTAAATCCAGTCTCGCACTGGTCCCCCTACTTATGCTTTCTGTTTAAATCCAGTCTCGCACAGGTCCCCTTACTTATTTTTTTGTTCGTTCATTTCCAGTAATCCAGTCTCGCACTCGTCCTTTATTTACTGCTTTCTGTACTTTCAATTATCCAGTCTCGCACTGGTCCTTTATTTACTGCTTTCTGTACTTTCAATTCTCCAGTCTCGTACTAGTATTGATATTTCAGCCCCTGCTTCCGGCCTTTCTTACTGCTTATGTGCACTTTATATATTTTAGTGCTAACCACGGTCCTACGCTGGCAAGCGGTGCTTCTCCTCCTTTCTGTGAGGCCTTAGTTGGGGAAAACCCAGAGTTGAGTCCCTCCTCCTGAGCTATCTACAAATAAGGAGCCCTCCTACCGCCGAGACTCCTGGTCAAAAGTCGAGTGATCGGTCGAGTTAAGAATGTCGCGTCAAGACTTAAAGCGCTTACTCTCCCGTTAAGCTGTTTGGAGATTGTTTGTTAAAGTGGCGGGTCGGTCATGCCCACCGACCGTTAGTACCATTGCGGGAGGGTTGACGACTCATGGAGACAGGGAGATGTGCATTGCGGGTTATCACCACTACGAACCCGCAGTTTTGCCTCCGCTGGTCAGCCTAAATCTCGGAATCGCCGGATGTCGATCACATCCAGTTAGTACACCAAGTTGTATGGGAGGTCCTGAGTGATACGGTACGACTACACTCAGAAGTGGCAGGACTGGCCACTGTCACCGACGTCCACATCGATGAGGCCGGTGGGGTTTGCAACCCTGCTTGAAGTGAAGCGGTCCAAGATGTGTCGACACAGGGTCCCTTTTTTGTATGCAGGTTTGAATACCTGGGTGCGAGTATGGGCGAGATAGTATTGTTTTGTTATTACGTACCGCGCATTTATGTCACCTCGTAGAAATTATGGTGGGTAGGCAATATATATATATATATATGTATATATGTTAACCTGCTGCTAACACTCTACATTGCTTCGACTATTTATTCCTGTACTTAGCCCGCCCCTGATGCGCAAATCTCGCACACCGCTATGCGGTAGCTAGACTGCGGCACGAAACGGCAGTGTACCGATCGTTCAAGTAATATAAAATGGGAATGAATCCCCAAGTATCGATCTCAAAGGAACACAGTAAGGTGGAGTTTACTATTTAGGCAGGACTTGAGATTGAAGTCCTTTAGTCGGATGGGTGCGAAAGTGGGTGATTTGGGTTGTGGAAAATAAAGGAAAATACTACAACTACTCCTATGCAATGCCGCTATGAAATGCTTCGCTTGGCGGGATGGAGACTAGGCAGGCCTTGAGCGCGCTGCTTCACAAGGGCGGATGGACGAGTAGGCAAGCGGAATCGAACTGTGCAGGCCTTGAGCGCGCTGCTTCGTTAGGCGAATGGATTACCTGGGCCGCTATGCCACGCTTCGCTATGCGGATGGAAGAGTAGGCATACGGATGAGGGTCGCAAGCACCTCGTCGATAAGCACGCCACTAGCAATTACTAGTGCGGCACACGAACGTGACGGTGGGATGGAGGATGGAATGGGGCGCACCTCAAGCAACTTAAACACCAAAGCATTTCACATAGACATGAAATAAATAAATACAAACAAGTTTAAGTGCCACTTCATCATAATATAAAGATCTAACTACATACACATGCACATCAATAAGAGAAGAACAAGGCAAGAAATCGACCGAATCCGAAGGCTCGTTGTAGATTCACGGTTGGAATCGCCGGGTTGTCAATCCACGTCCAAGCTCGGTCCACAACTACGTCCGGGGTAGAGAGAGCTATCACAACTCTCCAATGAGCCCATCTTCTTCGTCTCACGATCCGGTAAAGGTTGCAAACTTCCCCTTGCTTGATGGTAATGGAGGCTAGATCTCCTTCGAAGATCTAGGATGAAGGAGGAGGCCGAGATGATCTCCGGGCTCAAGATTGGCGTGAAGAACAAGCCTGGAGCACCTCCTGAAAGTGGGCGGCGATGGACGGTGATGAGTCCTGATCATATACACTTTTATGGACTCATCTGGGCCATTTATTTAGTCATTTCACTGCACTTTAGCCCTGTTTTAGTTTATATTTGATATTCTATGCTAGGTGCACTTTTAGGCCTATTTTGGTGTGATTTCATTTCTATTTTCATTAGTAGTTTTCATGTGCGGTTAAGTGTCACTTTCAGTGGCTAGATTAGTGTTGTACGCTGGAACAGTAGTCGTGCAGGTGTTCCCGGTGCAATTCTGCACAGGAACACTGCGCACGATCACTGGTTCTACTGCGCACGACCACCGGTCGTGCGCCACTGATCGTGCGCACTTAATGCCTTTTTCATGAGTTCTGTTTGGAGCAGTGCGCACGACCATCGATGCTAGTGCGCACGACCACCGGTCGTGCGCCACTGCTCGTGCGCACTTATCATTAAAATTCTGAGTTCTGTTTGCTGTATTGCGCACGACCACCGACGATAGTGCGCACGACCACCGGTCGTGCGCCACTAGTCGTGCGAACATTTTATTTTATAATTTCTGTCTTTGCAGGTTCCGTCCAGGCAGAGCGCACGATCACAGGATTCTAGTGCGCATGACCACTGGTCGTGCGCCACTGACCGTGCGCACTGTTTAATTCCAGCGCCTATAAAAGCCGCTGCTCGCGATTTAGGTCGGAACGCCCGCCGTATTCCGCCGTTTTCTGCTCCAGTTCGTCCGACCTCGCCCCTCCACCGTCGCCCACCATATAGAGGTGCTCCGAGCTTGCTCTTCACGCCAATCTTGAGCCGGAGTCTCCTCTCGGCCTCCTCCTTCATCCAAGAGCTCCAAAGAGAGATCTAGCCGCCATTACCATCAAGCAAGAGGAAGTTTGCAACCTCCACCGGATCGTGACACGAAGAAGACGGGTCCATTGGAGAGTCGTGACAGCTCTCTCTACCCCGGACGTAGTTGCGGACCGAGCTTGGACGCGGATTGACAACCTGGCGATTCCAACCGTGAATCTGCAACGAGCCTTCGGATTCGGTCGATTTCTTGCCTTATTCTTCTCTTATTGATTGTTGTAATAGCTAGATCTTGTGTATTTTGATGAAGAGCACTTAAACTTGCTTTTATTTATACATATTTCATGTTGTTGTGAAATGCTTTTGTGGTTTATGTGTTTATGAGGTGCGCCACCATCCCTTTTCCACTCCACCACCGTGTCCGGTGCCGCACTAGCAATTGCTAGTGGCGTGCTTGTCGAAGAGGTGCTTGCGACCCTCACTCCGCTAGCCTACTCGTCCATCTGCCTACCGAAGCGTGGCATCGCGGCCCGTATTCCATCCCGCCTAACGAAGCAGTGCGCTCAAGGCCTGCACAGTTCGATTCCGCTTGCCTACTCGTCCAACCGCCCTTACGAAGTAGCGCGTTCAAGGCCTACATAGTCTTCCATCCCGCCGAGCGAAGCTTTGCATAGCGGCATTGCATAGGAGTAGTTGATAGCTTTTCTTTTATTTTCCAAAAGCCCAATCACCCCGTGTCCGCATTCCATCCAACTCAAGGACTTCGATCTCAAGTCCTTCCTCGAACGTTAACTCCACCTTACTGTGTTCCTTGAGAGATTCGATACTCGGGGATTACTCCTCGTTTTATATTACTTGAACAATCGGTACACTGCCGTTTCGTGTCGCAGTCGAGCTACCGCCTATAGCGGTGTGTGAGATTTGCGCCATCAAGTTTTTGGCGCCGTTGCCGGGGAACACAGTCGTGTGAGTTTTCTTGAGAGGGAGAGCTGAGAGAGAGAAGTTTCTTCCAGTGTTTATAGCCGCCTTATTATTTTTGTTTGCTTTTTAAATTTAGATTGTTTGTTATTATTTCTTCTCTCCTATTTTAAATTTTTAAGCAAGTTTAATCTAAGGAGTTTTATTAGTTTGTGTAGATTTCCTTGCAAAGAATTTCAGCCTCTTTATATCTGCTTTTATTATTGAAAATGTCGTCATGGGATCTTTCACCTAGCTTTAATGACAAGATGGTTTATTATTTGGACCAATTGAATGAGTTAAATGCTAGGCAGTGTAGGAACATTGTTTGCTTGTTGTGTCGAGGAGAGGGTCATGAATTGAAGGACTGTCCGCGTCTTTTCAATCCTGACCGCCGCTCCTCCACTCAGGACAACATTGTCCCAATCGCTCATTCTTTACCCATGGAGGCAATTGTGCCCTCTACCCCTGAGCTTGTCTCGTGCACGGACTCCTCACTCCCTGTTTATGGCTTCACTCCCAGTGATGATGATCACTCATCTGTTAGCCAACAAGGAGAGGAATGGGAGCTCCTAGATGCACCTGAGTATGATGAGGAAAGTATTCTTTCCATCGGGGAGGCTTTAGCAGATCTTTTTGCGGAGGAACCAAATCTTTGTATTCCTCCAGTTTCTTTGCATGATTTTTCTACACACATTTTTTATGATCCTATCGAAGTAAAGGAGCTGGGTGATGCTTCTGACTCAGAGGGTGCTCCAAAGTGGGATGAGGATGTCATTTTCCCTGAGGGGGAGAATGAAGACTTTGAACACGATGTTGCACCTCGGTGGGATGAGGAGGATACTCTCTCTGATGAGGAGGCTTGCACTTCTTCATGGGACGAGGAGGTCCAAATCACCACTGAGGCGCCTGAGTTCTCAAGTCCCCCTTGCTATGATATTTACGATGATGATAGTGATCTACCCTTGGATCTTGCTGGGAGTGAAACCGGGATCACTCCCCAGATTGTTGATGATTCACGTTTTTCCTCTTCTCTTTTATTTCTTGACCCCCCTTCTGTTATATCTGAGCCTGTGCAGGATGAGTCTCCACAGGTACTTCAGGAGGACTTGGAGCTTTTTGCTCAAGTCAATGATGAGTGTGTCTTTTTATGCGAGGAGGTTGATCCCTCCTCCATTAAGGAAGCCTCATTCGTTGCCTTCTCCTCCTGCGGTCCTGTTGTGGACGATACCTTGCTAGGCAAGGATGTGTTTTGTGAGATGAGAGAGGACCAGGCCTCCTCCTTTTCTTACATTCTCTACCCTCTACCTGTGAGGAGCAGGTATCTATATTTAGGTAGAGGGGTGACTGCTCTGTCTCCGTATCGGTACCCCCTACCGATGCGCATATTAGAACAGTTACCTGTGCACTTTTCTTTTCATAGGCCTATAAGCTAGAACTGTACAAAATCTAAATAAGTCGTGCTGGGATGACAATAACCCCAGTAGTTATCTTACTTTTCATGCATTTTATTTTATTTAATCATGTTTAGTTAGCTGTAGTTTATTTTAGTTTGTCTTTTTCTGTTTCTTTTGTTTTGCGGAGCTGACCCTTGCAGGTACTTCTTCTGGATGGCGGATGCTGCAGTTTAGTCTGGGTTTAAACGCCAATCTTCTGGTATGCTCACTTGCTGAGCATTGGGTACTCTCTTCCCCTAGCCCTATTCTGATTTTCATGTCATATGCTGTGTGGATTGTTTAGTTTAAGTCTGGGGGAGAGCAGTTTTTGTGCCCACTCATGCGCACTATTGCACTGCA
Source organism: Dactylorhiza incarnata (assembly GCA_033032865.1). Taxonomy (NCBI): domain Eukaryota; kingdom Viridiplantae; phylum Streptophyta; class Magnoliopsida; order Asparagales; family Orchidaceae; genus Dactylorhiza; species Dactylorhiza incarnata. The sequence continues at coordinate 15,836,804 of JAWHQI010000030.1, forward strand.
TACTAGAAGATTTCATTTAAAAATGTTTTGTTTATTTTCATTGCACACCACAACACCCACTTGAGCGCGTACTCGGCTGTATGCGTGCTCTGTAGTGAATTCAATTCTTCTGCTTATTTGGGAAAGTCTAGGTGATGGCTTAGGACTATGCAGCAGAGTAAAATGTTGACTCTAGTAGTGCTCCTAGTCGAGTGCTCGGTTGCATAGAAATTCGTGTAGATTAGACTTCTCTTTATACTTATGGTTTTATATTTTTTCTACTAGTGTAAATGTTGTTTACTCTACTCAAATGGTGAATTCGGTGGAATCAAACGGTAGCATAGGGATGTGTGTATACGATCGCTAGATTCGTATTGCTTGAGTCGGGAGAAAGGAGAATCTTTCTCGGTGGCTAGAACTTGCCCCAAGCGATTCTTGAAGCATGGGTATACGGTTAGTCAATTGTGTGAATGTGATATAGGCCATCATTTTGGCCCGGTTGAGCCTTTGTGCCTATCCCTACCGCTATATCCTCGCTAGCCCAGTTGTGCCTACCTGTTCTTTGATTCAGCCCCACTTTTATTTCACCAAAGCCCAAAAGCCAATCCTAGTCGCACACTCAAAATTTGAGATTTAGCTGTTTATTATTTTCATGAGTTGGGTTGTTGATGTGGTAATATGTTTGTGAAGAGGTGGATGTGTCCTTTTGTTTATTTGCTGAAAATGAAAAGAAAAAAAAATGAAATGAAAAAATGAGAAAAAGAAAAGAAGTTAAAAAGAAAGGAAAGAGAAGGAATGTTTACTTGAAAATCTTTATGTATAGATTTATGTTTGGGAGTAGGCGGTGCACGCACCCATGCTGTTAAGTCCAAGTCTGGGGGTGTTGTGTACCCGCATGTTTGTGTGGTGAATGAGGATAGTTTCCTGCATTAGCTCATTTGGGTTTAGTGATTTAGCCGTCGTTTTTATCTTTGTTTTTCCTCACCTAAACCCAAGCCTCATTTAAAACCTAAAGTCCTATTGATTCACGCATTTGAGTCAAACCAGTGCCGTGGAGAGAATGTGACCGGGCAAGCCTATGGTCACCGACACCGATGGATTTCGGTGGAGTTTGTCCGGCATCCCAATCTTGAGCAATGCTCATCTCAGCGTTTAGTTTACTTTCTCCTTATGCATGACCGAACGATTCACCGCTTTTCACCATTTTGAGTAGTTGTAATATGCTTTTACTCTTTTAGAAATATATAGACTGTTTATATAATCAGAAATCTTCTCTACTATTTTTCTTATGCACATGAGCATGCGACTTCGCATGGTACTCTGTATTGTAGTTTTAAGCCATCTACTTTTCTTTCCCAGTTCGCTTAGAATTTGTTTGCTCGGGACGCGCAAACAGGTAAGTCTGGGGGTGTGATGAGTCCTGATCATATACACTTTTATGGACTCATCTGGGCCATTTATTTAGTCATTTCACTGCACTTTAGCCCTGTTTTAGTTTATATTTGATATTCTATGCTAGGTGCACTTTTAGGCCTATTTTGGTGTGATTTCATTTCTATTTTCATTAGTAGTTTTCATGTGCGGTTAAGTGTCACTTTCAGTGGCTAGATTAGTGTTGTACGCTGGAACAGTAGTCGTGCAGGTGTTCCCGGTGCAATTCTGCACAGGAACACTGCGCACGATCACTGGTTCTACTGCGCACGACCACCGGTCGTGCGCCACTGATCGTGCGCACTTAATGCCTTTTTCATGAGTTCTGTTTGGAGCAGTGCGCACGACCATCGATGCTAGTGCGCACGACCACCGGTCGTGCGCCACTGCTCGTGCGCACTTATCATTAAAATTCTGAGTTCTGTTTGCTGTATTGCGCACGACCACCGACGATAGTGCGCACGACCACCGGTCGTGCGCCACTGGTCGTGCGAACATTTTATTTTATAATTTCTGTCTTTGCAGGTTCCGTCCAGGCAGAGCGCACGATCACAGGATTCTAGTGCGCACGACCACTGGTCGTGCGCCACTGACCGTGCGCACTGTTTAATTCCAGCGCCTATAAAAGCCGCTGCTCGCGATTTAGGTCGGAACGCCCGCCGTATTCCGCCGTTTTCTGCTCCAGTTCGTCCAACCTCGCGCCTCCACCGTCGCCCACCATATAGAGGTGCTCCGGGCTTGCTCTTCACGCCAATCTTGAGCCGGAGTCTCCTCTCGGCCTCCTCCTTCATCCAAGAGCTCCAAAGAGAGATCTAGCCGCCATTACCATCAAGCAAGAGGAAGTTTGCAACCTCCACCGGATCGTGACACGAAGAAGACGGGTCCATTGGAGAGTCGTGACAGCTCTCTCTACCCCGGACGTAGTTGCGGACCGAGCTTGGACGCGGATTGACAACCCGGCGATTCCAACCGTGAATCTGCAACGAGCCTTCGGATTCGGTCGATTTCTTGCCTTATTCTTCTCTTATTGATTGTTGTAATAGCTAGATCTTGTGTATTTTGATGAAGAGCACTTAAACTTGCTTTTATTTATACATATTTCATGTTGTTGTTAAATGCTTTTGTGGTTTATGTGTTTATGAGGTGCGCCACCATCCCTTTTCCACTCCACCACCGTGTCCGGTGCCGCACTAGCAATTGCTAGTGGCGTGCTTGTCGAAGAGGTGCTTGCGACCCTCACTCCGCTAGCCTACTCGTCCATCCGCCTACCGAAGCGTGGCATCGCGGCCCGTATTCCATCCCGCCTAACGAAGCAGTGCGCTCAAGGCCTGCACAGTTCGATTCCGCTTGCCTACTCGTCCAACCGCCCTTACGAAGTAGCGCGTTCAAGGCCTACATAGTCTTCCATCCCGCCGAGCGAAGCTTTGCATAGCGGCATTGCATAGGAGTAGTTGATAGCTTTTCTTTTATTTTCCAAAAGCCCAATCACCCCGTGTCCGCATTCCATCCAACTCAAGGACTTCGATCTCAAGTCCTTCCTCGAACGTTAACTCCACCTTACTGTGTTCCTTGAGAGATTCGATACTCGGGGATTACTCCTCGTTTTATATTACTTGAACGATCGGTACACTGCCGTTTCGTGTCGCAGTCGAGCTACCGCCTATAGCGGTGTGTGAGATTTGCGCCATCAGACGGCGAAAAGGGCGCGGAACTGGAGCTCTGGGAGCGGGAAAAACGATCGATCAGAATAGGGCAAGACCTGCGGCTTAAATAGAAATTCTGTCAGAAAATGGTCACGCACGGTCGAACGCACGACCGTGCGCAGACCGTGCGTTATTAAATGATAAAACTTGACTTGGGGAAGACGCTGCGCCGCCCGTGCGAATTGCTCACGCACGACCAATACCGCCCGTGCGTTCAAACGCACGGGTAAACTCCGAAGCTCTGAAATCAGGAAGACACAGGTCGACCGTGCGTTTTACTCATGCACGGGCGAATCTGCCCGTGCGTCAAAATGCACGAGTACACTCCGACGCTCCATTTTTTGCCCAGACACAAACGCATGACCGCAACCGACCGTGCGTCAAGGAAACGCACGACCGTGCGATATGCATAGACATTACTTCTGGGGAAAACGGGACGAACCGGCCACCTGCATACAAGATACAATGGCTGGGAATACACGTCCAGCATCAGAAAAACATAGAAGAAGAGAAGGGGAGCACCATGTGCTTACTCCCAACAACAAGGAGCACAATTGCACACCGGAATGGGCTAAAAAGTGCACCTAGCATGGAATAGTACATATGAATGAAAACGCGCCTAAAATGTGGTGCAAACACTAGAATACCAGCCCAAATGAGTCCAAAAATGTATATATAAATGGGACTCATTACACCCCCAGACTTACCTGTTTGCGCATCCCGAGCAAACAAATCCGGCGGAGTAGGAAAAGCATAGCTAGCCAAAATATTGCAAACATGGAATAGAATGCAAAGTTGCATACTTGTGTGCATAGAAGTTCATTAGAAGAAGTTTCTACATATGCTAGCTAATTTATAAAAGTGTAAATGCGTAAAAAGAAAATTATTTTTACTCAAAAATGGAATGTTGGTGAATCTCGTGGTCACGCGTAGTACGAAAGTAAGCAAGTCGCGAGGGTGAATGTTACCCAAGACCGGAACTCAGAATTATCTCCGTTGAAATCCATCAACGTCGCGAACCATAAGCTCTCCCTGTCACACTCTCTCCACGGCGCCAGTGAACTCACAAGATGAACCAATAGGAGCAAAGATAAACGTGAATGCTAATCGCAACCCAACAGAGCTCACAAAAGTGCTAATTCAAAGCAGCCACAATAATACACGTGTACACACCCCCAGAATTGACTTTGAAACCGAATGTGCACACGACCTACAACATTCAATACCAAATAGATGTTTCAATTACAACGCTGGGGATACATTTTTTTTCTTTGCTTTTCTTTTTCTTTTCTTTTCATACCCATATCTATTAGCACAATTTCAGCACATAGACATTTTTAAAACTTCCACATCAACACTGAAGTGTCGCATCACCGCACCGCATTGGAAAATTACAATTCATAAATGCTTTTAGCTAAATTTTTGGTTGCGATAATAGGATTAGCTTTTATGCCTTGGTGAAGTATGGTGGAGCTGAACAAAAGATCGGGTAGGCACAAAATAGGCTAGCAACGGTTAGCGTATAGGAATGGTAGAACAAAGCTCAAACTTGCCAAATAGATGGCCTACGTCACGCTCAACTTGCAAATCATTCGCACCCATGCTTCGAGAGTCGCTTGGGGAAAGTTCTTAGCCCCCGAGAAAGGTAATCCTTCCTCCTGACTCGAGCAACACGAACCTCGTGCGCGCTTACACACAATACCACGCTACCATTAGATTCAACCACATTCACCATTTTGAGTAAAATAAATTAAAATCTACGCAAATATACTAATTATAAATTAGAAGTATAAATAAAAACTAATTCTACTCAAATCCCTATGCAAGACACGAGTACTCAACTAGAGCACTACAAGAGTCAACATGCCACTCCATCTTGCAATTTTTAGGCTAATACAGCAATTTCTACATCACAACCATGAATTGAATATACAGGAGCATACAAACAAGCGAGTGCGCGCTAGAGTGGGTGTAGTGGTGTGCGGTGCATATGAAACAAAACTTATAAAACTGAACTAAAATGTACTTCTAGTATGCAGTGTCATGTACACGTGCAGTGAGTAACACATAGCGGCTCTCCCCCAGACTTAATCCAAGCAATAAAAGCAAATGAAGTAACCATGAAAATTAAATTAAAGACTGGGGGGGAAGAAAAGTTACCCATGCTCAGAAATGAGCATACCAGAAGATTGGCGTGTAAATCTAGACCTAGCTGCAGCATCCATACAGAAGAACACCTGCAGGGGTCAGCTCCGCAAAAACAAAAGAAAATATACAAACTAAAATAAAGTAAAACTAACTAAACAAACTAGATAAACTGAAATTGCAAGAAAAGTAAGATAACTATTGGGGTTATTGTCCTCCCAACATGACTTATTCAACTTTAAAGCAGTTCTAGCTAATGAGTCTATGAAAAGAAAAGTGCACAGGTAACTGCTCTAATATGCGTGTCGGTAGCGGGTACCGATACGGCGACAGAACAGTCACGCCTCTACCCGAATATAAATAATACCTGCTCGTCACAGGTAGAGGGAATAAAAAGTAAGAAGAGGAGGAATCCTCACTCAACTCACCAAAACTATCCTTGCCCAGCAAGGTATCATTTCCAGGGAGGCAGCAGGAGGAGAAGGCAATGAGTGGGGCTTCCTCTACGGAGGGGGATCAACCTCCTCACATAAGAGGATGCACTCATCATTGACTTGAGCAGAATGCTCCAAGTCCTCCTGAAGTACCTGTGACGACTCAACCCACACAGGCTCAGATGAAGAAAAGGGGTCAAGGAATAAAGAAGAAGAATGACTTAAATAAAAATCTAGCGGGGGAGTGGTCCCGGTCTCACTCCCAGCAGGATCCAAGGATAGATCGCTATCATCATCGTAAGTATCATAGCGAGGGGAACCCAATAACTCAAGGACCTCGGTGGTGATTTGGACCTCCTCGTCCCATGAGGAAGTGCAAACCTCCTCATCAGAGAGCGTATCCTCCTCATCCCACCGAGGTGCACCATCGTGTTCAAAACATTCATTCTCCCCTTCGGGGAAAACAAACTCCTCATCCCACTTTGGAGCATCCTCCGAGTCAGAAGCATCACCCCACTCCTTCACTTCGATAAGATCATAAAGAATGTGTGAAGAAAAATCTTGCAAAGAAACTGGAGGAACAACAAGATTTGGTTCCTCCGCAAAAAGATCTGCTAACGCCTCCCTGATGGAAAGAATACTTTCCTCATCACACTCAGGTGCATCTAGGATCTCCCATTCCTCTCCTTGTTGGCCAACAGATGAGTCCTTCAATTCATGACCCTCTCCTCGACACAACACGCAAACAAGGTTCCTACACTGCCTAGCATTTAACTCCTTCATTTGGTCTATATAATAGACCATCTTGTCGTAAGTGCTAGGAGAAATATCCCATAAAGACATTTTAAACAATAAAAGCAGATATAATGAAACTGAAATTCTTTGCAAGGAAGTCTACACAAACTAATAAAACTCCTTGGATTAAACTTGCTTAAAACTCTAAAAACAGAAGAGGAAGAAATAATAACAAACACTATATAATTAAAAAGCAAACAAAAATAACAAAGCGGTTATACACAATGGAAGAACTACTATCTCTCGGCTCTCCCTCTCAAGAAAACTCACACGACTGTGTTCCTCGGCAACGGAGCCAAAAACTTGATGAGCAAATCTCGCACACCGCTATGCGGTAGCTAGACTGCGGCACGAAACGGTAGTGTACCGATCGTTCAAGTAATATAAAATGGGAATGAATCCCCAAGTATCGATCTCAAAGGAACACAGTAAGGTGGAGTTTACTATTGAGGCGGGACTTGAGATTGAAGTCCTTTAGTTGGATGGGTGCGAAAGTGGGTGATTTGGGTTGTGGAAAATAAAGAAAAATACTACAACTACTCCTATGCAATGCCGCTATGCAATGCTTCGCTTGGCGGGATGGAGACTAGGCAGGCCTTGAGCGCGCTGCTTCACAAGGGCGGATGGATGAGTAGGCAAGCGGAATCAAACTGTGCAGGCCTTGAGCGCGCTGCTTCGTTAGGCGAATGGATTACACTGGTCGCTATGCCACGCTTCGCTAGGCGGATGGAAGAGTAGGCATACGGATGAGGGTCGCAAGCACCTCGTCGACAAGCATGCCACTAGTAATTGCTAGTGCGGCACACGAAAGTGACAGTGGGATGGAGGATGGAATGGGGCGCACCTCAAGCAACTTAAACACCAAAGCATTTCACATAGACATGAAATAAATAAATACAAACAAGTTTAAGTGTCACTTCATCATAATATAAAGATCTAACTACATAAACACATCAATAAGAGAAAAACAAGGCAAGAAATCGACCGAATCTGAAGGCTCATTGTAGATTCACGGTTGGAATCGTTGGGTTGTCAATCCACGTCCAAGCTCGGTCCACAACTACGTCCGGGGTAGAGAGAGCTGTCACGACTCTCCAATGAGCCCGTCTTCTTCGTCTCACGATCCGGTAAAGGTTGCAAACTTCCCCTTGCTTGATGGTAATGGCGGCTAGATCTCCTTCGAAGATCTAGGATGAAGGAGGAGGCCGAGATGATCTCCGGGCTCAATATTGGCGTGAAGAACAAGCCAGGAGCACCTCCTGAAAGTGGGCGGCGATGGACGGCGAAAAGGGTGCGGAACTGGAACTCTGGGAGCGGGAAAAACGATCGATCAGAATAGGGCAAGACCTGCGGCTTAAATAGAAATTCTGTCAGAAAATGGTCACGCACGGTCGAACGCACGACTGTGCGCAGACCGTGCGTTAGTAAATGATAAAACTTGACTTGGGGAAGACGCTGCACCGCCCGTGTGAATTGCTCACGCACGACCAATACTTCCCGTGTGTTCAAACGCACGGGTAAACTCCGAAGCTCTGAAATCAGGAAGACACAGGTCGACCGTGCGTTTTACTCACGCACGGGCGAATCCTCCCGTGCGTCAAAACGCACGAGTAAACTCCGACGCTCCATTTTCTGCCCAGACACAAACGCACGACCGCAACCGACCAGCATCAGAAAAACATAGAAGAAGAGAAGGGGACCACCATGTGCTTACCCCCAACAACAAGGAGCGCAATTGCACACCGGAATGGGCTAAAAAGTGCACATAGCATAGAATAGTACATATGAATGAAAATGTGCCTAAAATGTGGTGCAAACACTAGAATACCAGCCCAAATGAGTCCAAAAATGTATATATAAATGGGACTCATCAGCCCCCAGGATATGGATTCGAGGAGGGGATGGGTTTTCTGCTTAGCTCTGTGACTAACGGTTATTCTTATAACCAATCACAGGAGATGGGACAGCACGAAGCCCCTGCGCCGCAGGATGAGTTACTAGCCTTAGAGATGGCCCGATCAGATACTCCAGCCTCGCCCTCTGTCTTCCGCGACGTGAGTCCTAGAGTATAGGACTAGCTTAAGAGCATTTTGTTATAGTCATGTGTATCCCCCGAGGCAGATGTACTAAACAATAGGCTTCGGCCTTTTCACTTTATGTAAATATAAGCTGTGTGCTTAGTTTTCCTGTTCTATTGCTTCCGCTATGTGATTCTGATGTATTATTGTGATTCTTGTGCCTGACAAGGCGACCACTTAGTGCTTGAGAGGGTGGGTCGTTGCCACCGGGAAGCGCTAAGTGGCCGTCCTTGGGCAGTAAGATCCCCCCCCCCCCTCTGAACCGGGTTCAGTTTTGGGGAGGGGGGTCTTAAAAATGGATCAGAGCTACCACGATCCGACCACATGGGGCAGTCTTTAGATACTGCCTTCCCAGTTTCCGTTCCTTTGTTCGGGATGAACCACGCAGCGGAAGCCTGGTAGACCCTCAGGTGTAAGGTTTAAGGATCCTAGACTGCACAGTAGTACACCCACACATTTTTTCGCTTCCTTTTAGTCAGTTCTGCAAAAGTCCTGTATTTTTGCAAATACTGATGTTCGCCTGTTACTTCTCCAGATACTTGAGTCTAGTAACGGAAGGTCCTCCTCTAGGGATCAGTACCATCCTACCACTCCACCACCAGCCCTGGCAGCCCTAGCTGCAGTCCCATTTGTTAATACGGATCTAGGACGGACACTTACAGCTCTGCTAGCCACCTTTCAGACGGACATCCTACGTCCACCCCAGCAGACCACTATGCCTACCAACCTTCTGACAATGTTCTGGGGGCTAAGGCCCCCCACCTTCCGAGGCACCGAGTCTACCATACAGGCAGAAGAGTGGGTAGAGAGGGTAGAGGAGCTCCTGGTCGGGATGATGTGCCCCGCCGTGGTCGTAGTGTCTTTAGTAGTGACCTTGCTAAAGGGCTATGCCCGAGATTGGTGGAGGGCAGCCAGCCGCTCCACATTTAGAGGGCGACCACTCAGCACGATCCTATGGGGAGAGTTCTCAGAGGCCTTCCTAGAGCACTTCATCTTAGACGCAGATAGGATTGCACTCCAGGAGCATTTCTTGCAGATCCGACAAGGAGAGAGGACGGTACCAGAGTACCAGTGAGAGTTCATCCACTAGGCCCATTTTGCTGGTACTTTGGCAGTTGCAGACAGAGATAGAGTGACTAGATTCTATCGAGAACTATGAGACGATCTTCGACAGGCTTTGATCATGATCTCCCAGTAGACCTTTCACATGATCGCCTCACACGCCGCAGCTTTAGAGATGGATCAGAGGATGGTGGCCCAACAGCGAAGGGGACCCACGGTTGTTCCCTTGGCTCAAGGCCGTGGGAGAGGAGTAGGCCCTCACAGACAGGACCGGGATAGGAGACAGCGTCAGCGCCACCAGCCATGTAGGCAGGCACCCCAGCCCCGAACGGCACCTCCTGCCCCAGCACCTCAGCCTGCCCCAGCCGCTCGACGAGATGTCCCCTTCGCAGGGAACTACTACCTTTGCCAGCAGCGCGGGCACATACAAGCTTTCTGCCCTCAGGCTATAGAAGGCCCGACCTAGGAGCAGTGCAGGGAGCCGCAGAGAGAGGAAGAGGATGAGGAGGACGCAGAGGACGTCCTGCAGGCAGGAGGAACCAGGTTAGACAGGGCAGAGCAGCATCGCTCGAGGCATACGCTTTAGATCTCCAGCATGGGCCTGCACCAGATATAGTGATAGGTATATATTTTCATTAGCCACGATATCCTAGGAGGATGATATAGTAAAAATTTATGATGTAGTCTTTTGTTTAGCTGGTGTGATTACAACTCATTCATATCTGTAAAGAGCATATGATCATAGTATATATATTATCAAGTTTACTTCTGGTAGAAGGTCACCCCGCTAAAATGATGTTCGATACCGGTGCCACGCATTCCTTCGTCGCACAGAACTTCATCGCAGATAAAGGAAACATCATACGATCATCTGGAATGTCGATATGAATACGACTCCAAGATGGATCAGACATGACGTCCACAGAGAAGTGCTCCTTCCAAGCAACACTAGGAGGCGTAGAATTCGAAATCAACGCAACCATTCCATCGATAATCGGATTCGACATCATTTTAGGAATGGATTGGTTGGCCGAGCACAGCGCCCAAATCAATTGTTCGACTCGAGAGATCCACCTCTGGAACCCAAATGGTCAGTCTATCACACTAGCAGGTATACCCTCTGTCACCAGCATTACCTTAACGTCCGCTCAAATAGTCAAAGCGGTCCGGCAAAAGGATGAGGTGTACCTAATCTACTTCGAGATGGAAGACAAGACGCAAGCGCTCTCTAGAGTACCCGTAATTTGAGACTTCCCGGACATCTTTCCAGAATCCCTTCCCGGGTTGCCCCCGCAACGGGAAGTGGACTTCCAGATTGAACTTGCTCATGGAGCTCGACCAGTGTCCCGAGCACCATACCGAATGGGGAACTAGCCGATCTCAAGATACAATTACAAGAGCTAATTGATGCAGGTTTCGTTCGTCCGAGTACCTCACCCTAGGGAGCTCCAGTACTATTTGTCAAAAAGAAGGATGGATCCATGTGTCTCTGTATCGATTACAGGGAACTAAATAAGCTCACTATCCGAAATACTTATCCACTACCCAGGATAGATGAATTATTCGATCAATTACAAGGCGCTTCCGTCTTCTCCAAAATGGATTTAAGGTCCGGCTATTATCAGCTTCGAGTATGAGAGGAGGACATTCCCAAAACAGCCTTCAGCTCCCGCTATGGACTTTACAAATTTATGGTAATGTCGTTTGGGCTGACCAATGCCCCGTCCGCCTTCATGGCTCTAATGAATAAAGTGTTTCAACCCTTCCTAGACCACTTTGTGATTGTTTTTATGGATGATAAACTCATCTACTCAAGGAATAAGACTGATCATTCTAGGTATCTCCAAATGGTTTTGCTAAAGTTAAGGGAACACTCGCTCTTCGTGAAGTTCAGCAAGTGTGAATTCTAGATGGAGGAATTCGGTTTCCTTGGGCATACGATCAACAAGAACGGGGTGGCGATAGACCAAGCCAAAGTTCAAGCAGTACGCGACTGGCCGCCACTTAAGTCAGCAGTAGATATCAGGAGCTTCCTTGGCCTCGCCGGCTATTACCGCAAGTTTGTAGAAGGTTTCTCTAAAATTGCCTTACCCCTCACCACCCTCACCAAAAAGGATACAAGGTTCTAATGGACTCCCGAATGCGAGGCAGCGTTCGTGGAACTAAAGAGCTGACTAATGTCGGCTCCGATTCTAACAATCCCCTCAGGCACTGAGGGCTTCCAAATCTACGCTGATGCATCACTAAAAGGGTTGGGATCCATGCTAATGCAGCACGATAGGGTAGTCGCCTACGCCTCACGACAGCTAAAGCCTCACGAACTAAACTACGCAACCCATGACCTGGAACTGGGTGCGGTAGTGTTCGCACTAAAAGTCTGGAGGCATTATCTCTACGGAGTAAGATGTGAGATCTTCTCCGACCACAAGAGCCTCAAATACATCTTCACCCAGAAAGAGCTAAATCTCCGACAGCGCGGGTGGTTGGAGTTCCTATGCGATTACGACTTCGCCCTTCAATACCACCCCGGCAAAGCCAATAAGGTTGCAGATGCCCTAAGTCGGCAACCTCTGATGGCCGGGAATTGGCTAGAGATGATATCGGAAGGACTAATCAAGTCCTTGGCAGACTTGGATATCATCCTCATCACCCGCAGGAACCCGATGGATTACCAGGCCCAGCTTTACTGGATGGAGATATAGTGTGACATCAAAGAAATAATATGAGAGGCACAGAAGATCGATGTAGAAGCGGCCCCAATCATTCAAACCCCGCAACACGGCGCTCAGGAAGACTACAACCTATATGATGGCATCCTACAATACAAACTCCATATATTCATTCCCTCTGCCGAAGGAATCCGGGAAGAGATACTTCACGAAGCACACTAATCAAGGTATTTGATACATCTGGGGGTAGTGAAAATGTATACAGATCTACGAAGAACATTATACTGGCCAGGTATGAAGAAAGACGTCACCGATTACGTAGTACACTGCCAGACCTGTCAAATGGTCAAGGCAGAATGTCGTAGCCCAGGAGGTTTGCTACAACCCCTGCCTATACCAGAATGGAAGTTCGAAGATATCTCCATGGACTTCGTTCATGGCTTACCCCGATCTCGTGCAGGAAATGACTCAATATGGGTCGTAGTAGACCGCCTCACCAAAGTGGCCCATTTTATCCCAAACTGATAAGGTGACGGCGTTGACATTTTAGCCTGGCTATTTATAGAACAAGTGGTCCGATTCCATGGAGTACCCAAGTCAATTGTATCTGACCGCGATGGATGCTTCACATCAAAAGAATGGAGGAGAGTACAAGATTACCTGGGAACCAGATTGGCTTTTAGCACCGCCTTCCACCCCTAGACCGATGGGCAAATAGAAAGGATGAACCGAACAATGGAAGACCTCCTCCGATTATGCATAGTAGAACACAATGAACCTTGGGAACAGGTACTGCCTTTGGTAGAATTCTCATACAATAATAGCTTCTAGGCAAGCATCAAGATGGCACCGTATGAGGCCCTCTACGGAAGATGCTATCGAACACCATTATCATGGGCATAGTATGAGGACCCTGAAGCTTTAGGAGTCACCTACATAGATGATACCAAAGCAGCTATAAGGTTAATTCGAGAATGAATGCTAGAGGCATAGAGCCGTCAAGCCAAATATTACGATGCACGTCATCGACTGGTGGAATTCAATGTATGAGACATGGTATTCTTGAATATTAAGCCAATGCATGGGATATCCTGAATAAAGAAGCAAAAAAAGCTGGATCCCCGCTACCTAGGCCCATATCAAGTCATAGAAAGGATTGGCCCTGTTGCATATAGGCTAGCTCTTCTAGTTGAACTGGGAAATCTTCACGACGTATTTCACGTCTCCTCGCTAATATGTGTCCTTCGCCAACCAGAGCAACATCTTCCCATGCGACCAACGGCAGTGCAATCTGGTCGATCCGTCCAACTCGAACCGATGAAGATAGTAGATTTCAAGCTCAAAGAACTGCGGAACAAAACCATCACGATGGTCAAGATTTTATGGTCAAACTGTGGACGCGAGGAGTTTACCTGGGAACCAGAAACGCTTGTTCAGGAAAAATACCCGGCACAATTTTCCCATGTATGTCAGTGAAACCCCCTACTTTAGGCAATTTTCAAGCACGAAAATCCCTTTAGTTTTATTGGATTGTAACATCCCAACTTTTATTTGGTCACTAGACCCTAGTGAGCCCAATAAAAGTAGGCCCGAGCAGTAGAAAATAACCCAATATAGGATTGTGTACTAGGGAACTCCGATCTGACTTCCGTCAGTTCCGTTAGACTCGTATGACCAATACGAGTGTAATGGAGCTCGTTTCATTCCAATCCAAGGTCATTTGGAGAAAACGATCGTTTTGGGTATTATTGTGCACCGCAACTAAGTCGTTGGGGTACAGTGACTAAATGTACTCCAATCTGAATTTTGTCAGCTCCCTTAGACTCGTATAATCGATACAAGTGTAATGGAGATCATTCCATTCCAATCCGAGGTCGTTTGGAGAAAACGACCGTTTTGGGTATTATTGTGCGTCGCAACTAAGTCGTTGGGGTACAGTGGACAAATGCACTCTGATTTGACTTCCGTCAGTTTCGTTAGACTCATATAACCGATATGAGTGTAGTGGAACACGTTCCATTTCGATCCGAGGTCATACGGAGAATATGCTTGTTTTGGATTATGTAGACCGCCTCGGCACAACGCATGAAATACAGAGCGCATGAACTCGGAACCGGCCCCAGTAAGTCTTGGTGGACCCCCGGGACCTTGGAGGACCCCTCCCTAAGTTGACCTTGGTCAACCCCCCCCCCCCCCCCCCCCCACACCCCAGCATGAAATTTCTTGGGAAAAGAAAAGAAAGGGGGAGGAGAGAGAGGCTCCTCCCTCAAGGGAGGGAGGGCTGCCATGACCAGGCAGCCCTATTCAGGCAGGGGAAGAAGAGAGGGGGGAGAAAATATCTCCCCCTACCCATCCCTCCCTTAACCCCATGTGGGGATAAAGGGAGGGAGAGGGGAAGCCTCCCTCCTCCCCTATAAAAGAGGGGGCGCAGCCCCTTCCCTAGTCGCAGAACCCCCCCCCCCCCCCCCCCCCCCCCCCCCCCCCCCCCCTCAGCCTTCTCCTCCTCCTTCCCAGCCGGCCAGCCCTCCCCTGCCAGAACCCTTCCCAACCGAGCTACCGCCGCCACCTCCTCACCAGGGCCAGCCGCCCCTTAACCTCCTGAGCCCCTCCCCCATTGGTAGAAACCCTCCTCCTCCTCCTTCCTACCTCCCTGAGGCATGTCGCCCCCCCCCTGTCGCCGGAGCGCCGCCAGCCCCACCCCAAACCTTGCCCAGGTTCGGGTGGGGAAGCTGGTCGTAAACTTGAGCCCCCAGCGTCGGTGGTGGCGTTGGGGGAGTAGGTCCCCACCGGGGACCCGAGCTCCAACGGGAGGAGGCGGCAGGGCCGCCGGGGGACGCGCCTCCGGCGGCACCCGCGCCCTTTCCCCCTCCCTCTGCGCTTCCTGTACAGGAAAAATGCCACCCTCGGCGGTGGTCGGCGGCGCCAGGCCACCCCCCCCCCCCCCCCCCCCCGACCCCCTCCGGAGGGCTATCCCCTTCCCGGTGCCCCAGCCAGGGGCGGCAGGGGAGGCTCCCCCAGCGGTGGAGGTGGCGCAGCAAGCCTGCATGGACCATGCAGGCTGCGCCCCCGCCCCCCCTCCCCCCTCTTATTTCTGTACTTTTGGAGGTGGCCGACGGCGCCAGGCCGCCGGACCACCAACGGAGTGGTCGCCGACCCCCGGTGCACCGACCAGGGGCGGTGCCGGCCCCAGCCGACTTCTGCCCGGCGGCGGCAGCGGATGCCTCCCGTTGCGATAATGGGAGCCCCCCGATCGCCCCCAGGAAATCGGGCGGCTCCCCTTTTCTTAACTCCCACCCCCGCCTCCACATACGTCCCCCCACAGCGGATCCACTGCCGATCCGCTGTGGGGACCCTAGGAAGGCGCACGGTTCAGCGCCCCCTGCCCCATCTCCTTCCCTCTATCCACACGCCAAAAGCCCTCTTCCCTATTTAATTTCCTGAGGGTAAATGGGGCATTTATGGCAAAAAAACCCCTACATGGAAAATGTTCCCCACTCAGAAGGGCACCTCCTGTATTTTTCTGAGATTTTTAGGTGGAGTTTTGCTACTTTTAAACCCCTATACAAGGTTTATTTAAAAGAATTAAAGGCCCAAATGAGTTAGGAAAATTCCCCCCAAAATTATAGGCTCTAATTTAGGGTATTTTGCAATTACTATGAAAGTTTGAAAGTGTGATCTTCTCTTTTGGTCCTTTAAAAGTCTTTTACGAGCAAAATAAATTCCTGAAAGTGAGCAAAATTAATTAGGATAAATGGACGGACTCGCGACGCGTATTTTAGTCACGTAGTAAAATTATGCGTATCGATCTAAGGAATTGACTAAATTAAAAGTATCGATGCGCAATTTGGGTCACAGTCGCGAGGCGACACTGTAAATTCAATAATGCCAAAATATTTAAAAGATGTGAACCCAAGGCACACGAAATTAAGGAATCTCATAAAATATAAGAAAACTCTTTTGAACGGAGAAAAGACCCCTATGAACCGGGATTGAACGGAACTTCCTCCTAAGAACGGAGCGACATTGAAGCCTCCTATTATGGAGTGATTGGACTACTAACCTTTTTATTTATTATGCTCTCCAGTCTCATACTGGTCCTGCATTTACTTTCAGCATTCATTCTTTAAATCCAGTCTCGCACTGGTGGTGATTAAAATTCCGCTTGCACGAAATAAAATCCGAACTAGCAATCCGAGAAGGCAAGTATACCTATCGAACTGTAGTATAGGAACACAAGTGTCGTATTAAAATCCGGGAACTGTTGATTACTTATACTCAAACGAATTACTATTATTTTACCTTAATAATTTTTTGGAAGGTTTTGTTTGCTAAGTTTAAATAAAAGCTGGATAAAAGTACGGCTAAATGATGATTAAGAAATAGCACTCGATCTTGACTTACTTCGGCTTAAGTTGATCAAAATTCAAAAGCAAACTTAAAACTTAATAAAGTAAGGGCAGCTTGACCGTGGGGGTTCCTATAGTTTGAACAGGCTTCTCTCGAAGATATGCCCAACTGAGTTTCGAAAAATCCGACCGAACTCTCGTCCCGTATTCGAATACCTAAAACTCGCTTTAAGTGGTGAACCCCACTATTGGATTTGACTCCAATCCATGAGATTTACGTCATTCTCTCTCGAGAAATGCGTGCAACTCTCTTTACTCTTAAGTGCTCACTTCAGACTATCGGCCTCTCGGCTAGCCAAGAATGAAACCAAAGGTGGGGACTATATATCGATATTATAGCTCCACTAAATTTTGATTAAGCGTAAATCTAAGGCCCAAGACTTTAGAAAGTAAAAGAGAGCTAAAGGATCATAACTTAATCAACTCATCCTCAGATCATCAAGATCGAGTACTATGAGGATTTAGTTACTCAGGGTGGAGGGGTAAGAGAGAGAAATGAGGAAGATATTAAGAGAACAAAAACATACGATTTTTATTAAAAGAGAGTTCAACTGAGGATACATTTGCATGGAAACCCTACTAAGCATTAGCAATACACTATGAAAGGAAATTACAAAGGCATTACAACATTCATATGAAAACTAGAAAGAGAAGTGCATTGAAATAAGAGAGAGAGAGAGAGAATACAAAAATAACATGAAAATCACTGAAAATAAAGCAGTAGCACCCTTTCTCTCTCCCAAAACTGATTGGTGAAATCTTGGAGACTTTCCCAATTTATAGAAATTTTTCTGCCTCGGACACGCCCCTTAGTCACGCCCGTGACTAGGGCATGACCTGTTAATTAATTCTGCGGCTTGGGTCAGGTCCGGCGCACGATTCTGGCATGATTGGATGGGTCACGCCCCCAGGTCACGCCCGTGACTTGGGGCGTGGCTAATTCGGTGGTCAGCTAGTCATGGGCGCTGGCACGCGATCATGGGCGCTGGCGGCTGGCTAACGTGGCAGTCACGGGCGTGACTGGAAGCACGCCCATGTAACAGAGGCGTGACCAATTCGGTGGTCAAGCTAGGCATGGGCGCTGGCAGCTGGCTGACGTGGCAGTCACGGGTGGAAGTCACGGGCGTGATTGGAGGCATGCCCGTGTAACAGAGGCGTGTCCACCATTTTTTGCGGCTGGGCGAATCTGATTGCGCGGTGAGCTGGTTACGGGCTGGTCACGGGCGTGACTTGTGTGTCACGCCCGTGTACTTTGGCGTGTCTGACCAAAATTTCTGAATTATGACGGCAGCAACTTAAACGCCCTAGGTCACAGGAGTGACCTAGGGTGTGACCTAGGAAAATCTGCATTTTTGACCTAAAAATTCAGAAAACTTAAGTTAGCACTAAAAATAGGAAAATGACCAAAAATTGCATTTAGAGAAACAATAATAAACAAAAATTAAGAGTAGATAACCTAAAAATAACCTAATTAAACTAACTAGATTTAGCACTATCAAATTCCCCCAAGCTTGCACTTTGCTTGTCCCCAAGCAAAGAAATATGCATTAGCTAATAAAAAGGTGACTAATCAAAAAGATTTAATTATGCTAAACACGAGTACCTTGCGAAATTCTAAGTAGGGAGAATAGTGAAAAGGAAACCTAAAATAAGTACTTTATTTAAGCTTAATTTTTATACCCTTTACTAACAAAAATTAATCATCCAAAATTTTAACTAAAAAGTTTTTAAATAAAATTAAGCAAAGTAACAAGTGAGAGAGTGCATTGAATTGTTACTAAACCCTAAGAGACAAATTATAATTATATCATTCTAAGAACAAGGATCTAAATTCATACCCAAAACTTAACTATTCTACTTTTCTTCTTTACTTAGCTAAAGCAAATGTAGGAGCATGAATCAAGAGGACTTTATTAGGACCGAAATGTTTGGTTTAGGCATATGATTTGGAATGGAAATCGAAGATAAAAATGGTGGCTATAGTCACACTAAACCATAAACATGAGTTTTATAAAAATTTCGATATGAATGATAAGAGGCAATCCTTCATTATAAGCATATAGCATATTTTCTTTCTTTCTCTTTCGTAGCCATTTTTTTTCATTTTTTTTTTGAAATTTTGGCAAAGATAACTAATACAAATATGCTTAAAATATCTTCTTTTTGAGCAAATTCTTTTCTTTGAAGCTCTCCATACAATAAACCAATCACACTATAAAAATTTTAAATAAAACTCAAAGTGTTAGTATGATTTAAATAGGTTTGGAAATTTTGGCTTTGGTGAAAAATTTGATAAGTGGAGGTGACAATAAAACATGGGAAAAGGCTCAAAAGAGGCTAACAAAGGGTTTCTTTTTAAGGGTTGGCATGAAGGCTCAAACTTAAACAAAAAAATGGCCTAAATCATTTTCATTGCTCCTAAATTTATTTAAAGCATAAGTTTTGAAGGATTTCAAAAAGTAAGCCCTAGATATTAAATAAAGACTAATGAACTTATTCTGAAAATAAGAATAATAAGCGTCTAGGATTATTCACATTTACTACACTAATCAAAAGTTAACCTTGCAAAATATATCTAAAAATGAAGAGGAAAATAGTGGATGAAGAATTTTTAAGAAAGTCAAGAAGATAAAAGAGAAAACGATAAGGAAAGTATAAGATTTTAGAAAAACTTTTCACATTAACATGCTACCTGGAATTAGAACACTACATGAGTCAACAATTTACTTGTGAAACATAATTAAAAAGTTGGATTAGAAATTTTGAAATTAACTAAGGCTATATAAAATATTTTGGGAAAAACAAAACATAAAGCAAGGGGTACTATTGATTTTACCAAAATCTAATTTAGACTACTAAAATAAAAGAAATGAAAAAACGACATTCTCACCCAAGCTTACGATAAACATTGTCCTCAATGGAAAAGGAGAGTGAAGGAAGGGGCAACTAAGAAAAGAAACTAAAACTGAAAAACTGAAACAGGCACTTCCCTGGATTTGTGGGCTTGAAAGGATGTGTGATGCCGCTCCCCCTTGTTGGCGCTTTGGATCTTCATGAAATATCATCTTGATTTTTTCTTGAAATCAGCAACGTTGGAGCAGGCGATCGCCGAAGTTGAGAGTATCGGAGCCGCCCAGGGCCAAAGAAAAATTAAAACAACAAATTTTAAAAACCTTGGGTTGCCTCCCAAGAGTGCCCTCTGTTTAATGTCGTTTGAGCTCGACTAAAAGATTATAGTTCAAAAGTAAGTCCAAATTATTACCGTCCGGACAAAAGAAGTTTTTCACTGTCCATGTCAACATTGTCACCAAAAAAATAAAGTTTTAGACGCTGCCCATTAACCTTGAAATCACCCTTATCTGAGTTTGATATCAAAACAGTTCCATACGGATAAGCTTCCTTTACATTAAAAGGACCTGACCATCTAGATTTTAACTTTCCAGGAAATAAACGTAGATGAGAATTATAAATCAATACTTGGTCGCCTGGTTTAAATTTTTTCGGGTGCCTTAAATTTTTATCGTGAAAGAATTTCGTTCGTTCCTTATATAATTTATTATTTCCATACGCATTAGAGCGCCACTCGTCGAGTTCGTTGAGTTGGAATTTTTGAAGATCGGCGGTGGAGTGGGGACCCAGAAAGCACGATGTTCTAATTCGATCGGTAAATGGCATGATTTCCCATATACAAACCGATACGGTGTACAACCGATGGCGGTCTTGTACGCTGTTCGGTAAGCCCATAAAGCATCGTCTAATTTATATGACCAGTCCTTACGTGAGGTGGAAACAGTCTTTTCTAAAATACGTTTGATTTCTCTATTCACTACCTCGACCTGGCCATTAGTTTGGGGGTGGTATGCAGTTGAAAGCTTATGTGTAACGCCATACTTAAAAAGTTTTTTTGCAAGTTGTGTGTTACAAAAGTGTGAACCCCTATCGCTAACGATGGCCCTAGGAGTACCGAATCGAGAAAATAATTTTTTTAAGAAAATAATAATGACTCGGGAGTCATTGGTAGGAAGAGCTTGGGCCTCTACCCATCGAGATACGTAATCTACCGCAACTAAGATGTATTTATTCCCATGGCTAGAAGGAAGAGGACCTACAAAATCAATTCCCCAAAGGTCGAAAACATCACACTCGAGGAAGTAATTTTGCAAAATTTCATTTTTATTAGAGATATTGTCGGACCGTTGGCAGCTATCGCACCGACTCACAAAAGGTTGGGCATCTTTAAAAATGTTAGGCCAATAAAAGCCTGCACTTAGTACTTTGTGAGTAGTCTGATTGGCTTGATAGTGCCCACCGATCGGTCCTTCATGTAAGTGTTTTAAAATATTTTGTCCTTCTTCGAAAGAAACACATCTCCTTACTACTTGGTCTGCACAAACTCGAAACAGATATGGGTCCTCCCAAAAATAATTCTTCAGGTCAGAAAAAAATTTCTTCTTTTGCTGATAGGAGAATTCTTTTGGGAGGACTCGAGCTACTAAGTAGTTGGCGAAGTTTGCAAACCAAGGAGAAGGAGTAGTGTTGATTGAAAATAACTTCTCGTCGGGAAAATAATCATTAAAAGTTTGTTCATTTAAATTTTCAATAAACGGGTTATCTAATCGTGAAAGATGGTCCGCGGCCAAATTTTCAGCTCCCTTTTTATCTCAGATTTCCAAGTCGAACTCCTGGAGGAGTAAGATCCAGCGAAGTAAGCATGGTTTGGCATCCGGTTTAGAAAGTAAATATTTGAGGGTCGAGTGGTCCGTAAAAACGATAATTTTTGAAAGCGTAATATAAGATCGAAATTTGTCGAACGCAAAAATAACTGCTAATAATTCTTTCTCTGTTGTGGTATAGTTCTCTTGTGCGGATGTAAGCATTTTACTTGCGTAGAAAATAGGGTGGAAGTTTTTAGATATATGTTGTCCTAAAACGGCTCCCACCGCAAAGCTACTTGCATCGCACATGATTTCGAATGGAAGGTCCCAGACTGGAGCTATAATAATTGGCGCATTTATTAGCTTATTTTTGATTAATTGAAAAGCAGATAAGCAGGTATCATCAAAAATAAATGGAGTGTCTTTTTCTAAAAGATGAGTGAGGGTTTGGTAATTTTTGAAAAATCTTTTATAAATCGCCGGTAAAAACCGGCATGTCCTAGAAAGCTTCTTATGGCCTTAACGTTGGTTGGCGGTGGCAGTTTTTCGATCACTTCTATTTTTGCTTCATCGACCTCAATTCCTCTTGCTGATATCTTATGACCTAAAACCAATCCCTCCCGCACCATGAAATGGCATTTTTCCCAGTTCAGGGCGAGATTGGTCTCCTCACATCGTTCTAACACTTTTTCTAAATTCTGTAAACAAAAATCGAAGGAATCACCAAACACGGAGAAGTCGTCCATAAAGACCTCCATAATACTTTCTACGTACTTGTCAAAAATGGCCAACATACACCGTTGAAATGTTGCCGGTGAATTACATAAGACAAACGACATTCTTCGATAGGCGAAGGTGCCGAAAGGACAAGAAAATGTCATTTTCTCCTGGTCCTCGGGTGAGATGGGAATTTGGAAGTAGCCCGAGAGACCATCGAGGAAACAATAAAAGCTATGGTCGGATAATCGTTCTAAGATTTGATCGATGAATGGCAAGGGGAAATGGTCCTTGCGGGTGGCGTCGTTCAATTTGCGATAATCAATACATATACGCCACCCAGTCACCGTCCATGTTGGGATTAAGTCATTATTGTCATTTAACACTACCGTGATCCCTCCCTTTTTAGGAACTACTTGGATAGGGCTCACCCATTTGCTATCTGAAATTGGATAGATAATTCCTACGTCTAATAATTTCACGACCTCACCCTTTACTACTTCTTTCATGTTTGGGTTTAATCGGCGTTGAGGTTGAATAGAATTATGTGGATTATCTTCCATTAGAATTTTGTGCGTGCAGAAAGACAGACTTATGCCCTTAATATCAGAAATCTGCCAAGCAATTGCTTGGCGGTGCTTTTGTAAAACTTTTAGCAATTTGGCATTTTCAGATTCACTTAGATGGGCTGACACTATTACTGGTAACTTAGAGTCTTTTTCTAAAAACTCATATCTTAAATGATTGGGTAGTTCTTTAAGTTCTAATGTGGGAGGTTCCTCGTACGAAGATTTGAAAGATTTTTCTTTTTCAAAAGTGATCTCTTCAAAAAATTTTGATTTATTTTGAAAATTTGAGGGGGTGGGAGCAATGGCCATTTCCATTTCATGTAATATTTCAGTTGAGATGCTTAAAGATGAACAAAAAGAAGAAGAATTTTCAGAAATACAAAAAGAAAGGTCTTCTCTTAACACATCTAAGAAAAAACACGAATCGTCATTTTCTAGGGTATTTTTCATAGAGGGTGTTATGGAGAAGGTCACTTCATCATCTCCAACACAGAGGAAGAGCTTACCATTACTCACATCGATGATAGCACGAGAGGTGGAAAGGAAGGGGCGGCCAAGGATTAGGGGAACCTCGACATCCTCTTCAATGTCCAAAATGACAAAATCCACCAGGAAGATGAATTTGTCTACCTTTACGAGCACATCCTCCACAATTCCCAGCGAATATTTTATCGTCCTATCTGCTAGTTGTATACTCATACGTGTGGGGCTAAGGGTGCCCACTCCTAACTTCTTAAACAAGGAGAATGGCATCAAGTTGATGCTCGCACCTAAGTCGGCCAACGCGTTCTTTACAAATAAATCACCAAAGAGGCACGGGATAGAAAAACTACTCTGATCGTTAGCCTTTTTCGGCAATTTATTTGTTAGGACGGCGGAACACTCAGCGTTTAAAGTTACGTGTGATAAATTTTCTAGCTTTTTCTTATTAGTTAGAAGATCCTTCAAGTACTTAGCGTACTTGGGCATTTGTGATATCGCTTCATGGAAGGGCAAATTGATGTGTATTTGCTTAAACATTTCCAGGAAGCGATGATATTGATCATCTAATTTTTCTTTGAGAAGTTGAGAAGGATAAGGCGGGGCGGGGTTGTTTTTAAAAACAGGAGGTGGAGTGATAAAATCTGTTTGAGTGAGTGGTGTTTTTAAAATAGGGGTGGATCTTGCCTCGGGCTCTTCGCTAACCAGACCGGATATTTGCTTCCCACTCCAAAGAGTTACAACTTTCGCTTGCTCTCTCGGGTTGAGCTCGTTGTTAGCGGGAAGAGTCCCGGGCGGTCGCTCGGATATTATTTTGGCGAGCTGCCCAATTTGGTTTTCTAGATTTTTAACGGATCCGGCTAAGTTCCGGATAGTTGCTTCGTTCGTTCTTATATATTTTGAAAACATCTCCTCCAAAGATAGAGGTTTTTGAAAGTTAACAGGGGTGGAGGTGGTGTAAATTCATTTTGTAGAGGCGGGCGAGTTGTGTTTGCAGGATTACTCCAAGAAAAATTCGGGTGATTACGCAGCGCAGGATTATAATTATTCGGTAATTGAAAACCAGGTGCATGAAAATTAGAAGCAGCAGAATAATTATTATAAGAATTTCTATTGCCTACGTAATCAGCTTGTTCAGAGGTGGCTTTTGCAAATTCCCAAACCTGAGGTGCGGAAGGAGCATTCATTTCCGATATCTTTTTGCTAAGCATTTCCACTTGTAATGCCAGCTGGGAGACGTTATCCACCTCGTACATACCTGCAGGTTTGTTTGGGTGGGATCTTGGCACATTCCACTGATAGGTGTTCATGGCCATATCCTCAAATAGCTCAAAAGCGGCTTCCGGGGTTTTGTTATTTAAGGTACCACCGGAAGCGGCGTCTATCATTTGCTTAGTATGTTGATTTAGCCCGTTATAAAATGTCTGCACTTGTAACCATACAGGCAGAGCGTGATGAGGGCAACGTCTTAAGATTTCTTTATACCTTTCCCAGGTATCATATAGCATTTCAGAATCTATTTGGCAAAAAGAAGAAATATCATTTCTAAGCTTAGCAGTTTTCGCAGGTGGAAAATACTTAGTTAGAAATTTTTCAGTTAATTGGGCCCAAGTGGTGATAGAACCTCTAGGTAGAGTCATCAACCACTGCTTAGCCTTTGTTCTTAAAGAAAATGGGAAGAGTCTTAGCCTAATTGCATCATCCGTAACACCATTTATTTTGAAGGTGTCACAGATTTCAAGGAAGCTAGCAATATGTGCGTTCAGATCTTCATCTTGTAATCCGTCGAACTGCACTTATTGCTGCACCATGTGAATTATGCTGGGCTTTAGTTCGAAATTATTATTAGCTACGGCAGGGCGGACTATACTAGTTTCCGTCCCTTCCAGGTTAGGCCTTGCATGATGGGACATAGTCCATTCAGGGGCCGCAACCATGTTGGGGACTTCATTTTGGCTAGGTTCGCCCATATTAACAACCGACTCCGAATCATCAGCCAGTTCTTGGAATGTAGGATCTTGAACTTGCGATTTTCTCCGAAGAGTACGCTCAACTTCTTGGTCCAAGTCTACAAGTTCTGACGGATTTGCTCAGGTCATAAACTATAAAGAGAGAAGGGAAAATAAGATTGAGAAATTCGAAAAAGAAAAGGTCTCTCTTTTTTTTTGAATTAATTTTTTTGAAGAAAGAGGAGAGAAAAAGAGGTGATAAAAGTAATAGATTCGTTCTTTCAAAATATCAACAAAAAGCGAGTCCCCGACAACGGCGTCAAAAACTTGGTGATTAAAATTCTGCTTGGACGAAATAAAATCCGAACTAGCAATCCGATAAGGCAAGTATACCTATCGAGCTGTAGTATAGGAACACAAGTGTCGTATTAAAATCCGGGGACCGTTGATTACTTATACTCAAACGAATTACTATTATTTTACCTTAATAATTTTTTGGACGGTTTTGTTTGCTAAATTGAAATAAAAGCTGGATAAAAGTACGGCTAAACGATGATTAAGAAATATCACTCGATCTTGACTTACTTCAGCTTAAGTTGATCAAAATTCAAAAGCAAACTTAAAACTTAATAAAGTAAGGGCAGCTTGACCATGGGGGTTCCTATAGTTTGAACATGCTTCTCTCGAAGATATGCCCAATTAAGTTTAGGAAAATCCGACCAAACTCTCGTCCCGTATTCGAATACCTAAAACTCGCTTTAAGTGGTGAACCCCGCTATTGGATTTGACTCCAATCTAGGAGATTTATGTCATTCTCTCTCGAGAAATGCGTGCAACTTAACTCTTAAGTGCTCACTTCAGACTATCGGCCTCTCGGCTAGCCAAGAATGAAAGCAAAGGTGGGGACTATATATCGATATTATAGCTCCACTAAATTTTGATTAAGCGTAAATATAAGGCCCCAAGACTTTAGAAAGTAAAAGAGAGCTAAAGGATCATAACTTAATCAACTCATCCTCAGATCATCAAGATCGAGTACTATGAGGATTTAGTTACTCATGGTGGAGGGGTAGGAGAGAGAAATTAGGAAGATATTAAGAGAACAAAAACATGGGATTTTTATTAAAAGAGAGTTCAACTGAGGATACATTTGCATGAAAACCCTACTAAACATTAGCAATACAATATGAAAGGAAATTACAAAGACATTACAACATTCATATGAAAACTAGAAAGAGAAGTGCATTGAAATAAGAGAGAGAGAGAGAGAGAATACAAAAATAACATGAAAATCACTGAAAATAAAGCAGTAGCACCCTTTCTCTCTCCCAAAACTGATTGGTGAAAGCTTGGAGACCTTCCCAATTTATAGAAATTTTTCTGCCTCGGTCACGCCCCCTAGGCACGCCTGTGACTAGGGGTGTGACCTGTTAATCAATTCTGCGGCTTGGGTCAGGTCCGGTGCACGATTCTGGCATGATTTGATGGGTCACGCCCGTGACTTGGGGGCGTGGCTAATTCGGTGGTCAGCTAGTCATGGGCGCTGGCACGTGATCATGGGCGATGGTGGCTGGATGACATGGCAGTCACGGGCGTGACTGGAAGCACGCCCGTGTAACAGAGGCGTGACCAATTCGATGGTCAAGCTAGGCATGGGCGCTGGCAGCTGGCTGACGTGGCAGTCACGGGTGGAAGTCACGGGCATGACTGGAGGCACGCCCGTATAATAGAGGTGTGTCCTCCATTTTTTTGTGGCTGGGCGAATCTGATTGCGCGGTGAGCTGGTTACGGGCTGGTCACGGGCGTGACTTGTGTGTCACGCCCGTGTACTTTGGGCGTGTCTGACCAAAACTTTTGAATTATAACGGCAGCAACTTACACGCCCTAGGTCACGGGCGTGATCCCCAGGTCACGGGCGTGACCTAGGGCGTGACCTAGGAAAATCTGCATTTTTGACCGAAAAATTCAGAAAACTTAAGTTAGCACTAAAAATAGGAAAATGACCAAAAATTGCATTTAGAGAAACAATAATAAGCAAAATTTAAGAGTAGATAGCCTAAAAATAACCTAATTAAACTAACTAGATTTAACACTATCAACTGGTCCCTGTACTTATGCTTTCTGTTTAAATCCAGTCTCGCATTGGTTCCCTACTTATGCTTTCTATTTAAATCCAGTCTCGCATTGCTCCCCCTACTTATGCTTTCTGTTTAAATCCAATCTCGCACTGGTCCCCTTAATTATATTTCTGTTTGTTAATTTCCAGTAATCTAGTCTCGCACTGGTCCTTTATTGACTGCTTTCTGTACTTTCAATTATCTAGTCTCGCACTGGTCCTTTATTTACTGATTTATGTACTTTCAATTCTCCTGTCTGATACTGCTCTTGATATTTCGGCCACTGCTTTCGGCCTTTCTTACTGCTTATGTGCACTTTATATATTTTAGTGCTAACCATGGTCCTATGCTGGCAAGTGGTGCTTCTCCTCCTTTCTGTGAGGCCTTAGTTGGGGAAAACCCAGAGTTGAGTCCCTCCTCCGGAGTTAGCCCCAAATAAGGAGCCCTCCTACCGCCGAGACTCCCAGTCAAAATTCGAGTGACCGGTCGAGTTAAGAATGCCGCATCAAGACTTAAAGCTCTTACTCTCTGGTTAAAGATTGTTTGTTAAAGTGGCGGGTCGGTCATGCCCGTAGACCATTTGTACCGGTGCGGGAGGGTTGACGACTCATGGAGACATTGAGATGTGCATTGCGGGTTATCACAACTACGAACCCGCAGTTTTGCCTCCGCTGGTCGGCCTAAATCTCGGAATCGCCGGATGTTGCTCACATCCAGTTAGTACACCAAGTTGTACGGGAGGGCCTGAGTGATACGATATGACTACACTCAGAAGTGGCAGGACTGGCCACTGTCATCGACGACCATATTGGTGAGGCCCGTGGGGTTCACAGCCCTGTTTGAAGCAAAGCGGTCCAAGCTGTGTCGACACAGGGTCCCTTTTTGTGTATGCAGGTTTGAATACCTGGGTGCGAGTATGGGCGAGATAGTATTATTTTGTTATTACGTACCGCGCGTTTATGTTGCCTTGTGGAAATTATGGGGGGGAGGCAATATAGATATATATACGTATATATGTTTACCTGTTGCTAACCCTCTACATTGCTTTGGCTATTTATTCCTGTACTTAGCCCGCCCCAGGATATGGATCCGGGGAGGGGATGTGTTTTCTGCTTAGCTCTGTGACTAACGATTATTCTTATAACCAATCACAGGAGATGGGGCAGCGCGAAGCCCCCGCGCCGCAGGATGAGTTACCATCCTTAGAGATGGCCTGATCAGATACTCCAACCTCGCCCCCTGTCTTCCGCGACGTGAGTCCTAGAGTATAGGACTAGCTTAAGAGCATTTTGTTATAGTCATGTGTAGCCCCCAAGGCAGATGTACTAAACAATAGGCTTCAGCCTTTTACACTTTATGTAAATATAAGTTGTGTGCTTAGTTTTCCTGTTCTATTGCTTCCACTATGTGATTCTGATGTGTTGTTGTGATTCTTGTGCCTGACAAGGCGACCACTCAGTGCTTGAGAGGGTGGGTCGTTGCCACTCGGGAAGCATTAAGTGGCCGTCCTTGGGCAGTAAGATCCCCCCCTGAACCGGGTTCAGTTTTGGGGAGGGGGGTCTTACATCTTTGGCATGGATTGGATGTCGAAGCAATGAGCATGCATAGATTGCAATCTGAAGGAGATTACGCTGGGGAGAACACCGGAGATGAGACCACATTTGCTGGTATGCGAGGAATAAGCAAGATGTTGAGGTCTAATCTCCAAGTGGTCAAGGCGGTGAGGTAAGGCGTGAAGTTGTTCTTCACTTTGTTGGAAGCTTTGGAGCCCAAGTCCAGTCTGAATGATGTTCCAATTATAGCGGAGTATGCAGATGTATTTCCAAATGAACTCCATGGGGATCTGCCTCAGTGAGAGATTTATTTCTGTAATGAGTTGGTTCCAGGTGTCAAGCTTGTATCACACACACCATACTGAATAGCACCAAAGGAATTGGCAGAACTATACGTTTAGTAGCACGAACAACTAGAGCAAAGCTATGTACGTCCAAGATCATCCCCTTGGATTGCATCGGTCCTCTGTGAAAAAAAGGATGGAAGATTGCATCTATGCATTGATTACCGAGATCTCAATAAGCTGACAGAGAAGAACTGTTATCTAATTCTGAGAATCGATGACCTATTCATCCAACTAGTTGGGTTATCAGTGTATTCTAAACTAGACTTAAGGTCTGGTTACTACCAGTTGAGAATACGGGAATGTGAAATTCCAAAAACGGCGTTCAGTACCAGTTATGGGCACTACGAGTTCATGGTTATGTCGTTCGGTCTCTCAAATGCACTGTCGGTATTTATGGACTTGATGAACACGAAATTTTGAGAGTACTTGGACCGATTTGTGATCATATTCATCGACAACATTTAGGTGTACTCTCAGTCTGAAGAGGAACATGCAGATCATCTGCACGCGGTTTTGAGCACCTTGAGGAGGAGTCAGTTGTACGCCAAGTTCTCCAAAAGCGAGTTTTGGCTACCATCTGTGGCATTTCTTGGTCATGTGGTTAGTAGAGAGGGCATTGCGGTGGATCCATCGAAGATTGTGGCAATCCGAGAGTGGCCTATGTTGAAAAACATGGCAGATGTCCAAAGTTTCTTTGGACTTGCCGGCTATTATGGGCGCTTCTTGGAGAACTTCTCGAGGATCGTACTTCCTCTCACTATGTTGACTAGCAAAGATCAGAAGTTCGTTTGGTCGCCGGAGTGCATATGAGCTTTTGAGGATCTAAAGGGCCGTTTGACCATGGTGACCATTCTAGGTTCGCCGGGTGGTACGGAAGGCTACGAGATTTATTGTATGGCCTCAGGGACTGGCATGGGTTGCGTTCTTGTCTAATTTGGGAAGGTGGTTGCTTATGGATCGCGCCAGATGAAAATGCGTGAGAGCAATTACCCAGTCCATGACTTGGATTTGGCGGTCGTGGTACTCACTCTTAAGCTATGGCGACATTATTTATATGGCATGAAGATTGACATATTTATGGACCATAAGATCCTAAAGTATCCGTTAAATTAGAAGGTGTTGAATATGCGACAAAGGAGGTGGATGGAGTTCCTTTGGGACCACACCTTTGATATTCATTATACTCTCGGGAAGGGAAATGCCATTGCAGACGTGTTAAGTCGGCGGGTTCCCGCACAAGCAAATTGGATTTTGATGCCTGATGAGCATCTAATCCATGATTTAGAGTCATTGGATTTCACTTGTGTGGATAGGAGAGAGTCTTTTTCAGCATGCATGAAGTAGACAGAGGTTCAAAATGACCTTGCCGACCTAGTTCGACGAGCTTTGGAGTTGGATGAAAGAATGAAGCGCTATATAGTGGAGACAGTGGATGAGTCTAACCCTGATTTCTCCTTTGTGTAAATGGTCTTCTATGGAAGAATACTAGATTGTGCGTCCCAAATGTTGCAAATTATGGGAGGAATTGATGTACGAGGCTCACTTTACCAAGTACTCAATTCACCCGAGGAGAATAAAAATGTACATGGACATGAAGAAACTCTTTTGGTGGTCGGGTATGAAGAAATACATTGCCCTTTGCGTGGCCAAGTGTCATACTTGCGCGTTGGTGAAAGCTAAATGTCAAAGACCTGGTGGGTTTCTAAAGTCTTTGGCGATTTCAGAATAAAATTTCGACGATATATCAACAGATTTCATGCACTGATTGCCGAGATCGCAACATGGAAACGATGCCATTTGGGTGATCATAGATCATTTGACAAAGGTATCACACTTCATTCTAAACTAGAAGGATGATTCTGTGGAAAATTTGGCCAAGTTATACGTTGTCAATATCGTACGATTGCATAGAGTTCCCCGTAGCATCATGAACGATCGTGATGGAAGTTTCATGTCGAGTGACTAGAGGCTAATCCCCCAACTATTTGGTACCAAGCTGAAATTTAGCATGACTTTCCACCCGCAAATGGATGGGCAGACCAAGAGAACCAATAGGACGATGGAGGATATGCTCCGGATGTACATTTTGGATTTCAAAAAGAGGTGGGAGGTCCTTCTCTATATGATTGAGTTCGCCTACAACAACAGCTACCAAGCGAGTATTAAAATGACGTCTTTCGAGGCCATTTATGGTTGGAAGTGTTGTACGCCTTTGGCTTGGGCGAAATTGGGTGACACAAAGTTGTTGAAACAAAAAAGCATCGATGAAGCGAATACATCAATTCAGGAAATACTAGAGCGGTTGTTAGTTGCCCAAGATAGGCAAGCAAAGTACTACAATTCAAATCACCGAAACATCGAGTTCACCATTGGCGATTGGGTTTACTTGAAGATCAAACTGTTCAAAGGAGTATAGAGTATCTGGTGCTTGAAAAAGCTAAGTCTAAGGTACTTAGGACCGTTCGAGATCTTGGAGCGCATTGGTGAAGTTGCCTACTGACTTGCTTTATCTACAGATCTAAGCTGTCTGCACAATGTATTTCATATTTTTGTGTTAAGAAAGGCAGTGTGAGAGCCTATTCATATTGTTGTGGTCGACAAAGTGCATGTTGATGGTGGGCTAACGACAAAAGTCAAGCCCATTGGCATCAAAGACACCGAAGTCAGACAATTGTGGAACAAATCAATCATGATGGTAAAAGTCCATTGGGACAACTGCGGGAGAGAAGTGTTCTCTTGGGAAAGAGAGATGATGATGCTTGCGGAGTACCGCGAGCTATTTCTCTCAAGTGCAAGTTAATTTTATTGTGCTTTACTATTCTTGAAATTTTGGGACGAAATTCATTTAAGGGAGCTGGAGTAGTAACACTCCATTTGCCCAATGGTAAAAGGTTTGTAATTATCGACTAGAAGTTGGGAATAAGCTAGTCAGAATATCAGCTATATTGAAGAAGTTTCAGTGCAAAGGTTGACTAGACCTCTAGTCGACAAATGCAGTTTGTCGACTAGAGGACTAGTCGACAAGCACAGTTCTGCAAATGTTGACTAGACCACTAGTCGACAAATACAATTTGTCGACTTGAGGTCTAGTCAATAAACATAGTTCAGGCTTACTGGAATGTCAACTAGACCTTTAGTCGACAAAAGCATTGTGTAAATGAGAGGTCTCATCGACATAGTCAAAAGCAGTGTGTCGACGAGAGCTCCGAAGCTCCAAATTATATAAGATCATTGTTTCCGAGTTTGACGGATCATGGATGTCTGTTTTCACATGGATTATAAACCTAGTAGTGGGGGCTTAGTCTATATTATATAAGGTTGCTTAGGGAAAGGGTTTAAGACCACTTTTCAACCGTCTCTCTCGCTCTCCAAGCTCGAGATAGAAGAATTCAAGGAAACCCAAGGACGAAGAAGAAGACTCTTTCTGGCATTGATGGAGCTCTGAAGCTCTGAATCGCGAGCCATTTCTAGATCCACGGAGAACAGCCCGGTATAGTACTTTTCATCCGACTAAAATCTCAGATTTATGGCACCAAAAAGAGCAGCAAAGGTAACGATCTGTTGGGTATTATGACTTCAATGTTTCTAGATTTGAAGAAGGAACACAAGTATTGACAAGCTAAGTTATTTTTGATGTTATGTTTAAGTTCATGTTGTGACAGATGCATCAAAGCTACATCACCAGTATCAAGACTATAAAAGTAATGACAATTTGCTAAGTAAAATATTGTCTCAAGACTCAGCAGATGAATCATTGAGAAAGGTATCATATAATCGAGTCAGTCTCGACGATATCATCTTGAAGAAAGCTTATCGTTGATAAAGCTAAGTTCAGATGTCTCGACGATATCGTCTTAAAGAAGATGTATAGTCTTGAAGAGTAAAGACAGATCGTCGAGATAACTGTTGGGAATATTGCCCTCAATGTTCATTTGATTTGAAGAGGCATCACTCACAATGCTAAGTACATATTGTATTTGATAAAATCTATTTTGTCTCAAGTTTTATATAGGGAGATGATATTCCATACATTGGAATATATTCAAAGGTATGTTGTTTAATCAGCTGAGAAGATTTCACTGTCTCAGCTGAACCGCTAAGAAGGCATAATTGGCATGTTCGTCGAACGCAGAGAGCAGTTCGTCGAACGCAGAAGATAGTTCGTCGAACGCAGAGACAGGAAGAAGCAAGCGCTGAGACTTGGAGTGTTCGTCGAACACAGAGATTAGTTCGTCAAACGCAGAAGACAGTTCATCGAACACAGAACTAAGTTCGTCGAACGCAGAGACGAGACAGAAGAAACAGCTGAGATTCGGCGTGTTCGTCTAATGCAGAACTAAGTTCGTCGAACGCAGAGACGGGACAGAAGAAAGCGCTGAGATGTAGCGTGTTCATCGAACGAAGAATGGAGATCTTCGAACGCAGAGTATGGCAAGTTCATCGAACGCAGAGTATGTCAAGTTCGTCGAATGCAGAGTATGGCGAGTTAGTCGAATGCAGAACTTAGTTCGTGGAACGCAGTATGGCGAGTTTGTCGAACGCATATTGTGTGTTCTGCTTTTAGCGCAAGCTGTAGAAAGACAAAGTGGGGTCCACCAGTCTCTCACATACTAGTCAGAAGGTCGGCTAAGAGCCGTTGAAGGTCGGGTATGTATAAAAGAAGAAGTTAGGGCACTTTGGAACAGTGCTGGTTGAGTGCTAAAGAGATTGTTTTTCCATTGACGGCTGCCGCTCTCGTCTTTCTCCTCCTGCTCACTGAACAAGAAGAAGAAAACTAAGAGAGAAAGAAAGCTCCTCCACAAGAAGGAGCAAGGTGATCTTCCATCCTTCAATAGAAGAGGAAGATCAGGTTATAGCTGCCATCAACATCTCCAGCTACAAGAAAGAACCAGGTGTGCAGGAACTACAGGGGACTTCTTCTACTGTCTGTTGTAGTAAACTTCAACAAAACTTTTACTGTAAGGCTTTTTGCCTGAGCTTGTAGGGCTTCTTTCCTGAGTTTGTAGGGCTAATTAGCCTGAGGTTGTAGGGCTGTTTAGCCTGAGTTGTAGGGTTGTTTAGCCTGAGGTGTAGGGCTGTTGGCCTGTGTTGGTAGGATCAGTGACAGATCTGAGGTAGGGTTGTTGAGCCTGAGTGTAGGAGGTGGATTCCTCTGAGGTAGGGTTGTTGTGCCTGAGGTAGGGTTTGTGCAAACCTGAGAGATCCTGAGGGATCTGTGTTGTAGGCTCTTGGAGCTGAGATTGGAGGAGTTGGCCCTGTCTAACACACTGTTAGAAGGGTGAAGGGGGAAAGTGGACTACCCATAGACACACTATCTTGGGGAACCACTATAAACACTTGTGTGTTTTCTGGTTGTGGTTGATTTCTTGCATAAAATAGTTTTAACTTTTTATATCAGACAAGTAAAAATCAAATGACCTATTCACCCCCCCCCCCCCCTAGGTGAATTAGATCATATACCTATAATCTTTCAAGTGGTATCAGAGCGAGGTTGGTCAAGAAAGAGTTAACAGTCTGACCAGATCCTATATAGGTATTGATTATTCTGAATTAGATATCTTCTAGTGGAATGCAGAAGGAGATGGGCTCCATGAAGTTGCCCATATGCAACAAAGCCAACTTTGGCATATGGAAGCAGAGGGTTAAATTGTTCATGGAAGCATCTGACCCTAGGAACTATATTACTGTCAAGGAAGGTCCCTTCACTTTCAAAACTGCCTCCACAATAGATCCAACCAGAAGGGTGGGCAAGGCATTTAATGACTTAACCACAAATGAACTCACTCTGTTCACTATGGACAAGAGAGCCCAGAACATCATCGTAAATGTTATTGATGACTCCACATTTCAAAACTTAGTACACCGCACTACTGCCAAGGAAATGTGGGACACATTAGTAGTTTATATGGAAGGGACTACAGAAGTGAGAGATGATAGAAAGTCACTCCTAAACCAAGAGTATAAAGCTTTTAGGCAGATGAGCCAGGAGAGCATTTCCATGTGCTATGAGAGGTTCTTTAGGATAGTGAATGAACTAAGAACCTATGAGAGAGTGTTCACCAACTATGAGCTGAATGATAAGTTCCTTAGATCTTTAACTAGGGATTGGGACACAAAAATTTGTGCAATCAGGGAAGTGGCAAGGCTGGGAGAAACCCCTACCCACACACTGTTTGGGAAACTGCTCTCATATGAGATGCAGCTGACTGCAAGAAAGGAGGAGGATACTTCCTCTAGGGCTCACACAAGTGAGAGAACTGTAGCTCTCAAAGATGATAGCTCAAAGAAGAGCAAGGGCAGATTACAGTCACCTCCAAGAAGGACAGCTGAATCTGAGAAGTCTGAGAGATGCACTTCAGACTGCTCCACTTCTGATGAGGAGTTTGCTGCCTTCACTAGGCAGTTCAAGAAGATGATAAGGAGGAAACAATAGAAGAACAAACCTTCCTCCTCCTCTCATCCCAGGAAGGATGACTATAGATCTGAAAGGCAGCACCCCAAAGGGGACAGGTATGATTCTAAATCTAGTAAACATGTTTCAAATAACATCATTTACTATTGCTACAGTAATCTTGGACATGTCATTGCTCACTGTCTAGTCAAGAGAAAAGAAAGAGATGACAAGAAGACCCATCACCAAAAGGAGAGGAAGGGAGAAAAATCCTTTCAAGCTAAGAAAGGAAAGAGTTGGAGTGCATCTGAATCTTCATCTTCAGATTCAGATGGAGAAGAGGAAGCCTACATAGGGCTATTTGCTGCTCAGGAGGAAAAGGACTATCTAGCTACCTGGATAGGAATAAGGACCCCTCTATCACATTCAGACAGTGATGTAGAGGAGTATGAAGTCATTCAAGATGACCATGGGCTGATGGCTCTAACTGAAGATGAGGACAGTCACAACAATTCAAAATATGAGCAGGTATTAATTCATTCCATATCCTCTTCTGATTATGAGACTGGTCTAGAATCTGAAGCACCTTCATCAATTGGTGGAAGTGGTTTAGAAGCTGAGGAAGAAGTCAATCAATTGATTGACAAGTATGGTGTTATTTTGGAAGCTCTGAAGAAGAGCAAGAAGCTTGCCAAGAGGCAAGCCCAGGAAATTGCTTCCCTTAAAATGACTAAAAATGACTACACTGAACCTACCACCCTGATGGATCAGATGAGTAGACAAATAAGCCATTTAAAGGGGTTAACAATTGTGCAATTATGCACTATTTTCCTGAAGAACAAGGTCATCAAGGACCTTGAGGAGAAGCTTGCGAAAGAGAAGAGGCTGGTGGCTCAATTCTCCAAGCCCAAATCTGTCCTCCCTATTGTTGACACCTTCTCCTCTCAAACCAATAGGAAAGGACTAGGATTCAATAAAATGGAAGTAGGAGAAGGGAGTGGAGAGAAGAGCAAGGGGAAGGCTAAGCCTCAAACCACCTTTCAAAAGGCGTTACTTCCTTCCAACAGGTATGACCATGAAAGCATTTATGGTCACTGGAAGAATGGGAGTTTCTATAGGAAGGAAAATACTCCTTCCCATAGTGGAAGAAAGGGCATGGGATTGAGTGTTATGAAGCTCCCCATGAGGAAATTCAAATGGACCAACCTGGACCATTTGTATTTGGTACTTCAGCCCCTCCATTCAAGAATAAGGATGCAAGCTCTTTCAAATCTGCTTCAGCAAAGAGCATTATTGATGTCAAATCTGTTGACAAGGCTTGTTGCTCAGTGTCAGATGCCATCAGATCTTGTATGGCTGCCAAGCCAAAGTAAGCTGATGACATCAGGACAAAGAGCATCAAGACAGCACATAGATTGACCTTCAGTCAAATCATTGCTGAGAGAAACAGGAAGAATGCAACTGTCTCTCCTCCTGAACATGTGCACAGTGCTGCACTCCCCTCAAGAAATGTTCAAAAGAGGAGATACAATATTCATGAATGTTGGTGTTGTGGTAAAGTGGGACACTTTGACATAGATTGTTGGTACGATCCCAATGTACCTAATGTAAAGAAGAGCCTTCCTGCTAGGAGTGCAGCTAGTGTGAGATTTTCTCATCAGACTAACAGGCACCTAGGACCCAAAGTTTTTTTGGGCTCCTAAGGATAACTAAACTTCTTCTTGCAGGTTAGTTCAAGTACCAGCCTAAACCAAATTTGGTACTTGGACAGTGGGTGCTCAAGGCACATGACAGGAACAAGGAGTCTTCTACAGGACTACAAGCCTGTGAAGAATGGACCCAAAGTTATATTTGGGGGATCTGAAAAAGGAATCACCAAGGGATATGGTATGATATCCAATGGCATAGTCTCCATCACAAGGGTAGCTTATGTTGAAGGGTTGCAACACAACCTTATAAGCATAAGTCAACTGTGTGACCTAGGCTATGTCATTGAATTCCACAATGACAAGTGCTTGATTAAAAAGTCTAAGGACTTAGAGACTATTCTCTCAGGCACTATGAGTGGGAATGTTTATTGCTTAGATTTTATTTGTAGTAATTCTCTTACATTTGTTTGTCTTGTAGCTAATGAGAATGAGTCTCTCTGTGTTCAATGGCACAAGAGACTTGTTCATATTAACTACAAGACAATGTATAGGCTTTTCTCTAAAGACCTTATTAGGAATAGTCCTAATTTAAAATGTATTAAAGATGGTCCCTGTCATGCTTGCCAAATGGGTAAGCAAACAAGGGTCACCTTTAAAAGTATTGGCACCAAAGAAACTGAAAGATGTCTTTATCTCTTGCATATGGACTTGTTTGGTCCCTTGCCAATTCAGAGCTTAGGTGGGAAGTTGTATACTTTGGTGATTGTTGATGATCACTCAAAATATACATGGGTATTCTTCCTAAAGAAGAAGTCTGATACTCTAAATATATTTATAACTCATGTCAAAGCAATTCAGAAAGACTTGCAATGTGCTGTGGTCAGAACTAGAACTGACCATGGCACATAATTTTAATCTGATGTTATTACAAGGCTTAGCCAAGAAAAATCTTGCGAAAAACTTGACGCGCAAAAAACATGACAATCTATAAAATGTGTGTAGAAAAATCTTGCAAAGAAACTGGAGGAACAAAAAGATTTCGTTCCTCCGCAAAAAGATCCGCTAATGCCTCTCCGATGGAAAGAATACTTTCCACATCACACTCAGGTGCATCTAGGATCTCCCATTCCTCTCCTTGGTGGCCAACAGATGAGTGATCGTCATCATTAGGAGTGAAGCCATACACAGGGAGTGAGGAGTCCATGCATGAGATAAGCTCGGGGGTAGAGGGCACGATTGCCTCCATGGGTAAAGAATGAGTGATAGGGACAATGTTATCATGAGTGAAGGAGCAACGGTCAGGATTGAAAAGACTAGGACAGTCCTTCAATTCATGACCCTCTCCTCGACACAACAAGCAAACAAAGTTCCTACACTGCCTAACATTTAACTCCTTCATTTGGTCTATATAATAAACCATCTTGTCGTAAGTGCTAGGAGAAATATCTCATGATGACATTTTCAATAATTAAAACAGATATACTGAAACTGAAATTCTTTGCAAGGAAATTTACACAAACTAATAAAACTCCTTGGAATAAACTTGCCTAAAACTTTAAAATAGGAGAGAAAGAAATAATAACAAACAATATATAATTAAAAAGCAAACAAAAATAAGTAGGCGGCTATAAACACTGGAAGAACTACTATCTCTTGTCTCCCTCTACAGCAAACTCACACGTCTGTGTTCCCCAGCAACGGCGCCAAAAACTTGATGCGCAAATCTAGCACACCGCTATAGGCGGTAGCGAGACTGCAGCACAAAATGGCAGTGTACCGATCATTCAAGTAATATAAAATGTGGGAGTGAATCTCCAAGTATCGATCTCGAAGGAACACAGTAAGGTGGAGTTAACTTTCGAGGAGGGACTTTAGATCGAAGTCCTCTAGGTTGGGTGAAACGTGAACGGGGTGGATTGGTTTATGGAAAATAAAAGAAAATAACTACAACTACTCCTATGCAGGCCTTGAGCGCACTGCTTCGCTAGGCGGGATAGAAACCTACGTAGGCCTTGAACGCACTATTTTGCTAGGCGGATGGACGAGTAGGCAAGCGGATGAGGTGGATAAGTGCGGAATCGAACTGTGCAGGCCTTGAGCGCACTGCTTCGTGAGGCGAATGGATTACACGGGCCGCTATGCCACGCTTCGCTAGGTGGATGGAAGAGTAGGCACACAGAATGGAGTGAATCGCACCGGCGGAATGAGGGTCGCAAGCACCTCGTCACAAAGGTCACGCCTAGCAATTGCTAGTGTAGCAAACCCAAATCGCTCACACCATAATCACCACAAGAGCTCACCTCAAGTACTCATACACAAATAATATCATTGCTTAACAATGAAATAAAGATCAAATCAAGTGCAGAGTACCAACATCATTATAAAATAGAAGATTACACTACAAGCAACAATAACCTAATAAGAGAAAAATGCAAGAGATACGACCGAATCCGGAGGCTTGCTGTAGATTCTCGGTAGGAATCGTCGGGTTGTCAATCTGGGTCCTAGCTCGGTCCCAGCTATCGTCCGGGGTAGAGGAGGGCTGTCACTTCCTCCCAATGGACCCGTCTTCTCCGGTGAACTACAATCCGGCCACGTCTGCTACGAAGAACTCCTAGCTTAGTGATGAAGATGAGTGTAGCCTCCTCTCCTTGAAGCACTTGGATGATGGAGGTGGCCTTGGGCAAAAGGTGGAGGAAGAAGGAGAGAAAAACGGAGCTGGAACTCCCTTTGCGGCATAAAAAGGCGGAACTGGTCGGGTTCCTGAAAACCTAAAAATCGCAACTTAAATAGAAAGAGTGCAGAATTTTGTTCATGCACGACCGTGCGTTTTAGAAACGCACGACCGTGCGTGAACAAAATAAAACATAATTTTTTAGACAAAAAGGGAGATCGTGCGATTTTACTCACGCACAGTCAAAATAGACCGTGCATAAAAAAGCACGACCAAATTCAGAATGCTACTTTGGGCCATAGATGAGAGCGCACGATAGCAGCTGACCGTGCGTCAAGAAAACGCACGACCGTGCGATTCATGCAGACCTGAAATCTGGGCAAAATGGATGTTCTACCCACCTACACAACACCAAACAGCAATCACACAACTGGGAATACCCTTCTAGCTCAATCCAAATACAGAAAAAGGGTTGGGGAGCACCATGTGCTTACCCCCAACAAACATAGTGCGCAATTGCATACCAAAACGGGACCAAAGAGTGCACTTAGTGAAGAAATGTGTTCAAGTGAAATATAAGCAATAATGAACTAAAAGTGAAGTGCATATGCAAGAAAACTATCTCAGATGAGTCCATAAAAGTGTATATAAATGGGACTCATCACACCCCCAGACTTACCTGTTTGCACGTCCTGAGCAAACAAATTCTAAGCAAATGAGGAAAGGAAAGTAGATGGATCAAAATTATAATACAAAGTACCATGCGAAGTTGCATGCTCATGTGCATAAGAAAAATAATAGAGAAGATTTCTTATTATACAAACAGTTTATAGATTTTTAAAAGAGTAAAAGCATATTACAACTACTCAAAATGGTGAACTACGGTGAATAATCCGGTCATGCATACAGAGAAAGTAAACTAAGCGCTGAGATGAGCATTGCTCAAGATTGGGGTGTAGGACAAACTCCACCGAAATCCATCGGTGTCGGTGACCATAGGCTCGCCCGATCACATTCTCTCCACGACACTAGATTGGTTCATAGCGTGAGTCGGTAGGGCTTTAGGTTTTAACTGGGGCTTGGGTTATGGTGAGGTAAACAAAGATAAACACAAATGCTAAGCACACCTAAACCCAAACGAGCAAGTGCAAAGCACTATCCAAGAAGCCACAAAACACGCGGATGCACCACACCCCCAGACTTAGACTTGGATGCATGGGTGTGTCGCCGCCAACTCCCAAGTACAAATCTCACACAGATTTTTCAAATAAACTCTTTCATTTTTCTCTTTTTTTTTCTTTTCAAATCTTTTTCTTATTTTTTTTTCTTTCTTTAGTGATTTCAGCAAATTTTCAAAGATGCACATCCATACTTTCACATTGTATTTCCACAATCAACACCACCAATTTAAAATTTAGACAAAGTGCTTGCATCTGGGTGTGCGACTAGGGTTGGAGTTTAGGCTTTGGTGAACAATAGTGGAGCTGAACCAAAAGAATGGGGTAGGCACAAAGGGGCTAGCAAGGGTAGACGATATCAGGAATGGCACAAAAGCTCAACCGGGCCAAAATACCGTCTACGTCATTCTCCCGCACTAGAACTATCCTATGCCAATGTTTCAAGAATCGCTTGGGGCAAGTTCTAGCAACCGAGAAAGATTCTCCTTTCTCCCAACTCAAGCAATATGAGTCTTGCGATCGTTTACACACATCCCTATGCTACCGTTTGATTCACACCGGGTTCACCATTTGAGTAGAGTAAACAACATTTACACTAATAGAAAAATATAAAACCATAAGTATAAAAAAGAAGTCTAATCTACACAAATTTCTATGCAACCGAGCACTCGACTAGCAGCACTATTTGGAGTCAACATTTTACTCTGCTACATAGTCCTAAGCCATTACCTAGACTTTCCCAAATATGCAGAAGAATTAAATTCAACTCAGAGCATGCATACAGATGAGTACGCGCTCAAGTGGGTGTTGTGGTGTGCGGTAATGATGAGCAATGCTAAATAAATAAGATAAAGTTACTTCTAGTATGCAATGCAACATGTGCGTGCACAGTGGGTAACGAGAAGCAGCTCTCCCCTAGACTTAATCTAAACAATCCAACACAAGATATAACCATGAAATTCAAAATGAAGTCGGGAAAGAGAGTACCCAATGCTTAGTAGTGAGCATACCAGAAGATTGGCGTGTAAACCAAGAAAAAGCTGCAGCATCCGCCATTTAGACCTGCAGGGGAGACAGCTCCAAGCAAAAGAAAATATAAATACTAAATTATTAGGGGATTAGAGAAATAAAAACAACCAAACTGGGTTGTCTCCCATTAGCGCTTTTGTTTACCATCCTTAAGCTGGACTTAATACCTGTATTATGCAGTTTTATAGGATTGTCTAATCATAAAAGCAAAAGTTAATAAAGCCTACTAATTATTATTACACAACCAGCAGAGAAATCAATTATATGTTGATTTAAAGTGATAACTAGAAATGAAAGAAATGGGTCCAAAGACCCAGCAGTAGGGGTAGAAAGAAGGATTTATCCTCCATCCCCAAATCTCTTTCTTTTTCGCCTTCTTCTTCCCTTCCGATATTAGCTCAGGATATGAATATCTTTAGCCTCCCTGCAGCAAATCCTTCAAGGGAAACACCATCACTGCACTGTATTTCCCATGCCAGTATTGGTTTTCATCATTACCCAAAAATGGGTCAACATACTCAAAATCCTGCATGGATGAAAAAGAATAAGCATTAAAAATATCAGGAAGAGGGGATAAAGGTGGATCAGCAGTGGAGAGCATTTCAGATTCAGCTTCCCAAAGAATTGCCACTGCTGAATCCCCCTGCACATGTTCAAGAAAAGAAGGGTGGTCAGGAAATAAAATAGAAGAAAGATATAAATAATCGGTAATCATGTGAGTGATCCCGGTTTCACTCCCAGCAAGTTCCAAGGATAGATCATTATCATCATCGTATGTATCATAGCGAGGGGAACCCAAGAACTCATGGGCCTCGGTGGTGAGTTGGACCTCCTCGTCCCATGAGGAAGTTCAAACCTCCTCATTAGAAAGAGTATCCTCATATCTCACCTTGGAGCAGCCTCAAGCTCAGAATCATCACCCTGCTCAATTACTTCGACAGGATCATAAAAAATGTGTGTAGAAAATCTTGCAAAGAAACTGGAGGAACAAAAAGATTTTGTTCCTCCGCAAAAAGATCCGCTAATGCCTCTCCGATGGAAAGAATACTTTCCGCATCACACTCAGGTGCATCTAGGAGCTCCCATTCCTCTCCTTGGTGGCCAACAGACGAGTGATCGTTATCATTAGGAGTGAAGCCATACACAGGGAGTGAGGAGTCCATGAATGAGATAAGCTCGGTGGTAGAGGGCACGATTGCCTCCATGGGTAAAGAATGAGTGATAGGGACAATGTTATCATGAGTGATGGAGCAATGGTCAGGATTGAAAAGACTAGGACAGTACTTCAATTCATGACCCTCTCCTCGACACAACAAGCAAACAAAGTTCCTACACTGCCTAGCATTTAACTCCTTCATTTGGTCTATATAATAAACCATCTTGTCGTAAGTGCTAGGAGAAATATCCCATGATGACATTTTCAATAATTAAAATAGATATACTAAAACTGAAATTCTTTGCAAGGAAATTTACACAAACTAATAAAACTCCTTGGAATAAACTTGCCTAAAACTTTAAAATAGGAGAGAAAGAAATAATAACAAACAATATATAATTAAAAAGCAAACAAAAATAAGTAGGCGGCTATAAACACTGGAAGAACTACTATCTCTTGTCTCCCTTTACAGCAAACTCACACGTCTGTGTTCCCCAGCAACGGCGCCAAAAACTTGATGCGCAAATCTAGCACACCGCTATAGGCGGTAGCGAGACTGCAGCACAAAATGGCAGTGTACCGATCGTTCAAGTAATATAAAATGTGGGAGTGAATCCCCAAGTATCGAACTTGAAGGAACATAGTAAGGTGGAGTTAACTTTCGAGGAGGGACTTTAGATCGAAGTCCTCTAGGTTGGGTGAAACGTGAGCGAGGTCAATTGGTTTATGGAAAATAAAAGAAAATAACTACAACTACTCCGATGCAGGCCTTGAGCGCACTGCTTCGCTAGGCGAGATGGAAAAGTACGTAGGCCTTGAACGCACTACTTCGCTAGGCGGATGGACGAGTAGGCAAGCGGATGAGGTGGATAAGTGTGGAATCGAACTGTGTAGGCCTTGAG
This sequence comes from Dactylorhiza incarnata, assembly GCA_033032865.1. Taxonomy (NCBI): domain Eukaryota; kingdom Viridiplantae; phylum Streptophyta; class Magnoliopsida; order Asparagales; family Orchidaceae; genus Dactylorhiza; species Dactylorhiza incarnata. Next base: position 15,880,872 of record JAWHQI010000030.1, read on the forward strand.
CGCACTGCTTCGTGAGTCGAATGGATTACACGGGCCGTTATGCCACGCTTCGCTAGGTAGTTGGAAGAGTAGGCACACTGAATGGAGTGAATCGCACCGGCGGAATGAGGGTCGCAAGCACCTCGTCACAAAGCTCACACCTAGCAATTGTTAGTGTAGCAAACCCAAATCGCTCACACCATAATCACCACAAGAGCTCAACTCAAGCACTCATACACAAATAATATCATTGCTTAATAATTGAATAAAGATCAAATCAAGTGCAGAGTACAAACATCATCATAAAATAGAAAATTACACTGCAAGCAACAATAGCCTAAGAAGAGAAAAATGCAAGAGATACGACCGAATCCGGAGGCTTGCTGTAGATTCTCGGTAGGAATCGTCGGGTTGTCAATCCTCGTCCTAGCTCAGTCCCAGCTATCATCCGAGGTAGAGGAGGGCTGTTACTTCCTCCCAATGGACCCGTCTTCTCCGATAACTACAATCCGGCCACGTCTGCTGCGAAGAACTCCTAGCTTAGTGATGAAGATGAGTGTAGCCTCCTCTCCTTGAAGCACTTGGATGATGGAGGTGGCCATGGGCAAAAGGTGGAGCAAGAAGGAGAGAAAAATGGAGCTGGAACTCCCTTTGCGGCGGAAAAAGGCAGAACTGGTCGGGTTTCTGAAAACCTAAAAATCGCAGCTTAAATAGAAAGAGTGCAGAATTTTGTTCATGCACGACCGTGCGTTTTAGAAATGCACGACCGTGCGTGAACAAAATAAAACATAACTTTTTAGACAAAAAGGGAGATCGTGCAATTTTACTCACGCACGGTCAAAACAGACCGTGCGTAAAAACGCACGACCAAATTCAGAATGCTACTTTGGGCCATAGATGAGAGCGCACGATCGCAGCCGACTGTGCATCAAGAAAGCACGACCGTGTAATTCATGCAGACCTGAAATCTGGGCAAAATGGATGTTCTACCCACCTACACAGCACCGAATAGCAATCACACAGCTGGGAATACCCTTCCAGCTCAATCCAAATACAAAAACCGGGTTGGGGAGCACCATGTGCTTACCCCCAAAAAACATAGCGCGCAATTGCACACCAAAACGGGACCAAAGAGTGTACTTAGTGAAGAAATGTGTTCAAGTGAAATATAAGCAGTAATGAACTAAAAGTAAAGTGCATATGCAAGAAAACTATCCCGGATGAGTCCATAAAAGTGTATATAAATGGGACTCATCAAGGCCAACTTGGATCCTTTCTGGATTCAGGCAATGCAGGAAGAACTGTTGCAATTTAAGAGATGCAAAGTATGGAAGTTGGTGCCAAGACCACAGGGACACAACATAATTGGCACCAAATGGATCTTCAGAAACAAGATGGATGAAAATGGGACAATCATCAAGAACAAGGCAAGGCTGGTTGCAAAGGGGTATAGGCAAGAGGAAGGAATAGACTTTGACCAAACCTTTGCCCTAGTTGTAAGGTTGGAGGACATAAGGCTATTCCTTGCATTTGCAGCCCACAAAGGCTTCAAAGTGTACCAGATGGATGTCAAATCAGCATTCCTGAATGGAAATCTGAAAGAGGAAGTTTATGTAGAGCAGCCTCAGGTTTTGTCCATCCTACTCTATCATCTCATGTTTATCTACTTAAGAAAGCTCTATATGGTCTTAAGCAAGCCCCCAGGGCTTGGATGAGACATTGTCTAGCTTTCTCATGAAGAACAAATTCTTGAGGGAAAAGATAGATAGCACATTGTTTCTTAGGGAAATAAGGGGCAAGTGTCTCTTAGTCCAAATCTTTGTTGATCACATAATATTTGGGTCTACTGATGACAACCTCTGCAAGAGATTTGCCAATCTAATGTAGGGGGAGTTTGAGATGAGCAGTATGGGTGAACTTAAATATTTCCTTGGGCTCCAAGTGAAACAGTCTGATGATGGAATTTTCATTTCCTAGACTAAGTACACCAAGGAGCTCATTAAGAAATTTGGGATGGAATCAGCCTACACCATGAGAACACCCATGTGATCTAATGTATCATTAGACAAGGATGAAAAGGTGAAGGCCTTTGATGAATCCATGTACAGGTGTATCATTGGATCCCTGTTGTACTTGACTGCTAGTAGGCCAGACATTATGTATTCTACATGTGTTTGTGCTAGGTATCAGGCTTGTCCTAAGGAATCCCACTATACCTCTGTCAAGAGGATTTTGAGATACCTCAAGGGCAGCTTAAATCTTGGCCTTTGGTACCCTAGGAACAATGACTTTGAACTAATAGGTTATTCCGATGCAGATTTTGCAGGGTGCAAAGAAGACAGGAAAAGCACAACTGATACTTGTCAATTCCTAGGGAGAAGGCTGATCTCTTGGAGCAGCAAAAAGCAAACTAGTGTGGCCATATCCACAGCTGAGTCAGAGTACATTGCTGCAGGTAGCTGTTGTGCTCAACTTCTGTAGATCCAACATCAATTGGAGGATTACAACATAAAGGTTAGTCAATCTCCCCTGCTGTGTGACTCATCCAGTGCTATTTCTATTGCCAAAAATTTTATCTCCCATAGCAGGACCAAGCACATAGAAATTAGGTACCATTTTATTTGAGAGCATGTAGAGTGTGAAGATATCAAACTTGAATATGTCCCCCCAGACAATCAAGTAGCTGATATCTTCACCAAGCCACTGGATGAGGCCAAGTTCAATTCTTTCAAAATTGAATTAGGAATGTTGAATTTAGAATAAGTTCATTTACGAATCAATATCCTCTGTTAAAATGCTTATGTTCTCATCTGTATAATTCTCACAATATGTACTGTTATGATAAACTGAAATCTGAATTGATCAACTTTACAGTAGGCATAGTCCACATGATAGGGTAGATAATCTCCCAAAAATGTTAAATGTAGAACAGTATAATGTAGTATGATCAACTGGATCAGAAAAATCTGGATCAGCTGAGCTTCAGGTTACCCTTAAACAGCTGGGAAAATTTTGGGTTCGACGAACTCTTTCCTGGGTTCAACGAACGTCGAGCTTGTGTTCGACGAACTCAACTCTGAGTTCGACGAACTAAGCTCTATGATGAGTTCAGATGAACTAAGCCTTGAGTTCGACGAACTCCAATCTGAGTTCGATGAACTCAACTCTGAGTTCGACAAACTCAGGCATAGGATGTAATTTCATTTACACTTACAATCAAAAGGTCAATACTAATGCTCCAAGTGAGGGGGAGCTAGAAAGGGTTGTTCAAAATGAACAAGAATAGCTAATAAAGCTAATAGTACTCACATTGAGGGGGAGCAAGTTCCTGCTCAGGTTGAGGGGGAGATGGTCAATTTTAAGAGATGAAGGTTGACCTAAGGGGGATTTGGAAAATGCTTTCTAAACCTTCCCTGGGTCTGTAGCTGCTCCCTCCCAATCCCTAGAGGGAAAAATAGTTGAAGAAACCAGAAAGGGGGAGATGGCCAATGCTATGACCAAATCAGGGTTAGCCCTCTGATAAAGTTATTAGAGTTAGTTATTATGAATATGCTATATAATCTGAGTTAGAAAGGGGGAGATAACCTATGAGCTAGTCAAAGCTTAACATAATCTGTCATGAGATATCAAAGCATGCTTAAACAATGTTAATGCTTAAACAATGTTATTTTCTAGAAGCAATGATATCATGAATGCTAAATAGAGTATTTGTATGATAGGTTTTTGTTGGCTATGTACCTTAGCATTGGGAATGTTCTGCCTTCTTCAAATAGGGGGAGATTGTTGGGATTATTGCCCTCAATGTTCCTTTGATTTGAAGAGGCATCACTCACAATGCTAAGTACATATTGTATTTGATACAATCTATTTTGTCTCAAGTTTTATACAGGGAGATGATATTCCATACATTGAAATATATTCAAAGGTATGATGTTTAATCAGCTGAGAAGATTTCACTGTCTCAGCTGAACTGCTGAGAAGGCATAATTGGCGTGTTCGTCGAACACAGAGAGCAGTAAGTCAAATGCAGAAGACAGTTCGTCAAACGCAGAGACAGGAAGAAGCAAGCGCTGAGACTTGGAGTGTTCATCGAACGCATAGAGCAGTTCGTCGAATGCAGAAGATAGTTCGTCGAATGCAGAACTATGTTCGTCGAACGCAGAGACGAGACAGAAGAAATAGCTGAGACTTGGCGTGTTCGTCGAATGCAGAACTCAGTTCGTCGAATGCAGAGACGGGACAGAAGCAAGCGTTGAGATGTAGCGTGTTCGTCGAATGAAGAATGGAGATCGTCGAACGCAGAGTATGGCAAGTTCATCGAACGCAGAGTATGTCAAGTTCGTCGAACGCAGAGTATGGCGAGTTCTTTGAATGCAGAACTTAGTTCGTCGAACGCAGTATGGCGAGTTCGTCGAACGCAGATTGCGTGTTTTGCTTTTGGCGCAAGCTGCAGAAAGACAAAGTGGGGTCCACCAGTCTCTCACATACTAGTCAGAAGGTCGGCTAAGAGCCGTTGAAGGTCGGGGATGTATAAAAGAAGAAGTTAGGGCACTTTGGAACAGTGCTGGTCTAGTGCTAAAGAAATTGTTTTTCCATTGACGGCTGCCGCTCTCGTCTTTCTCCTCCTGCTCACTGAACAAGAAGAAGAAAACTAAGAGAAAAAAGAAAGCTCCTCCACAAGAAGGAGCAAGGTGATCTTCCATCCTTCAATAGAAGAGGAAGATCAGGTTGTAGCTACCATCAACATCTCCAGCTACAAGAAAGCAACAGGTGTGCAGGAACTACAGGGGACTTCTTGTGTTGTCTGTTGTAGTAAGCTTCAACAAAACTTTTACTGTAGGGCTTTTTGCCTGAGCTTTTAGGGCTTCTTGCCTGAGTTTGTAGGGCAGATTAGCCTGAGGTTGTAGGGCTGTTTAGCTTGAGTTGTAGGGCTGTTTAGCCTGAGGTGTAGGGCTATTGGCCTGAGTTGGTAGGATCGGTGACTGATCTGAGGTAGGGCTATTGAGCCTGAGTGTAGGAGGTGTATTCCTCTGAGGTAGGGCTGATGTGCCTGAGGTAGGGTTTGTGCAAACCTGAGAGATCTTGAGGGATCTGTGTTGTAGGCTCTTGGATCTGAGATTGGAGGTGTTGGCCCTGTCTAACACACTGTTAGAAGGGTGAAGGTGGAAAGTGGACTACCCATAGACACACTGTCTTGGGGAACCACTATAAACACTTGTGTGTTTTCTGATTGTGGTTGATTTCTTGCATAGAATAGTTTTAACTGTTTATATCAGGCAAGTAAAAATCAAAAGACCTATTCACCCCCCCCCCCCCCTCTATGTGAATTAGATCATATACCTATAATATTTAAATAACTCATTAAGTCATGAAGAAAGGATCATGTAGACAACATCGGTTTGAAGACCTTATATCATCGAGAAGATTAAGATGATATCATCTTAAAGAAAGACTATCAACAGGAAGAATAAGTTTAAGTCATCAAAAAAGAAACATCTCGATAATATCTTCTAGAAGAAGCAATATCGTTTAAATATCACGTAAATTCTTGAAGAAGGAAGTATGTCAACGATATCGTCGTGAAGAATATGTATCATTTACATTGTTCAAGACGATATCGGCTTGAAGGAATCTTATCGTCTTGATAGTTGCAGAGCTGCATTTAATGCACAGACTTTCTTAGAAGTTGGTATTCAGGGAATGGGTACGCCGCCTATCTTGCGCACCAATCAAGGAGTAATAAATGATATATTCTCTATATAATATAGTTGTTGCACAGTATTTAATAAAGAATATTATTACTTATATATTCTGCAAGTTCTAAGATCAACAAGTAATTTATAACAAAATATTATGCCAACTCTGTCAAATGTTTCAAACCGGCAAATTAATTATGGAATACTCAATAAGTGCTTTTATGCAAAATTGCAGAGTAGAATAAAAGAGACATTCTTTTATTTACAGATACACGATTTCTTAGTATTCTTTCTCAAATTTATTCTCAGACATACTCACTGAAGAGAGAGAAAAGAATTAACAAGAAGAAGACTTCATTGTTGTCCAGTGAAGATCAAGAGAAGATTCTAAAGAAAGGTTCAGTGATTCACAAGATTTCTGGGCTTACTGTTACAAGAAGAAGAAGAAGACCTGCTATTTCAAAAGCTTTAATCTTGAAGTCTTTTCTTCTACATCAGCAAACTCTATGTATTATACTGTTGGGTTCTTTGTGAACCTGAGCTTGTAGGATCTTGTAATAGATCTGAAATTGGTAGGGTTCTGTGTGATCCTGAGATTGGTAGGGTTCTTTGTGAGCCTGAGTTTGGTAGGATCTTGGTGAAGACCTGAGTAATTGTAAGACTTGCAAAGTCTGTGATTGGTAGGGTTATGTGTGAACCTGAGTTAGTTATAAGATCTGATTATTGAGAAGAGATCTGAGTTGGAGAATTTGCCTAGTCTAGCACATTCTAGATAGGTGGGAGGGATAGTGGAGTACCTCTTGACATATTGTCTTATAGGGAACCACTCTAAATTTTGTGTGCTTTCTGAAAGTGCATATTGTGCCTCTAAGAATTCTTTAGAGGGGGTTAATAGAGATTTAACTATTTTTACCATAACTATGCATATAATAAAAATACTAAGGTATTATGCACTGAAAAAAACCCACACAGAATAAATAAGTGTTATAAATATAAAGCAGAAAAATAGTAAGCAATAAATGAGACAGCATAGAAAATGCACAACAGAGAAGACACAAGATTTTTATAGAGGTTCCCAAAATGTGGGTAGTCCTCTCTTCTACCACCCTGATAGGATTGCACAACCTGTGTCTGAGTCTTTTGATAAGGAGACTTTTAGAACCAAAGATCTTTTGATAAGGAGATCTTGAACCACTCAGATCTTTTGATAAGGAGATCTTGAACCACTTTTGATAAGGAGATCTTGAACCACTGAATACTTTGGAAGAGGGATTCATAAAACTCTATTCAAGTGAAGGAAATAAGAAGGAGAAAGAGAGACAGGGAGAAGAAGAGAATTATGTTCTCAGAATTCTTCAGAAGCTTTATTGATGCTTCTCTCTTGCTTTCACTTGATCTGAAATAATAAACCCTTGCTTATGATAGTGATGGTTTGCAAGGGTTGTTCTGCTTGATCCTTTTCTCTTAGCGCTTGTTGTATTTCTGATGGTGTATGATGGTGAAGAAGAAGCAGTAGATTATGTTCCTGTGCAGAGAGTGCTCTTCTGTAAATCTGTCTTTTAGGATTTGAGGAGGAAGAAGATAAAGACCCTAATCCACAGACAGAATCATATAACAACTGTTCTTCATGATCTCTTCTTCTCTTTTTGCATACTTATTGTGTATGATTGTATTTTCAAAAACCTTTCTCCTTTTGGCTTGTCCTGAAAAGGAATTCTCCTAATTTCCTTTCTTCTTTTGTTCTCAACCCGTCAATCCATTTTGAATAGCTTCAAAAGTGATTTGTTGTGTCCTGGAATGCTTCATTCTATTCTTGGAAACAAACGAGCCATTGGAGAGTTGTCTCTAGCTTGGTGGTCCTTCTGAAAAGGTCCCAAAAGGACAGCTGGAAAAGCTTCCTTTTTTTGACTGTATTCGACGTTGTGTCGACTTCATCAATCTTCACGCACCTCTGAGTTCTTATTGACATATCTTCGAATTTCTTCTTGGATTTGGTTGAACTCAGATGTCGATGTTACATCGATTCCTTATCGACGTACCCATCGAGTTGAAGCCTTCGACTTGTTCACTTAACTTCTGCGTTTAATTGAAGTCGACGTTGCGTCGACTTGTTAGATGGCTTCGACAAGCTCTTCCTTCTGAGTTGAGTCCATTTTGACATTCCGTCGACTTGACTTATACTTCGATGGGCTAAATGATCTTCTTCAACTTTAACTCAACGTTGCATCGATATCAAGTCGAAGTTGCGTCGACTTTCATTCGTCGCATGTCTTAACTCAACTTGTTTTGTGATTGCTTTGACTAGTCCTTGACACACTAAGTTGAGTGTGACATCCTAAGACATCTAATGACCAGATTACCCTTACTATATAATGTGGGTAATAAACCTAAGAAGTAAAATCACTTATAGTTAATTTGTTTAGTTAAATCAAAAGGGGTTTTTCCCAACAATCTCCCCCTATTTATCTTAACAAATTTTACAGTTTGTTTTAAAGTGATTTTACACAAACATCTTTCATAAATACAAATACAAACAATATATTTATAGACAATATGATATGATAGAATAAAATTACATGCCATTTAATTCATTGTCAAGAAAATATATTGTTCACCATAGCTATTTGGCAGAATACCTGAATTTCAATGCTCCGTATCAGGAGTTTTCCTTTTCCTTGAAAATACTTTAGGTATTACCTTCCTTGCAGCAAATGCAGGAGGTTCTTCATCTTCCTCAAGATTCCTATCAGCTTTTTTATTGAATTCATCATCTCTGGGAAGCTCTCCCTGAGATTGAGCAGCCTCCATAGCCATCATTGTCACTTCATTCATTATCTGTTCATCTTCTAGGAGCTCCCCCTGAGTAGATGGAAGTTCCCCCTGATTTACTGCAGGCAACTCTTCAGCTGGTCCTGAGATATTATAGGAAGTTCCCCTGGTTATTTGCATCTGGAGACTTTGACCTTACTGATTGAAATACGGTGAGTTTGTCAGGATTTTTCACATCCCTATCCTTCACCTGGTCATTCTTTTCTGGAATTGACTTTTCCTCCTCCTAAATGTTCTCCCCCTTCTTAACCTTGCTGATAAGAGAGTCTAAGAACTTTTTAGTGACCATGGAGGAGGACACAAATTCCTTGAGAGCCATGAGGGACCCTCTTGAATCAAGTATCTCATTATTCATCTGAGAGTACTTTTTGTTAAACCTTCTAGCTTGAGTGGCCATTAGTTCAGCAAAGGTGCTGGAAGCCAGGCCTACTGCCTTTGCAATTGCTTGTTCAATATAAATTGAGGGAGTAGACTGAGAGGTAGAGGCGGGTGGAGGTGGAGGTGTGAGGTTCTCATTCAGATCAGGAGGATCTTGGTAGGCAGGGTAAAGAGATTAGTAGGTTTCTGGAGAAAAACGAACTGGTGGTGGTGGAGGAGCAGGAAGATTGTCTAGAAGTAGGGTGGATGGTTGTTGTTGTGGTTGAGGAGGAATGTTAGGTGTTTGTTCTGGAACTATAGTGGATGGAATGGACTGGATATTCTGAGAAGGAAAATCTTCTGGAATGGTATCTTGTTGTGTTGCAGCAGGATCCTGTGCTGGAATGTCATCCCTTGGAAGATCTGGGATTATTTCCTATGGAGTTATAGGAGGAGGAGAAGGTGCAGCTTGACCAGTATTTAGGATCTGCCTGGTCCACTTGGAAAAGATCCCAATGTTGATCTTTTTCCCAGGGGGAATGGGCACTCCTTTTGATTTGCATACACCAGGATAGTGTTGAAATAGTACCTGGCTTATTATCCTCATATATGCATTCTCCTTATGAGAATACTTATGCCCTATTAACTATATAAGACATCTCCCCCAATTGATCTTTTTATTTTGTACTAACACTCTCATTATTTGGTTCTGCTGCTTTGGGATGACATCATGGGCAGAAATTTTGCAGAGCAGCACCTTCCGTACAATGTCTGCAAGAAATCTATATTCTTCTTCAAGGTAAATTTTCTGTAGATTGATGGCTTAATCTTTCTTGAACTGCATAATATCTAGTGCTTTCTTGATTTCATCCCCTGTCAACTCATCTGAGTCACTCCCAGTTGGAAGATCATATGTCTGGTTTAGTAATTCCTCTGTTATGCTGACATTATGCTCAAAAATTTTCTCTTGGAGGGTGCCATTAGATCCTATATGAATATTTTCTTTTAACTCTATCAACTCGACATCCAGAATCTTACACCTTGTGGATATCAGTTTTGTTAATCCAGCACCTTGAAACAAGGCAAGAATGGATTTGAAACTTTCAGCAGCATCATTAAAAGAGTCGACATCCACATCAAAACCAGAGTTGATCTTCGGAGGTGCCATTTGTAACATCCCATTTCCTACTAGACCCCTTAACTTCAATTAGGGTAGGACATGTGGTGAGTGAGGTGAGTTTGAGCTTGGTGATGACCTTGGGATGCACTGAGTTGAGTGAACTCACATGTGATCCACTATAGGAGGCAGGTCAACTTAGGTCAAATTAGCTTAAATTGAACTTACACTTGTGAATTAACCCCACCACAATGTCTCTAAACCCAAAGGAGACATAATTGACCAAAAGTCTCATCAGTTGGTCAACCAATTTAGCCAAGTGGACCAAGGTCAAATCTAGGTCAATATTGCCCAATTCAACTCAATAGGGTTCAATTCACAGTCATATGACCAATTGACCCTACCACAAGATGGTAAACCATTTAAGGAGTGATATGGACCCAAAATACCCATCATGGGGTCACCAATTGGTCCAATTTGACCAAAGTCAAACTTAGGTCAACATAAGCCAATCCTTCCCCAATAGACTCAATTCACCCCCAAAACATCAAATTGACTTCACCCATAGTCTTAGAACATCATGGGGGACCTAATTGAATCAAAAGCCCCATCAAGAGATCATCAATTTGACCAAATTGACCAAAGTCAACTTTTCCCCAATTTTGGTCAAAATCACACTTATTGGTTAAATTAGCCCAATTGGGGAATCATCATGACCCAATCAAGATTGGGAAGTGTTAAGGGACCCAAGCTCAACATTCTAGACCAGTCAACCCACCCAATTGACCAAGTCAACATCAAGGTCAACCATGGTCAACCTTAGGCCAAGATGAAGAAATTAAGAGACCAAACCAAATCCAATTGGGCAAAGGCCTCAACCAAAGCCCATTCAGTAGCCCAAGTGCACATTTACCTTGCTTGCCCCCCTGAGATTTGAATGGAGTGACATGCAAGGGGGTAGAAGGGACTTTTCCCCAATTTCCATTAAAGAATGGGAGGAGTTTGGGAATGGAGGCCATTTGGCACTCCATTCTTCTGCCCAAGTCCATGCCTGAGGTCCCCCAGTGAATTCCCAGCCGAATCTAGGCTGAATGAGTGCCACTTGATGGCTGGGAGGAACAAACAATGCATGGCCGAACCATGCTTAATGGGACTTGCACTTAGAGCCCTCATCTCCTCCATTTGAGTTCACCATCAGCTTCAGAGAGGCCTAAGGAGTCGGGATAGCCACCTGGAGCAGAGATTTTGATGAAGAATCGAGGATTTGAGCTAGCTTGCCAGAGGAAGGAAGATCCATGGCCAACCGCCGTCGCCGTCGTCGCCAAGCCCCACCAAGGTCCAGTTTCTCCCCCTCTCCCTCTGTGCTAGCCTCTTAGATCCATTAGGAGAGACGTCGGGCTCAATTGAGCCCGATCCCTGGAGAGAAAAATGGAGAAAATTTGGATTATCCATGGTGTGGGTTCGTCAGAAAACACCACCTCCGGCGGCCAAACCACCGCTGGTCGATTGTCACCGCCTCAACGGAGGTGGTGGTGGCGGTGGCCGGCCAGGGAGGTGGCTGGGTGGCCGGGAAATGGAGATGGAAGTTTGCCCAGGTTGGGCAAATCCAGACCGTCGGCTAGAGGTAGGAGATGATGGAGAGCCGTTGGATCTGGGCTGATCTGCTATATGCAGACCACATTCTTTAATTAAATGATTTGTCACACTTTTATATGATTTTTCATGCCCGATTTTAAGGCCCTTAAGGGCCTTTTTAGGAAAACTTGGCTGAGATAGCTTTTGTAGGCCTTGATGTCTACTTTAATTTGAAATTTAAATCAAACCATTTGGATTACTGAAGGACCTACATCACTCATTTTAGTGAGGCTGGTCAAAATAGAAACCAGATCTTTGAATGTGTATAACTTTCAAATGCCAAGTCTGATAAAGCTGAGATTTTGGCCATGCATACATGTGCCATATACCTATCTTAGGTTCAAATATCATATTTTTAGGAGATAATTTTCATAAGGTTTTATTTAAAATATGTTAAATCAAATAAATGATATTTTTGGAGTTGTATAACTCCAAATGACCCCAAATTTGGCTGTAACCCTTATTAGGTCATCATTAGACCATGGTTAAAATTTGAGAGCGATTGGACCTCTGCATGTGGGGTAATACCTCTTGCATGTTTTTGTCTAATAAGTGATATGGTGTGCCAATAGCAAAAGGGATATTTTTGTATATTTAGCATGAATGGATTAGTGATAGCTTCTATAACCTTGGTCATACCTTCTTTATGACATAACACATTACTCCAAGAAAAATTAGGATTTTTGGGATCAAAAATACTAAGTAATTGATAAAATTGAATTATGTCACAATTATGTATTAATGAAATGTTTAAGGTAAAAACCTTGTGGAAAAATCTGAAACTCTGAGGGATACCTTGTAACCTCAACTAGAACCTCTGGAAATTTTGTAGGAATTTTTAGAGATTATTTCCTTAGAAAATCATGAAAATTATCATATGTTGCATTTTTGAATAACTGAAATTTTATTGATGAAAAATATTGGGAAATTTTTGAAACCCTGGAAAATCATGTGGAATTAGTTATGAACCTCTGAGATTTTTGGTAGATTTTTGGATGGATAATACTTGGTGAAATTTCATATATTTAGTTTGTAACACTTCTTAATTTATGAAATAATTAAGGTGAAAAATCACTCGATAATTATGAAACTCTGGATAAGATATTTTTAGGCCAATATTGTACCTGTAGATGGTGGTTGTAGTGTAAACCCTTATTGGCACACCACTTGTATTAAATGAATATTATGGATAAATACCCCTTAGAAAATTATGAAACTTAGGCACTGAAGTTTTTAGGTCAATATTGTGCTACTGTAATTTTCTCAGAATTTTAGGAAGACAAGATCTGGTACTTGATGTACAAAGTCATTTTGTCACCCCTTTCAGGATAAATAGAAATTATATGTTTATCCTTGCTGGAAAATTATGACCTTCTGGAATTAGTGTTTTTATGTTATCATAGTGCCACTATAATTTTCTCATAATTTTAGGAAGTAAATATCTGGTACTTGATGAACAATGTCATTTTGTCACCCCTTTCAGGATAAATAGAAATTATATGTTTATCCTTGCTGGAAAATTATGACCTTCTGGAATTAGTGTTTTTATGTTATCATAGTGCCACTGTAATTTTCTCAGAATTTTAGGAAGTCAATATCTGGTACTTGATGAACAAAGTCATTTTGTCACCCCTTTTATGATAAATAGAAAATGTGGGTTTAAATTTGTTGGAAAAATATAAACTTTTAGAATTAGTGTTTTTATGGCATTATAGTGCCACTGTAATTTTACCAAAATTTTTGGAAGTCAAGATCTAGTACTTGTTGTGCAAATTCACATTTGCTTCTAAATATTGTTAAATGGAAATTATGATCATAGAACCTCTAGAAAATTGTGAAACTTTGAGAATCATAATATTTTGTCTCCTATCATCTCTGGAAAATTATTTAGCAATATTGAAATTATTGGCATGATAGTTCCTTTGCATTTTCAATGATGACAACTGATTTATAAATTTTTATGGAGGTCAAAATTGCATGAGATCTGCTTAAATTCTGGTTAACTCTTAGTTTGCCCATTAAGAACCTATGATAAAAATTAGAGCTCATTTGGAAGTGTTTTGACCAAGATTTCATCATTGGAATTAAATTAGTTATATATCGTGGTCTGCGAATAGTGCAAACTTGATATGATGATTAAATCAGCAAAACCACATAGAGAATCAGTGAGAATTGGATTATAACAGTACACAAGTATATACCACTTAGAGGATGAAGAATCTTGAGAGTTGAGCACCACTCAAGAGAACGATTGCTTAGGAATGGGGTGAAACATAAGTCATGAAAACACCTAAATTATAAAGAGTAATAAGTATAGTGGGTCTTAGAATGGGGTAGCCACCAATAAAAGTAATTGTCTTGGAATGGGGGATTTGGGTTTCAGCCCATTGAATTCCCTAGTACCGCTGCGAGCCCTTCACCGGGTAAACCTCGGGAAGTCCAGGATTCACCCTAAACTTCTAAGTATACAATAATTAGACAAGATTAGTCTAACTAAATGAATAAGAGATATGGTAAACTTCATCCCGAGTTAAGGGATGCAAAGTTGTATTTTAGGACGAGTTAGTCCTGCGAGCTGGAGGCTCGGGATATAGTATATCAGGGCGAGATGGTCCTGCGAGCTGGAGGCTCGGGAGGTTGTATATCAGGACGGGTTAGTCCTGCGAGCTGGAGGCTCGGGTGGTGATAAATTGCATGTGCATATGAACAAATTAGTGGCGGGTCTTCGGTACGGGCCCATCGTCACACCGACGGCAGTACATTGACTTAGGCGGTGTGAGGTTGAGGGGCCAGTAGGTTGTTTATACTGCGGTCTGGAGGACGATCCCCAAAAGGACGCACACCCGGCCTTTAAGACTGGTAGGTTCCAGCAAAGAGTACGCAAGACTCTAGAGTGCACCTAGGATGTGTACAGAGGCGTATGGGAGGTATAGGCCTGGTAGTGTGTATACCCACCTAGGGGTGGAGATGCCCGCTCCACCGCTACTGTAGCCACAATGGTAGTACCAGAGAGTATAGCTAACTCCGAAAAGCGGGAACTAAAGGTCTGTGATCACAGAGTCGTGTGGGTGAGTTGCACTTGTATGAATCATATCATGACATGCATATCATATCATACGTAAACCTAGAACATAATTTGCAGACCCTTATCATATAAATTAGTATGGGCTCTTTTATATGATAAGTTACAATTCCGGAAATCTTAACTTATAAGTTTGTATGAGCATTCATATAAGTTAAGGTACTCATGTGATGGTAGTGTAGAATTATTTACTTGATTGCTATACCTGCGTGCACTGCTTATTACTTACTTCTTTTACTGCTCTTTACTGCTTACATGTTTATACTGTTATAGTAGTGCTTGCCTATTTATATATACTTGCTAGCTTAGATTTCCTTGTCACCTGCTTTTGTTTACTCCACTTTGTTGTCCTCCGCTTCTTCCTCCCGCTCGGTGCCTAGGAGTCGCGGGGGGGAGGCGGGCACAAAATCGGCTTAGTCTTTATGACTAACGGTCGGTTGTGACCGTAGGTGTTCGAGGAGCTGAGTACATGTACGACCAGTCAGGACATGATGGCGGGATCTGTGGAGCAGAAGCCGCGCAGTACTTCTACTACAAGACAGGTGTTCGAAGATTTGAGAGTTTGTTTAGCTTCCGCATAGATGTAGAATGAGAGAGTGAGATTTTGTTCTACTTTGGATATGTACCGGGCATAAGCCCTTTTACTCTTTCATTTATTGTACTCATTGATGGACAGATTACTGATATAGATTTCTCGGTTTTGAAATTTAGTGAAAGGTTGAGATTTTCTCCAAAACTATATCCGATAAAGGCAAGTGTACCTTATCATCTATAGTATAGGATATTTGGAAATACCAAGGTCGTATTCCACGGGGCGCGTTGATTACTTCTACTTCGAGGAAAATCACTATTATCTTATCTAATGATATTTTGGAGGTTTTGATTACTTAGTTAAAAAGAGACATTTTGCAAACTTAGTGAATGATTAAAACGATAATAAAAAGACTTAATGCTCAACATAGTGGAGGGGAAAAAGGAAAGAAAACTTAACGTTGCATGAAAGGAGAAGTACTTAAGGAGAAAGAGCAAATGAAAGAGAGCAAGCTAATTTTTATTGAAAATCAAAACTATTACAATCTTAAAGAGAGATTACAAAGCTAGAGAAATGAAGATTACAAGCTTAAAAAGAGCTAGTACATGAAAGTTAAACTAAAACATTGCATGAATTGAAAAGGAAGACATGAAAGCTTAAAGACATGAACAATTGCATTGAAAAACTCACTAACAGCTCTAGCAGCACCTCCCCCACTCCAAAATTCTGAACCCTGGACTCAAGGAGAACCTCTGAATTTATAGGAAAAAAATTCAGATTACACGCCCTCGGTCACGGGCGTGACCAAGGGCGTGACTGCACTATTCACATCAGATCCGACAGCGGCGTGGGCTCGAATTCGGCGCGGTGAAAAGTGACATGTCACGGGCGTGACATGTCGGGTCACGGCCGTGACTTTGGACGGCTGCATTAAATGCTGCGTGGGCTGGAATTCGGCGCGGTGGCGAAGCAGAGATCACGCTGGAAAGTCACGGCCGTGACATGTGGGTCACGGGCGTGACTTTGGTTGACTTCTCGACAGCATCTCCACGTCTCGACGGCGGCTCCACGTGGAAGATTCTAAGTTTACACGCCCTTGGTCACGGGCGTGACTTTGGGTCACGGGCGTGACCTGGGGCGTGACTTGGTGTGGGCTAGCTCAGACAGCGCGGCATCATTCTGGACTGATCTTTAGGTTACACGCCCTTGGTCACGGGCGTGACCGAGGGCGTGACATGCCATTTTTCCCGATTTGTCCCAAAATTCTGCAAATATTGAAATTAAGCTAAGTTAGAATCAAAATTACAAAAAGAACTACTTATAACCTAAAATTGTCATAAAAAGGAAAATTCATATTAAATATTTACAAAATTTTTTATTAAAAAGTTATAAAAATACTACTTATCAAATACCCCCATACTTGAGGTTTTGCTATTCCAGAGCAAAAGTGTGAGGCATAATTTATAAGACATCCTTAAAAAAAATTTAATTTAAAACTAAAATTTCATTTAACCAAAAGTTAAGTTAAGAGTAAATTCAAGGGGGAGTTAAGTCCTATATTATGATGATGATTTGAAAAGAGGGAAAAATGTTTAGGCAAGAACTTCTCAAGAAAATTAAGTAGTTTGACAAAATTATAGAAATTATAAAACTAAATTAAATTAAAATTATAAGAACTCTATCTTAAAAGAATCTTAAGGAAAAGTAAATTACTAAATATTGCTCTCTCCATAATTTTCAACTAAAACTAGAACAATGATAATTGGCTAAGGGGGATTTCATAAAATTTGGCATAAGAAGAGAAATTTTTGAATGGAGGAAATGGAATTTATCATGAAATTTCCTCTTTTTTTTTTTCTTTTTTTTTCTCTTCTAATAAAAACCCAAAATGTATATGGTTTAGGAGTAATGAATTTTATCCTCTTACTCCATGCCATATAATCTTTTCAAATATTTTGGGTGCATATGTTTTAGGGAATAATGAATTTTATCCTCTTATTCCCATGACATATGATCTTTTAAAGTTCATTTTTTTATATGCCACAAAGGGGGTAAGGAAGGGAAATAAATCTAGCTAGCTTTAAATTATATTGAGAGCAAATTCTAGTAACATTAAATTTCCTAAGATCTAAAAAGTTAGAAGAAAATATAATTGAAATCTAAAGAGGTTTAAGAAATTCACTACAAAATGAAGCCATTTAAAAATAAAAAGAGAAGTCATGCTAACAAAATTCTCTAATCAATTTAAAATCATAAGATGATTCTTAAATCAAGATTACCTCAAATTTAAAATTAACAAACTATGATAAGCAAAATTTTAGCCAATTAAAAACTTAAACATGCTTATTAACATTCTCAACTAGATTTCTAAGAAATCACAAAAACAACAAGAAGGAGGGATATAAGAATTTTTGGAATTTTTGATATTATCTTTTTTTTTTTGAATTTTTGATATTATTTTTTTTTTTTTTGAATTTTTGATATTATTTTTTTTTTTAAATTTTTGATATTATCTTTTTTTTTAAATTTTTGAATTTTTCTCATTAAAAACTATTTACAAAGAAAGGAAACTAGCTTTAAAACTTAACAATTTTTGTAAGTCTTGGACTTCCCAAGGGCTACCCGGTGAAGGGTTCGCAAGGTACTAGGAGGTGTGATGGGATGAAATCCCAAACATCCCTTTCCAAGATTTAAATTTTCGATTTTCTAATTTTTTTGAGTTTTTAGATTTTACAAGTGCTTAAATAAAGGAAATCATAGAAACAAAATTAAAATTTTCTTTTTGTTGTTTTTTTTTTCTTTTCATTTTTTTTTTTGAAAATTTTCTTTTTAAAACTATTTACAAATATTTACAAAGGGCTATTTACACCCCCATACTTAAAGTTAAACATTGTCCCCAATGTTTAAAAATAAGTATGAAGTAAGAAAAGGTAAAAAGAAATGCAAAAACGAAAGAAGAGAAGGAAAAAGGGCATCCCTGATTTTTTTGAAGCTTTTGTGGGTAAGCCGCGATTACCTGCAAAAGTTGTTAAAGAAGAAAAGAAGAGACAAGAGAAAATAACAAAAGATAACTTTGGGGTGCCTCCCAACAGCGCTTTGTTTAAGGTCGCGTAGCTTGACCCACTTGCCGATCATATTATAGGTTAAAATACAATCGAATCACTCTTTTCATTAGTTAACTCTCCCGGAAGATATAATTTAAGGCGGTGGCCGTTTACTTTGAAGGTACCTTTTTCCGGGTGGGAAATTAAAATTCTCCCATAGGACTAAACCTCTTTAACAATAAAGGGTCCGGACCATCGGGATTTTAGTTTTCCCGGAAAAAGGCGAAGGCGGGAATTATAAAGGAGGACGAGATCGCCCGGCGAAAAAGTTTTTGGAAATTTTATATGCTTATCGTGATAAAACTTCGTTCGCTCCTTATATAATTTATTGCTCTCATACGCATTCGCTCGCCACTCATCTAATTCGTTCATTTGGAATTTTCTTTGTTTTCCTGCTAGAGTGGAATCGAGGCTTAAAAATTTAAGCGCCCAAAATGCGCGGTGTTCTAATTCGACCGAAAGGTGGCAAGCCTTGCCATAAACTATTCGATACGGTGTACAACCGATAGCGGTCTTGTACGCCATTCGATAGGCCCATAGCGCGTCATCGAGCTTTATTGCCCAATCCTTCCGATTGATAGAAACTGTTTTTTCTAAAATCCGTTTTAATTCTCGATTAACAACTTCGACTTGGCCGCTCGCTTGTGGGTGATATGCGGTGGATAATTTGTGAGTGACACCATATTTCGCTAAGATTTTTGTAAATTGAATATTGCAAAAATGGGTGCCCCGATCACTCACAATAGCGCGCGGCGTGCCAAATCGAGAAAATAATTTTTTTAAGAAATTAACGACGACTCGCGCATCATTTGTGGGGAGAGCTTGCGCTTCCGCCCACCTCGATACGTAGTCGACCGCCACTAGAATATATTTATTTGAAAAAGATGGAGGGAGAGGACCAACAAAATCGATACCCCAAAGGTCGAAAATTTCGCATTCTAAGAAAATGTTTTGGGGCATCTCATCCCGGCGAGAGATGTTCCCCGACCGCTGGCAGCTGTCGCAAGTACTCACAAGGGTGTGAGCATCTTTGAAGAGCGAGGGCCAATAAAATCCCGCCTCCAGCGCCTTCCTTGCGGTTCGGTTTGAATGATAATGACCTCCGGTGGGTCCCTCATGACAATGACGTAAAATTTTAAGGCCTTCCTCACTCGAGACGCATCGTCTTACTACCTGGTCTGCGCATACACGGAATAAAAAGGGGTCCTCCCAAAAGTAATTCTTTAAATCAGAAAAGAATTTCTTCTTTTGCTGACTCGAGAATTCTTTTGGCAGGACCCGGGCTACTAAATAGTTAGACAGATCTGCAAACCAGGGGGTAGACGATGAATTAATATTTTAGAGAGTAAGGAGGCGCTCTTCGGGAAATTTATCATTAATGTCAGATTCTATTAATACGTCCGAGGCGGGGTTTTCTAAACGGGAGAGGTGATCGGCCGCCAAGTTTTCGGCTCCCCTTTTGTCCCGGATCTCTAAGTCAAACTCCTGCAAGAGGAGGATCCATCGCAAAAGATGAGGCTTGGCGTCCGATTTGCTTAAAAATACCTAAGTGCGGAGTGATCCGTGAAGACGATAACTTTCGAGAGGGTGATGTATGACCTAAACTTATCGAAGGCAAAAACGATCGCTAGAAGCTCTTTTTCGGTAGTGGTGTGATTCGCTTGTGCCGACGTGAGTGTTTTTTGCTCGCATAATAAATAGGGTGGAAATACTTACTCACCCGTTGGCCTAAAACGGCACCAACCGCAATGTCACTCGCGTCGCACATGATTTCAAAAGGGAGCGACCAATCCGACGCGACTAGAATCGGGGAGTTTATAAGTTTTTCTTTGATAAGTTTAAAGGCCAAATGGCATTCATCGCTAAAAATAAATGAGGATTCCTTTTCAAGAAGATGGGTTAACGGCTTTGTGATTTTGGAAAAATTTTGTATAAAGCGCCGATAGAACCCCGCATGGCCTAAGAAACTCCTAATAGCTTTTACGTTTGTGGGAGGGGGAAGTTTTTCAATTACTTCAATCTTGGCCCTATCGACCTCGATCCCCTTGCCCGAAATTTTATGGCCAAGGACTAGTCCTTCCTTGACCATAAAATGGCATTTTTCCCAATTAAGCGCTAAATTCGTTTCCTCACATCGCTGCAACACGCGCTCGAGATTTTTTAAACAGTTTTCAAATGAACTACCGTACACGGAAAAATCGTCAATAAATACTTCCATCACCTCCTCCACTAACTCGTCAAAAATTGCCAGCATACATCTTTGGAATGTAGCTGGCGCGTTACAAAGACCAAATGGCATCCTTCGATAAGCGAAGGTGCCAAAGGGACAAGTGAAAGTGGGTTTCTCTTGGTCGTCGGGCGAAATCGGAATTTGGAAGTATCCCGACAAACCATCTAGAAAACAGTAGTAGGAGTGGCCCGAAAGGCGTTCAAAAATTTGGTCGATAAATGATAGAGGGAAGTGATCCTTACGGGTGGCATCATTTAATTTCCGATAGTCGATGCACATCCGCCAACCCGTAACAGTACGGGTTGGGATCAATTCGTTATTTTCGTTCGCAACTACCGTGACACCACCTTTCTTTGGCACGACTTGTACTGGGCTAACCCAAGTACTGTCCGATATCAGGTAGATGATTCGCGCGTCCAGAAGTTTTATAACTTCGGTCTTAACGACTTCTTTCATGTTAGGGTTTAGTCGTCGTTGAGGCTGGACTGAATTTCGGGAATTATCTTCGAGAAATATTTTATGAGTGCAGAAAGATGGGTTTATACCCTTAATGTCCGATAATTGCCACGCAATTGCGTGGCGGTGCTTTCTTAAGACTATAGTCAACTCAGAAATTTCTGAGTTGCTAAGATCGGATGAAATGATGATGGGTAGCTTAGACTCTTTTTCCAAAAATAAGTATTTAAGGTGAGGGGGGAGTTGTTTCAACTCCAATACGGGTGGTTCTTCATAAGAAGTCTTGATTTTTAATTTTTCTAAAAATAATGGTTCGGGTGGTGTGGGGTGAGAAACTTCTTCTTCATCACAAAAGAGCTCTACGGGCTCGGAATCACTACTCGCCGATGAAACTAACTCGAGGGATGAATCGAACTCACAACACTCTTCTAAGTAAAAATATGAATCGTCATTTTGTAGCGTGTTCCGCATCGAGGAATTTATGCCGAAAGTAACTGCATCGTCTCCAACCCGTAGGAGGAGCTTTCCGTTACTTACATCGATAATAGCGCGGGAGGTGGCAAGGAAGAGGTGGCCGAGTATGAGGGGTACTTCGGCATCCTCTTCGATGTCAAGAATGACAAAATCCACCGGGAAGATGAATTTGTCAACCTTGACGAGCACGTCCTCCAATATTCCTATCGGATATTTTAAAGAACGATCCGCTAATTGGATACTCATTCGAGTGGGCCTTGGATTTCCTAGACCTAGCTTTTTGAAAAAAGAAAATGGCATAAGGTTGATGCTTGCTCCAAGATCCGCTAAGGCGTGTTTTACTAACGAATTGCCAAATAGACATGGGATGGAAAACCGTCTCGGGTCATTTGCTTTTTTCGGCAATTTGTTGAGTACAACCGCGGAGCATTCTGCGTTTAAAGAAATATGCGAAATATCTTCTAACTTTTTCTTATTGGAGAGCAACTCCTTAAGATATTTCGCATATTTAGGCATTTGTGAGATAGCCTCGCAGAAAGGTACATTAATATGGATTTGTTTTAAAACATCTAAAAACTTTTTATAATTTTTTTCGGTGCTTTCATTTTTAAATTTCGATGGATACGGAATATTCGAAGTAGGAGCGCGCGGATTTAAAATAGAATTGTGCAGAGCTATCGTAGCGGGCAAATTCGAAGATGAATTAAAAGTAGGAGGAGGAGAGGAAATTACCTTGGGTTCGTCCTGTTTTTGAACCACCTCCTTCCCGCTTCGGAGTGTAATCGCGTGCGCGCTCTCCTTTGGATTTTGCTCGGTGTTCCCCGGTAGTGCTCCTTGTTGACGCTCAGAAATCATCTTTGCGAGTTGGCCCACTTGATTCTCTAAATTTTTGATCGATCCGGTAAGGTTCCGGATGTTCGTTTCATTTGTAGCAACATATTTTGCAAAAACCTCTTCAATCGGAGAGAGTTTTTGCTGTTGCGGTGGAAAACCGGGTGGATTATAATTTTGAGAAATCAAATTTGGAGGCGGAGTTAAGTTAAGAAGTTGATTAGGGGGAGGTTGATTTAAATTCATAGGACGCTGAGCATTTCCTTGGTTGCTCCATGAGAAATTCGGATGATTCCTATAACCCGCATTGTAGGTGTTATTATACGGAGCTGTGTTCGGGTTATAGGAAGGCCGAGGTGGATTTCCCATGTAGTCAACATGTTCTTCAATTAAAACGTTATTAGCCCAAGGAGGAGTGGCGGAGGAAGCAGACATCTCCGCCACTTGCTTTGTTAAGCGCTCAACTTGTAAAGCTAAATTTGCGTTTGCGTCTATTTCAAAAATTCCGGCCGGCTTATTAGGCCGTGCTCGGGGCATGTTCCATTGGTACGCATTTGTGGCCATCTCTTCGAAAAGCTCTTGAGCGGCGATCGGGGTTTTGTTATTTAATGTCCCCCCGACGGCCGCATCAATCATTTGCCTCGTTTGGAGATTTAAGCAATTATAAAATATTTGCACTTGTTGCCAAGTGGCAAGTGCTTGGTGAGGGCATCGACGCAAAAGCTCCTTGAAGCGCTCCCATGTGTCATAGAGAGTCTCCGAGTCGATTTGCATGAATGACGCAATATCCGTGCGCAATTTAGCGGTCTTTGAAGGCGGGAAATATTTATTAAGAAATTTTTCCGCCATTTCGGCCCATGTAGTGATGGATCCCCTAGGTAGGGAGCCCAGCCACTGCTTGGCCTTAGACCGCAAAGAAAAAGGAAAAAGACGTAGTTGAATGGAGTCATCGGTGACGCCATTGATCTTAAAAGTGTCGCAAATTTCAAGAAAGTAAGAGATATGTGAATTTGGATCCTCGTCCGGTTGACCATCAAAGGTCACCGATTGTTGCACCATTTGTATGATGCTGGACTTGATCTCAAAATTATTGTTCGCCACCGTGGGGCGAACAATACTCGATTGTGTGCCTTCCAAATTCGGCCGCACATAATAGGACATGGTCCGTTGCGCGTCCTCATTAGGATTTGGCTCGTTAAGATTAGGAGGATTAAGATTATGATCCATATTTGCTGCGTTAGTGTCCCCGATCGACTCTTCGGATTCTACTTGATTTCCCTGATCACGAGAACGGCGGTGCCTCAAAAGGGTTCGCTCGATCTCCGGATCAAAAGGAAGAATCGAAGTGCTACCTCGGGTCATACACTAAAAAGAGAAGAAAGGAAGAAGAAAAACTAAAAAAAAAATTTTCTTTTTGAAATTTAGAAAAAACAAAATAAAATAAAAAGAAGCATGATAAAATTAATAGCTATCCTCTTTTCAAAATATCTACGCAAAGTCCCCGGCAACGGCGCCAAAAACTTGATATAGATTTCTCGGTTTTGAAATTTAGTGAAAGGTTGAGATTTTCTCCAAAACTATATCTGATAAAGGCAAGTGTACCTTATCATCTATAGTATAGGATATTTGGAAATACCAAGGTCGTATTCCACGGGGCGCGTTGATTACTTCTACTTCGAGGAAAATCACTATTATCTTATCTAATGATATTTTGGAGGTTTTGATTACTTGGTTAAAAAGAGACATTTTGCAAACTTAGTGAATGATTAAAACGATAATAAAAAGACTTAATGCTCAACATAGTGGAGGGGAAAAAGGAAAGAAAACTTAACATTGCATGAAAGGAGAAGTACTTAAGGAGAAAGAGCAAATGAAAGAGAGCAAGCTAATTTTTATTGAAAATCAAAACTATTACAATCTTAAAGAGAGATTACAAAGCTAGGGAAATGAAGATTACAAGCTTAAAAAGAGCTAGTACATGAAAGTTAAACTAAAACATTGCATGAATTGAAAAGGAAGACATGAAAGCTTAAAGACATGAACAATTGCATTGAAAAACTCACTAACAGCTCTAGCAGCACCTCCCCCACACCAAAATTCTGAACCCTGGACTCAAGGAGAACCTCTGAATTTATAGGAAAAATTTTCAGATTACACGCCCTCGGTCACGGGCGTGACCCAGGGCGTGACTGCACTATTCACATCAGATCCGACAGCGGCGTGGGCTCGAATTCGGCGCGGCGAAAAGTGACATGTCTCGGGCGTGACATGTCGGGTCACGACCGTGACTTTGGACGGCTGCATTAAATGCGGCGTGGGCTGGAATTCGGCGCGGTGGCGAAGCAGAGATCACGCTGGAAAGTCACGGCCGTGACATGTGGGTCATGGGCGTGACTTAGGTTGACTTCTCGACAGCATCTCCACGTCTCGACGGCGGCTCCACGTGGAAGATTCTAAGTTTACACGCCCTTGGTCACGGGCGTGACTTTGGGTCACGGGCGTGACCTGGGGCGTGACTTGGTGTGGGCTAGCTCAGACAGCGCGGCATCATTCTGGACTGATCTTTAGGTTACACGCCCTTGGTCACGGGCGTGACCGAGGGCGTGACATGCCATTTTTCTCGATTTGTCCCAAAATTCTGCAAATATTGAAATTAAGCTAAGTTAGAATCAAAATTACAAAAAGAACTACTTATAACCTAAAATTGTCATAAAAAGGAAAATTCATATTAAATATTTACAAAATTTTTTAATAAAAAGTTATAAAAATACTACTTATCAATTACATTTGGATATATTTATACAGATGTGTGTAATTGTGGACTTGTTTATTCATTTTCTTCTTATTTTGTTGGCCTAGTTGATCGTTCTTGCCGGCAGGATCGGCGTCTTACGGAGGCGGCTATCTCATGTGTTAGTGTCACCGTAAGGCGGCGGTTCTGGGAATAAGATCCGGATGCAGGAGGGGGGTCTTACACAATTGACTCTGAGGTACCTGCAAAAGACCACGAAAGAGAGAGTGAGAGAGAGAGAGGAAGAACACGAAAGAACTGGAGAAGGGGAGAGCATGAGAGCAAAGAGAAGAGAATTCAAAAGAGTAAATAATTCGACGTTGAAGTTGCTTAAAAGAATATTATTCGTCGCAACTTAGGATTTTATCCGATCCATCGTCGAAAAGATCGCCAAAATGTGTCTAAGCAGCTTCTAGAAGTAAAACTGTGTGCACTGTCATGTCGACATTGTGTTAATTACAACTCGACGCATCTTCGAATTTGACGAGTGACTATTATTTCTACATATCCGTCGATATGAAGTCGACGATGCATTGAAAGCTATTCGAATTGTCTAATTTAGATGGTTCTCGAAGCTAGCATCGAATAGAATTAGACGGTACATCGAATTCGATTCGATGCAACTCTGAATTAACGGTGGCATATTGCTTTCGGAGTAGGCGTCGAGTAGAATTACACGGTACGTCAAATTCTGTTGGACACAACTCTTAATGAATGGTTCTATTTTCTTAGAAAGTTCTTGTTGTTTTTCCCATCAATGATTTTTATTGAAAATAGTATTTATACTATTAATTTTATAAGCTAAAGAAGATAAGATGAAGATTCAAAGTAGAAATCACTCCCCTATTGGATTTGGGTCTTTATTAGACCATAGTTCTTCCTTCCCCTTCCATTATCTCTTAGGAGGGAACCTACCTACTCCTGTACAACTAACTCAAACATTAGAAGGAACCCAGGTTACCTTGGGCCCTTTGATTTTACCATTGTATGGTTCAATGAAAGAGTAGAAGCATCTTTCATGATATCCTTTAAGATGGCAGAGAATGGGTTTATTAGATTTAAATTTATTATCTTGATGCTGAAAGTGTGTATAAAATATACCTAAATATAAAAGATCAGCAGAGTATTTTATTACTCTAGTTTTGGCTTTAGCATTTTGGTTGTTGTTGATTACTTTCTCTGAATTACTTTTTCCTAGGGATTTCTTTTCTTTGTTTGGATTTATGTGATTAACTGCAGTTGTTTTATCTAGATGATTAATATTCTGATCATTAGGTTTTGCCCTACCTTCACTAGATTGATAGTCACCCGGTCTAATGAATCTAACTGCATTTTTCCAAGCAGGTTTCCTAGGGACTTCTGTTCTAGTGCATGGGTCTGCACCAAGACCTAAGTGCATAAATCTCATGGAGAGATTTTGTGTAATATTTTTGAGCTTTTGACTCCTCCCATTGAGTGAGACCTCAAACGATTTTGCCTTTGTTAGCTCTTCTTTTAATTCTAAGTTTTCTTTTCTCACTTCAGCTAATTCTGATTCCTTATTATGAATCTCTTTTACTAAGTTTTGATTTCTTAAATATAGTTCATCTTCCTTTAGGTTTTCTAGTTCTAACCTAGCTGTGTCTATTTCTTTTTGTAACTTAATATGATCATTACAAAAAAATTAAAATAATTTTTAAATTCATCAGCATTGAAATCAAAATCATCAAATAGAGATACCTATTCTTCTTCTTCATCTGATGACATCTCCAATGCCATCATGCAGGCTACTTCAGCTTCTGCTTCTTCATCACTCTCAAATGAAGAGGAGCTTAACTCTGCTTCAGAGTCACTCCAGGTTTCAGGAATGAACCCCTTGCCCTTCTTCTTGTCTTTCTTCCTGAAAGATTTCTTCTTCTTCTCATCCTTGTTGTTGCTCCCGTCCCTTTGTTCCTGTGGGCACTCAGAAGCTATGTGACCTGGCTTGTTGTAGGAGAAGCAGATTATCTCCTTCTTTGGAGTCTTATCATATCTTAGCTTTGAGCTCCTTTCTCTTCTCCTTGAGTCTTCTGCCTTGACCCATTTTCTAAATCTCCTTGCGAGGAGACTGAACATTTCATCTTCAGGAGTGGAGGGCTCTCCTTCAGTAGCTTTCAGAGCAAGGCTCCTTTGAATAAGAGTTTGAGTTATCTCCCTTTCCTCTGATTCATCTTTATTCTTCAGAAGCATCTCATATGACTTACGCTTTCCTACAAAAACATCACTTGAGATTTCTCCGTGGCATCTGGACTCTCTGATGGCCCAGATCCTTGAATCCCATGAGCTAGGAAAGCACATTAGGATCTTATCATTGATCTCTGTCAAGGAAATTTCCTTGTCAAGACACCTTAGCTCATTAATAATGATGTTGAATCTGTCATACATTTCAGCAACATTTTCATCATCTTTCTTTTGAAAGTTCTCATATTGGGATATGAGAAGGGACTTCCTATCCTTTCTTTCATCAGAACTTCCTTCTACCATTCTGGAAAGAGATTCACATATCTCTTTGGGTGATTGGCAGTCAGCTATCTTCTGGAAAATGTCATCTGACATGGTTGAAACCAGAATGTTCATAGCTTTGGCAGCACATGCCTTCTGCTTCTTCTATGTCTCTGTCCACATATCCCTGGGTACAGGTTCCTGTGTTGAAGCTCCATTGTCATCCTTCTTGTATGGGCTGGAGGACCTGAAATGATGACATCAAATATGTCCTCATCAATAGAGTTCATATACAACTTTATTCTGGCCTTCCAGAGTGTAAATTTATTCAGATTACACAATGGAGGCCTTGTTGATGCATAATCCTTAGAACTCATTTTCCAAAAATAGTTTTAATTAATTTTGAAATGAATAAATGAGAGTAGGAGATCTTTTGATCAAGGTGTTAACCTTTTGATGATAAACCTACGTCTGATACCAATTGAAAGTGCACGGTGTGCCTCTGAGAATTCTCTAGAGGAGGGGTGAATAGAGATTTAAATATTTTTATCCTAACTATGCATACAATAAAATTACTAAGGTATTATGCACTGAACAAAACCCACACAGAATAAATAAGTGTTATAAATATAAAGTAGAAAAATAGTAAGCTATAAATGGGACAGCACAGAAAATGCACAACATAGAAGACACAAGATTTTTATTGTGGTTCCCAAAAATATGGGTAGTCCTCTCTTCTACCACCCTGGTAGGATTGCACAACCTATGTCTGAGTCTTTTGATAAGGAGACTCTTAGAACCAAAGATCTTTTGATAAGGAGATCTTGAACCACTCAGATCTTTTGATAAAGTGATCTTGAACCACTCAGATCTTTTGATAAGGAGATCTTGAACAACTAAATCCTTTGGAAGAGGGATTCTTAAAACTCTATACAAGTGAAGGAAATCAGAAGGATAAAGAGAGAGGGAGAAGAAGAGAATTCTGTTCTCAAAATTCTTCAAAAGCTTTGTTGATGCTTCTCTCTTGCTTTCACTGGATCTGAAATAATAAACCCTTGCTTATGATAGTGATGGTTTGCAAGGGTTGTTCTGCTTGATCTTTTTCTCTCAGCACTTATTGTATTCCTGCTGTTGTTTGATGGTG
Source organism: Dactylorhiza incarnata (assembly GCA_033032865.1). Taxonomy (NCBI): domain Eukaryota; kingdom Viridiplantae; phylum Streptophyta; class Magnoliopsida; order Asparagales; family Orchidaceae; genus Dactylorhiza; species Dactylorhiza incarnata. Next base: position 15,909,589 of record JAWHQI010000030.1, read on the forward strand.
AAGAAGAAGCAACAGATTATGCTCCTGTGTAGAGAGTGCTCTTTTATAAATCCGTCTTTTAGGGTTTGAGAAGGAAGAAGATGAAGACCCTAATCCACAGACAGAATCATGTAATAACTGTTCTCCATTATCTCTTCTTCTCTTTTTGCATACTTATTGTGTATGATTGTATTTTCAAAAACCTTTCTCCTTTTGGCTTGTCCTGAAAAGGAATTCACCTAATTTCCTTTCTTCTTTTGTTCTCGACCCGTCAATCCATTTTGAATGGCTTTCAAAAGTGATTTGATGTGTCCTTGAATGCTTCATTCTATTCTTGGCAACAAACGAGCTGTTGGAGAGCTGTCTCTAGCCTGGTGGTCCTTCTGAAAAAGTCGCAAAAGGATAGTGGAAAAGCTTCCTTTTTTGACTATATTCGACGCTGCGTCGACTTCATCAATCTTCGTGTTGACGCACCTCTGAGTTCTTATTAACATAGCTTCAAATTTCTTCTTAACTTTGGTTGAACTCAGATGTCGACGTTACGTCAATTCCTTAACAATGTACCATCGAGATGAAGCCTTCGACTTGATCTCTTAACTTCTGCATTGAATTGAAGTCGACGTTGCGTCGACTTGTTAGATAGCTTCGACAAGCTATTCCTTCTGTGTCGAGTCTATTTAGAAGTTCCATCGACTTGACTTATACTTCGACAGGCTGAATGATCTGCTTTGACTTTAACTCAACGTTGCGTCGATATGAAATCTAAGTTGCGTCGACTTTCATTCGACGCAAGTCTTAACACAACTTGTTTTGTGATTTCTTTGACTAGTCCTTGACACACTAAGTTGAGTGTGACATCCTAAGACATCTAATCACCAGATTACTCTTACTATACAATATGGGTAATAAACCTAAGAAGTAAAATCACTTATAGTTAATTTGTTAAGTTAAATTAAAAGGGGTTTTTCCCAACACTTTCAGTGTTTCTTCTGTGCTGTGATTGATAGAATTTTAAAGTATCAATTAATAGTGAAAACACTTAATCACCCCTCCTCTAGGTATAGATTGAATCAAACCCATATCTTTCAATTGGTATCAGAGGTAGGTTGATTTCAAAGGCTTAATAGCTTAGAACAAGATCTACAAGTTTAGTGGGTTGTGATAAATCAATGGCTTATGAGCATCATAAGGAAATGAGCTCAATGAAGCTACCTATCTGCACCAAAGAGAACTTCACTATCTGGAAACAGAGAATCAAATTATGCATGGAAGTTTCAGACCCTAGAGTCTATTTGGCAGTGGAAGAGGGACCCTATCTTCCCATGAATATCCCTGTGGATCCAACAGCAACTCCTACACCTAAAACCTTATCCCAGTTCACCAAGGATGAAGTTGCCTTGGTCACCATGGACAAAAGGGCTAAAAACATCATCGTAAATGCAATTTATGATTCAACATTTCAGAATCCGATTCATTGTAAGACAGTAAAGGAAATGTGGGATTCCTTGGTTATTTACAAGGAAGGAACTGAAGAGGTCAAGGATGACAGAAAATCCCTTCTGAATCAGGAATATGAATCCTTCATGCAAGACAAGAAGGATGACATAGCTGCCTGCTATGAAAAGTTTTTCAGGATTGTCAATGGGCTCAAAACCTATGAAAGAGAGTTCACTAACTATGAGCTAAATGACAAATGCTTGAGATCTCTAAACAAAGAATGGAACATGAAGCTATGTGCAATAAGGGAAGTTGGAAATCTGGGAGCATTGGAGCCTAGACAGTTATATGGGAAGCTCCTATCATATGAGTTGCAGCTGAATACTAGAAAGGCTGAAGAGGAAAACTCCAAGACTTATAATAGAGAAAAGGCAGTGGCCTTTAAAGCTGAATCTTCCAGAAAGCACAAGACGGTGGAGCCTGCCTATGTCTCAGAGGAAGAGACCTCAAGCAACTCCATCTCAGAACTCTCTGATGAAGATCTCTCACTATTCACCAAGCAGTTTAAGAAACTATGAGAAACAGAAGAAGAGGGAATAGAAGATATGAAGCTTCACCCTCTAGCTCCAAGAGAGAAGACAAGTCTGGGAGGAAACAGAGATCAGTCGGGCATGACTCCAAATCTAGCAAACATACTTCTTCTAACATTATTTGTTACAACCGCAAAAAGCCTGGACATGTCATTGCTGAATGTCCATTCAAGAGACAAGAGAAGAGTGAAGAAAGAAAGCACTCAAAGAGCAGGAAGTAGGAGAAAAGCTTTGTAGCAAAGAAAGTAAAAACACTCAGTGACAGTGACACTGAATGCTCTTCATCAGAATCAGATAGCCATATAGCAGTCATGGCCTTCTCAGATGAAGAATGTAATGATGAAATTCATCACAAACAGGTAATTCCTAAAGCCTCTCCTACCATATCTGACACAGATTCAGCTGTCAGCTCCTCTTCAACAATAAGAGAAGTTGACACTGATTATATTGAGAAATTTGGTGCCTTGCTTGATGCTCTTAAGAAAGAAAAAGCTCTCTGTAAGGCTCAAGCAGTTGAGATCATCTCCCTGAGTGATAAGAGAGATGAACTGCTTGAGAAAGTAACTGAACTAGCTCAAGAGAAAACCAAACTATCAATTTCTACACTGGAGGATAAGCTCTTAAAGGAAAAGAAAATTGTGTCTAGTTATTCCAAGCCACAAACAGTTCTTCCCATGATTGAAAGCTTTTCACAAACAAATAAGCAAGGTTTGGGCTACTCTCAAGGTGAAAACAATGGGAAATATACCCCGGAAAAGACAATCTTTAGAAAAGTGATCATACCCACCAATTCATATGATCACAGTAGCATTTATGGATGCAAAGAAAGCTAGAAGATAGACACTGCTCTTAAGCTTCCTTCTACCTGGCTAAGAAATAGATAAACTTTCCTTGGGAAGATTGCACTATCTACACCCCAAAAGAATCCTTCAGTGAAGGCTTTCAGAAATTGTCATGATGGGAAAAACCCTTCAGCTTCCAAGAAGGGATGGTTAGCTGTCAAGCAATAGCCTAAACCAGTCAGACCAAACACTATAAGAAAATCTAGATATAATAGATTTGAATATTGGTGTTGTGGAAAAGAAGGGCATTTTGCCTTAGACTGTTGGTTCAACTCAACTGTCCAGAATCATTCCCACATGACAACTAGAAAGCAGGCTGCTAAATCATTCTCTAACATGCACCTAGGACCCAAGAAAGATTGGGTTCCTAAGTAAGTGTAGCTATCTTGCAGGTACGTCCAAAAACTACCAAGACTCCCGTGTGGTACTTGGACAGTGGATGTTCCAGGCATATGACTGGAACAAGAAACCTATTGAAGGAGTTTACACATGTAGAAGATGGACCCAAAGTTAAATTTGGAGGATCTGACAGAGGTGTAGTTAAGGTCTATGGTAAGATCACTAATGGTAGTATCACTATCACAAGAGTAGCTTATGTTGAAGGGTTACAACATAATCTTATAAGCATAAGTAAACTATGTGACTTGGGATATGTTGTTTCTTTCCACAAAGATAAGTGCCTTATCAAGGATTCTGAGAATGAATCCATCCTAACAGGCACTAAGAGTGGCAATATTTATTGTTTAAATTTCATTTGCATTAGAAAGAATGAGTGTGTATGTCTTGTAGCAAATGATGGAATGTCTGCTTGTGTAAAGTGGCACAAGATACTAGCCCGCATTAATTACAAGTCTCTTAAGAAATTAATGACAGAAAGCTTGGTAAGGGATGCTCCTAAGTTGAATTGTTTAGAGATGAGTCCTTGTCATGCATGCCAAATGAGCAAGAAAACAAGAACCTCATTCAAAAGTTTACAGGGCAAACAATCAACTAGGTGCTTATACCTCCTGCACATGGATTTATTTGATCCTATGGCAGTATATAGCTTAGGACGAATGGCTTATACACTAGTTATTGTTGATGATCACTCTAGATTTGCCTGAGTGTTCTTTTTAAAACACAAGTCTGATACCTTAAGTACATTCAAGAATTTTTTCAAACAAATTCAAAATGAAATAAACAGTTTTGTGGTCAAAATTAGAAGTGACCATGGAACTGAATTTCAGTCTGGGTCAATGACCAAATTTTGCGAAGAAGAAGGTATCTTACAAGAGTTTTCTTCTCCCAGAACTTCCCAACAGAATGGGGTGGCTGAGAGGAAAAATAGAACATTTATTGAAGCTGATAGGACCATGCTAAGTGACTCCTCACTCCCAGAATACCTTTGGGTTGAGGCAGTCAACACTGCATGTTATGTGCAAAATAGAGCACTCATCAATAAGAACTATAATAAGACTCCTTATGAGCTGATTAAGGGTAACAAGCCAACACTAGCTTACTTCAAAATCTTTGGAAGTAAATGCTATGGGCTAAAAAAATGATATGGGCTAAAAAATAATAAGCACTACAATACCAAGTTCTCCGAAAAGAGCTATGAAGATGTCTTTGTAGGATATAGCAAGCATAGAAAAGCCTACAGAGTATTCAATAAGAATGCTCTTACAATTAAAGAAACTATTCATATAGTCTTTGATGAGAGCAGCATGCTGCATAATTCTCTATCTAGTTCATGTAGTGCAGGAATTGAGGATGGACTGGACAATCTGAAAATCAGAGAAGACGGGACTGATAAAAAAGAAGAATACTCTATACAGAACTCCATTCCAAAAAAATATAGAAGAAGCCACAGAAAATACAGATTGTCAGAATGATAATCATGATGCAGCAGCTGAGGAAATTACTGGAATAGAAGTACCTCAAAGGGTGTTGCCCATAACAGGAAGACATCTTAGACATCACCCAGCAGACCAGATTATAGGGGAGCTTGATCATGGAGTAAGAACTAGAAGAAATGCTTAAATAAAAGCTTGCACCTCAGCTTTCTGTCACAACTAGAGCCTAAGAAAATTGAGGAGGCCAACAAAGACAAATTCTTAGTTATGGCTATGCAAGAAGAACTCAATCAATTCAGAAGATGCAAAGTGTGGAAGCATGTCCCAAGGCCACAAGGGCATAATATTATTGGGACAAAGTGGGTCTACAAAAACAAGATGGATGAAGTTGGAGTGATTATAAAGAATAAGGTAAGGCTGGTAGCTCAAGGATGCAGGCAGGAGGAAGGCATAGATTTTGATCAGACATTTGCACATGTTGCTAGATTGGAGACCATCATACTCTTCCTAGCTTATGTTGCATACAAGGGATTCAAAGTCCATCAAATGGATGTAAAATCAGCATTCCTAAATGGAGATTTAAAAGAAGAAGTCTATGTAGCTCAACCACCTGGTTTTATCTCTCCAACCTTTCCTGACCATGTTTATTTTCTTAAGAAAGCCTTGTATGGGCTGAATCAAGCACCAAAGGCTTGTTATGAGACATTTTCTACCTTTCTCCTTGAAAACAAGTTTTCAAGAGGGAAAATAGATAAGACTTTTTTCTTGAGAGAGTTGAATGGCCAGATCCTATTGGTCCAAATATATGTTGATGACATTATATTTGGATCAACAGATGGGAGTCTTTGCAAAAAGTTTGTTAAACTTATGCAGAGTAAATTTGAAATGAGTAGTATGGGAGAGCTTAAATATTTCTTAGGTCTCTAAGTAAAGCAATCTGAGGAAGGAATCTTCATTTCTCAGACTAAATTTACCTTGGATATCATAAAGAAATTTGGTATGGAGAACTCTACCCCAATGGGAACTGTTATGGGTTCAAATGTGTCTCTAGACAAGGATGAAAAGTGGAAACCCTATAATGAGTCTATGTAAAGAAGCATAATTGGCTCATTGCTCTACCTCATTGCTAGTAGGTCAGATGTCATGTTTGCTACATGTGTCTGTGCAAGATATCAAGTAAACCTCAAAGAATCTTATTACTCAGCTGTGAAAAGAATTTAAAGATATCTGAAGGGTACTCCAAATCTATGGCTCTGGTATCCTAAGTCAGATGATTTTGAATTGTGTGGCTATTCTAATGCAGACTTTGCTGGGTGAAAAGAAGACAGAAAAAACACTTCAGGAACTTGTCAGTTCTTGGGGAGAAGGCTTGTGTCCTAGAGTAGTAAAAAGAAAAACAACATTGCTATCTCCACAGCTGAATCAGAATATATTTCGGCAGGTAGTTGTTGTGCATAACTTCTTTGGATTCAACACTAACTAGAGTATTACAATGTGCACATAAAGAGAACGCCTCTCTTTTGTGATTCCTCAAGAGCCATCTCCATTGCTAAAAAAAATCTTGTGGAACATAGTAGAACAAAACATATTGAAATTAGATATCATTTTATTATGGAGCATATAGAAAAGGAGGACATCTGTCTTGAGTATGTTAATTCAGAGAGGAAGATAGCTGACATTTTTACTAAGCCCCTAAATGAATCAAAGTTCAATCAATTCAAAATTGAATTGGGGGATGTTGAGTTCTTAAATTGGGCATGCTGAATTCATTATATCTTATGTTAGTAGATGTGAAATATTTTGATAATGGGTTGGATCTCACACAAGGTCCACCCTAAAGTAATCTGACAACTTTAGTTTTGAAGACAGGAAAACCAGAAAGATTGAATAAGGCATAACTTAAATTCGTTTAGAGGAAAATAGCTTACACAAAGAATATCGTCTTGATGGTCACGACAACATTGATGGAGTCTCGACAACAAAATCTAAGTCTCGGCAGCATTACTGGCGTCTCGGCGACAAAGCTGAAGCAATTTCGACGACCAGGTTGAAATGATTTCGACGACAAGGATAAAGAAACCTCGACGACACTCTCGATGACAAAACTCAATCAGACCAACAAAATGACATCATAGGACATGACACCATCATTATTGCGTCGTTATTCCGGGATTCTCAAAACGATACTAGAGGATTTGAAAAGGTACGCTCCTCTTTGTCTTCCCAATGCATAATTATATATATTAGACATTGTGTAAGCATAGAAATTACTCACACACACAAAACCCTAGAATCCCTCTTTCATCTTCTTCCTTCCGACGACTCTCTGCTAAAGCAATGGCGCCGAAAAACACTGAAGAGAAAATTCCCTCTGGTGGAGAACTTTTGAAGGATGGTTTTGAAAAGACGGAATCAAATTTGGATATGGTAATAGCCCTTATGTATGCTTCTGAGTTAGAGTACAACCTAACTGAGCCAACCCATCTCTACAACTCTGTCATCTCTGCGTTTTATGAGAACGCCAACTTCAGTAAATCTGAAAGAGCTACTCACACTGTTGTGGTTGGACAACATATTAAAGTGACTACAGTAGGTTTATCCAAAGTCCTACCACTCACTGACTTTAAAAAGGATGAAAAAGAAAAAGAAGTCACTGAGGCAAATATCTCTGAAGGGCTGAGATGGTGTGGTTTTGAAAACAAACCTTATGGAAGCTTACAGAGAATGCATATGAACAGACAAGGAAAATTACTCACAGATATTATTGGGAAAGTGTTGCTGTGTAAAACAGGCTCACATGATAGAGTATCTAAAGGGATGTTTGAAGTGATGGTCAGAATGATCCTGAACAAGAGGACTGACTGGGGGAAGCTTGTGTTTGAAAAGATTACAGAACACATAAGATCTCCAAACCTTGGCAGAATCTTATCTCTGTATCTCAAAAATTGCATCCATCATCACCTCAAAGATTTAGAATCTACCCCTCTCCACTATCTCAAAACGATAGATGTAAAGACAGTAATTAGGTGGGATTAGAAGTTCACCAAGAAGGAAGTAGGTGAGTCTTCACTTCAAAGTGCTAAAAGTTTAAAAAAAACCCGCCCTAGCTCCTGTAGCTGCTCAGGAACCCCAGACTCCTATTGAGGGGGAGCCTCTAAGAGAATATACAACTATAATGGACAGTGCTCCAGCATCTCAATAGGAGGTGAATCCAGAACATGTACTGTTAACTGATCAATAAGCTGTTTTGAATGTGGAATTAGAAGAAGTTGTTTTGAATGTGGAATTAGAAGAATCTGAGAAAGATCCAAGTGGTGGACATGAACTTGTTGAAGAACTAGATGAGTCTGAGAGATCCCTGAATGAATTTCTCAATGATGACTTGCATCTAAATTCAGAAGAAGAAGAATATGAGCACCCCTTTGAAATCCCTGCAACAATGGAGGGGGAGCCTACTGGTCAATTCACAGTTCTGCCCCCACCTCAAAGGATAGATGATGAGCAACATCTTCCAACCAGCATAGTTTCCACAGTCCCATCCACTGAATTTCTGGCCCAAATGGAAGCTCTATTAAATAGACAAAGAGAATATTTTGAAGCATATGTTAATCATGTTGTTACAAGTTGCAAGAATGAACTGTCTGCCAGGATAGATGTATTGCAAGAAGACATCCAACATCTCAATCATCAAAACACAAATGTGTATCACACTGCTGCCAATGTTGTGGCTAATACAGGAACTAAAATAGCCAATATCAATCAAGTTGCTTATCTAATTGGACATCAACTGAACATTGTGTTTGATAGATTGTCTACTCTAAGAGAAAATTAGCAGGCCATCATACAAAACCAAGATGTGGCCTTTAATGATTTTGAAGATGCAATCAATACCTTAATTCAAAGGATATCATCTTCTGCTCAGGTCTCTCAAGAGCTAGTGGACAATGTTGGTGAAACTTTACTTCATCAATTTCAAGTCACCCAAGATCAACTTTTAAATTCTTTCAATCAATCTGTCAGAGCATCTCAAGGCACTCTTATGTAAGCAATTGGCAATCTGAATAATCTTCTAGCCAGACAACTTCAGGCCTTCCAGGCAGCTCTCTCTAAAGACATATTTTCAGAAGCCAGAAAGAGGGAGATAATGCCAAGCCATCATGCCATGTGGCTAGCCAATGAAGTACGATTCTTTATGGATCTTGATCCAATTGACTATGGGATTGCCTATCAACATCCAATTCTAGAAGGCAGTCTCCCTGAAGAACCCTCTAATAGTATAATGCCAGAAGTCCCTCCAGAGCAATATCAAGATCCTGATAGCAACCAACGATACTTTGTTGATGAGCCTGTCAATGGGAGTAGGAAAGCTAGGAAAAGCAAAAGACATCATGTTGATTCTGAAGAGCAAGAAGCAAAAAGGAAGAGAATGGAGGAAGTAAAGAAAAATCCAAATTTTGAAGAATGGAACCCATGCTCAAGGGATATCATTTTTAATACTTGGAATCTATTCCAGAAGGGAAAGCATACCAGGGGTACATTCTATAGTTCAAAAGAATGGCATAAATATGAGATGTATGCAGCTGACAGAAGGGACTATTGGAACAAATTCAAGATGGGAGATACTTCAGTGCCTGCCCATGCTCCTCACAGATATCACCCTAAGCCTTATAACTATTTTGAAAGGCAAAATCAAAACTTGCTGAAGCTGTGCAATCCAAGAAAGCTGGACCATCTGGGAAAGGAAAAGTTGTTCAGAAGGATTGAAGAAGAAGGATTCTAGAAATCACATACACATTTCTATGTTCTACATTTTTGCATCTAATATATTGTTGATGCATCAGACTGTAGCTAATCAATATATGCAATGATTAAATTCTTGATTAATTATTACTGATTAAATTTGTTAGTCAAGCCTATCTATACTTGAAAGTTCTGGCTTCTTCAAATAAGGGGAGATTGTTGGGTATTATGCCTTCAATATTTCTTGATTTGAAGAAAGAACACAAGTACAGATAAGCTAAGTTAATTTGATGTTATGTTTAAGTTTATATTGTGACAGCTGCATCAAATCTATATCACTAGTATCAAGACTATAAAAGTAATGAAAATTCACTATGTAAAATACTGTCTCAAGACTCAGTAGATGAATCGTCAAGTCAGTCTCGACGATATCGTTCCTAAGAAAGCTTATCATTGATAAAGCTAAGTTCAGATGTCTCGACGATATCGTCTTGAAGAAGATGTATAGTCTTAAAGATTAAAGATAGATCGTCGAGATAACTCATTAAGTCATGAAGAAAGGATCATGTAGACAACATAGGTTTGAAGACCTTATATCGTCTAGAAGATCAAGACGATATCATCTTGAAGAAAGATTATCAACTTGAATAATAAGTCTAAGTCATCTAAAAAAGAAAAATCTCGACGATATCATTTGGAAGAAGCAATATCGTTGAGATATCAAGTAAAGTATTGAAGAAGGAAGTATGTCGACGATATCGTCATGAAGAATATGTATCGTTTACATTGATCAAGACGATATCAGCTTGAAGGAATCTTATCATCTTGACAGTTGCAGAGTTGCATTTAATGCACAGAATTTCTTGGAAATTGGTATTCAGGGAATGTGCACACCGCCTATCTTGCGCACCAATCAAGGAGTAATAAATGATATATTCTCTATAGAATATAGTCGTTGCACAGCATTTATTGAAGAATATTATTACTTCTATATTCTACAAGTTCTATGAACGGCAAGTCATTTATAAGAAAATATTATGCCAATTCTGTCAAATGTTTCAAACCGGCAAATTGATTATGGAACAATCAATAAGGGCTTTTATGCAAAATTGTATAGAAGTATAAAAGAGACATTCATTTATTTATAGATACACGGTTGCTTAGTATTCTTTCTCAAGTTTATTCTCAGACATACTCACTAAAGAGAGAGTAAAGAATTAACAAGAAGAAGACTTCATTGCTGTCCAGTGAAGATGAAGAGAAGATTCTAAAGAAAGGTTCAGTGATTCACAAGATCTATGGGCTTACTGTTGCAAGAAGAAGAAGAACTCCTTTTGATTTAACTTAACAAATTATCTATATGTGATTTTACTTCCTAGGAGTATTACCCGCATTGTATAAAAAGGGCAAATTGGTTATTAGAGGTCTTAGGATGTCACACTCACCTTGGAGTGTCAAGGCCAAGTCAAGATAATCACAAAGTCAGTTAAGTTAAGACTTGCGTTGAATGAAAGTCGACGCAACTTCGACTTGATGTCGACGCAACTCTAACTAGAAGTCCAAGTAACTTAATTAGCCTGTTGAAGTATAAGTCAAGTCAACGCAACATTGAAAGGGACTCGACGTAGAAGGAAGATCTTGTCGAAGCCATCAGTAAAGTCGACACAACTTCTATTTCAACTCGACGCAGAAGATGAAGTCCAAGTTTGAGCTTCCAACTCGACGGATACGTCGAGAACTATTCGACGTAACGTTGACATTTGAGTTCATTCAGAGCTGAGAACTATTTCGAATCCACTTCAATAAGAACTCAGAGGTGCGTCGATAAGAAGGAAGTCAATTCGATGCTACGTCGACATCTGAGTTCAGTCTGAGCTAAGAAGGATTTTGAAGTTACTCTTATAAGAACTCAGAGGTGCGTCGATAAGAAAGAAATTCAAATCGACGTTGCGTCGAATACGGTCTGAAAAAGGAAGCTTTTCTGGTGTCTTTTTAACACCTTTTCAGATGGTCCACAAAGCTAAAGAAAGTTCTCCAACTGCTCGTTTATTGCCAAGAATAGAATGGAGTATTCCAGGACACAGCAAAAACATTCTTGGAAGGTATTCAAAACTGATGGACGGATCGGGACCAAAAGAAGAAATTCAAATCAAATGTCGAATAAGAATTCCTTTTCAGGACAGCCTAAATGGTGAAAGAAATTCAAAACCCAATCATATAGAATAAGTATGCTGAAGAGGAGAAGTAAATTAGGGCATTGATCACATTATTATTCAGCTGTCGAAAAGGCTTCTTGTTCATTTTCCTTCTCCTGAAACCTGAGACAGAAAAAAAAACAAGTGCTCCCTCTGCACAGCAAAAAGAAAAATATATATCTGCTTCTTCTTCTTCTTCATTACACAACAGCTAGATTATAAGAAGTGATCAGAGAATAAGTATCAAGCAAATAACCCTTGCAATCATCACAATCATAAGCAAGGGTTCATCTTATTTAGATCCAGTGAAAAACAGAAGTTGCAGTTCATTGCTTCTGAAGAATTCTGAAAGAAGAATTCTATTCTCCCTCTTCACTCTTTCTTCTCTCTTATTCTTTAAACTGTAAAAGAGTTTTATTAATCCCTCTTTCAAAGGATTCAATGGTTCTTAGAGTCTCCTTATCAAAAGACTCAGTGGTTCTAAGAGTCTCCTTATCAAAAGACTCAGTGGTTCTAAGAGTCTCCTTATCAAGACTTAGTGGTTCTAAGAGTTTCCTTATCAAAAGACTCAGGTACATGCTGTGCAATCCTACCAGGGAGGTAGAAGAGAGGAGTGCCCACATTTTGGGGAACCTCTATAAAAATTCATGTGTCCTATGTGTGTCAATTTTCTGTGTTATCCCTATTTCAGTTTTCTGCATTTATTTTTCCAGCAATCTGTCTTTACTTTATTCTGTCTTTGGATTGTTGATTGCATAATACTTAGTATTTTTATTGTGTGTGCATAATTAGGGTAGAAAATATTTAAAACTCTATTCAACCCCCCCCCCCCCCCCCCCCCCCCCTCTAGAGAATACTCAGGGGCACACTGTGCACATTCAATTGGTATTAGAGGGAGGTTGATCATTAAAAGGTTAACACCTTGATCAAAAGATCTCCTCCTCTCATTTCTTTATAGTAAATTAGATAAAACTATTTCTAACGAAAATGAGTTCTAAGGATTATGCATCAACAAGACCACCAGTGTGTAACCTAAATAAGTTTACACTCTGGAAGGCCAGAATAAAGATGTATATGAACTTTATTGACGAAGACATTTTTAATGTCATTATTATAAGTCCCTCAGTCCTAGTGAGAAAAGATGTTAGTGGGATAGTAACACAAACTGTAGTCCCCAGAGCAGAGTGGACTGGTGCTGAGAAGAAGATGAAGACATGTGATGCCAAAGCCATGGATATCCTGGTATCAACCATGTCAGATGACATATTTAAAAAGTTACTGATTGCAACTCTACCAAAGAAATTTGGGATTCTCTTTCCAGATTAGTTGAAGGCAGCTCTGATGGAAGAAAGGACAAGAAGTCCCTTCTCATTTCTCAATATGAGAAATTTAAGAAGAAGGTTGATGAAAGCATAGCTGAAATGTATGACATGTTCAGCTTTATCATAAATGAGCTGAGAGGGCTTGACAAAGAAATTTCTCTGACATAAATTAATGACAAGCTTCTCATGTGCTTCCCAAGCACATGGGACTCTAGAATCTGAGCTAACAGAGATTCTAGATGCCTCAGAGAAATATCAACAGATGCTCTGCTAGGGAAGCTCAAGTCCTATGAGCTCCTACTAAAAAGCAGGGCTGAGTTAGAAGTCCAAGAGAAAATCTCAACTCCTAAAGAAAGGACACTTGCACTAAAGACTGTTGAAGCAGAGCCCACCACCTCTGAAGAAGAGATGTTTAATCTCTTGGCTAAAAGATTCAAGAGATGAGTCAGAACAGAGGACTCCATAAGGAAAGAGAGGAGTTCAAGCAAACCAAGGTATGACAAAACTCCTAAACAGAAAATTATATGCTTCTCAGGCAGAAAACCTGGACACTTTACCACTGAATGTCCTGAAGTGGAAAAGAGCAAAAGCAACAAGCAGAAGAAGGAGCATAAGAAGAAATCCATCATGAGGAAGGATAAGGAAAGAGGGAAAGGTTTCATTGTTAAATCCTGGGCCAAGCTCCTCCTCATCTGATAGTGATGAAGAGTGTACAACTGAAGAAGCCTGCTTAATGGCTCTATAAGACTCTACTGCTGAAAATTAGGTAACAATCTTTGACGATTTTGACTTTTTCTCTGACGATTTTAAAGATTGTTTCAAAGAATTCTGTCAAGATTATATTAATAGTCAAAAGGAACTTAACATAATCAGAACAGAACAAGAAGACCTTAGGAAAGATCATCTGTGCTCAGTTAGCTATGATCTAAGAGGTCAATTGTTTAAGAAAGAAAAAGAAATATACACATTAGGTAATGAAAATTCTGACTTAAGAAAGAACTTACAAAGGCAAAAGCCTTTGAGTACTCACTTAATGGAAGGAGTCAAAAGCTTAAGGATTTCTCACAAAATCTCTCCAAGAGATTTAATCATCTCGATCTAGAACCACTACCATCCACTAGCACACTAATCCCTAGCAAACTTGTTTGGAAAAATCTAGTAGCATTAATTAGGTCTAGCATGAATCAACATAATAACAACTTAGAATCATGTGAAGAATAAAAATAATAACCCAAATAAACTCACTATATTCAATAGGGTAAACATTACCAATCAAACATAGATTCTAGGTAAACAACCCTTAGAAAAGCCAAATAATAATTATAAAAATCTTAATAAAAAGAATCATACATCGACTAGAACTCAACACAATTTTAAAGATGCACCGAATGCAACTCGACGAAGTCTAGCATATACGTTGACATCAACTCGAAGCAAGTATGAGGGTGCATCGAATTCTATTCGACGCAACCAATATTCTGCATCGAATTATTATCGACGTAACTATGCAGACACGTCGAATTACACTCGATGCAACTCTAAAGATGCGTTGATTTCTTATCGATGCATGCTTCCAGCAAGAAATTTTCAGCCATCTAAATCTCTCTCTATTACATTCCTAGATGTTTCTGTTGCTCAAAAATTGGGCACATAGCCAAAAATTGCTGGCATAACAATGCAACACTTCTTCACCTTAAGGGGTATACTGAAAGACCATCTTATTCTTTCATAACTCCATATGATGATAGAAGAAAAGGACCCCAGCAAGTGAGGGTTTATACTAATGGTTGATTTCATGTGCAGAAAGGATATTGTTCAACCATAAACCAGCAAAGGTATCTGGACAGTGGATGCTCCGCATATGACTGGAGCAAAAGAATTGCTGGATAACTACAAGGTGTAACTTCCCTCAAACAACTAGACCCCTAAGATGGTTTTGTCATGACTATGTCATGACAAAACCATAGGAAGCACAAAAGACTATGTGAGCTTAGGAAAGAAGGAGGAAAACCACATAGGTCTGCAAATAGCAATTCTAGCTACCAAGCCTAGGGTTGGACTTTAGGGCCTCACCTTGATCCTTTGACCCCACTGTTCGAGCCAAAAATGCTCCATGTCCACACTCGCTCGAGCTGAAAAGAGGTGAAGGAAGAAAACTGTTAGATGGTTGATTACTTCGAGCTGCTGAAAATAGATACGATGGTTTCAGAAATAAGGAGGAGAAGAAAAGGGAGCGATGGTCTCAAAATTGAGACCGCTCGAGCTGCTGAAAAGAGATACGATGGTCTCAGAAATGAGACCGCTCCAGCTGCTGGGGAGAGATCTGATGGTCTCAGAAATAAGACCGCTCTTGCCAAAGGCAAGAGCTGGAAACTCTCCAAAGGTCCCCAACCAATGCCCATACCCCTCTATTTATAGGCGAGGGGCCCAGCCCAAACGGGCAGTTCTGACAGGAACGGGCTGCCCGGGACCGAGACCTCCCAAGGCGAGGTCTCCCAGGAGGGGCGACCTCACTGGCGAGGTTGCCCAAAGGGCGACCTCCGAGGAGGTGAGGTCGCCCCAGGAGGAGCGACCTCACTAGCGAGGTCGCCCAAAGGGCGACCTCCCAGGAGGCGAGGTCGCCCCAGGAGGAGCGACCTCACTGGCGAGGTCGCCCAAAGGCGACCTCCCAGGAGGCGAGGTCACCCCAGGAGGAGCGACCTCACTAGCGAGGTTGCCCAAAGGGCGACCTCCCAGGAGGCGAGGTCGCCCCCAGGAGGAGCGACCTCACTGGCGAGGTCGCCCAAAGGGCGACCTCCCAGGAGGCGAGGTCGCCCCCGGGAGGAGCGACCTCACCTGCGAGGTTTCCCAAAGGGCCACCTCCCAGGAGGCGAGGTCGCCCCAAGGAGGAGCGACCTCACTGGCGAGGTCGCCCAAAGGGCGACCTCCCAGGAGGCGAGGTCGCCCCAGGAGGAGCGACCTCACTAGCGAGGTCGCCCAAAGGGCAACCTCCCAGGAGGCGAGGTCGCCCTAGGAGGAGCGACCTCACTGGCGAGGTCACCCAAAGGGCGACCTCCCAGGAGGCGAGGTCGCCCCAGGAGGAGTGACCTCACTGGCGAGGTTTCCCAAAGGGCGACCTCCCAGGAGGCGAGGTCGCTCCAGGAGGAGCGACCTCACTGGTGAGGTCGCCCAAAGGGCGACCTCCCAGGATTCGAGGTCGCCCCCAGGAGGAGCGATCTCACTGGCGAGGTCGCACAAAGGTCGACCTCCCAGGAGGCGAGGTTGCCTCCAGGAGGAGCGACCTCACTGGAGAGGTCGCCCTAGGAGGAGCGACCTCACTGGCTAGGTCGCCCAAAGGGCGACCTCCCAGGAGGCGAGGTCGCCCCAGGAGGAGTGACCTCACTGGTGAGGTCACCCAAAGGGCGACCTCCCAGAAGGCTTTTAGCCCCTGGAGGAGCGACCTCACTAGCGAGGTCGCCCAATGGGCAACCTCCCAGGAGGCGAGGTCGCCCCCAGGAGGAGCGACCTAACTGGCGAGGTCGCCCAAAGGGCGAACTCCCAGGAGGCGAGGTCGCCCCAGGAGGAGCGACCTCACTGGCGAGGTCGCCCGAAGGGCAACCTCCCAGGAGGCGAGGTCGCCCCAGGAGGAGCGACCTCACTGGCAAGGTTGCCCATAGGGCAACCTCCCAGGAGGCGAGGTCGCCCCAGGAGGAGTGACCTCACTGGCGAGGTCGCCCAAAGGGCGACCTCCCAGGAGGCGAGGTCACGCCAGGAGGAGCGACCTCACTGGCGAGGTCTCCCAAAGGGAAACCTCCCAGGAGGCGAGGTCGCCCCCAGGAGGAGCGACCTCATTGGCGAGGTCGCCCAAAGGGCGACCTCCCAGGAGGCGAGGTCGCCCCAAGAGGAGCGACCTCACTACCGAGGTCTCCCAAAGGGCGACCTCCAAGGAGGCGAGGTCGCCCCAAAAGGGGGGTGACCTCCTCGGGGGAGACTGCCTGGGCGATGGAAGACCGCCAGGGATCGGAGCTGGGAAAAATACCTAGAAATGCCGGGAGAGGTCGCTCGAGGACTGCGAGAGCGTGTCGATTGCCTCGGTCACCTGCAAAAAAGCTAGCTCAAGGTGATCGCCGATTTCTGGGTAAACACCCACCATAGCATCTCTAACCCATTAGGGGTCCCTTAGAGCACAAGGACCCATTGGGGTCAACCAAAGAGGTCAAGTTGACAAAAGTCAGCCCTTGACTTAAAATAGTCAAAGTAGCATAATTAGGGTCAATTGGCATCCACCATGCCAAATTGACCTTGAACCTGCACTTATAAGGATATTAGGACCCAATGGACCAAAAATCCACATCATGGGGCCACCGAATTTGGCCAATTTGACCTAAGTCAACTATAGCCCTATTTTGGTCAATGTGGCCTATTAAGGGTCAATTGGCCCTCACCTTGCCAAATTGACCCTACCTAGACCATCCTAACCCTTAAGGGAGGCTAATGGGTCACTATCCACCCATTGTGGTCAACCCAAATGGCAAAATGACCAAAGTCAACTCCACCCTAAATTTATGTCAAATTGACCTATTTTGACATAATCAAGCCCAATCCACTTGGGCTAGACCCAATTAAGGTGGCCACTAACTAATGGATTTGGGGGTTGCTGAATTGACCATTCAATTTCAAAGAATTCGACTAGGAGAGAGAAAGCCCCAATTTGAAAGAGAGAGAGAGAAAGGGCGAATTAATGGGGAGGAAGAAGAAACCTTCAATCTCCCCCATTAATGGCCCCATTCATCTCCTCTTGGGGAGAGGAGGAGTTTCCAGCCTTCTCCCGGCCAGATTGAGGCCCTATTCATCTTCCCCAAGACAAAAATGAAATCACCTTAATGGCCATTAATGGCATCCAAGGTTGTAGCCTCCCCCTCTCCCAATCGAGGCCTTTAACATCTTCAAAAGAGTGAGAGGAGTGAAACACCCAACTTTCCCGAAAGGATTGTGCATTCTAGGCTCGGATTGGCATGGCTCCAAAAGCTCCCCGAGCTCCCATGGTGAACCCAAGATCCACAAGGCATTCTGCCCCAAATCAGGTCTGATCCCCTTCTCCTCCCCTAGTGCTAGATCTACATCCAATTGGGGCTTGATTCAAGCCAAATTGGGCTCGAATCAAGCATCCTAAGGGGATCATTTTTAATCTCATTTCCCCTCACTGAAACCCCCACTCTGGCCACCACGGGCCGGTAAAGGACCCCCTATCGCTCGCCACCACCTCGATGAAGGTGGTGGTGGCACTTGCCGGCCGAGGAGAGGTGAGGGTGGATGGGAATTTGGCTTTAAAGAGCTCCCAGGAAGGGCTGCTGTGAGCTGTCCATCCCTTGGCGACGATGACTAGGAGCCGCCGATCTGGCGGGATCTACTAAACGCAGACCAGAATACTTAATTAATCAAGTATTGTATGATTTCTGTCACATAATATGTAGTGTATGGTTTTAAATATTAAAAATACTTAGCCTATGAATTAGGAAAAGTGGTCTACAGGATCGTTGTAGGCCATGAAGTCTAGTATTATTCAAAATTTGTTTCATCAAATTTGGACCACTGGTTTGATTTCATCACTCAAAATGGTGCAACCTATACAAAGGGTTGACCAGAGCTTGATTTGTGTGCCGCCACAAAACCAGCAATCCAAATGTTCTAAAATTTGGAACATATCCTACATACACCCCAACCCTTAACATATCCAAAAATTAGAATTTTTGGAGAAATTTTTTCTATGGTTTTTGCGAACATTTGATAATTTATTTATAAATTAATTATAGGGTCCAGTGACATCCAAACACCACCAAATTTTGGTGGAAGGTCCTTAGAGTCATGGTATGACTCTAGTAAAAAATTCATCCCATTTGGGATTGATTTGGTTGAGTAATTAATTAACCCATGATTGGTCAAACTAGGGGTTAATAGGTCAAAAATGCACATGTTGGGTTTGAATGGTCAATCCTTATCCAAAAGTGATGAAACTTTGGCCACTAATTTAATTTCACATAACATACTTCCTCCAAAGATTTGGGGTGATTTGGGTGGATATGCCCTAAGACCCTAGTTCAAACCTTAGGGTTGTGTTTTGAACCCATTGAAGGACATAGGGTCATATTGCCTTGGATTGAATTGAAATTTGGTAGACTTGTTCATAGGGTGGTATTAAGCCCTAGGTAATTTATTTGGAATTTTTAGAGACTTTTAGTCTCTCTGAATTATTTAAGAGTCATTTAGGACACTTTCTTACAAGAAGGAATTACATGCTCATATAACCTAGGATGTTTATGAAACTTTGGCAGTGAGTTTATATTGATGACATTATCCTATAATAATTTTACTAAGAATTTTGCAGTGTTATATATAGTACTAAAGATTCATAACCCTCAATGTTTGCCCTAGTTGTATGAAAAATAGTTATGTGTTTAATACTCACTAAAAAATCATGAAACTAGGTCAGAGGACTTTTTAGGGCTAGTATATGGTTTTTTTATTTTGGCATAATTTTTGGAGGAATATATGTATGGTCTCCTTCACAAAGTGCCCTTTGACTAATTTATTTAAATAATGGAAATATATGGTCAAATGGTTTTCGAAAATTATGGAACTCCATCGATAAACTTTTCTAGCCAATTTGAATACCAGCTAATTTTTTTGCAATTTTTGAATAAGAATTTCTAATAGTTTCTTTGTTAATCATTGATCTTGATTAATTAGTTAATATTTTAATTGGAGGTCAAAACCTTTTTGTAAAATTGTGAAATTCAGATTTGGTTGTTATTTTACTGTTATTCAGTTGTACAAATTTTAGTGAAGCCATACCATGTCAAAAAACTATACTTAATGTACAAAATCATAAGTTCCCTGATTTTGGAGAAATTATAATAAATAACAAATTAAGTGGAAAAATTATAAATTGCTGGTCATGGTGTTATAATGTCATAACTCACCTCCAATAATAATCTTGAGTCATTCGGATGATTATTTGGAGTACCTCCTCTCATGCAACTCATATATCTTGTTTGGACTGCGTATAGTAAAACAGTATAGTTAAGATAATTTGTAGGTCATTTTGTAGGAATGGGTGGTACTTGGTGTACCTGTTCTAGTTGAAGAGACCGGAGGCCACTAATTGGAGTTGATGTGTTGAGTGTGCCCAGAAGTTAAGGGCAAGTTTGTGCACGGGATTGACGAAAGATCGTCTTTCCCTTAGAGAGTCATAAAATACTTACGGTTAATCCAAGTGTAATGATAAGAGGGGTATTCTTATGGATAGTTACTAATAACATTAAGTGTCTTGAGAAAGGGAGGTTTGGGCTATCATTCCATCATACCTCCTAGTACCACTGCAAGCCCCTCACGGGGTAGACCTCGGGAAGTCCAAGATTAACGCTAAACTGCACGAATAAACTGTTATGCAAGATTGTCATAATAATACACACACCCACACCCCGTGGTTATGGGAGGTTAGTTGGTTTGGTCTTACGATCAGTAGGCCCGGTGGTTGTAGGAGCGGACTAATTAGTCCGGTGAGCTTGTGACACAAAAATGATTCTTGTCAGGTAGGTTAGCCCGGGGAGCTTATGGCTCAGAGATATAAATAGTATTCATAAATGTATGTGCATAAGGTGGTGGGTCTTTAGTATTGACGGTCGTCGCACCGACGTCGATACTTTGGCTCGGTAGGTGCGGTTAACACTTTACCAAGAAAAAGTCTGGTGGACTGGCCAACAAGAGTACGCAGGAGCTCCATTATTGTGTTCTTAGCGTTGAGGCATATGATAGGTCTAGGTTAGGTAGTGCAGATATCAACCGAGAGGTGGGTGAGTCCCAACCCACCACTTTCGTTTGCCATTACGGGAGTATCCTGGGAGTTTTGCTAGCTCCAAAAAGGGGGAACTAAAGGTCTGTGCGCATAGAGTTGAAGTGTGTGAGTTGCACTTGTGTGAACATAGCATTAAACTGCATAACTATGCATGTCATGGCATAAGAATTGCATTTCAACCCCTACCCCTATCGTATAAATCGGTATGTGACTTTTTATATGATAGGCCCTGCTAAACGACCCCTTGGTCTATAGGTCTGTATGGGCATTCCTATAAATCAAGGTTAACCTTCTTTATTTACTTTTACTTATTACTGTTATACTTATTACTGTTTTACTTATTACTACTTTACTTAATACTGCTTTACTCACCGTAATATATACTGCAAAGGTAGACATTTTCTGTAGATAGGTTCACCTTCACCTGCTATTATTTATACCCCTTGCTATCCTCCGCTTCATTCCTCCCGCTCGATGCCTAGGAGTCACCGGGGGAGGGGTGGGGGATTGGCTTAGTCTTTTGACTAACGGTCGGTGGACCTTATCATTTTAGGGGACCGAGGAGACGCAGCAGCACTAGAGGCCGGTGCAGATGGAGGCGGGACAGTCTAGCACAGGAGCACCAGTCTCAGGATCTGTGAGTGTTACCACTAGTTTTTCTTCCACGAGAGAACTTGTAGTGAGGATTTGATGTATTGGGCAGGAGCCCTTATTATTGTTATCATTTTATTCAGTTACTATATATGGACCTCTATTATTCTGAGATTTATAATTCATGTGATGTGGACATGAACTCTTTTTGTTCATTGTAATCTTCATTCTCTGTGATCAATATTGCCAGCAGGAACGGCGTTTTGTAGTGGCGACCTTCCTGAGTGTTGGTGTCACCGCAAAGCGGCGATTCTGGGCATAAGAACCGGTAGCGAAGCAAAAAAAATGGGGTCTTACAAACTGGTATCAAAGCAAACCTCAATCCAAATAAAAGAAGTCCACAAACCCTAGGCTACCCCACGCGAGCTTAGTTTGAGGACAAACTAGCAGCGGAAGCAATGGTGTGCTCATGTGGGGAATCACGTGAAAAGTCCACTTTTAACTGAATTTTTTTTTTGACAACCCCCCCCCCCTACGAGTATCAAATTTTCTCTTGTAGACTGCGATGAACCCTACCCCGCAGCACGGAGTGCCTCCGACTCCAAATGTCATCCCACCACCACCGGATCCTACCCCGTTCTAGCAATCGGAGATGGGACGGACATTGAATGCCATACTGGAGGCATTCAGGGCACAGCAGGCACCGGCTCCTCAGCCAAACCCCGGGGCCAACAGGCTAAGCGTCTTCTGAGGCCTTTCCCCTCCATCATACCTCGAAACAGAGAAAGTTGTTCGGACTGAGGAGTGGGTAGACATCATGTACGAGATGCTGGCATGGTTTTAGTGCCCGATGGATATGGCAGTATCCTTGGTGGTTTCGTGCTTGGAATCTCATGTGAAGAGGTGGTGGAAGTCACTATTGGACACCACCTATGATGGATTGGAGGCGACTGATATCTCATGGGATGAGTTCAAGACGGCGTTGTTGGAGCACTACGTACCGTATTCTGCGAGAGATGAGCTAGAAGACAAGTTCCTGTAGTTGAGGCAGGGTAGCAGGATAGTGGTGAAGTAACACTGGGAGTTCACACACCTAGCCCAGTTTGTAGACTCTTATCAGTTCGATGATGTGGGCTACGTAAAGAGGTTCTATAAGGGCCTCCATGATGACTTGAGGCAGGCCCTCCTCTTTGTTTATGACGGCAGCCTGGCCAAGGTCCTGGAGATGGCCAAGAAGATGGAGGCCAACTAGCACATCGTTCGAGGTAGGAAGAGGCCGACAGAGGACCAGGGAAAGAGTTGCAGGAGGGACCAGCAGAGGGGTCATTACATTGGGGAAAGAATACGGGAGGAATGACCCTGCCAGGAGGAGAGGCAAGAGCAGAGAGAGCCGGTAGTGTTGGCTCCTCAGCCTCTATAAATGCGGGAGGTGCCGAAGATAGGAGGAGGTGGGCCACCTTCCCCACAAGTGTGCTACCCGTGTCATCAGTCGGGCCACATCCGGAGGAACTTCCCTCAAAGGAATGCACCAGTAGCACTACAGGCTACCCCTACAGGACCAACATTTTGGGGGTCGAGGATGTGGATGAGGTCGTGGATTCCGGGGTGAAGAACAGAGATAGAACAGGGATCATATGTACGCCTTGGACCTGGCTCAGCCACGGAACCCGGCAAGGGTCATCATAGGTACTTTACTATTTTTCTTACAATTACTAGAACCTTGCATACCTTAGTTTTACCTTAGCATTAAACCAAACGAACAAAAATCACCCAGGTATAGTACTCATCTACGGCAAGCCCTCATATACCTTATTCGATATGGGTGCCTCGCACTCGTTTGTCTCGGAAGAATTTATGGATGATCTGGATCAAATTCAGCACTTCACAAGCATCCATAGGAAGGTGCAACTCCCGGACAGATCGGAGTTAGTAACAAGTGTCAAATGCAATATGAACACGGAGATTGGGGGAAAAACTATTCGAAGCGTTGGCGATGCTCTTAAAGATGAAAGACTTCAACCTGATCTTGGGCATGAACTGGCTGCACGGGAACCATGCAAGGATTGACTACCCAGGAAAGAGGATTGTTCTAAGGCATGAGGACACATAAGTAGAAGTCGAAGGTATTAGACCCCCCTCCCGCCTCTTATTATTTTCTATTCAGGCCACCAAGGCCCGTCTATAGGGAGACGAAGGTTATCAGGTGTTGTTCGAGGCAATCGAGGTGAAAGATTCTGTGACCAGTATCCCGGTAGTGCGAGATTTTGCCGACGTATTTCCAGAGAAGCTACCCGGGCTGCCACTGCACCGCGATTAGATCCAGCTGGTGCCAGGGGCTAAGTCGGTATCTAGATCTCCTTATCAGATGGCCCTGAAGGAGCTAGTGGAGTTTTGGAGCCAGCTGCAGGAGTTGGTGGAAGCAGGATTCGTTAGACCGAGTTCCTCACCTTGGGGAGCTCTGATGCTATTCGTCAAAAAGAAGGATGGGTCGCTTAGACTCTGCATTGATTATAGAGCCTTGAACAGGCTGACGGTGCGGAACACGTTCCCATTACTGAGGATATACGAGCTTTTTGATCAATTGGAGGGAGCTCACTGGTTCTCAAAGCTGGATTTGAGGTCGGGGTACTATCAGCTATGGATTCAGGAGGAGGACATCCCGAAGACCACATTCAGCAGTAGATATGGGTTGTATGAGTTCACTGTGATGCCTTTCGGGCTCACGAATGCACCATTGGCATTTATGAGTCTGATGAACTGGGTGTTCGAGACATATCTCGACATCTTTGTCATCGTATTCATCAACGACATTCTCATCTACTCGAGGATGTTGAAAATGTTGAAGTGGAAGTTTGTGGACATCTTTGGATCTGGGCGGTCTGGGAGGAGGTCGGGCGGTCTGGTGAGACAGCACGACCTGGCGACCTGTTCTGCGGTCTGGTTTGTCTTAGCCTAGCCGTAGTCTCCTGGCTTGACCGCTAGTATCTGTCCAAGGTGGCTGAAGGTGAGGCTGCGCGGTCTGTCTGTGACCACGTGGCGTGTTGGCGTCTTCAGGCCACGTGGTTTGTCTGTGACTGCGTGGCGGGCTAGCTTCTTCAGGACTGTGCCGGTCTGGCGTGACCGCACAGGTTGGTCCAGGTTTCCAGAATTCCGGTCTGGTGGCTGTCCGGGTTTTCTGGTGGTATTCGCGGACTATGGCTCTTAGTCGCGCGGTCTCTGTTCGCGGTCTCAGGAGGAGGCTGGTATGCGAACAGGTCTCTGTTCTCAGTCTCAGAAGGAGGCCGGCATGCGAACAGGTGTTCGTGGTCTTGTGGCGAACAGACAGTGTTTGCGGTCTCGGGAAAACACTGGTGGTGGGCAGCTTCTTGTCGATCTGGCGATCTCCTTATGGAGTCACGATCTGACTGAGGGAGTGGCGATCTCCCGCGGTCTAGAGTGAAGCAGGCGAGCTCATCAAATGAATCAGAAAGAATTGTTGCTGATCGCGTGGGTTGACCGGTCTGGTCACGCGGTCTGGGGGTGATGATCCTATCTCTAGGGTGGTCACTGGATCAGGTCCCACGCATATAAATAGGAGTCACTGTAGCAGCAAATTAGACACACCAAGTGTAAGCTGAGTTTATCCTAATTCCTGCGGTCTGTATTATAGACTGGGCGGTCTGCTGATTGAATTTTCTTGTGCAGCTTCTGCGGATAGTGCGGTCTGCAACGATCACCTCTTCCTCTGAAAGTGTTCGGGCGGTCTGCGGCTTGCAGTGTGGGTTGCTGGAGTTCGGGAGAATTGATGGCGCAAATCTCACACACCGCTATAGGCGGTAGCTCGACTGCGACACGAAACGGCAGTGTACCGATCGTTCAAGTAATATAAAATGGGAATGAATCCCCAAGTATCGATCTCTTGAGGAACACAGTAAGGTGGAGTTAACGTTCGAGGAGGACTTGAGATTGAAGTCCTAAACGTCGGATGGAATGCGGGGGAGTTGGGTTGGCTTTTGGAAAATAAAATAAAAGCTATCAACTACTCCTATGCAATGCCGCTATGCAAAGCTTCGCTTGGCGGGATGGAGACTAGGCAGGCCTTGAGCGCGCTGCGTCGCAAGGGCGGATGGACGAGAAGGCAAGCGGAATTGAACAATGCAGGCCTTGAGCGCGCTGCTTCGTAAGGCGGGATGGAATACGGGCCGCGATGCCACGCTTTGGTAGGCGGATGGACGAGTAGGCTAATGGATCGAACTATGCAGGCCTTGAGCGCGCTGCTTCGTTAGGCGGGATGGAATACGGGCCGCGATGCCACGCTTCGGTAGGCGGATGGGCGAGTAGGCTAGCGGAATGAGGGTCGTAAGCACCTCTTCGACAAGCACGCCACTAGCAATTGCTAGTGCGGCACCGGACACGGTGGTGGAGTGGAAAAGGGATGGTGGCGCACCTCATAAACACATAAACCACAAAAGCATTTCACAACAATATGAAATATATATAACTAAAAGCAAGTTTAAGTGCTCTTCATCAAAATACACAAGATCTAGCTATTACAACAATCAATAAGAGAAGAATAAGGCAAGAAATCGAACGAATCCGAAGGCTCGTTGTAGATTCACGGTTGGAATCGCCGGGTTGTCAATCCGCGTCCAAGCTCGGTCCGCAACTACGTCCGGGGTAGAGAGAGCTGTCACGACTCTCCAATGGACCCGTCTTCTTCGTGTCACGATCCGGTGGAGGTTGCAAACTTCCTCTTGCTTGACGGTAATGGCGGCTAGATCTCTCTTTGGAGCTCTTGGATGAAGGAGGAGGCCGAGAGGAGACTCCGGCTCAAGATTGGCGTGAAGAGCAAGCCTGGAGCACCTCTATGTGGTGGGCGACGGTGGAGGGGCGAGGTCGGACGAACTGGAGCAGAAAAACGGCGGAGTCGGGCGAGCGATCCGACCTAAATCGCGAGCAGCGGATTTTATAGGCGCTGGAATTAAACAGTGCGCACGGTCAGTGGCGCACGACCAGTGGTCGTGCGCACTAGAATCCTGTGATCGTGCGCTCTGCCTGGACGGAACCTGCAAAGACAGAAATTATAAAATAAAATGTTCGCACGACCAGTGGCGCACGACCGGTGGTCGTGCGCACTATCGTAGGTGGTCGTGCGCTCTGGTTGAAACAGAACTCATAAAATTACTGTTAAGTGCGCACGAGCAGTGGCGCACGACCGGTAGTCGTGCGCACTGGCATTGATGGTCGTGCGCACTGCACCAAACAGAACTCATGAAAAAGGTGTTAAGTGCACACGATCAGTGGCGCACGACCAGTGGTCGTGCGCAATAGAACCGGTGATCGTGCGCAGTGTTCCTGTGCAGAATTGCACCGGGAACACTCGCACGACTCCTATTCCAGGCACAACCACAAATCTAGCCACTGAAAGTGGCACCTAACGGAGCATGAAAACTACTAAAGAAGAAAAGCAATGAAATCACACCAAAATGGGCCGAGAAGTGCACCTAGCATAGACTGATCAATATGAACTATAACAGGGCTAAAGTGCGGTGAAATGACTGAATAAATGGCCCAGATGAGTCCATAAAAGTGTATATGATCAGGACTCATCACACCCCCAGACTTACCTGTTTGCGCGTCCCGAGCAAACAAATTCTAAGCGAACTAGGAAAGAACAGTAGATGGCTTAATGATTATACTACAGAGTACCATGCGAAGTCGCATGCTCACGTGCATAAGAAAAATAGTAGAAAAGATTTCTGATTATATAAACAGTCTATATATTTCTAAAAGAGTAAGAGCATATTACAACTACTCAAAATGGTGAACAACGGTGAATCATTCGGTCATGCATACGGAGAAAGTAAACTGAGCGCTGAGACGAGCATTGCTCAAGATCGGGATGCGGGAAAAACTCCACTGAAATCCATCAGTGTCGGTGACCATAAGCTTGCCCGGTCACATTCTCTCCACGGCACTGGTTTGACTCAAATGCGTGAATCAATAGGACTTTAGGTTTTAAATGAGGCTTGGGTTTAGGTGAGGATAAACAAAGATAAAAACGACGGCTCAAACACTAAACCCAAATGAGCTAATGCAGGAAACTATCCTCATTCACCACACAAACACGCGGGTACACAACACCCCCAGACTTGGACTTAACAACATGGGTGCGTGCACCGCCTACTCCCAAACATAAATCTATACATAAAGATTTTCAATTAAACACTCCTTCTCTTTCCTTTCTTTTTAACTTCTTTTCTTTTTCTCATCATTTTTTTTTCTTTTCATTTTCAGCAAATAAACAAAAGGACACAACCACATCTTCACAAACATATTACCACATCAACAACCCAACTCATGAAAATAATACACAGCTAAAACTCAGATTTGGGTGTGCGACTAGGATTGGCTTTTGGGCTTTGGTGAAATAAAAGTGGGGCTGAATCAAAGAACGGGTAGGCACAACTGGGCTAGCGAGGATATAGCGGTAGGGATAGGCACAAAGGCTCAACCGGGCCAAAATGATGGCCTATATCACATTCACACAATTGACTAACCGTATACCCATGCTTCAAGAATTGCTTGGGGCAAGTTCTAGCCACCGAGAAAGATTCTCCTTTCTCCCGACTCAAGCAATACGAATCTAGCGATCGTTTACACACATCCCTACGCTACCGTTTGATTCACACCAGATTCACCATTTGAGTAGAGTAAACAACATTTACACGAATAGAAAAAAAATATAAAACCATAAGTATAAAGAGAAATCTAATCTACACAAATTTCTATGCAACCGAGCACTCGACTAGGAGCACTGCTAGAGTCAACATTTTACTCTGCTACATAGTCCTAAGCCATCACCTAGACTTTCCCAAATAAGCAGAAGAATTAAATTCACAACAGAGCAAGCAAACAGATGAGTACGCGCTCAAGTGGGTGATGTGGTGTGCAATGAAAATGAACAAAACATTTTAAATGAAATCTTCTAGTATGCAGTGCAATAGTGCACGTGAGTGGGCACAAAAACTGCTCTCCCCCAGACTTAAACTAAACAATCCACAGAATATATGACATGAAAATCAGAAAAAGCTAGGGAAAGAGAGTACCCAGTGCTCAGAAATGAGCACACCAGAAGATTGGCGTTTAAACCACGACTAAGCTGCAGCATCCGCCATCCAGAAAAAGTAACTGCAGGGGTCAGCTCCGCAAAACAAAAGAAACAGAAAAAGATAAACTACAATACTACAGCTAACTAAACAGGATTGAATAAAATAAAATGCATGAAAAGTAAGATAACTACTGGGGTTATTGTCATCCCAGCACAACTTATTTGGCATTTGTACAGTTCTAGCTAATGGGCCTATGGAAGGAGAAGTGCTCAGGTAACTGGCCTAATATCCGTGTCGGTAGCGGGTACCGATACGGTGAAAGAACAGTCACGCCTCTACCCGAATATAAATACCTGCTCCTCACAGGTAGAGGGAAAAGAAAGTAAGAAGAGGAGGAGGCCTGGTCCTCACTCATCTCACAGAACACCTCCTTGCCTAGCAAGGTATCGTCCACAGCAGGTCCGCAGGAGGAGAAGGCAACGAATGAGGCTTCCTTAATGGAGGAGGGATCAACCTCTTCGCATAAAAGGACACACTCATCATTGACTTGAGCACAAAGCTCCAAGTCATCCTGAAGTACCTGTGAAGATTCAACCTGCACAGGCTCGGGTGAAGAGGGTGGATCGAGAAATAAACAAGATGAAGAACATAGATAATCAAAAATCGGGGGAGTGGTCCCGGTCTCACTCCCATTAGATTGGGGAAGTAAAATAATGTTTGCATTGTCATCAATGCTACAAGATTCGGCGGGATCAACGGTGGCCAGGCTTAGGATTTGGACTTCCTCCACCGGTGCTGAGGAAAATTCCTCTTCACCTAGAAGGTTGTCCTCCTCCATAGGAATAGGCACAACACTCAGATCAACCGCCTCCTCCTGCGACACATCATCAACAATGTCGTCAGAGACGAGTGTAGTATGCACAACAGGGGGAGGAGTAGTGCTCGGATAAAAGTCGAGCACCGATTCCTCACAAAGAATCGAATCCACTAGAGGTGGTGGATGCACTGGGAGAATGGGCTCAGCAATGTCGGTGCCCAGATCAGCCACACATCCAGTGACCGTGTCCATGCCATACCCTTCAAGATGTGAAGGTGACAAAGACACATAACCGGATGTTGAAGGTGTGCCGCCAGAGTTAGGATTCGGGACGATCCGGATATCCGGCTCGTCATCCTCATCCAATTGGCGACGAAAAGCAGCACAATCCTTCAGGGCGTGATCAGTGCTCCGACAAAACTGGCACTGCCTTGCGGGCTTCTTTGGCACAGCGGGGGCTGGAGCCGAAAAGAAGTATGACGGTAAAGGCTCAGCAGAGTAGCCATAAGACTTACGCGCACCATATGAAGTACCAGATGAAGTCGGTGCTCCATATGCTGGGCTGCAGGAACTATGCCTACTATTCTCCGTATGGCATTCATCACTAGAGTGAGAAGTATCTCTACACCAACGGCAATGAATATTGAGATGTGCCCACATAGTGTAAAAATAATACGATTCAAGATAAGAATGCTATTATGCAGACACTATACCAAACAGAAATTACTAAAGCAACCTAATATTAAATAAGAAAGCGGAATAAAAAGAACAGAAATAAAATTTAAAGGATGCAATTTACAAATGAAAGGGCTTCTCTCTCAGATTCTCCCTCTCCAGAAAACTCACACGACTGTATTCCCCGGCAACGGCGCCAAAAACTTGATGGCGCAAATCTCACACACCGCTATAGGCGGTAGCTCGACTGCGACACGAAATGGCAGTGTACCGATCATTCAAGTAATATAAAATGGGAATGAATCCCCAAGTATCGATCTCTTGAGGAACACAGTAAGGTGGAGTTAACGTTCGAGGAGGACTTGAGATTGAAGTCCTAAACGTCGGATGGAATGCGGGGGAGTTGGGTTGGCTTTTGGAAAATAAAATAAAAGCTATCAACTACTCCTATGCAATGCCGCTATGCAAAGCTTCGCTTGGCGGGATGGAGACTAGGCAAGCCTTGAGCGCGCTGCGTCTCAAGGGCGGATGGACGAGAAGGCAAGCGGAATTGAACAATGCAGGCCTTGAGCGCGCTGCTTCGTAAGGCGGGATGGAATACGGGCCGCGATGCCACGCTTCGGTAGGCGGATGGACGAGTAGGCTAATGGATCGAACTATGCAGGCCTTGAGCGCGCTGCTTCGTTAGGCGGGATGGAATACGGGCCGCGATGCCACGCTTCGGTAGGCGGATGGGCGAGTAGGCTAGCGGAATGAGGGTCGTAAGCACCTCTTCGACAAGCACGTCACTAGCAATTGCTAGTGCGGCACCGGACACGGTGGTGGAGTGGAAAAGGGATGGTGGCGCACCTCATAAACACATAAACCACAAAAGCATTTCACAACAATATGAAATATATATAACTAAAAGCAAGTTTAAGTGCTCTTCATCAAAATACACAAGATCTAGCTATTACAACAATCAATAAGAGAAGAATAAGGCAAGAAATCGACCGAATCCGAAGGCTCGTTGTAGATTCACGGTTGGAATCGTCGGGTTGTCAATCCGCATCCAAGCTCGGTCCGCAACTACGTCCGGGGTAGAGAGAGCTGTCACGACTCACCAATGGACCCGTCTTCTTCGTGTCACGATCCGGTGGAGGTTGCAAACTTCCTCTTGCTTGACGGTAATGGCGGCTAGATCTCTCTTTGGAGCTCTTGGATGAAGGAGGAGGCCGAGAGGAGACTCCGGCTCAAGATTGGCGTGAAGAGCAAGCCCGGAGCACCTCTATGTGGTGGGCGACGGTGGAGGGGCGAGGTCGGACGAACTGGAGCAGAAAAACGGCGGAGTCGGGCGAGCGATCCGACCTAAATCGCGAGCAGCGGATTTTATAGGCGCTGGAATTAAACAGTGCGCACGGTCAGTGGCGCACGACCAGTGGTCGTGCGCACTAGAATCCTGTGATCGTGCGCTCTGCCTGGACGGAACCTGCAAAGACAGAAATTATAAAATAAAATGTTCGCACGACCAGTGGCGCACGACCAGTGGCGCACGACCGGTGGTCGTGCGCACTATCGTAGGTGGTCGTGCGCTCTGGTTGAAACAGAACTCATAAAATTACTGTTAAGTGCGCACGAGCAGTGGCGCACGACCGGTGGTCGTGCGCACTGGCATTGATGGTCGTGCGCACTGCACCAAACAGAACTCATGAAAAAGGTGTTAAGTGCACACGATCAGTGGCGCACGACCAGTGGTCGTGCGCAATAGAACCGGTGATCGTGCGCAGTGTTCCTGTGCAGAATTGCACCGGGAACACTCGCACGACTCCTATTCCAGGCACAACCACAAATCTAGCCACTGAAAGTGGCACCTAACGGAGCATGAAAACTACTAAAGAAGAAAAGCAATGAAATCACACCAAAATGGGCCGAGAAGTGCACCTAGCATAGACTGATCAATATGAACTATAACAGGGCTAAAGTGCGGTGAAATGACTGAATAAATGGCCCAGATGAGTCCATAAAAGTGTATATGATCAGGACTCATCAAGAATCAGTGGAGTTCGTAAGGAGGGTGCAGTCTGCTCAGTGGTCTGAGGTGGTGTTCTGTAACCGGCAGTTTTGTGCGGTTTGGCAGCTTGCAGAGATCGGCAAGGAGACCGCGCGGTCTGGAGCGGTCTCATTTATCTTCCTTCAAGTTGTGTATTTTTCCTCTTTGGTTTGTGTGCTGGCATGTCTCGCCAAGCATACCTCATCTTGTAATGAAGTTTATGCTATCAATAAAGAATACTTGTTTGCCTCCATTTGCTTCTGGTTGTTTGGCTTGAATATTTAAGTTGCACGTTTCCTGCTGATGGCGCAAATCTTAGCATACCGCTATAGGCGGTAGCAAGACTGCGGCACGAAACGGCAGTGTACCAATCGTTCAAGTAATATAAAATGGGAATGAATCCCCAAGTATCGATCTCAAAGGAACACGGTAAGGTGGAGTTTATTATCGAGGAAGGACTTGAGATTGAAGTCCTTTCGAGCGGATGGATGCGGAAATGGGGGATTTGGTTTGTGGAAAATAAAAGAAAACAACTTAAACTACTCCTATGATATGCCGCTATGCAAAGCTTCGCTTGGCGGGATGGAGACTAGGCAGGCCTTGAGCGCGCTGCGTCGCAAGGGCGGATGGACGAGTAGGCAAGCGGAATCGAACTATGCAGGCCTTGAGCGCGCTGCTTCGTAGGGCGATTGGATTACATGGGCCGCTATGCCACGCTTCGCTAGGCGGATGGAAGTGTAGGCATACGAATAGAATGGAGAGAACGGCGGAATGAGGGTCGCAAGCACCTCTTCGCAAAGCACACCACTAACAATTGTTAGGGCGGCACAACACAACAAACAATCCACACCACGGGGCACACCTCAAATGAAAATATAACAAGATTACTCAATCACATAGACATGATTTCATACTAATGTTAACAAGTAAAAGTATACTTCATCAAAATGTTAGTTCTAGCTACATATACATCAATAAGAGAAGAACAAGGCAAGAAATCGACCGAATCCGAAGTCTCGTTGTAGATTCACGGTTGGAATCGCCTGGTTGTCAATCCGCGTCCAAGCTCGGTCCGCAACTATGTCCGGGGTAGAGAGAGCTGTCACTACTCTCCAATGAGCCCGTCTTCTTCGTGTCACGATCCGGTAGAGGTTGCAAACTTCCTCTTGCTTGATGGGGATGGCGGCTAAACCTTCCTTGAAGCTCTTGGATGAAGGAGGAGGCCGAGACGAAGCTCTGGCTCAAGATTGGCGTGAAGAACAAGCCCGGAGCACCTCCCGATGGTGGGCGGCGATGGAGGGGCGAAATCGGGCGGAACGGCGGAGCTGGGCGAGAAAAACGGCGAAAGATCCGACCTAATTTGCGAGCAGGAACATTTATAGGTACTGGAATAAACAGTGAGCACGGTCATTGGCGCACGACCAGTGGTCGTGCGCGCTGGAATCCTGTGATCGTGCGCCTGCCTGGGTGGAGCCTGCAATGTAAGAAATTTATAAAATACCATGTTCGCACAACCAGTGGCGCACGACCGGTGGTCGTGCGCACTATCGTAGGTGGTCGTGCGCACTGGTCGAAACAAAACTCATAAAATTGATGTTAAGTGCGCACGAACAGTGGCGCACGACCGGTGGTCGTGCGCACTATCATAGGTGGTCGTGCGCACTGTCCGAGACAGAACTCCAAAAAAAGGGTTAAGTGCACACGATCAGCGGCGCACGACCAGTGGTCGTGCGCAATAGAACCAGTGATCGCGGGCAGTGTTCCTGTACAGAATTGTACCGGGAACACCTGCACGATTCCTGTTCCAGCATACAACACCAATCTAGCCACTGAAGGTGGCACTTAACAATGCATGAAAACTACTAAAGAAGAAGACATGAAATAACACCAAAACGGGCCTAAAGGTGCACTTAGCATGGAGTATCAAATATGACTGAAAACATGTCTAAAGTGAAGTGCATAGACTAGAAAATCGGCCCAGATGAGTCCATAAATGTGTATATATTTGGGACTCATCACACCCCCAGACTTAACTGTTTGCGCGTCCCGAGCAAACCATCTCTCGCGGACAGGAAAAACATAAGCTGGCGAAGAAATTATCAAGCGGAGTACCATGCGAAGTCGCATGCTCATGTGCGTAGAAGTACAGTAGACAAAATTTCTAATTATACATATTTGTTTATACTTTTCTAGAGGCGTATTTATATATTACATTTACTCAAAATGTGAATCACGGTGAATCATAAGGTCGTACATAGGAAGAAAGTAAACTGAACGCTGAGGCGCGCATTGCCAAAGATCGGGGCTCGGGACAACTCCATTGAAATCCATCAATGTCGGTGACCATAAGCTTTCCCGTTCGCACTCTCTCCACGACAATGGTTTGACTCAAATGCGTGAATCAATAGGACTTAAGGTTTTAGATGAGGCTTGGGTTTAGGTGAGGTAAACAAATATAAACATGAAGGCTTAGAACACAAAAACCCAAATGAGCAAATGCATAACACTATCCAAGTAGACATAAAACACGCGGATGCACCACGCCCCCAGACTTAGACTTAA
Organism: Dactylorhiza incarnata; assembly: GCA_033032865.1. Classification (NCBI taxonomy): domain Eukaryota; kingdom Viridiplantae; phylum Streptophyta; class Magnoliopsida; order Asparagales; family Orchidaceae; genus Dactylorhiza; species Dactylorhiza incarnata. The sequence continues at coordinate 15,944,125 of JAWHQI010000030.1, forward strand.
CAACATGGGTGTGTGCACCGCCTACTCCCAAACATATATTTTTACACAGATTTTTCATTAAAGCTCATATCTTTTTCTTTTCTTTTCACTTCTTTTCTTTCTCTCTTTTTCTTCTTTTCTTTTCTTATCATTTTCAGCAGCTAAACAATAAAACACATCCACATCTTCACAAACATAACACCAAATCAACAACCCAACTCATGAAAATAATAAACAGCTAAAGCTCAGATTTGGGTGTGCGACTAGGATTGGCATTTAGGCTTTGGTGAGACAACAGTGGGGCTGAATCAAAGAAACAGTAGGCACAACTGGGCTGACAAGGATAAAGCGATAGGAGTGGGCACAAAGGCTCAACCGGGCCAAAATGATGGCCTATATCACATTCACGCAATTGACTAACCGTATACCCATGCTTCAAGAATCGCTTGGGGCAAGTTCTAGCCACCGAGAAAGATAATCCTTCCTCCCAACTCGGGCAATATGAGGCTAACGAACGTCTACACACATTCCTATGCTACCATTTGATTCACACCGGATTCACCAATTTTTGAGTAGAGTAAACAATATTTACGCTAATAGAAAAAATATAAACTAAAAGCATAAAAAGAAATTGAATCTACACGAATTTCTAAACGAGACATGAGCACTCGACTAGGAGCACTACAGGAGTCAACATTTTACTCCGCCTCATAATCCTAAGCCAGCACAATGATTTTCCAAATCACATAAAAAGACAAATTCAACTCGCGATGTGCCAACGGCTAAGCACGCTCAAGTGGGTGCTGTGGTGTGCAATGAAAATAAACAAAACATTTTAAATGAAATCTTCTAGTATGCAGTGCAATAGTGCACGTGAGTGGGCACAAAAACTGCTCTCCCCCAGACTTAAACTAAACAATCCACAAAATATATGACATGACAATCAGAAAAGGCTAGGGAAAGAGAGTACCCAGTGCTCAGAAATGAGCACACCAGAAGATTGGCGTGTATCTAAAATGAGCCGCAGCATCCGCCATCCAGAAAAGATACCTGCAGGGGTCAGCTCCGCAGAAACAAAAGAAAATAGAAAACTTAAAAAAAGAATACTACTAACTAAACTAAACAAGATGAAATAAGAAATGCAGGAAAAGGTAAGATAACTACTGGGGTTATTGTCATCCCAGCATGACTTATTCGAATTTTATACAGTTCTAGCTTATAGGCCTATGAAAAGAAAAGTGGACAGGTAACTGTTCTAATATGCGTGTAGGTAGCGGGTACCTATACGGAGAAAGAACAGTCACGCCTCTACCTGAATAAAGATAAAACCTGCCCATCACAGGTAGAGGGAAAAGAAAGTAAGAAGAGGAGGAGGAGATATCCTCGCTCAACTCACCAAAAACATCTTTGCCCAGCAAGGCACCGTCTTCAAGGAGGCGGCAGGAGGTGAAGGCAAGGAATGAGGCATCCTCTATGGAGGAGGGATCAACCTCCTCACATGAAAGGATACACTCATCATTGACTTGAGCAGAATGCTCCAAGTCCTCCTGGGGTACCTGTGAAGACTCAACCTGCACAAGCTCAGATGGAGAAAGGGGATCAAGAAATAAACAAGAAGAATGACTTAAATAAAAATCAAGCGGGGGAGTGGTCCCGGTCTCACTCCCATCAGATTGGGAAAGTAAAATAATGTTGCATTGTCATCAATGCCACAAGATTCGGCGGGATCAACAGTGGCCATGCCTAAGATTTGGACTTCCTCCACGGGTGCTGAGGAAAACTCCTCTTCACCTAGACGGTTGTTCTCCTCCCTAGGAACAGGCATAACACCAAATTCACCAGCCTCCTCTTACGACACATCATCAACAATGTCGTCAGAGACGAGTGTAGTATGCACAACAAGGGGAGGATTAGTGCTCGGATAAAAGTCGAGCACCGATTCCTCACAAAGAATCGAATCCACTAGAGGTGGTGGATGCACATGGAGAATAGGCTCAGCAATGTCGGTGCATAGATCAGCCGCACATCCGGTGACCGTCTCCATGCCATACCCTTCAAGGTGTGAAGGTGACAAAGACACATAATCGGATGTTGAAGGTGTGCCACCAGAGTTAGGAGTTGGGACGATCCGGATATCCGGCTCGTCATCCTCGTCCTATTGGCGAAGATACTCGGCACAGTCCTTCAAGACATGATCAGTGCTCCGACAAAACCGGCACTGCCTTGCGGGATTCTTTGGCACAGCGGGGGCTGAAGCCGAAAAGAAGTAAGACGGTAAAGGATCAACAGAGTAGCCATAAGACTTACGCACACCATATGGAGTATCAGACGAAGTCGGTGCTCCATATGCTGGGCTATAAGAATTATGCCTACTGTTCTCCGTAGGGCATTCATCACTAGAGTGGGAGGTATCTCTACACCAACGGCAACGGATATTGAGATGTGCCCACATAGTGTGAAGGTAATACGATTCAAAATAAAAATGCTATTGTGCAAAATACTACACCTAACAAAAATTACTAAAGCAACCTAATATAAAACAGGAAACAGAATACGAGGAAATAAAACAAAGGAATGCAATTTACAAATGGAAGGGCTTCTCTCCAGGTTCTCCCTCTCCAAAAATCTCACACGACTGTGTTCCCCGGTAACGGCGCCAAAAACTTGATGGCGCAAATCTTAGCACACCGCTATAGGCGGTAGCAAGACTGCGGCACGAAATGGCAGTGTACCGATCGTTCAAGTAATATAAAATGGGAATGAATCCCCAAGTATCGATCTCAAAGGAACACGGTAAGGTGGAGTTTATTATCGAGGAAGGACTTGAGATTGAAGTCCTTTCGAGCGGATGGATGCGGAAATGGGGGATTTGGTTTGTGGAAAATAAAAGAAAACAACTTAAACTACTCCTATGTTATACCGCTATGCAAAGCTTCGCTTGGCGGGATGGAGACTAGGCAGGCCTTGAGCGCGTTGCGTCGCAAGGGCGGATGGACGAGTAGGCAAGCGGAATCAAACTATGCAGGCCTTGAGCGCGCTGCTTCGTAGGGCGAGTGGATTACACGGGCCGCTATGCCACGCTTCGCTAGACGGATGGAAGAGTAGGCATACGAATGGAATGTAGAGAACGGCGGAATGAGGGTCGCAAGCACCTCTTCGCAAAGCACACCACTAACAATTGTTAGGGCGGCACAACACAACAAATAATCCACACCACGGGGCACACCTCAAATGAAAATATAACAAGATTACTCAATCACATAGACATGATTTCATACTAATGTTAACAAGTAAAAGTATACTTCATCAAAATGTTAGTTCTAGCTACACATACATCAATAAGAGAAGAACAAGGCAAGAAATCGACCGAATCCGAAGTCTCGTTGTAGATTCACGGTTGGAATCGCCGGGTTGTCAATCCGCGTCCAAGCTCGGTCCGCAACTACGTCCGGGGTAGAGAGAGCTGTCACTACTCTACAATGAGCCCGTCTTCTTCGTGTCACGATCCGGTAGAGGTTGCAAACTTCCTCTTGCTTGATGGCAATGGCGGCTAAACCTTCCTTGAAGCTCTTGGATGAAGGAGGAGGCCGAGAGGAAGCTCCGCCTCAAGATTGGCGTGAAGAACAAGCCCAGAGCACCTCCCGATGGTGGGCGGCGATGGAGGGGCAAAATCGGGCGGAACGGCGGAGCTGGGCGAGAAAAACGGCGAAAGATCCGACCTAATTCGCGAGCAGGAACATTTATAGGCGCTGGAATAAACAGTGTGCACGGTCATTGGCACACGACCAGTGGTCGTGCGCGCTGGAATCCTGTGATCGTGCGCCTGCCTGGGTGGAGATTGCAATGTAAGAAATTTATAAAATACCATGTTCGCACGACCAGTGGCGCACGACCGGTGGTCGTGCACACTATTGTAGGTGGTCGTGCGCACTGGTCGAAACAAAACTCATAAAATTGATGTTAAGTGCGCACGAACAGTGGCGCACGACCGGTGGTCGTGCGCACTATCGTAGGTGGTCATGCGCACTGTCCGAGATAGAACTCCAAAAAAGGGTTAAGTGCACACGATCAGCGGCGCACGACCAGTGGTCGTGCGCAATAGAACCAGTGATCGCGCGCAGTGTTCCTGTACAGAATTGTACCGGGAACACCTGCACGATTCCTGTTCCAGCATACAACACCAATCTAGCCACTGAAGGTGGCACTTAACAATGCATGAAAACTACTAAAGAAGAAGACATGAAATAACACCAAAATGGGCCTAAAGGTGCACTTAGCATGGAGTATCAAATATGAGTGAAAACATGTCTAAAGTGAAGTGCATAGACTAGAAAATCGGCCCAGATTAGTCCATAAATGTGTATATATTTGGGACTCATCACCTGCTCACTCCATAAAGGTCTACAAAAAAAATTTCACATGGTATCAGAGGGAGGTTGGAGTGGATAGAGCAGTGAGCAACTTAGAGTAGCCATCGCCTTTGTGAAGAAGGAACCAGTGGTAGAGCAATGGAAGGTGGTTTTGCAAGAGGTCTTGGAATTGAGATGCTTACATCGACTAACTTCAAGAAGTGGAAGTCGTTTATGCAAAGCTATCTTCTGGGTGAGGACCTCTGGGAGGTGGTTGGAGGAGAGAGCACGGAGGAAGTCTTTCTGGTTGGAGATAACCATCATGAGGTGAGGAACTGGAGGCAGATTAATGCCAAAGTAGAGTTCGCCCTGAAGAGGGCAATATCACCTGATCTGTTTGATCACATCTTGGGGTGTGCATCAGCTGCGGAGATCTAGAGAGCCCTGAATGGGCTGTTTAACAAGAAGAATGTGGCAAGACTTCAATTCCTAGAGAATGAGCTGGCCAGATCGGCTCAATGTGACCTTTCTATCTCTACATTCTTCTTGAAGATGAAGAACTTGTGCGCCAAGATTTCAGCGCTGGATCCTGACGAACCAATTTCTGAGGCGAGGCTGAAGAGGCACATAATCCGTGGCTTGCGGAAGGAATATGTTGCCTTTGTGATGTTGGTGCAGGGTTGGGCAAATCAGCCATCTCTGCTGGAGCTGGAAAATCTGCTTGCTTCGCAGGAGAGTCTGGCAAGGCAGATGGCGGGGGTGTCAGTGTCTGGGGGAGATGGCGAAGTTCTCTTCACCGGAAAGAAGAAGTGGGATAAGAAGAAGACCGCTAGAGGAGGCAATGGGCCTTCAACTTCTGGACAGCAGGAGAGGGGTTATGCCTCTAAGGCTGAAGGGAAGAAGAAGGGGAAGGTCCCAAGTGCTTCAGGTGCGGAAAGGTTGGTCACATCAGGAAGGAGTGCCGGGTGAACCTTCATCCGGGGCATGCTGCTGCAGGAAAGGGGGAAGCTGAAGCCAGGTAGGTTGATGAAGGATGGGGAGGAGCCTTCTCGGCTTCTGTTGGAGCTGAGGCTCCTATCAACTATCAGGAGGACTAGATCATGGACTCGAGGTGTGGTCATCACCTCACCGGGGATGAGTCGAAGCTTTCTTCAGCGCAGCCTTATTCAGGTAATGATGCCATTATTACTACTGATAATACCGTGCATGCTGTAGAGAAGGTGGGGGTTGTTTCCTTGGGCAGCGATAGAGGGCCACTAACTTTGAAGAGTGTCTATCATGTGCCCGGAATGAGGAAAAACCTCTTCTCCGTGACCAACACTGTAGGCGCTGGGTATCACGTTCTGTTTGGCCCAACAGAAGTGAGGTTTCTTCAGAATGTGGAGGCGGTGAAGGCTGAGGTAGTTCATGTGGGGAGGAGAGCTAAAGACTTGTTCGTTTTATCGACAAGTTCTTATGTTGACAAGATGAGGACAAACGACAGTGATGTGATATGGCATGAGAGGTTGGGGCACGTAGGGATGGATAAGCTGAAATCTATGGTGGTGAAAGGTCTGGTCAAGGGCCTGCCTAGTCTATCTTCCTACGGAGACGGTCATGTGTGCGTGGGATGTCAGTTCGGCAAGTCTCATCGACTACCGTTTGACAAATCGCAGACAAGGAGTAGTGTGCCGTTGGAGTGCATCCACGGTGGCTTGATGGGACTGACTGCTACCCCAAGCCTCGGAGGCAGCAGATATATGCTGGTGCTGATCGATGATTACACCAGATATGTCTGGGTATATTTCTTGAAGGAGAAGGCGGAGGCATTTGCCAAGTTCGTGGAGTTCAAGGAGCTTGTGGAGGGTCGACTTGGACTGCGGGTTAAGAAGCTGAGAACTGACAATGGAGGGGAGTTCACCTCTGGTGAGTTCTCTACTTTTTACAGGAAAGCAGGCATCCGGAGGGAGCTTACTTGTGCACATACTCCACAGCAAAATGGAATTGCAGAGCGGAAGATCCGTCATCTGACAGAGACCTGCAAGTGTTGGCTGCATGCCAAGAGTATCCCAAAGTCCTTCTGGGCGGAGGGAATGTCTTGTGCTACCTACATCATCAACAGGATGCCTCTTAGTCCCATCAATATGAAGACCCCACATGAATTGATGTTCAAGGAAAAGCCAAGAGTGGCACACCTTCGGGTGTTTGGTTCCACCTGCAATGTGCATGTTCAAGATGCACTTCGGACGAAGCTAGATGCAAAAGCAAGGAAGCTAGTCTTCGTGGGGTATGATGACCGGAAGAAGGGCTGGAAGTGCATGGACCCGGAGACGCGGAGATTTGTTGTATCTCGCGACGTCGTGTTCGACGAGGTGACGTCGTACAAGGGAAGTTCTGGTGTGGATCTACCAGAGAGCAGGGTGGAGGAGCTAGAGAGGGCTGTGGAGAATCTTCAGGTGGAGCTACCTGTGTCACCAGGTGGTCCATCAATATCTAGATCTGAGACGGAGGCTTCTGGATCAGGAAGTAGGGGGAGCGATGCTCCGAGTTCATCTGGAAGAGGAGCTAGGGAAGAAGCAGCCGAAGATACTGCGAGTCAGGGGAAGGCGTTGCGGAGATCGAAGCGAACTATACAGGAGGAAACATGGTGAGCTTTGTCTCGTGTTTCTTTGCTGGTTCCTTGGATGAGAGGGAGCCGTCGAGCTTTGAAAAGGCCAAAGGCGTGAAGGAGTGGGACATTGCGATGCAAGAAGAGATGGCAGCTCTCGAGAAGAATGAGACCTGGTCTCTGGTGCCCAGGCCCAAAGGCACCACTCCTGTCACATGCAAGTGGGTCTACAAGCTTAAGAAGAAGGCTGACGGCAGTATCGAGCGGTACAAGGCTCGCCTTGTGGCTCGGGGGTTCTCGCAGCAATACGGTGAAGACTATGAAGATACATTCAGTCCGGTGGCAAAAATGACTTCAGTTCGGGTTGTAATTGCCTTGGCAGCGTGTTGGGGGTGGAAGATTTGGCAGCTTGACGTAAAGAATGCGTTCTTGTACAGCGAGATTGACAAGGACATCTTCATGGTCCAGCCGCCAGGCTTCGTATCTGAAGATTTTCTGGAGCATGTCTGCAAGTTGAAGAAGGCCCTGTATGGGTTGAAGCAAGCGCCGAGGGCGTAGTATGGAAATATTGCAGAGTATCTCTTATTCTACGGGTTTGGTGCTTCAGACTCAGACTCAAGCTTGTTCGTCAAGAAGAGTGGGGAGCTTCAAGTCATCGTGCTGCTATACGTCGACGATATGATCGTGACGGGGAATTTTAAGGAGGAGGTAGCGCAGCTTCGGGCTAAGCTGTCCATCAGATTTGAGATGAAGGATCTGGGTGAGCTTCACCATTTCCTTGGACTCGAGGTGCGGAGGAAGGAGAGTGGAGTGCTGGTGTCCCAAGCTGGATATGCGGAGCGAATCGTGGAGCGGTTCGGCATGAAGGAAGGGAAGTGCATCTCCACACCTCCGGAGAAGGCTATGAAGCTTCAGAAGGATGAGGGAAGGATTCTGCAAGATCTGTTGGTGTTCCGAGCTCTGGTCGGGAGCTTGATCTATCTGACGATCACTAGGCCGGATATTGCATATGCAGTTGGCAGAGTGAGTCGGTACATGGCGGAGCCACGGATGCCTCATCTGCTAGCAGCCAAGAACATTCTGAAGTTTGTCAAGGCGACCTCGGATATGGTTCTCCTTTACAGGAGGGATGCGGGCTTCGAGGTGCATGGATACATGGATGCTGATTACGGGGGAGATTCGGATGATTGGAAGTCGACGTCTGGATACGTCTTCATGGCTGGCCCCACGGCTATATCATGGTGCAGCAAGAAGCAGGATTCCTTGTCGGTCTAAACCACGGAAGCGGAATACAAGGCTTCGGCCTTGGCAGCTCAGGAAGACATCTGGCTTAGGAGGTTGGTTGGAGATGTCCATAAGGAGGTTCGGGAGCCGACTCTGCTCCGCGATGACAATGAGAGTGCTCTCAAACTGGCGATCAATCCAGTTTGTCACGCGAGGACCAAGCATATCGAGATCGAGCATCATTTCATTCGTGAGAAGGTGCTGGAGGGGTCTCTTTCGGTCGAGCATGTTTGGAGTCAGGACAACATTGCTGACATCTTCACAAAGGCATTAGCAAAGGGGCCGTTCACACGGCTAAGAAGCTTATTGGGGTTGTTTTCAACTTCCCACTTCAAGGGGGAGTGTTGAAAATGTTGAAGTGGAAGTTTGTGGACATCTTTGGATCTGGGCGGTCTGGGAGGAGGTCAGGCAGTCTGGTGAGACCGCACGACCTGGCGACCTGTTCTGTAGTCTGGTTTGTCTTAGCCTAGCCGTAGTCTCCTGGCTTGGCCGCTGGTATCTGTCCAAGGCGGCTGAAGGTGAGGCCGCGCGGTCTGTCTGTGACCGCGTGGCAGGTTGGCGTTTTCAGGCCGCGCGGTTTGTCTGTGACTGCGTGGCGGGCTGGCTTCTTCAGGACTATCCCGGTCTGGTGTGACCGCACAGGTTGGTCCAAGTTTCCAGAATTTCAGTCTGGTGGCTGTCCGGGTTTTCTGGTGGTATTCGCGGACTAAGGCTCTTAGTCGCGCGGTCTCTGTTCGCGGTCTCAGGAGGAGGCTGGTATGCGAACAGGTCTCTGTTCTCGGTCTCAGAAGGAGGTCAGCATGCGAACAGGTGTTCGTGGTCTTATGGCGAACAGACCGTATTTGCGGTCTCGGGCAAACACTGGTGGTGGGCGGCTTCTTGGCGGTCTGGCGATCTCCTTGTGGAGTCGCGATCTGACTGAGGGAGTGGGGATCTCCCGCGGTCTGGAGTGAAGCCGGCGAGCTCATCAAATGAAGCAAAAAGAATTGTTCCTGATCGCGCTGGTTGACCGGTCTGGTCGCGCGGTCTGTGGGTGGTGATCCTATCTCTAGGGTGGTGACTGGATCAGGTCCCACGCCTATAAATAGGAGTCACTGCAGCAGCAAATTAGACACACCAAGTCTAAGCTGAGTTTATCCTAATTCCTGCGGTCTGTATTATTGACCGGGTGGTCTGCTGATTGAATTTTCTTGTGCAGCTTCTGCGGATAGTGCGATCTGCAATGATCACCTCTTCCTCTGAAAGTGTTCGGGCGGTCTGCGGCTTGCAGTGTGGGTTACTGGAATTCGGGAGAATCAGTGGAGTTCGGAAGGAGGGTGCGGTCTGCTCAGTGGTCTGAGGTGGTGTTCTGTAACTGGCAGTTTTGTGCGGTTAGGCAGCTTGCAGAGATCGGCAAGGAGACCGCGCGGTCTGGAGTGGTCTCAGTTATCTTCCTTCAAGTTGTGTATTTTTCCTCTTTTGTTTTGTGTGCTGGCGAAATCATGTCTCGCCAAGCATACCTCATCTTGTAATGAAGTTTATGCTATCAATAAAGATTACTTGTTTGCCTCCATTTGCTTCTGGTTTTTTGGCTTGAATCTTTAAGTTGAACGTTTCCTTCTCACTCCATAAAGGTCTACGAAAAAATTTTCACAGAGGACGGAAGAGGATCATGCACGGTATCTGGCACTGACATTGGAGAAGCTTCAAGAGCACAGCCTCTGCGCGAATATTAGCAAATGTCAGTTTTGGCTGAAGGAGGTGGCCTTCCTGGGTCACATTATTAGTGGAGCTGGACTAGCACTGGATCCAGCGAAGATCCAGACAGTACAGGATTGGCCACCGCTAAAGACGGCCACCGACGTGCGGAGTTTCTTGGGGCTTGCCGGCTACTACCGGAGGTTTGTGCATGGATTTTCTCAGATTGCCCTCCCGCTTACGTCCTTGACGAAGAACGATACCACATTCACTTAGACGTCGTAGTGAGAGGCGGCCTTCCAGGAGCTGAAGATGCAGCTTACGACGGCTCCCATCCTTGCCCTTCCATCAGGGAAGGAAGAATTCCAGATATATACATCTGGGGCCGTTCTGAGGCAGAACGAGCATGTGATAGCATATGCCTCACGTCAGTTGAAGAATCATGAGAGGAACTACCCGATGCACGATTTAGAGACTGGAGCGGTTATATTCGCTCTGAAGATTTGGCGGCACTACCTCTACGGTGTTCACTGCGATATATTCTCAAATTACAAGAATCTGAAGTACGTAGTGTAACACCTCAATTTATTTAAAATTGCTTATGGGGTGCGTTTAGAGGGTTTGGGGTGCGGATAGGGGGTGGTGTGCGGATAGCCATTTGTGCAAGGGCTTTAAATAAAAAACCTAACCTAGCCTCCTCCCCATTTCCCGAGCAGCCCTCTCCCCGATCTCCCTCCCTCTCAGATCGCGTGAAACGGCGCAGCCCTCCCGATCTCCCTCCTCTCGTTTCCTCTCTCCCGACGGCAAGGAGCCAAGCTCCTCTCGTGTGGAGAAGTCGCCTGGAGGAACTCCCTCACCCGAGTCCCTCTTCTCCCCTTCCCGTCGCCGCCTAGGGCAAGGAGGACCCAGCTCCCCATTCCTCTCCTTTTCTCCCGTCGACAAGGAGGAGTTGAGCCCCTCTCCTCTCTCTCGTTTTGATGTTGGAAGGAGAAGCCCGAGCCGAGTCCTCTCCTCCTCTCTTTGTCTCGGCCGCCGCCGATTAGGAGAAGGCCGACCCCTTTGGGTTGGGTGTTGCTGTGTGCGTAGCCGGGGTGCTTGAGCTTGGCCGGCGAAGTGCGAGGAAGAACTCACGTGGTCATTTCGGAGCTCGGACCGGTGTGCGGAAACCAAATCCGTGGTGTTCAACCTATGGTTCAGAAGCGCACTTTAAGGGTAACGATCTCTTCTACCCTCATTTGGACGTGTCCTAGTCCTTTTTCGTGCATCGTTGAGGCCCCTACCCAAAAGGGTGAGGTCGTGGCCTCCGACGGGTCAATTCATGTTATCCCTGTCAAATATTGCATACATGTAGAGTCCAAGCGTAAAATGGGCGTAGGCGCGCTGTGTGAAGCCCATCCGAGACGGTTCTTTCGGATTGGTGATGCTTTTTGATATTATGCATGCCGGGGGAAAACTCCATGCTGATATCCTGTTTCGTAGGACTAGAGGGTGCTACTGCATGCGCAGCAACGCCTGGGGGTGTGCCCCGGGGAGCACTCGAAGTTAGAAACAGAAATGGAGTTTCTGTTCACTACCGGCGGCGTTAGCGTTATTGCCGGGCGGTAGCTCCCAGACTTGGTTCTGGTGAATTTGTGCGTTCTGAGGCAGTGGGAGTGCTACTGCATGTGCAGCAATGCCTGGGGGTGTGCCCCGGGAAGCACCCACAGCTAGAAGCCAAAATAGGGTTTCTGTGCGCTATCGCCAGGCGTTAGCTTTAACGCCGGCGATAGCTCCCAGACTGAGTTCTGGTGATGTTGTTGTGCCCACCTATTGAGAGGACCTGAGGCCTGTGTGCCCGACCTGTGAGGGTGTCCTGGTGGATGACTTAGCGGCCCGTAGAGCAGGCTAATTGAGAATACCTGGGCTGAGGGGACGCCATACCCGCTCTTCGTGTTGTACAACGAGAGTTGTGAACAACGGGCATTTGGCAAACCTGAAACCGCACCATTGCAGCACCTGATTAGTGAGTCTCGTACAGCATGTCGGGAAGCAATGGGAAAGAGTCTTCGGACAACGGGATGTTCACAATTCAAGTACGGGAGAGCCCTGGTATTCGGGCCACCGACTTTAGCCTCGAAGGGCAAAGCCATCGAGAATGGATGGTGGTGGAAGGCGGAGTACACCAAAGAGTGCCTGAGAGCACGAGACGTTGAGGCCATTCCCACGTTTGTGATTGTTGCATATGTATGAACTGTTGTGAGCTTTGCTAGTCGCACTCTTATATATATATGCTGCTGAGGTTGTTTTGCTGGGATGGTTAGAACTGCCGCCCCCTCGAAGGGGTGGGGTCGTTATAATTTGGTCAGCTTTAGCTGACCGTTGCCCTGTTTTGCCACTGTTTTTGGTGGGCTTGTTGTACAGGTGCTGCACCGAGCGGGAACATAGCGGGCTCATAGCGGGCTGAAGCCCTTGTGCTGCTGTGTCCCTTGAAGGCCTTTTGATGTTCTTTTGCTTTTCATGTATGGCCGGCCTGCGCGCCGATGTTGGTAAATTGTAAGGCCGTCGTGCCTAATTTTTGTTGTATAAAACATTTCATTCCAAGTAATAGAAGTGGACATACACGGGTTCGGGTTTTGTGGTTTAGATTTCTTGTCTCTCTCTTTTGCTTCCGCATAGAATGCTCTGAGTTAGGCTTCGTTGTATAGCGTCGTTCGATATTTCAATTAAGTGACGTTCCCGTTTATTTTGTAGTATATGGCGTGGGGCCCCGGCCGGACCTTCTGTCATATGCTCCCGAACGGATGGGGGTGTTACAAATTGGTATCAGCTTCTAGGGTTCCGTGTCCTTCTAAGGAATTCGTGGACGAATTCTTTTAAGGGGTGGTGAGCACGTGTGTGCGCTACCGTCGAGACATAAAATAAAACCAAAAATGTCCACTTAGGAATAAAATGTAACAACAAACCAACAATTATTGCATGATTTTGGAACCTGAGTGTTCCTTTTGTTGTTAGTTGCTACTGTACTGTCGCCTAACTGTGTGTTGCACTCGTGTAGGGCACTCGAAGTGCAGCGGGACCGTCGCGTCCCCGTGACGTTGTTGAGAGTAGCGGGTCTGCTGAGGCTCCTACACCTCCGTCTGCTGAGATGGTTCGGCTATTTATAGAAGCCATTCTAGCTGCGTTGAATGGCCAGCCTGGAAGGCAAGGTCAACCGCCGGTGCAGGAAGTGGCCCCAGAGCCACTAAGAGTGGAGCAGGTCCCCGTGAGGCATGCTGCTGAGCAACAACTGAAGCACTTCCTGGGATTTCGACCTCCTCCGTTTACCGGGGTTGAATCCCCAGCTGAGGCCAAGGACTGGCTGTCGCATATGGAGCGAATTCTGACAGCGACACAGTCGGATGAAGCGCAGAAAGTGACCTTCGCTACTTTCTTGTTGGAAAAGGAAGCCAGGCGGTGGTGGGATGAGGTAGAGAGGCGCCAGTTTGCGGGAAGGCGACTGGTTGATGTGCCGATGGAAGAATTCTCGAGAATCTTCCTGGCAAGGTATGTGCCTCCGTCGCAGCAGATCGCGATGGAGAACCAGTTTCTGGCTCTGACGCAGAGTGATAGACTGGTTGATGACTACCTGTACGAGTTCACCCGCCTCGGGCGTTACGCTGGAACTTCTTTCGATGACGAGGGGAGAAGGGTGAACAGGTTCTACGGAGGTTTTCGTAGTGAGTTGCGGTACCTTCTGACAGGGCCGTTGACGCAGGGTTTCACGATCCTCGTTAGTTCAGCCCGAGCGCTTGAGCAGGACATGCTCAGGGAGAAGGGCAAGGTGGCTGTGGTCGAGGCAGTGCCGGAGGGCAAGGCGCCGAGTGCGGCGAAGTTGCGGAGGTTGAATCGCTGGAAGAAGGCTCGATTATCTGGGCCAGCTCCCTCTGCTTCGGGCGCGTCGTCTGGATGTGGCCCTCTTATTTGTTTTACTTGTGGCAAGCCTGTCCATTTCTCTCGGGATTGCCGCAGTGGGCTTCCAAGGTCAGAGAAGAAGACTGGGCCATCTTATTCTGAGAAGGGGAAGGAGGCTGAGTCCACTGCCTCCCGTATGGCTCCCCCGCAGCCCAGAGTCTTCAGTCTTGGTCAACAGGAGGCTATCAAAGCCAAGGACGTCGTGACAGGTATAATTTAAGATACAGTTCTTACTGTTTTATATACCTGTTTTAGTGTTCATGCTAACCTTGTTTGGCGGCGTAGGCTTTGTAAATATTTTAGGCGTTCCTGCAAGAGCGCTTTTGGATACTGGAGCTTCGCACTCCTTCTTATCATCGGACTTCGTCCAACGTATTGGTGCGCCGTCGATTGCTTCTGCAGATGGACTGGAGGTCCTATTGCCGAATGGATATTCGATGCGTGTGGAGAGGAGTTGCTGCGTGAAAGTTCTAGTTGGAAGTCAGGAGTATGACCTGAAAGCATCGTTACTCCCCCTGGTTGAGTTCGATGTAATCTTCGGCATGGACTGGCTGTCGGAACAGCGTGCGTGCATCGATTGCACCACCAAGGAGGTGAGTTTTGGGTAGTGTGCCGATCGTGAGACGGTCTTTGCGGGCATGCGTGGATCGAGCAAGATGCTGATGTCTGCTCTCCAGGTGTCCAAGGCAGTGCGTCAGGGAGCAGAGTTATTCTTTGCTCTAGTGGAGGCTTCAACACCGAGGCCCAGCCTAGTGGATGTTCCGATAGTTTCAGAGTTCCCCGATGTGTTCCCGAGTGATCTCCCCGGTGCTCCACCGCAGCGGGAGATAGATTTCACGTTTGAGTTGGTGCCAGGCGCTAAGCCTGTGGCCCGCTCGCCGTATCGTATGGCTCCGAAGGAGTTGGCAGAGTTGAAGCTGCAGTTGTAGGAGCTGCTTGAGCAGGGCTACGTGCGTCCGAGTTCCTCACCTTGGAGTGCACCGGTCCTCTTTGTCAAAAAGAAGGACGGTAGCCTGCGGCTTTGCATCGATTATCGGGAGATGAACAAGCTGACCGAGAAGAACAAGTATCCTCTTCCGAGGATAGACGACTTGTTTGACCAGCTCATTGGTTCGACAGTATACTCGAAGCTGGACTTGAAGTCCGGCTATTATCAGGTGCGGATCAGGGAGTGCGACATCCCGAAGACTGCCTTCAGTACAAGGTACGGGCAGTATGAGTTCACCGTGATGCTGTTTGGGCTATCTAATGCACCTTCGGTGTTTATGGACTTGATGCACCGGACTTTTCGAGAGTACCTTGACCGGTTTGTGATCGTCTTCCTTGACGACATACTGGTCTACTCTCAGACCGAGGAGGAGTACGGTGATCACCTGCGAGTAGTCTTGGAGGTTCTGAGGAGGAACCAGCTGTATGCCAAGTTCTCGAAGTGCGAGTTCTGGCTACCTTCCGTGGCGTTCTTAGGCCATGTGGTTAGTGGAGCGGGTGTGGCGGTAGATCCGGTGAAGGTTGCGGCCATCAGGGAGTGGCCTGTCCTTTCTTTTGTAGCGGAGGTCCGTAGCTTTCTCGGGCTGGCCCGCTATTACAGGCGCTTCGTGGAAAACTTCTCACGGATCGCGCTGCCTCTTACGACGCTGACACGGAAGATGCAGGAGTTTATTTGGACGCCCGCATGTGCGCAGGCTTTCGAGGAGTTGAAGCGGCGGCTTACCACGGCTCCGATCTTATGTTTGCCTTGCGGCACGGAAGGCTACGAGATCTACACCGACGCTTCTGGGAGCCGCCTTGGCTGTGTTCTGCAGCAGCATGGCAAGGTAAAAGCGTACGGCTCTCGCCAGCTGAAGGTGCACGAGCGGAACTATCCGGTCCACGACTTGGAGTTGGCGGCCGTGATATTTTCCCTGAAGCTTTGGCGGCATTATGTGTATGGCTTGAAGATCGACATCTTCACGGACCATAAGAGCCTGAAGTACCTTCTGACGTAGAAGGGGCTGAATATGCGGTAGCAGAGGTGGATGGAGTTCCTTGGGGACTACCCCTTCGAGATCCACTATACTCCCGGGAAGAGAAATTTTGTCGCAGATGCGCTCAGTCGCAGGGCTCCAGCGCAGGCCAACTGGATTCAGATGCATGATGAGCACCTGATACGTGACCTGGAGGCCTTGGGTATTTCTTGCGTGGAGAGGCGGAGCAGTGTCGGTGCCTGTTTGAGTTGGACTGAGGCGGAGCAGTGTCGGTGCCTGATTGTTGCATATGTATGAACTGTTGTGGGCTTTGCTAGTCGCACTCTTATATATATATGCTGCTGAGATTGTTTTGCAGGGATGGTTAGAACTGTTGCCCCCTCGAAGGGGTGGGGTCGTTATAATTTGGTCAGCTTTAGCTGACCGTTGCCCTGTTTTGCCACCGTTTTTGGTGGGCTTGTTGTACAGGTGCTGGACCGAGCGGGAACATAGCGGGCTCATAGCGGGCTGAATCCCTTGTGCTGTTGCGGCCCTTGAAGGCCTTTTGATGTTCTTTTGCTTTTCATGTATGGCCGGCCTACGCGCCGATGTTGGTAAATTGTAAGGCCGTCATGCCTAATTTTTGTTGTATAAAACATTTCATTCCAAGTAATAGAAGTGGGCATACCCGGGTTCGGGTTTTGTGGTTTATATTTCTTGTCTCTCTCTTTTGCTTCCGCATAGAATGCTCTGAGTTAGGCTTCATTATATAGCGTCGTTCGATATTTCAATTAAGTGACGTTCCCGTTTGTTTTGTAGTATATGGCGTGGGGCCCCGGCTGGACCTTCTGTCATATGCTCCCGAACGGATGGGGGTGTTATACGTAGACACGCAGAAGGAGCTGAACATCTGACAGAGGCGATGGGTGGAGTTCTTATCCGACTACCAGGACACGATGCATTACCACCCGGGGAAGGCAAATGTGGTAGCGGACGCACTAAGCAGGAGAGCTACCACCTCGGGAGCGGAGCCCTAGTTGATGTCTATGGAGCTGGTATGGATGCTCGAGGACATGCAGATCTCATTGGTGTCCGAGGATGACCCTGAGCTCTATGAGGAGTACTTGGCGGCTATGAGTACCACAGATGACATTCAAAACCGCATTAGTGATGGGCAGAGGCAGAATGCCAAGTTAGAGCCAATATTCAGGGCCTTGAAGGCAGGCTCGGCTGGAGACTATTCTTTGAAGGAAGCCCTGGTGATTTTTAGAGGTTGAGTGTATATACCGGCAGGGGGCCAGATTCGGGACGACATTATGACATAGGATCACTGCATTAGGTATTCGGTGCACCCGGGTATCACCAAGATGATGGCAGACTTAAAGAGGACCGTGTACTGGTCGGGCATGAAGAGGGATATCACTTATTTTGTGACCCACTGCGAGTCTTGCCAACTCGTGAAGGCGGGATGCAAGAACCCGGCTGGATTATTGCAGCCACTCCCAGTGCCAGAGTGGAAGTTCGATGACATAGCGATGGACTTCATACATGGTCTTCCCCAATCACATGCGGGGAATGATTCGATATGGGTGATCATCGACAGGTTGACGAAGGTGGCCAGATTTATTTCGGTCAGGAAGGACACCCTGTGAAGACCCCCTTTTCTGGGCTTCCCAAAATGATCGGCTCAGAATCAATAAGAGATCACAGTACAATCATAACAATTTTTATTTCAGCTGATTTACAAAGTACATTTTTATTTTACAGACTTCCAACACGTTCTAAAAATACACAATAATTTTCGTTACAGTCACGAAGATGGCTTTCTGATTCTTCCTCAAGTGCTTTGTATATTTTGATCCATACCTGATCTAACTCTTCTGGTGCAGGCCTCTGTAGTGCAACTTGAGACGTACCTGTGACCTAAAAATAGTAAATCCACAACGGGTTAGTCATAAATATGACTAAGTGAGACAACATCTCGTGAAACTGTGTATACAGGCAACAAGGAGTTATATCAATATGCATACATGGAAACGAAAATGCAGTTATATTAATATATAATCTTTTCTTGAAAGCCCCCTTTTATTTAGGTTCCATTTCTTGGGAAATACTTGGGTAATGCAAATCTTGAATTGGACACACCCCCGAAGGGCATAATTGTAGGCTCACCCCTACTGGTGATTCCTCAGTGGATGCCTCCACGTCACCGGATTCAAAGCCCTTGTATTTCCCCATGCCAGCTTTTCATATGATTTGTTATTTAAGACAAATTCCCCTCAGAATATATATCGCTATAAGTGTTTCCCTCGCCCACATTCGATTAGCGATTCCATCATTTATAATTCAAATGCACAGGCAGCCTTCTATTAATAAAAAACTGAAAATAGTGAAATTACTTGAATAGATAAAATTCCAAGAGATAGAATACTCACCACCGCCTTTCCGGTCCCTTTGTTCGTATTGCCACGATTTGGAGTGTATATAATAATCAGTGAGAAGTCCCTGCAGACCTCCAAGTTCATGAAGACAACCCACAGCATAATATTCATAGCAAATCAATAGAGAAGAAGTAGAATAATCCCACTGCCAGTCCAAGAGAGAGGAGGGAAATATATACCAGCACAGAAGAAGGTCAAGGGTTCCAGTCGGCGGTCGGCAGACCTCAATGGCAGCAGCGTTGCTATCGAACAGCACGCACACGACCACCTACAGCAGTCGGCAGCCCTAAACCAGCGGCAGCAAGTCCGTATAGGTAGGGCAGAACTGAGAGGAGGTAGGGGAAGAAGGAGTACAGCACAGAAGAGAGTGCGTGAGATCGAAGAAGTCGACTGCATTTTATACCCGATAAGAGCGGCTCGACGGAAGCGGTAGAGCCCCCGTTCGACGACATCTGCGATAGTTGAAGCTGCGAAGAGGCACAACTGCTGAATAGAAGCGGCAAGGAAGCAAGAAGCGGTAGAGCAGCAGTTCAGCGGCAAGGAGGTGCCGCTCAAGTAATAAAGCCAAGAAATCCAAGTCCAACCCAAGTAAAATCAAGCCCAGCCGATAATTCCAATGCCAACTTAAATAAAACCCAAACCCAACCAATCCAACCAAATCCAACCCAGCCACCATGCTTTAAACCATAAGCCATAAACGCAACCCAAGTTCACCCAATTTGAAACCAATATCCAAGTCTTTTGCCAGCCAACATAAAACCAAGGAGCAAGCCATATATTGCACTATTTAACCGCAACAGTACGTAAAAAAAGAAAATGAAACAAAACACGAAAAATATTCGAAGAAGAAAAACGTAACTGCCTTGCGTTTTATCATCATCAGGGATTTCACAATTTGCATAAGTAGTTTATGGTCATTACACACCCCAGTCGGTGATTTGGTACGGAGGTTTGTGGAGCAGTTTGTCTGATACCATGACGTGCCTAGGACGATCGTGTCGGATCGGGATGGATGGTTTACATCTAGGGAGTGAAGAGCGGTGCAGACCTACTTGGGCACCCGATTGACATTTAGCACTGCATTCCATCCTCAGACAGACGGGCAAATAGAGCGTACCAACCGGACCTTGGAGGATCTTCTACGCATATACATTCTGGACTACGGGGAGCCATGGGAGAGACTATTGTCGTTGGTCGAGTTCTCATACAACAATAGTCACCATGCCAGCATATGCATGGCACCCTACGAGGCATTATATGGACGGAGATGCAGGACCCCATTGTCTTGGATCCAGGATGAGGATCCTAAGGCACTTGGCTCATAGTTCATGAAGGACACTGAGGCTCAGTAGTGGCTGATTCGAGACAGGATGCTGGAGGCCCAGAGCAGGCAGGCCAAGTATTATGATGTGCAGAATCGTATGGTAGAGTTCCAGGTGGGAGATCGGGTATTCTTGAAGATACGTCCGATGCATGGAGTCTCGCGGGTACGCGGGCGGAACAAGCTCAGCCCGAGATATATGGGGCCCTATAGGATCTGGGAGCGGATCGGCCCCTTAGCTTACAGGCTGGAGCTACAGCTGGAGTTAGCGGGATTGCATGACGTCTTCCACGTCTCCTTACTTAGGAGGGCTCTACTACGTCCAGAGCAGCAAATATTTACTATAGAGGGGCCAGTAGCTATAGATCGAGTGGCCCCTTAGCCTACACGGAGATGCTAGTCCTGCAAAGCAAGAAGGTCTCGCTGGTCAAAGTCCTGTGGAGAAATCATGGACAGGAGGAGCACACCTGGGAGCCACTAGACTTGATGCAGCAAAAGTATCCGGAGCTCTTTACGACAGGTATAATTTAACCTTTTGGGATGTTACATTTAATCACTTGCGGTAGGAACTCCGCAGGCCTAACCTGAATTTCGGGGATAAAATTTTTATTTTTATGTATTGGGATTTGTAACATCCCTAAAAAACTAGGCCCCTAAGATGGTTTTGTCATGACTAGGTCATAACAAAATCATAGGAAGCACAAAATACCATGTGAGCTTAGGCAAGAAGGAGGAAAACCACAGTGGTCTGCAAATAGTAATTCTAGCTACCAAGCCTAGGGTTGGACTTTATGGCCTCACCTTGATCCTTTGACCCCCACCATAGCATCCCTAACCCATTAGGGGTCCCTTAGAGCACCAAGGACCCATTGGGGTCAACCAAAGAGGCCAAGTTGACCAAAGTCAACCTTAGCCTTAAAATGGTCAAAGTAGCCTAATTAGGGTCAATTGGCCTCCACCATGCCAAATTGACCTTGCCCCTACCCTTATAGGGATATTAGGGACCCAATGAACCAAAAAGCCGCATCATGGGGCCACCAAATTGGCCAATTTGAACAAAGTCAACTATTGTCCTATTTTGGTGAAAGTGGCATATTAAGGGTCAATTGACCCTCACCTTGCCAAATTGACCCTACCTAAATCTTCCTAAACCTTAAGGGAGGCCAATGGGTCACTAGACACCCATTGGGGTCAACCCAAATGATCAAATTGACCAAAGTCAACTCCACTCTAAATTTAGGTCAAAATGACCTATTTTGACCTAATCAAGCCCAATCCACTTGGGCTAGACCCAATTTAGGTGGTCAACTAACTAATGGAGTTGGGGGTTGCTGAATTGATGATTCAATTTCAAAGAATTCGACCAAGAGAGAGAAAGCACCAATTTGAAAGAGAGAGAGAGAAAGGGGGAATTAATGGCGAGGAAGAAGAAACCTCAAATCTTCCCCGTTAATGGCCCCATTCATCTCCTCTTGGGGGAGGAGGAGTTTCCAGCCTTCTCCCGGCCAGATTGAGGCCCTATTCATCTCCCCCAAGCCAAAACCAAAATCACATTAATGGCCATTAATGGCATTCAAGGTTGTAACCTCCCCCTCTCCCAATCGAGGTGTAACATCCCCCAGACAGCTAGACCCCCCAGGTGAATCTGTCATGACAAGGTCATGACAAGGTCATGACAAGGCCTTGGTAGTGTAGAAATCTCTTTAACTTAGGCAAGTTAGGGTTGAAGGTGCCTTGGTCTGCAAATAGCAATTTCCAGTGACCAAGCTTAGGGTTGAACTTTAGGGCCTCAACTTGACCATTTGACTCCACCATAGTATCCCTAACCCATTAGGGGTCCCCTTAGGGCACCAAGGGCACATTGGGGTCAACCAAAGAGGCCAAATTGACCAAAGTCAACCCTAACCCTAAATTGGTCAAGGTAGCCTCATTGGAGTCAATTAACCCTCACCATGCCAAATTGACCACTCCTCTAGGTCTAAAATATCATAAGAGACCTAGTAGACCTAAAAGCCCTATCATGGGACCCCCAGTGGTGCAAATTGACCAAAATGCCCTTTTTGGGTCAAAAGTGGCAATTCTTCACAAAGTGCCCTAATTGACCATCACCATGTTAAATTGGCCCTACCCTTAGGGTTATCATATCATAGGGGACCCAGTGGACCAAAAAGCCCCATTACTGGGTCAACCCTAGGGCTCAATTTGACCAAAGTCAACCTAACCTATTTTGGTCAAATCAACTTTATTGGGTCAACTAAGACTCATGTGACCAAATTGACCCCACCAGTAGTTTCTAAACCTATTTTGAAATCCATTGGACCCAAAAGCCCCATCCTAGGGTCACCCAATTGGTCAATTTGACCAAAAGTCAAACTTGCCCAAATTAGGTCAAATCTCTTAAACCTAGCCCAATCCCTTTGGGCTAGCCCAAATTGAGTGGTCAACCAGCATGCTTGACTGATAATTAACCCAGGAGAGAGAGAAAAATCGTCCATGATGATTAGGAGAGAGAAACCCCATTTTCCCCAAAAATGGTGGAGAGAGAAAGAGAGAAATAATGGCCATATTCATGGCCAAAGGAGACCAAGGGCCACCCTTTCCTCTCCCAATTAAGTGGTGCATCTCCCCTCTTCAGTTTGGAGTAGATAGATAGTCATTCAAGGCCACAAGGGGGCTGAATTTGGAGGGTTTTCATGGTGGCCGAAATTCACCTTTAATGGCCATTAATGGCATGGCCGAATTTTGTTTCCCTCAAATCCCCTCTATACAGCCACCCATTCTCAAATCCAACTCCACCATTAGCTTCAAAGGATGGATGGCAGTCGAAATAATGTATTTGATCGAATGTTTTGGTGGAGAATCGAGGGATCGGGCAAGCTCGCCGGAGAGGGGAAAAGCCATGGCCGACCACCACCGCCATCATCGTCGTGCTCCAATAACGGTCTGGTTCTCGTCCTCTCCCTCTTTGGTTATATCTTAGATCAAATAGGAGAGAAATCGGGCTCAATTGAGCCCGATCCGGTGAGCGAAATCCATGAATTTTCATGGAATTTCTTCCGTCGAGTTCGCCGGAATCGGCCCCTCCGGCGGCCGTGCCGCCGCCCGGCGATAGCCACCACCTCAACGGAGGTGGTGGTGGTGGTGGCCGGCCAGGGAGGTGGTCGGATGGCCGGAAATTGCCGCTGGAAAAGCTACAGGAAATGGGAAAATTTGGACTGGTTTTTGTTCGGGTTGGAGAAGATGAACAGTGCCACTTTATAATAATGTTTTATTGTTTTAGGCTCATTATTATTCAGTGAATGGTTCTAATTTTTAAAAATAATTAGGCCCTTCAAATGAAAAAGTGTTCAACACCAATGTTGCATCCCTTGATGTCTAGTTTAATACAAAATTGAGATCACTTGGTTTGGAGCCCTGGTTAGGTCACAGTACTCATTTTGGTGGGGACTGTCCGTAGGGCTGACCAGAGATTGTTTTGGATGCCCACAACAATCCAGAACTCCAAATAGCTTGAAATTTGGGGTGTAGGCTATTCTTATATACATCTAACACCTATCCAAAAATGGGAATTTTTGGAGAACTTTTCCCTAAAGTTTTTGTAAAAATTTAATAATCCTTGTATAAATTTTTTGGAGGGTCAAATGACCTCCAATCTCCACCAAATTTTGGTGGGGTGTTATTAGGGTCATGATAAACCCCTGGCTAATATTTCAACTCATTTGGGGTTCATTTGATTAGGTAGTCATTGGGCCAAAAATTTGTCCAATAAGGGGAAAATTGTGATTAGGGTTATTTGGGGTTTTTCATGGTCAAACCACCTCCAATTGGAGTGCAATATTGGATACTGCCCTAATACCACCCAAAACACCTCCAAGTGAGTTTTGGGGTCATGGGGAGTTGGATTGCCCTAGGACATGAAGTTGGAGCACCTTGGGGTGCATTTAGCCAAGTAGAGAACCATTGGCCAATTGGGTCCATAGAGACTTGAGTCTTCTTGGAAAGGTCAGTGGGATCAATTTGAGACCCCATGAGGAAGATTGGTGAGCAGAGGAGTTGATTTGCTCAAGGCCATAGGGTTGATCCCTATGGAGTGGAATTTGGGGTTGTGAAGGACATAGGAGAGTTTGTCCTTGGAGAGGGGTGTGTTGGACTCCTCTGAGCTTTATAAGTGTTGTAACACCCTCACAAGAAGTTTGAGTGGATTTGGAGAAGTTTTGACCCTAACCCTAGGGTAAACCCCAAAGGGGTGCAAATAGAGGTCAATGAAGGAAGTGGGGCCAAACCTTAATGGTTTGACCTAAAGTTTTGGAAGATAAGTCATAGTGACCAGAGGAGCTTCCCCTGTAAATATGAAGAGGTTTGGAGTTGCCAACCTTAGGAAATAAATCCTTGGGTAGATTTGTAAATATTTAGGTTTTGGGGAGTTAGGAAGAAATAATACTTAGTGATTAACCATCTTCTGTCACCAACTTATTTTGGATGTTATAAATCCCTGGAGATTCTATTAGAACCATTGGAAAACTTTTGGAGGTCCAAATTATAATTATTCATATTGTTTGCAATTCTTGGGATGATTAATTTTAGGGTGTTAGTTTTTTGTAATTGCATGAAACTTTGCTGGATGTCATGTCATACCAATATATACCCACAGTATTTTTCTCATAATTTATGGATTGATATTTTTGGTACCTCTAGTTCAACTTGTAATTAATTGCAAATATAACCTTTGTGGAAATTACAAATGTAACCTTTATGGACTATGGTCAAATTTGGTAGGGATGAATACTTTAGTATGAAACACCTCTTTGTAAAATTGCATAAGGTTTGGAGTTCATATGAGGGTGCCTCCTTTGGAATTTATTGGAAATAAATGGGTTTTGGAATTTTTAATAATAGTAAATCTTGCTGGATTTCCCTACAAATTCACATATACTGATTATTAGGTACTCTTGATTTATGTAAAAATTGGGGTAGGCATTGGAAGTCAGAAAAGTACACTTGTAGTTCAAACCCTAGGAAGTTGCCCTTGGGAAAAATGGTTTTAAATATTAATATTGTTGGAAAAATTATGAAACTCTGGATTTGATCTTAAATATGTAGCATGGACCCCCCAATAAATCCATTGGGTCATAGAGTTGATTATTTAATGTACCTCCCTTCATGAGCTTCAAAACATCAAGGATGGTCTGCGTTTAGCAAATTGGCAATTTTGGGTTGTGGTCCAAAATGGGGTATATTGATTGGAGATGTGGGAGTTTATTGGTGATCATATGACTATGTGAGGATCCCTTGAGTTAATTAGGGTTTGATGAGTCCTAGGGTGGTGGGGTGCCACCCTTGGGGTAGGTCGTCCTGGGATTGACGAAAGATCGTCTTTTCCCTTTAGTGTCCTAAAGCACTTAGGTTTAATTCAGGTAAAGTGTTAAGGGGTTTTTCTTATGGGTAGTAACCAATAATACTAAGTGTCTTGGGTAAGGGAACTTTGGGGTGTCATCTCATTGTAGTTCCTAGTACCGTAGCGAGCCCCTTACAGGGTAACCCTCGGGAAGTCCAAGACTAACCCTAACTTATAGGAGTAAGACATTGTACAAGATTAACTAATAACACACTCACCCACACCCAGTGGTTTCGGGAGTTTAGTTGGTTTGGTGAACCGAGCAGTAGGCTCGGTAGATGAAGGTGCGGATTGCTGAGTCAGGAGAGCTTGTGACTCAGTAGTGTTTTGTAGGCACGGACGGGTTGGTTCGGCGAGCCGATGGCTCGGCAGGTTATTGATGGTGGGCAGGTTAGCCCGGGGATCTTATGGCTCAGAGATAGGAGGTAGAACATGTTGCATGTGCATTGAAGGTGGTGGGTCTTCGGTATTGGATGGTCGTTCACACCGACGTCAATACGTTGACTCGGCAAGTGTGGTATTTACACTTAGCCTTGAAAGTCTGGCGGTCCAGTCAGCAAGAGTACGCAGACGCTCCGCGGGTTTTGCGAGAGGCGTACGATAGGTCTAGGTTAGGTAGTGTGAATACCAACCTAGAGGTGGGCGAGGCCCAACCCACCGCTTCCGTTTGCCACTACGGGAGTATCCTGGGAGTCTAGCTCGCTCCAAAAAGGGGGAACTAAGGGTCTATGCGCATAGAGTCGTAGTGAGTGAGTTGCACTGTATGAACATAGCATAACAGCATACTTTGCATGTCATAGCATAAACATTGCATTCAACCTACCCCTAACGTATAAGTCGGTTATGGGACTTCTTATACGGTAGGTCTTGCTAAACGACCCCTTGGTCTATAGGTTTGTATGGGCATTCCTATAAATCAATGGCTACTTTTATATTACTTTACTTGCCATTATATATACTGCTTACTGTTCTTTACATGCACTTTACTATGCTTACTTACTGCTTCATATATATATACACCTGTGTAGTTGTAGATCCGCCGCCACCTGCTTTTGTTTTTACCCCTTGAATGTCCTCCACTTCCTCCTCCCCATACGGTGCCTAGGAGCCATTGGGGGTGGGGTGGGGAACATAAGGCTTAGTCTTTTTGACTAACGGTCGGTGGACCATATCATTTTAGGGGTTCGAGGAGACGCAGCAACACCAGAGATCGGAGCGGACGGATGCGGGCCAGTCTAGTACAGGAGCACAGGATTCAGGATCTGTGAGTGATTAGTAGTTAGCTTCCGCGAGTGATCTTGTAGTGAGGATATGATGTACAGGGCATGAGCCCCTTATTTATTGTACCTTTATTATTGTATCTTGTTTATCTATCTATTCAGTTATTATCTGTGGACATTTTTAATTCATGTTGATTTTGTGGACTTGTCTTATCCTTATTGAACTTTTCTTTGTGATCGATATGGCCGGCAGAATCGGCGTTTTATGGTGGCGGTCTTCCCAAGTGAAGGTGTCACCGCAAAACGGCGGTTCTGGGCCTAAGACCCGGTGGCTTTTGCAAAAAAAAATGGGGTCTTACACGAGGCCTTTAACATCTTCAAAAGAGTGAGAGAAGTGAAACCCCCAACTTTACCGAAAGGATTGTGCATTCTAGGCTCGTATTGGCATGGCTCCAAAATCTCCCCGAGCTCCCATGGTGAACCCAAGATCCTCAAGGCATTCTGCCCCAATTCAGGTCTGATCCCCTTCTCCTCCCCTAGTGCTAGATCTGCATCCAATTGGGGCTTAATTCAAGCCAAATCGAGCTCGAATCAAGCATCCCAAGGGGCTCGTTTTTGATCTCCTTTCCCCTCCCCGAAACCCCCACTCCGGCCACCATCGGTCGGCAAAGGACCCCCTATCGACGACCACCACCTCAACGAAGGTGGTGGTGGCACTTGCCGGCCGAGGAGAGGTGAGGGTGGACGGGAATATGGCTTTGAAGAGCTCTCAGAATGGGGTGTTGTGATCCATCCATCCCTTGGGGATGATGACTGGGAGTCGTCGATCTGGCGGGATCAGTGATGAGTCTCATTTATATACACATATATGGGCTCATCTGGGCCGATTATCTAGTCTATGCACTACACTTTAGGCATGTTTTTATTCATATTCGTTATTCCATGCTAAGTGCACTCTTAGGCCCATTTTGGTGTGAGTTTGCGCTCCATGTTATTGGGGGTATGCACATGGTGATCCCTAATCCTTTTTCTTTGTTTGATTGGTGTTGGAGGTGTATTCCCAGTTGGATTATTGTGCTTGCAGGTGGTTGGATCATCTCATTTTTGCCCAGAATTCATGAATGTGTATATCGCACGGTCGTGCATTTTCTTGACGCACGGACGGCTGTGGTCGTGCTCTTTCATCTGGGGAGAAAACCGGTGATCTGAATTTGATCGTGCGTTTTACACACGGGCGGATTTGCCCGTGCGCGAGTAAAACGCACGATCGACCTGTTTAGCCTTGTTTTTGGCCAATCTGAGTTTGTCCGTGCATTTTTATGCACGGGCGGATTTGCCCGTGCGTGAGTAAAATGCACGGGCGCGGCTGCTTCTTCCTCAAGTCTCTTTTTATTGTAAATAACGCACGGGCAGCGCACGGTCGTGCGTTTGCCCGTGCGTGACCAAAAATCTGACTGTTTAGTATTTAAGGCAGGGAATCAGCTGCAGTCGGGGAGGACAATTCCCCTCGCGGGAAAAGATAGAAAAGCTCGCCATTTTCACCCTTTCCACCGTAGGAGACAACATCCTGTGATCTTCTCCACCATACTTCCTTCCGGGATCGTTTACAAGCTTTCTCCACCACGAGTTCAAGCATTCTTCGTCTTGGAGACCATAGAAGTGTTGTAGATCGCTAGAGAAGTGACAGTCTCCTTCGAGTCCGCACACCATCTGAGGGCCGAGCCCGGAGAGAGACCGACAACCTCTCATTCTGGTTGAGAACCTAGGATACGGTGACATCTTCTGTTGGGTCCTTTCTAAACCTTGAGCCTGTGCTTCTTTTAGTGTTGTTGTAATGAACTCTTGTTAGATTAATGTTATTGATCCTTTGTTGGAGGTTCATGTGCAATGATGCTATGGTTGTGAGAATCGCTTTGCTTTTCGTTGTGATATTCTGAGTTACTTGCGTGTGAAGCCATCTAGCAATCGCTAGTGGTGATGTTGGCGAAGAGGTGAATACGACCCTCGCAAAACCCCGCTCTGTGGTCATTTCACCCGCTTACCGAAGCGCGGCATCGTGGCCGCTGCACTCACCCCCACTTTGCGAAGCGGTGCTTTCAACCTGCATTTCTCTTATTTCTGCAATAGCTTAGGACACCAATCACAGCGCCCTTAGTTCTTACTTTCTTCGCTCGTGTAACAATTAACTCACAACGCAATTCATTCACCATATCCTGCATTCCTCAAGAGATCGACATTCGGGGAAACTATTCCCATAATTATTACTTAACAGCGACCGGTGCACTTGCTGAACACGCATCAAGTTTTTGGCGCCGTTGCCGGGGACTGCAGGCGTGTAATGTTTTGTGTTGTGAACCATTATTATAGGAGCAGTTGTTTTTTACTTTTTGTTTTTCTTTTTGTCTTCTTTTTGTGCATGCAGAGACAAGCCGGAAGGGAAGTAGTACCCTTCGATCCGTAAATTGAACGGACTGCTCGCGCACTAAGGCGTGCTGCAGTCGTGCAAGCGGCAATGGGAGATAACCTGAACCCCGGAGGTGAACTGAGAGCACCCAATGATAGAGAGGACGTGAATCCTAGAGTGCCCCATGTGGGGCAGAATCATCTGGAGGATGAGCAGGAGGCGGTTAGACCGAGACCCCGAACAGTGAGAGATTATACCACTCCAACAGCTGGGAGTGTGTATCCAGGGTTCGGGCCTAACATCATGAACAACCAGTTTGAGATCAAACCGGCCATCCTGAACATCATCCGCAACAATACTCAATTCTCTGGGATGCCTAGTGAAGACCCACATCTTCTCTTGGCGGAGTTCGCCGATATTTGCGGGACCTTCCGTTACGCAGGAATTCCTGATGATACAGTCAAGCTGAGACAGTTCCCATTCTCGTTGCATGACAAAGCAAAGGTCTGGCTCCACTCTATTCCACCAGGAACTGCTGCAACATGGGATGCTCTCGCATCCAAATTTCTCGCTAAATTCCACCCAGTAGACAAAATCGTGAGCCTTCGGCGGGAGATCACCACTTTCCATCAAGCAGATCAAGAAACTCTCGCAGAGTCTTGGGAGCGTCTTAGTGACCTTCTTCGCAGATGCCCGAATCACGAGCTCCAGCCATGGAATATTGTGGAAACCTTCTACTTTGTCATTGAGCCCAACCACCGGGCAATGATTGACGCTGCTGCTGGAGGGATCTTGATGAACCATACGTCGGAGGAAGCTCTTAGGATTCTGCAAGACACCGCCTCTCACAACACCTTCTGGACTGCGGGGAGAAATGAGCCGAGAAGCGCTCGAGGACTTTTGTTGGTGGATTCATTACCTCCTGCAGCTGCTCCCGCTACTAGCATTACTTGCGAAGGATGAGGAGGTGGTGGTCACCACACATACGAATGCCCAGGTAGCGAGCTGTTAGGTGAATTTTCACATTTTAATTTAAATGAATCTGTCAATTATGTTGGAAATCAAGCTAGGGGGCACCCTACGACAATGTTTATAATCCTGGTGTGAGGAATCACCCGAATTTATCATGGAACCCAAACGCGGCAGGCCAACGATGGCAACCGGGGCAGCAGCAAAATGATGCTTTTGCCTCCGGAAGTCAACCGAGGCCGCCTCATCCGGGTTATAATCAAGGCGCCCCGGCCCCCAAGAAAAATAATCTAGAAGAAATGATGGAGAGATTTATGGAAGCTGCCAACTATAATATGGCTAACCAAACCGCGTCCATGCGAAACTTGGAGACGCAATTGGGTCAATTGGCTCAAGTGCTGATCGAGCGCTCGCAAGGGACCCTTCCCAGCAACACTGAAAAGAATCCAATCAATCAAGGGAAGAGTCTCGCCGATGCGGAAGTAAGTGACCCAAGTGAGTTGGTAATCACATGCTCCATCAATAATGTTGAAACTACTGCCTTGTGTGATTCCGGTTCATCCCGCAACGTCCTCGCATTGCAGGATGTTGCTAAATTGCAACTTGAAATGAAAACAGATGACCGGAAGTCCCTAGTGCTTGCTAACGAGTCTGTCATTCAGGCGGAGGGAGAAGTGAAAAATGTTGAAGTCATAATCGAGGGGACGGTGGTGGTCGCCGATTTCCAAGTATTGGGACCCCATGAGAATCAATCTATTCCCATCTTGGGAGTGCCGTTCTTGAAAGAGAGCGGTGCCACTTTGGATTTCTCTGCGGGGTGTGTTATCTTACCTAATAAGGTAACACCCCTTACTTGCCCCAAGATTGCAACTGAAACATTGCTTCGCTCCCCACAATTTATTAATGATGAATCTCTGAGTAATCCAGAAGACCGAAAAGAAAAAGTATCGTTGGAGGGAGAAAAGGAAAAGGAGTTGTCGAGCGGAAAAGAAGAAGAAGTTGACTTTCGAATGGAATGTGACCCGGAAAGGAAGGAGAGCCTCATTTCTGAACCCGCCAAGCAGAACTTAACTCGGGACAACGTCCCATTTTTATCTAGCAAAAAATCTTGTAATAAACTTCTTAAACAGTCTGTCTCTTGGGATGATCTAGTTGCCACGGCGGCAACGAAAGTGATGCCACCCACCACCAAGGTGGGAAATTCTGAAGTTTATCAACGTTGGCGCTCTCCAACAGTGGAGAAGCTTAATCAAGAAAGACTGTTGCACGGTGCATGCTCCGCTGCCCTCCGGCGCGAGAAGGAGGAGGTTAGGGGCAAGGGGGAGACATCCTCCTTGGGCCCTAAATCCTTCACCTCCCTTCCATCTCGCGTGGCTGGGAGAACCACCACAAATCAGCATATAGTTGATACGTGATGGGGTCTCTGGGTTTTGGTTGTGCTGTGTCTTCTGCTCTGATTTTTGTGCTTCGTTAATCTGCCATGCTGTGTTGTGTTTTTATTTAGTTTGGAACATTTTTCATAACTGCTGCTATCAAATATTAATACAGGTATTTGGTCCACCTTTAAGGACGTTAAACAAAAGGGCTTCTTGGGAGACAACCCATGGGAACCACCCGGTTTCGTTTGCTTATTTAATTTCTATATTGTTCTATTGTTTGCTTTATGCTGACATCGCAGGGTTAAGCTCTTGCTTGGGGATTGAGGAAGGAGAAAGTCAAAGAAGGAATTACCGCACTTCTAGCATGCTCATTCATGAGCATAGGTCCACTCTACCCCTATTTTCCTTATTCTGAATTTTTATTTTAGATGGTTTGATCAAGTCTGGGGGAGAGTTCGAGTTATGCACGTGCACGCACATTGCATACAATTGCACCTAGTTCACGCGTACTTGATCACACGCGCTTATTGGGACTTGCTGTGAGGTTCCCCGCTCGTAAGAATTGGATTGTTAGTGTAGGAGTGAAGGGTGGAGAAAAATGTCGACTCGAGTAGTGCTCTAGTCGAGTGCTCCCGTCACGCCTAGAAATTCAATTAGAGTAAAATAAAATTCAATGTTATAATTTAATTATTTCTATTATAGTAGCTGCAATTTATTTTACTCTAGCGGTGAATCCGGTGAATCCAACGGTAGCATAGGGTCGAGTGTAGCTGGATTAGTAGTAGCTTATTACTAGGGTCAGAAGGAAGGATAACCTTTCTCGGTGGCTAGAACTTGCACTAGGCGACTCTTGAAACGATTGCGTTGAATAGCTCGTTAAAGCGTGATATAGGCCGTCTCTTGACCCGTTTGTGCTTTTGAAATCCTAACCAATGTAATCACCTTTGCAAGCCCACTTGAGCCGACCTTTCCTCCTTGTTTAGCTCCACTTATTTCACCAAAGCCATACGGCCAAACCTATTTTCGCACCAACAAATGAGTTGGAGGAAATATATATATATATATATATATATATATATCTTTCGTTTGTTGTTATCTCTGAGTTGTATGGTAGCTTTGAAAAAGCTAAAGGAGAAGTTTATATTGTGCCTACAAAAGATATACTGTCGAGAAAAGAAAAGAAAAAAAAAGAAAAAATTTGTGCAAAAAGAACTTTCAAATACATTCTCTCGACAAAAACAATGTATGTTCGACTTAGCACACACCTAGTGTCCAGTTGTAGTCTGGGGGTGTTGTGTAGTTCTTTAATTTGTTGTTTTGGTGATTTTACACTTTTGAGTATTCAGGCTATGTTGTGTGCGATGCCCATCGTTCTTCTACTTATCTAACCTGAACTCAACCTAAGCCAAATCCTAACCTATAAGTCCTATTGATTTCAGATATGAGTCATCTCATGCAGTAGAGAGAGTGCGACGTGCAAGCCTATGGACACCGACTATGATGGATTTCTTAGGAGATTGTCCCGAGCTTTGATTCGAGTAATACTCTACTCATTAGTCACGCTATTTTCCCTTGTGCGCGACCGAAAGATTCACCGGGATTCACCATCCGAGTAAACTAGATTTCAAATTACTATTCTAGAAATAGTTAAATATAATCTTGAGTTAAATTCTATTCTAACATATTTCTACGCACGTGAGCATGCGACTTCGCATGGGTCTCTACCGCTCAAACTCACTTTAACACCCAATTATTCCGACGGGAGAGCTGAGTAGTTTGCCCGAGACGTGCAAATGGTTAAGTCTGGGGGTGTGATGAGTCTCATTTATATACACATTTATGGGCTCATCTGGGCCGATTACCTAGTCTATGCACTACACTTTAGGCATGTTTTATTCATATTCATTATTTCATGCTAAGTGCACTCTTAGGCCCGTTTTGGTGTGAGTTTGCGCTCCATGTTATTGGGGGTATGCACATGGTGCTCCCCAATCCTTTTTCTTCGTTTGATTGGTGTTGGAGGTGTATTCCTAGCTGGATTGTTGTGCTTGCAGGTGGATGGATCGTCTCCTTTTTGCCCAGAATTCATGAATGTGTATATCACACGGTCGTGTGTTTTCTTGACGCATGGACGGCTGCGGTCGTGCGCTTTCATCTGGGGAGAAAACTGGTGATCTGAATTTGATCGTGCATTTTACGCACGGGCGGATTCGCCCGTGCGCGAGTAAAATGCACGATCGACCTGTTCAGCCTTGTTTTTGGCCAATCTGAGTTTGTCTGTGCGTTTTTACGCACGGGCGGATTTGCCCGTGCGTGAGTAAAACGCATGGGCGCAGCTGCTTCTTCCTCAAGTCTCTTTTTATCGTAAATAACGCGCGTGCAGTGCACGGTCGTGCGTTCGCCCGTGCGTGACCAAAAATCTGACTGTTTAGTATTTAAGGAAGGGAATCAGCTGCAGTCGGGGAGGACGATTCCCCTCACGGGAAAAGCCAGAAAAGCCCGCCATTTTCACCCATTCCACCGTAGGAGACCACATCCGGTGATCTCCTGCACCATACTTCCTTCCGGGATCGTTTGCAAGCTTTCTCCACCACGTGTTCAAGCATTCTTCGTCTTGGAGACCATAGAAGTGTTGTAGATCGCTGGAGAAGTGACAGCATCCTTCGAGTTTGCACACCATCTGAGGGCCGAGCCTGGAGAGAGACTGACAACCTCTCATTCCGTCCGAGAACCCAGGATACGGTGACATCTTCTGTTGGGTCCTTTCTAAACCTTGAGCTTGTGCTTCTGTTAGTGTTGTTGTAATGAACTCTTGTTAGATTAATGTTATAGATCCTTTGTTTGATGTTCATGTGCAATGATGCTATGGTTGTGAGAATCGCTTTGCTTTTCGTTGTGATATTCTGAGTTGCTTGTGTGTGAAGCCATCTAGCAATTGCTAGTGGTGATGTTGGCGAAGAGGTGAATACGGACCTCGCAAAACCCCGCTCTGTGGTCATTTCACCCGCTTACCGAAGCGCGACATCGCGGCCGCTGCACTCACCCCCACTTTGCGAAGCGGTGCTTTCGACCCGCATTTCTCTTATTTCTGCAATAGCTTAGGACACCAATCACATCGCCCTTAGTTCTTACTTTCTTCGCTCGTGTAACAATTGACTCACAACGCAATTCATTCACCATATCCTACATTCCTCAAGAGATCGACATTCGGGGAAACTATTCCCATAATTATTACTTGACAGCGACCGGTGCACTTGCCGAACACGCATCAATCAGCTAAACGCAGACCAGAATACTTAATTAATCAAGTATTGTATGATTTCTGTCACATAATATGTAGTGTGTGGTTTTAAATATTAAAAATACTTAGCCTTTGAATTAGGAAGAGTGGTCTACATGATAGTTGTAGGCCATGAAGTCTAGCTTTATTCAAAATTTGTTTCATCAAATTTGGACCAATGATTGGACCTCAGCACTCAAAATGGTGCAACCTATACAAAGGGTTGACCAGAGCTTGATTTGTGTGCCCCACTAAACCAGCCATCCAAATGTTCTGAAATTTGGAACATATCCTACATAGAACCCCACCCTTAACATGTCCAAAAATTAGAATTTTTGGAGGAACTTCTTTTAAGGTTCTTGCAAATATTTGATAATTCATTTATAAATTAATTATAGGGTCTAGTGACATCCAAACGCCACAAAATTTTGGTGGGAGGTCCTTAGGGTCATAATATGACTCTGGTAAAAATTTCATTCCATTTGGGATTGATTAGGTTGAGTAATAAATTTACCCAAGATTGGTCAAACTATGGGTTAATAGGTCAAAAATGCACATGTTGGGTTTGAATGGTCAGTCATTATCCAAAAGTGATGAAACCTTAGCCACTGATTTAAATTCACATAAAATACTTCCTCCAAATATTTGGGGTGGATATGCCCTAAGACCCTAGTTCAAACCTTAGGGTTGTTTTTGAACCCAATGAAGGACATAGGGTCATATGGCCTTGGATTGACTTGAAATTTGGTAGAGAGGTTCATAGGGTCATATTAAGCCCTAGGTAATTTATTTTGAATTTTGAGAGACATTAGTCTCTCTGAATTATTTAAGAGTCATATAGGACACTTTCTTACTAGAAGGAATTACATGCTCATATAGCTTATGATGTTTATGAAACTTTGGTAGTGAGTTTATATTGATGATATTATCCTATGATAATTTTACTAAGAATTTTGCAGTGTTATATATAGTACTTCATTCATAACCCCCAATGTTTTCCCTAGTTGTATGAAAATTAGTTATGGGCTTAATACTCACTGAAAAATCATGAAACTTGGTCAGATGACTTTTTAGATCTTGTATATGGTCTGTTAATTTTGGCATAATTTTTGGAGTAATATATGTATGGTCTCCATCATAAATTGCCCTTGGACTGATTTATTTAAATAATGGAATTATATCGTCAAATGGTCTTAGAAAATTATGGAACTCCATCAGTGAACTTTTCTGGCTATTTTGGACACTAGCTAATTTTCTTGTAATTTTTGAATAAGAATTTCTAGTAGCTTCATTGTTAATCATTGATCTTAATTAATTAGTTAATATTTTAATTGGAGGTCAAAACCTTTTTGGGAAATTGTGAAATTCAGATTTGACTATTATTTTACTCTTATTCAGTTGTACTAATCTTAGTGAAGCCATACCAAGTCTGAAAACCATACTTGATGTACAAAATCATAGGTTCCCTGATTTTGGAGAAATTATAATAAATACCAAATTAAGTGGAAAAATTATAATTTTCTGTAGATGATGTTATAATGTTATAACTCACCCCTAATAATAATCTTGGGTCATTCGGATGATTATTTGGAGTACCTCCTCTCATGCAACTCATATAGCTCATTTGGTTTGCGTATAGTAAAACAGTAGAGTGAAGATAATCTGTAGGCCATTTGGTAGGAATGGGTTGTACTTGGTGTACTTGGTCTGGTTGAAGAGACCGGAGGCCACTAATAGGAGCTGATGTGTTGAGTGTGCCCAAAAGTTAAGGGCAAGTTTATGCATGGGATTGACGAAAGATCGTCTTTCTCTTAGAGAGTCATAAAATACTTAGAGTTAATGCAAGTGTAATGATAAGAGAGGTATTCTTATGGGTAGTAACCAATAACATTAAGTGTCGTGAGAAAGGGAGGTTGGGCTATCATCCCATTGTACCTCCTAGTACCATTGCGAGCCCCTCACAGGGTAGACCTCGGGAAGTCCAAGATTAACCCTAAACTGCAGGAATAAACTGTTATGCAAGATTGTTATAATAATACATACACCCACACCCTGTGGTTACAAGAGGTTAGTTGGCTTGGTCTTACGAGCGGTAGGCTCGGTGGTTGTAGCAGCGGACTAATTAGTCCGGTGAGCTTATGACACAAAAATGGTTCTTGGATGGGCAGGTTAGCCCGGGGAGCTTATGGCTCAGAGATATAAATAATATTCATAAATGTATGTGCATAAGGTGGTGGGTCTTTAGTATTGATGATTGTCGCACTGACGTCGATACTTTGGCTCGGTAGGTGTGGTTAACACTTTACCAAGAAAAAGTCCGGTGGACTGGCTAGCAAGAGTACGCAGGAGCTCCGATGTTGTGTTCTTAGCATTGAGGCGTACGATAGGTCTAGGTTAGGTAGTGCAAATACCAACCTAGAGGTGGGCGAGGCCCAACCCACCGCTTCCGTTTGCCACTACGGGAGTATCCTGAGTGTTTTGCTAGCTCCAAAAAGGGGGAACTAAAGGTCTGTGCGCATGGAGTAGAAGTGTGCGAGTTGCACTTGTGTGAACATAGCATTAAACTGCATAACTCTGCATGTCATGTCATATGCATTGCATTTCAACCCCTGCCCCTATCGTATAAATTGGTATGAGACTTTTTATATGATAAGCCCTGCTAAACGACCCCTTGGTCTATAGCTCTGTATGGGCATTCCTATAAATCAAGGTTACTCTTCTTTATTTACTTTTACTTATTACTATTTTACTTATTACTGTTTTACTTATTATTGATTTACTTATTACTGTTTTACTTATTACTGCTTTACTCACTGTAATTTATATTGCGAAGGTAGACATTTACTGTAGATTAGGTTCATTATCACCTGTTATTGTCACCTGTTATTGTTTATACCCAATGATGTCCTCCGCTTCATTCCTCCTTCTCGGTGCCTAGGAGTCACTGGGGGAGGGTGGGAGATTGGCTTAGTCTTTTAACTAACGGTCGGTGGACCTTATCATTTTAGGGGACCAAGGAGACGTAGCAGCACCAGAGACCAATGTAGATAGAGGCGGGACAGTCTAGCACAGGAGCACCAGTCTCAGGATCTGTGAGTGTTACCACTAGTTTTGCTTCCGCTAGAGAACTTGTAGTGAGGATTTGATGTATTGGGCAGGAGCCCTTATTATTGTTATCTTTTTATTCAGTTACTATATGTGGACCACTGTTATTCTGAGATTTATATTTCATGTGATGTGGACTTGAACTCTTTATGTTCATTGTAATCTTCATTCTCTGTGATCGATATTGCTGGCAGGATCGACGTTTTGTAGTGGCGACCTTCCCGAGTGTTGGTGTCATCGCAAAGCGGCGGTTCTGGGCATAAGACCTGGTAGAGAAGCAAAAAAAAAGGGGTCTTACACAAGGCTAAGGAAGGGCCTAAGGTAATTTTTTGGAATTCCCACTCTAGTCAAGCCAAAGGATATGGTTTGCTCAGGATTGGGGATGTCTCCTTCTCTAAGGTAGCTTATGCTGAAGGAATTCAACATAATCTAATTAGTATTAATCAGTTGTGTGATGGTGAATACAAAGCTGTATTCACTAAGTCTTTATGTCATATAGTTAGCTCTATAACTGACCAAATTGTGTCGACTGACCTTAGGAAAGTAAGGTTTATGTTGTAGACTGTGAGTATACTAAGTCAGAGGTCTGCTTATTCAACTCTCACTTAGAAAATAATGAGCCATGGCATAGGAGACTCAATCATCTTAATGTTAAGACCATTGCTAAACTCTCTAACACTACAAGAATACAGAGTTTTGGCCAGGGCAAATTGCCCTGGCTAAAGGTCCAAAATCGTGGCTAAACAGTATTTGTCACGGTCTAGCCACGGGAAAAATTCGTGGCTAAAGGTCGCGTGCAGAAAGCTTTTTAGCCACGGATTAGTCGTGGCAAATTGTATTAGCCACGAAGAAGTAATACCGTGGCTAATACCTGGACTTTCAGCCACGGCTTTCCCCCCGGCAAAAGCTTCTCAATTACGTTAAATAGACTATTCGCCGCGGCTTTTGTCCGTGGCAAATAATCTGACTATTAGCCACAGTTTGAAACCCTGGCTATAGTAATTTTGATATTTTTTTAAAAATCTAATTGCCACGATTTTAAACCGTGGCAAATGTTTTTTTTTTAAATGAGAGCAGAAATTATGCTAAATTCATAGTGGCATACCACATATTCAACCAATGTCTCCATAACAAGAACCATTAAAACCTTTCCAAAAAGTATCACGACAATTCCATAAATTCAGCACACGTCGTAAGTACAAACAAATTCCATGTGCCACAAGATAAGAAATATTAACATTATGTGAATATTTATTAAGCATATATAAAACAGAATAATCAAACAAATGACTTGGAAAATAAAGCACCAAACATTTCTCCTCTCACGTTACATCAAAATCTCTTTGCTTCTCATTCATCAAAGTTCAAAATTCTCGTCACCCTAAATAATCCAAGCATGAGTACAGGCATGCTTCTCTTTGGTGGAATAAGTTGAGTAGATGTTTGGCTTGTGGAGAAATTGGAGAGGCACCTGTTCAAGCCCCGCATATAGAATTAGTATAATCTACATTAACTAAAAATGGAGAAAAAAGAATTCACTACATGGAGATTCTCAAATGGTACCTGTAGTATACATGTTTAGCAGGATAATCTTAGCATCACATTAT
Source organism: Dactylorhiza incarnata (assembly GCA_033032865.1). Lineage (NCBI taxonomy): Eukaryota > Viridiplantae > Streptophyta > Magnoliopsida > Asparagales > Orchidaceae > Dactylorhiza > Dactylorhiza incarnata. The sequence goes on from JAWHQI010000030.1 coordinate 15,982,995, forward strand.
AATTATGTTCCAAAGTGTTATCTTTCTTGCAACAACTCTATAAGCTCAATTCAGAACTAAAGCCTTAAATCAATAAAATCACTCCAAATAACTTATAAACTCACTGAATACATACTGCCACGCAGACAATAAGATCGTTGTAAATAAGTTGAACACTACACTGTACAGCTGCACACTTCACTGTACATCACATTTGCACGACATACACACATCACCGCACTTGCCTAAAGAAAATAACACACACTGCACTGCACTAGGCCACAAAAACACACACACACACACACACACACTACACTAGCATATAAAATACATACACAAGACACACTTCACTGCACATTTCCCACAAAATGCACACACTTCACTGAATACAAAACACACTTCACTGCACATTTGCTCATAGAATACACACACCACACACATTTCACTGAATACACAACACACTTCACTGCACATTTACCCACAAAATACACACTCTCACTGCACAGTTGCCCGCAGAATACACACACTTCACTAAATACACAACACTTCAATGCACATTTTCCCCACATAATGCACACACTTGACTAAAAATACTTACTGCAGCATTGAAATTGAAGAATAGAAGGGGTGATGGGAAGTCGTGGGTCACATATTGGAAGCCTTAAATGAAGAGAATGAAATAGATTGACTCATTGTCTCTTTTTGTGCTATGATTCAAGCTTACACAATAAGTTCATGGAAAATTCTTGAGATTTTGAATTGAAATAATAGCCAGACATGAAAAAAAATCGAAAAAGCAAGAAATCACCACTACAGGGTTAGGCTTTGGAAACCTCTGCCCCTGAAGTTAAAAACACTGCTTCAAAATAGGCATGATAAAATTTACTAAATAATAAGAACATGATAAGAAGAAGAGAATTGCATGGTTGTGCAGCTTATATTCATACCAGGAAAATCAGACAACCTTATGCACTCAATAGAAATCCTAAGACTTATGCCGGATATGTAAGTTTCAACAAAGAGAAACAAATAAAAAATTGTGTTAATCTTGTCTCATTGTCTTCTATTTACATACATGCAATATTATTGCAATTAAGAAAGAAAGAATGTTATAAATATCCCATGCTTATTATAGGCAGATTGCCTAAATTAGTGATATTCTAATATTGTCCATAAATGTAAATAAATATTTCACCCAAACAAAAAAAACTATTGAGATTCATTGATCTTTATACCAACTATTAATAGGTAATCAGAAACATAAGAAAATTGAAGAGAAAGTTGCATAATTGCTATCAACCATTAGATCCGAGATCAAACCTGTTGCGGAACGCTTAGGGCTCTTGGTAGACCGGTTCACTTGAACCACCTTAGCTCGTGAGCGAACTAAGCGCGCAAACAGTCAATTAGAGATTCGTTGATTGCACTGGGACTTTTTAGCGTGGAAAACCCGAAAAGGGTAAAAAACCACGTGGTCGGAGCTGTGCCGACCAAATTCCACTATCTTCTGGGGGGTTACAACTTGAAAACTAGAACTCGAGCGCGAAAGACCGCTGCTCGTTACAATATTTGAAGAGTGAGAGAGCTCCGAGAGTGAAAGGCCGCCTCTCGGAAAAACTAAGTCTTTTTCCCTTCTGAGAATGTTGGTCGCCTTTCGGAAGTGAGAAGACCAATCGCCTTTCCCTTCTGAGAACGTGGGTCGCCTTTCGGAAGTGAGAAGGCCAGTCGCCTTTCTCTTCTGAGAACGCTGGTCGCCTTTCGGAAGTGAGAAGGCCAGTCGCCTTTCTCTTCTGAGAACGTTGATCGCCTTTCTAGAAGTGAGAAGGCCAGTCGCCTTTCTCTTCTGGGAATGTTGGTCGCCTTTCTGGAAGTGAGAAGGCCAGCCGCCTTTCTCTTCTGAGAACGCTGGTCGCCTTTCTGGAAGTGAGAAGGCCAGTCGCCTTTCTCTTTTGGGAATGCTGGTCGCCTTTCTGGAAGTGAGAAGGCCAGTCGCCTTTCTCTTCTGAGAACGCTGGTCGCCTTTCTGGATGATGAAGATCTTCAAGTCCCGAAGGAGATTTTCAGGCGCTGAAGGGGAATTCTGCAAAAGTCTGCAAGGAGCTCTCCCGGGTCCAGAAGTCAAGGTCCCTTCAAATGAAGCCCCAGGGCCCTTTTTATAGCTTTGGCCGGGGGTAGTCCGGTAATCTCGCCGTTTGCAGTTTCCATAAATGTTTGGTGGACGAATCATATTCTCCGGTTCGGGGCCCTCGGATCGCCATTTTTCGTAAATGACCACCTTGCCCCTCGGGCAGCTTGGGCAGCTCGGGCAGCTCGGGCAGCTCGGGCAGCTCGGGCAGCTCGGGCAGCTCGGGCAGTTCGGGCAGTTCCGTTGGAGGCGAAAAAGGCGACTAACTGTTCCTGAAAAGTGAGAAGCCTGAAACCCAAAATGTGAGAAGCCGGAAAGACAAAAAGTGAGAAGCCGGAAAGATAAAAAGTGAGAAGGCTTCCCGACTGTGCTCAGAAACGTTCTGAGCGCGGGTTAGCGCTGAAGCTCCCCGAATGCGCGACGGGCCACAGGAGATGCCTCGGGCGGACGGTGAATCGAGGAGCCGCTCCCTAGCGAGCGGTTGAAGTCTTCCGGCGGGGAGAGGGCGCCGGACCGCACCCCTAGGAGGAGTGGGTACGGTCGCGCACCCCCGAGCAGGGAGGGTGCGGACTGGCCGCACCCCAAGGGGGGTGCGGCTTGGCCGCACCCCAAGGGGAGGTACGGCCCGGCCGCACCCCAAAGGGGGGGTGCGGCCCAGCCGCGCCCCAAGGGGGGGTGCGGCTCGGCCGCACCCCATGATGGGTGCGGCTTGGCCGCACCCCACAAGGGGGTGCGGCTGGGCCGCACCCCCCTGGGGGGAGCGGCTTGGCCGCACCCCTTTTTGGGGGTGCGTCCTGGCCGCACCCCCTTGGGGGGTGCAACTCGGCCGACCGCTCTCCCTTGGGGGGTGCGAGTGAGCCGGGCCCCCCAAGGTGGTGCGGTCGGGATGCGTTTGGGCTATCTCCTTGCGGCGAGGGGTGTAGCCCGCGCGCTACCGCGCGCCTTTGTGTGCACGGTTACGTACATACCTGGGGTTCGTGCGTGCTTCGATCGTTGCCCCCACCTCTCTTCTACGAGGCTTTCTTTAGGCGCATCCTGAGGCCTTTACTGGTGTACAACAAAACCGAACAGTTTTAGAAGATCTTCGATGGTGGTAGCTGGTTGAATTTCCCACAAGTTTCATTTTATTTTCCACATGATTAAAAGGTGTGCTGAATGCACAGCTCTGTTCTTGAGTTAGATGTTGTAGGAGGTTCAGGCAACACAGTGCATGAAGCAAATTGTAAATCAAAGCTTGATTCAAATATTATCAAACCACTTCCTAGTTTGTTTAAAGAAAATGGAATACATTTTCACAATCATATCTTAACAACCAACTCAATTTATAAAGCTTGAATTCTCCAACAATCATTACCCAACTCAAATTTGAATCCATTTGGCCTTAAAGAAAACCATCACTTAGCTTACTTCTAAATTTGAATTAATCAATATCCTTAAAAAATAATAAATCATGGTTTAGATAAGAGCTTTACCTGTGATGGTCGTTGAAGCCGGCTATTGTTAAGATTACTCTGAAAGGAAATAAAAGGTTTAAATTAGATTTCACAAACCATACAAAGAGTGTTACGCCCCCGCTGCATTTTACGAGGGGTCATTACGTACGGAGGAGCAAAAGCGCGCTAAACAACGGGGCTGAACCTTCCGGTTCAGCCCCCACGCAGTGAACCGGCCGGCCGAGGGCTGAACCAGGCGGGTTGTAACACCCCAATAATCGTAGTTCAGCGAGGTAGGCGGAGTGGTAGTGCTGCGCTCGGGATAGGCTAAAAATATTCCATAGCAGTTCTCTGCGCACGACCATTTCTCCTCTTCGCGCACGACCAGTGATCGTGCGCCTGTGATCGTGCGCCCTGTTTATTCTGCTCCGCGAATTTGAGCGGAGAAGGAGATCGGTCCATCCAAATCTTTTGGAAACCGATCCAATGGCTAGGATTAGATGCTGGAGGTCTTTAGGGCTGATGAGAGGAGGTTAATCCTCATAATTTCTAAACCTTTCTCTCTCCAAACCTAGAGAAAGAAGAAGGAGGCAAGGAAGAAGAAGGAGAGATCCCGCCATTGACGGAGCTCCGGAGCTCCGTTTCCGAGCCGTTTCCAGATCTGGAGAGTGCAGCCCGGTGCGGTCGTTTCCCTCCATCTAGAATCTCGGATCCATGGCGAAGAAGAACGCTCCTAGGGTAACGATTCTTCCTCCTGATATTTGGACTTGTCATTTGTCCTCTCCTTCATTTCTCTATGCTTGCATGAGGAATCCCTTTCACCAAATGGGTGATGTGTAGGATTTCCTCAAGTTCTTCGGAACTCCTGGTAGATTGTGTCCGTCCCCGGCATATTGCATGTAGAAAATCCGGTAGTCGTGCGGATTTAGGCATTGTGTGTTAAGCCTATTCGTGGCCGTGAGCCCGAATCGGTGATGCTTGATTTGCGACGTTGCATTTAGGTTAGGCCTAGAATGCGTGTCGGAGAATGACTCCGTGAAATCATCTTAGTATTGCGGGAATTAAGTGTAGGAATCTTGTGAAGATCCTAACGAAAGCCCCATGCTTTGAGATTGGATGAAGGCAAACCTTCACCACGAAATTGATGTGGAGCGTATTGTACCTCCCTTGTTGAGTATTTGTGAAGCCTAGATCCTTGCGAAGGGGTTAGGTGCGTAGCTTATAAATTGTGTAGCACTTGAAAGTGCTAAACCCTTACGGGCCGAGGTGAAGCCGTACCCGCGTCGTGCGTTAGATCGCGACGATTAGAGCACGGACAAAGCTAAACCGAACCCGTTTCCATGCAGATCGGTAAGAGGTCCCTACCTCATGGAAGCCGTGTGATCATGGGAGAGGTCGTGGAAGGTGATTTACCTAGACTGACTAAAAGCTCTTTTTCCCACCTAAGGCGATGGCCCTTACGGTGGAGTGTTTTGTGGAATTGATGTTGTTAGCCTCATGCGGTTGTTTAGGCGGTTGTGGGGAACCTTCGGGTGAACCCAACCAACATCATGTGCATACCTAGGTTCCCTCCTTTTTGATGCTCAACCTAGAAGATTGATTGTGCTTGAAACCTCACCTTGTGTAGTTGCACTTTCTTTATATTAGTACTTGTGCTAGTATGGCTTGCTTGCAGGGTAGAAGCTCCGCCACCCCGGAAAAGGGGTGGGGTCGTTATAATTTGGTCAGCTGTGCTGACCGTTACTTTGTTTGCCACCGCTTGGTGGAATATTCTTATGCAGGTGCAGGTGAGCCTAGTGGGAAATAGCGGGCGGTGGCCCTTTTGCTGAGTTGGCCCTTGAAGGCCAGCCTCCCTTTTCTGCTTTCTCATGTATTGCCGGCCTGCGTGCCGAAGTATGTTCTGAGTTTTGTACATTGGTGAATGTAAGGCCTTAAGGCCGTAACTCTATTTTATGGTTTCATTCCTATGATAGTGGACAGTTCTAAATGAAATGTTAAATCATTATGCTTCCGCTAGTGTTTAGTATACTCTGTTGTAGTTCTTTCTGTTTATCACCTTTTAACTCCTAGCTAGTGTGGTTTGTATGGCGTGGGGTCCCGGCAGGACCTACTGTTATACTATTTGTACTGGCAGGGTGTTACAATTTGGTATCGGACTTAAGGCGTCGATCCGTAGTTTAGCGAATTCGGGACAAATTCTTTTTAAGGGGTGGTGTGCACGGGATGTGCATTCACCTAAAATGACAAAAACTAATAAGAATGTCCACTTAGGAATGGAAAAAACATACTTGTTTGCGGAACCTGAGCGTTCCATGATTGTTGTTTGCTATGTTTTCAGTCACTAAATTGTGTCTTACACGATTATAGGTGACTAGGAGTGGTGCGGGGCCGTCTCAACCCCGTAACACTGCTGAAAGTAGTGGGTCGGCTGAAGTGCCAGCGACCACTCCTCCTGCTGAGATGATCAGGTTAATCGCAGAAGCTGTCTTCGCGATGATCAATGCTCAACCGCAAAGGCTTGCACAACCTGCTATGCCTAATACAGATGCGGCCCCGGTGATCGAACCTGCAGTGGAACCTGCGGTGGAACCGAGGGTTGAGACCCCTGTGCCAGTGGCTGCAGTGGAACCTGCGGTGGTGCAAAGGGTGGAGCGTCCTGTAGAGCGTGTAGCCGTTGCGTGAGCGCGTGATCAACAACTGCAACACTTTCTAAGCTTCCACCCTCCAACTTTCTCGGGGACCGGATCCCCAATGGAGGCGGAGGACTGGCTGTCAACGGTTAGAAAAACTCTAAAGGCGACAGCAACAGAAGAAGCTATGATGGTCACTTTAGCCACCTTCCTCCTTAACGGAGAGGCAGAGCGTTGGTGGGCTGAACAGGAAGTGCACAAGTTTGGAGGCAAGGAGATTACCGAGATCACGATAGCGGAGTTCTCAAAGTCATTTCTTCAAAGGTATATTCCTTCTGCCCAACGCATCGCATTGCAGAACCAGTTTCTGAAGTTAACTCAAGGCGACAGCTCGGTGGATGAATACTTGCACGAGTTCACTAAACTGGGTCGATATGCGGGGCCTATGATGGAAGATGAAGAGACAAAGACGAACAAGTTCTATGAAGGTCTTCGGGACGAGTTGAGGCTGCTCCTTGCAGGCCCAATGACGTTAGGTTTCCATGTGATGGTCCAAACTGCCAGATCCCTAGAGTTGGACATGAAGAGGGTACAAGCAAAAGTCGTGGCAAAGAAACCTAAGTTTCATGTGCCGGCCTCTCAGTCCAAGTCAGAGTTCAGAAAGAACAAAAGGAAGTTCAAATCGGCGGAGCAAACTCGCTCAAATGTTTCGGGAGCAACGACTGTGCGGGGTCCTAGCTATCACATGTTTCACCTGCGGGAAGGTGGGACACAAGGCCGCGGCGTGTCGAAGTGGTCCCCCGAAGGCAGAGAACCGAGCGTTGGACTATGCTCGTGCTGCGGAAAAGGGTAAAGCTGCGGAATCTTCGGCTTCCCAACACATTATTCCGACTCAGCCGAGAGTCTATTCGCTTGGCCAGCAAGAAGCTATACGACAAACTGATGTCGTCACAGGTATGAATTAAAAGTTAGCTTTTACATAGCTATTTGTGATTATACTGTTGTGCAACTGTATGTTTTATTCGTGTGCAATTAGGCTTTGTCCTAATTTTCAACTATCCGGCGAGAGCTCTATTTGATACGGGTGCATCACACTCTTTTCTGTCTGAGGACTTCGTGGTGCGAATCGGAGTGCCGTCTACCTTCGTAGAGGATAGATTGGAAGTAGTTCTACCCAATGGATCTCGCATGAGTGCGGATAGGAAGAGCCGTGTGAAGGTGCGGATCGGAAGTCAGGATTTCGACTTGGAAGCGTCGTTATTACCGTTAGCTGAATTCGATGTGATCTTCGGCATGGACTGGCTCTCGGAGCAGCGAGCATGCATAGATTGCAATTCAAAGGAGATCACTCTGGGAAGGAACACCGATGGAGAAACCACGTTTGCCGGTATGCGAGGAGCGAGCAAGACGCTGATGTCTGCTCTCCAAGTGGTTAAGGCGGTGAGAAAAGGCGCCGAGTTGTTCTTCATCTTGTTGGAGGCTTCGGAGCCAAAGCCCAGGTTATGTGATGTCCCAATTGTAGCGGAGTACGTCGATGTGTTTCCTAGCGAACTCCCTGGGGCTCTGCCTCATCGGGAGATTGATTTCTGTATCGAGTTGGTGCCAGGTGCCAAACCTGTGGCCCGCTCACCGTACCGGATAGCGCCAAAGGAATTGGCAGATCTGAAGGTTCAATTGCAAGAGCTGCTAGAGCAAGGCTACGTACGTCCAAGTTCATCGCCTTGGAGTGCACCGGTCCTCTTTGTGAAAAAGAAGGACGGGAGCTTGCGTCTATGTATTGATTATCGAGAGCTAAACAAGTTGACCGAGAAGAACCGATATCCGATTCCAAGAATCGATGATTTATTCGACCAACTAGTTGGGTCAACGGTATACTCCAAACTGGACCTAAGGTCCGGCTATTACCAACTGCGGATAAGGGAATGTGACATTCCAAAGACAGCGTTCAGTACCCGCTTTGGGCACTATGAGTTCACGGTGATGCCGTTCGGTCTGTCTAATGCACCATCGGTATTCATGGACTTAATGAACAAAACGTTCCAGGAGTATTTGGATCAATTTGTGATCATCTTCATCGACGACATTTTGGTATACTCTCAGTCGAAAGAGGAGCATGTAGGGCATCTGCACGCAGTTCTGAGCACCTTGAGGAGGAGTCAACTATATGCCAAGTTCTCCAAGTGCGAGTTTTGGCTACCGTCAGTAGCATTCCTTGGTCACATTGTTAGTGGAGATGGAATTGCGGTTGATCCGTCGAAGATAGAAGCGATCCAAGCCTGGCCTTTGTTGAAAAACGTAGCGGAAGTCCGAAGTTTCTTAGGACTTGCCGGCTATTATAGGCGCTTTGTGGAAAACTTCTCGAGGATTGCACTTCCTCTCACTAAACTGACTAGGAAAGATCATAAGTTCGTTTGGTCGCCCGAGTGCGCACGAGCTTTTGAAGAGCTGAAGAGCCGTCTGACCACGGCGCCCATTCTATGCTCGCCATGTGGTACGGAAGGCTACGGAATTTATAGCGACGCCTCGGGGAGTGGCTTGGGTTGTGTCCTAGTGCAGTTCGGAAAGGTAATTGCCTACGGCTCCCGGCAACTGAAGGTTCATGAGAGGAATTACCCGGTCCATGATTTGGAGCTAGCGGCCGTGGTATTTACTCTTAAGATTTGGAGGCATTATTTGTATGGCGTGAAGATCGACATCTTTACCGACCACAAGAGCCTCAAGTACCTGCTGGATCAAAGGGAGTTGAATATGCGTCAGAGGAGGTGGATGGAGTTCCTGGGGGACTACACCTTCGACATCAAATATACTCCTGGAAAGGGAAATATAGTTGCGGACGCGTTGAGTCGTCGGGCTCCCGCTCAAGCAAATTGGATTTTGATGCATGATGAGCGCCTAATCCGCGAACTGGAAGAAATGGAGATCATTTGCGTTGATAGGAGAGCGTCTACTTCAGCATGCTTGAACTGGACGGAGGTTCAATACGACCTTGCCGACCGAGTTAGACAGGCATTGGAGCTGGATGAGAGCATGAAACGCTATAAAGCGGAAACCGTTGATGGGTTAAACGCTGATTTCTCCTTCGAAGATGGCCTTATGAGGAAAGAGGGCAGATTATGCGTCCCAAACATTGGCACTCTACGGGCGGAGTTGATGTACGAGGCGCATCATACCAAGTACTCGATCCACCCGGGGAGCACTAAAATGTATATGGACATGAAGAAACTTTTCTGGTGGCCGAGTATGAAGAAAGACATTGCCCTCTACGTGGCCAAGTGTAATACTTACGCGTTGGTGAAGGCGGAATGTCAACGTCCCGGTGGATTTTTGAAGTCCTTGCCGATTCCAGAGTGGAAGTTTGATGATATCTCGATGGATTTCGTGCACGGATTGCCGAGATCACAACAGGGAAACGACGCCATTTGGGTGATCGTGGACCGATTGACGAAGGTATCGCATTTTATTCTGAACCGGAAGGATAATTCTGTAGAAAAGCTAGCGAAGCTCTATGTTGATAGTATTGTGAGACTGCACGGTGTCCCTCGTAGCATCGTCAGCGATCGTGACGGGCGTTTCACATCGAAAGATTGGAGGCTTATCCATGAACTGTTGGGCACGAAATTGAAGTTCAGCACGGCCTTCCACCCGCAAACGGATAGACAGATCGAGAGAACCAACAGGACTATGGAGGATATGCTCCGAATGTGCGCTCTAGATTTTGGAAAGAAGTGGGAAGATCATCTCTATATGATCGAGTTCGCCTACAATAATAGCTACCAAGCCAGTATACAGATGGCTCCTTTTGAGGCCCTCTATGGTAAGAAGTGTCGCACGCCGTTGTCTTGGGCGGAAACGGGCGATACTAAGCTATTAAAGCGAAAGGATGTTGAGGAAGCAACTTCGACGATCCGAACTGTACGTGAAAGGCTATTGATTGCCCAGGATAGGCAAGCAAAATATTTCAACGCCAAGCATAGGAACCTAGAGTTCATCGTCGGTGACCGGGTTTACTTGAAGATCAAACCGTTCAAAGGGGTATCAAGGATCCGACGCTTGAAAAAGCTCAGTCCAAGGTACTTAGGACCGTTTGAGATCGTGGAGCGTGTTGGTGATGCGGCTTATCGGCTTGCACTATCTGCAGAGCTGAGCGGTCTGCACGACGTGTTTCACATTTCAGTTTTGAGGAAGGCAGTGCAAGAGCCTACTCATATCATTGCGGTCGGCAAAGTGCCGGTTGATAGTGTTGGAGTTGCCATTGTGATCTAGAAGTGGTCAAACATGTAATCTCACTGCCAACGCGATATGAGCCTGCAGGGTCGCACATAAGAGCATGTGGAGAAGTTGGTAGATTGACTGTGTTGGTAAATGTTACCAATCACCATATATAGAATGGGGAAATCCAGCAGGTTGTTGCTGTCTGAATTCGTCGGATTTACACGGATGGAATTCGTCGGATTCGTCAGGATTCGTCGGATTGTCCCGTGAACACTCGACGAATTATTACAGAAACCCTTCATTCGACAAAATGTTGTCGTCTGTCTGGATTCGTCGGGATTCGTCGGGTTGTCCCGTGAACACTCGACGAATTGTTACAGAGATCATTTTCTCGGCAAATGTTGCCGTCTGATCTGATTCGTCGGATTCGTCGGATTGTCCCGTGAAATCTCGACGAATGATCTTCCGTGGAATTCCGACGAATTGTAACAGAAGCCCTTATTCTGCTGTGTGGTCTGCGGATAGCGATTCTTCTAGAAGCTGTTTATCCTTTGGGTATAAATAGGACTTCGTTTTAGGGTTCTCATAACTAACGAAAAGAAAAAGCCGACGGAAGGAGTTCCGCTCTCGCCTTACGAACCCTAGCCGACGGAAGTGTTCCGCCGTCTCTGAATCGCGTCCGCCGACCTCCTCTCCGGCGATCGTCGCCGTGTGTGTTCTTCCTGGAGCGAACCTAGCAGTTCGTGGAAGTTCAAGGTGCAGTCATTCTTCTCCCGGCTCGTGTGGATCACTGTAGAGACGTAGATATTATTCTACATGAGGACTCGCATAGCCGACGACAGGAATCAACTCGTGGAGCATCTAGGTTGGATTTGATCCAATCCCGCAAAGGTAATTTCATACCTAGCATTTTGTTAACTTCTTGATTCAACATTCATGGCCGATCCAAAGTCTTTTTGGGTTGTTTCTCTTCATTTCCGCTGCGCCTACATTTGATGTATGTTTCGCTTCTTCCTGATATTGTATGTAGATGACATACTGCTGATCGGGAATGACATACCTACCCTGAAAGTTGTTAAGAACAACCTAGGGAACTGCTTTTCTATGAAGGACTTGGGTGAAGAGACTTACATACTCGGTATTAAGATCTATAGAGATAGATCGAAGAAGTTGCTGGGTTTGACCCAGAGTACGTACATTGACAATGTGTTGAAGCGGTTCAACATGCTTGAGTCCAAGAAAGGATTTTTGCCCATGTCTCATGGTGTGAATCTCTCTAAGGACCAGTGTCCAAAATCTTGCGAAGATAAGGACCGCATGAAGTCGATTCCATATGCTTCGGCAATTGGGTCAATCATGTATGCAATGTTATGTACTCGACCCGATGTCTCTTTTGCTTTGAGCATGACTAGCAGGTATCAGTCTGATCCCGGTGAATGTCACTGGATAGCCGTAAAGAATATCCTGAAGTACTTGAGAAGGACTAAGGATGTATTCTTGGTGTATGGTGGAAAGGAAGAGCTCATTGTAAGTGGTTACACGGATGCCAGCTTCCAAACTGATAGGGATGATTCAAAGTCTCAGTCAGGGTTTGTGTTTTGCCTGAATGGAGGAGCTGTGAGCTGGAAGAGTTCCAAGCAAGAGACAGTTGCTGATTCTACAACTGAGGCCGAGTATATCGCTGCAGCTAATGCAGCGAAGGAGGCTGTATGGATTAGGAAATTCATCGGCGAGCTAGATGTAGTTCCTAGCATTGTTGGTCCCGTAGTTCTCTACTGTGATAACAATGGTGCAATTGCACAATCTAAGGAACCTAGATCCCATCAGCGCTCCAAGCACATACTTCGGCGGTTCCATCTTATTCGTGAGATTGTCGAACGAGGAGATGTGAACATTTGCAGAGTGCCGACTGAGGAGAATATTGCAGATCCACTGACAAAGCCTCTCGCGCAGAGAAAGCATGATGGTCATACTAGATCAATGGGTATACGATACCTGAATGATCAACTCTAGTGCGAGTCTTGTGGGTTGCATGTAAAATAAATATTCTGTTGGCTGTTTAAAATTTATTCATATGATGAATTGTGTACCAATTATTTCTTTTTACGATTAATGGCAAGTTCTTTTATTACGATATACTGTTTTTATATGATAGAATAAAATTCGTGATAAATACCCTTAGAATGTTCGCTTCCATAGGACATCAAGTACGAGACTTGAATGTGAGAGCCTATGATTTCGAAGCTTCATTCTTAAAAGGTCCCTGGTCGAGGTATCATCGTAGAAGCTAAGGGTGATGATGATACATTAAGACTAGCATGTGTGTTGACTGATGACCGGTTCTCACAGGTCATGATATTGTGATATCAAGTCATCACGTGGGTACTTGTTAGTGAACAAGTTGTACTGGACAGACCCAACCTGAGACTACTTTGTGGATTGTTACTTAAAAGTGTCACAAGTAGGTCTCATTTGACAATGGTGTTGTGGTCCTTTGACCTGAAGTCACAGCATTCACCGAGTGAGGAAGAGCGTGCTTTGATGTCATCTAAAGTCTTCCTTGAAGAAGGTTGATGATAAGGGTGGTCGTTGGGTACGTTACGAATCATTTGGGTGTTTGGGTGTGAGCAGATATGGGATTTGTCCTCCTATATAACAGGAGTTGCATCCATGGGCCCCTTCATGGAATTGGACTGAGAAACGCATGGCCATGCTTGGTAGAGTCAATATGTGATATTGAGCTCACCATTCTCTGGAAGTCCGTTCTAGATCAAGAAACTTGGATTGAGCTATTATGAGGGTGACACGGTCCATGCCTCTAGTTCTTTCCGGATGTAAGGGACAAAGGGACAAAGACAACGCTGGAACATTGGTCATAAAGGCTTATGAGTTATGAACTCTTATTGCTTGGGGAGCAATGATGCATTGCTAGATGCCGCTCATTGTTTGTGAGGTTTTTGGTTTGATACTTTCAAGATCAAGTGGGAGACTGTTGGAGTTGCCATTGTGATCTAGAAGTGGTCAAACATGTAATCTCACTGCCAACGCGATATGAGCCTGCAGGGTCGCACATAAGAGCATGTGGATAAGTTGGTAGATTGACTGTGTTGGTAAATGTTACCAATCACCATATATAGAATGGGAAATCCAGCAGGTTGTTGCTGTCTGAATTCGTCGGATTTACACGGATGGAATTCGTCGGATTCGTCGGGATTCGTCGGATTGTCCCGTGAACACTCGACGAATTATTACAGAAACCCTTCATTCGACAAAATGTTGTCGTCTGTCTGGATTCGTCGGGATTCGTCGGGTTGTCCCGTGAACACTCGACGAATTGTTACAGAGATCATTTTCTCGGCAAATGTTGCCGTCTGATCTGATTCGTCGGATTCGTCGGATTGTCCCGTGAAATCTCGACGAATGATCTTCCGTGAAATTCCGACGAATTGTAACAGAAGCCCTTATTCTGCTGTGTGGTCTGCGGATAGCGATTCTTCTAGAAGCTGTTTATCCTTTGGGTATAAATAGGACTTCGTTTTAGGGTTCTCATAACTAACGAAAAGAAAAAGCCGACGGAAGGAGTTCCGCTCTCGCCTTACGAACCCTAGCCGACGGAAGTGTTCTGCCGTCTCTGAATCGCGTCCGCCGACCTCCTCTCCGGCGATCGTCGCCGTGTGTGTTCTTCCTGGAGCGAACCTAGCAGTTCGTGGAAGTTCAAGGTGCAGTCATTCTTCTCCCGGCTCGTGTGGATCACTGTAGAGACGTAGATATTATTCTACGTGAGGACTCGCATAGCCGACGACAGGAATCAACTCGTGGAGCATCTAGGTTGGATTTGATCCAATCCCGCAAAGGTAATTTCATACCTAGCATTTTGTTAACTTCTTGATTCAACATTCATGGCCGATCCAAAGTCTTTTTGGGTTGTTTCTCTTCATTTCCGCTGCGCCTACATTTGATGTATGGTTCTAGAAAAACCCAACAGATAGTGGGTTGTCGACGAAAGTCAAGCCTTTACGCATCGAAGATACCGAAGTAAAGCAGTTGCGGAACAAGTCCATTCGGATGGTGAAAGTCCGGTGGGACAATTGCGGCCGAGAGGAGCTCTCTTGGGAGAGAGAGCAAGCGATGCTTGCGGAGTACCCCGAGCTATTTCTCTCAGGTAATTTATAACTGTAATTCCTGCTATTACTGTTTTCGAAATTTCGGGACGAAATTCTTTTAAGGGGGTGGAGTTGTAACACCCCAAAAATCGTAGTTCAGCGAGGTAGGCTGAGTGGTAGTGCTGTGCTCGAGATAGGCTAAAAAAATTCCATAGCAGTTCTCTGCCCACGACCATTTCTCCTCTTCGGGCACGACCGGTGATCGTGCGCCTGTGATCGTGCGCCCTGTTTATTCTGCTCCGCGAATTTGAGCGGAGAAGGAGATCGGTCCGTCCAAATCTTTTGGAAACCGATCCAATGGCTAGGATTAGATGCTGGAGGTCTTTAGGGCTGATGAGAGGAGGTTAATCCTCATAATTTCTAAAACTTTCTCTCTCCAAACCTAGAGAAAGAAGGAGGCAAGGAAGAAGAAGGAGAGATCCCGCCATTGACGGAGCTCCGGAGCTCCGTTTCGCGAGCCGTTTCCAGATCTGGAGAGTGCAGCCCGGTGCGGTCGTTTCCCTCCGTCTAGAATCTCGGATCCATGGCGAAGAAGAACGCTCCTAGGGTAACGATTCTTCCTCCCGATATTTGGACTTGTCATTTGTCCTCTCCTTCATTTCTCTATGCTTGCATGAGTAATCCCTTTCACCAAATGGGTGAAGTGTAGGATTTCCTCAAGTTCTTCGGAACTCCAGGTAGATTGTGTCTGTCCCCGGCATATTGCATGTAGAAAATCCGGTAGTCGTGCGGATTTAGGCATTGTGTGTGAAGCCTATTCGTGGCCGTGAGCCCGAATCGGTGATGCTTGATTTGCGACGTTGCATTTAGGTTAGGCCTAGAATGCGTGCCGGAGAATAACTCCGTGAAATCATCTTAGTATTGCGGGAATTAAGTGTAGGCGTCTTGTGAAGATCCTTACGAAAGCCCCATGCTTTGAGATTGGATGAAGGCAAACCTTCACCACGAAATTGATGCGGAGCGTATTGTACCTCCCTTGTTGAGTATTTGTGAAGCCTAGATCCTTGCGAAGGGCTTAGGTGCGTAGCTTATAAATTGTGTAGCACTTGAAAGTGCTAAACCCTTACGGGCCGAGGTGAAGCCGTACCCGCGTCGTGCATTAGATCGCAATGATTAGAGCACGGGCAAAGCTAAACCGAACCCGTTTCCATGCAGATCGGTAAGAGGTCCCTACCTCATGGAAGCCGTGTGATCATGGGAGAGGTCGTGGAAGGTGATTTACCTAGACCGACCAAAAGCTCTTTTTCCCACCTAAGGCGATGGCCCTTACGGTGGAGTGTTTTGTGGAATTCATGTTGTTAGCCTCATGCGGTTGTTTAGGCGGTTGTGGGGAACCTTCGGGTGAACCCAACCAACATCATGTGCATACCTAGGTTCCCTCCTTTTTGATGCTCAACCTAGAAGATTGATTGTGCTTGAAACCTCACCTTGTGTAGTTGCACTTTCTTTATATTGGTACTTGTGCTAGTATGGCTTGCTTGCAGGGTAGAAGCTCCGCCACCCCGGAAAAGGGGTGGGGTCGTTATAATTTGGTCAGCTGTGCTGACCGTTACTTTGTTTGTCACCACTTGGTGGAATGTTCTTATGCAGGTGCAGGTGAGCCTAGTGGGAAATAGCGGGCGGTGGCCCTTTTGCTGAGTTGGCCCTTGAAGGCCAGCCTCCCTTTTCTGCTTTCTCATGTATTGCCGGCCTGCGTGCCGAAGAATGTTCTGAGTTTTGTACATTGGTGAATGTAAGGCCGTAAGGCCGTAACTCTATTTTATGGTTTCATTCCTATGATAGTGGACAGTTCTAAATGAAATGTTAAATCATTATGCTTCCGCTAGTGTTTAGTATACTCTGTTGTAGTTCTTTCTGTTTATCACCTTTTAACTCCTAGCTAGTGTGGTTTGTATGGCGTGGGGTCCCGGCCGAACCTACTGTTATACTATTCGTACTGGCAGGGTGTTACACGGGTTCAGCCCTCTTTGGAGGGGCCGGCCGGCCCCCTCCTTTCCCGGGTATTTATATACCCGGGCAGCCCCCCTTTTGTGGTTATGCAAGAAGTATTTGGTTAGTCTTTTCCTCTCTCAAACCCTAATCTTCCCTCTCTTTCTCTCTAGATCTTCTTCTTTTAGTCTCTCTAGTAGCTTTGCCCTAACATTTGGTATCAGAGGCTGTTCATCTCTCCAACATGGTGAACACTCGCTCTCAAGAGTAGTCCTCACGGATCGAAACATTAGAGGAGAACGTTGTTGGCCTAATCGACTCGATGGCAGCCATGGAAGGGCGGATGGAGGCTCGGATGGAGGAATTGAAAGCCTTGCTAAAAGGGAAGGCATCGGGGAGCGAGGATTCGGCCGGATCGGCGACGTGCGACTTACGGAGGACGATCGAGCACGGGGCGGCGGGATTCCGCCTGGCACGGGCTGGCAGGGGGTTACGACAGCGGGCACGGGCTGGCAGGGGGGCTCGACAGAGGCTTACGGGGGTCCAGCAGGGCCGATTCCGCCAGGAGCTGTAGCGGCAGGGTTCGCCGACCCCGGAGCGGCCCGGGGACAGGGCCGGCAGGGCTGGGCGGAGCCGGCAGGGCTTCGTCGAGGCTGGGAAGAGCCGGCTGGGCTCCGGCGACCTCCAGATCCTGCGGGATACCAAAGGGGGGCTTCTTCCTCCTCCCCGTGGGTTTGGGCCGCCGGGCATGGCCGGATTTGGCCAAGCATGGGCCGGACAGCAACAACCTTCTCCTTGGGGAAACGGTCTGCATCAAGGCTACGGCGGATTCGAGCAGGGTGAGCCTGCAAGACGGGAAGGAGGTCATGGGGGACAACGCTTAACTCCCGGATTAACTCGCATGTACTTCCCGGAGTTTGAGGGCGGCGACGCATTGGAATGGATTCAAAAGGCTGAACTTTTTTTTCCAGTACCAAGACGTGCCTGAAGGTCAGTGGGTGCAGTTAGCATCCTTCCACTTAAAAGAGGACGCTTTCCAGTGGACGCAGTGGTTCCTACGGGGACGGGAGTACGTGCCTTGGGGAGAATTTGTGGATGGATTTACGGCCAGATTTGGGCCACTTGAGTACGAGAACTTTGAGGCCCTCCTTCAGAAGCTTCATCAAAAAGGGTCGGTGCTGGAGTATCGCAACGAGTTCGAAAAGCTGGCGAATCGGGTTCAGTGGCCAGAGAGGACACTCTACAGCTGTTTCATATCGGGTCTCAAGGAGCACATTTGTGACGAGGTACATGCACTCATGCCTCGGTCATTGAACCACGCCATTACTTTGGCGCGCATCCAGGAGGAACGGTTCAACAGGCAGCGAGCTCACATCACGAGTCGACCGCCTTCGGCTTCCACCACAGCAGCACGACGGGAGCAGCCCACGGGTAGCAAACCAACGGTAACTCGGTTATCCTGGAGTGAGTTGGCCGCTCGGAAGGAAAAAGGGTTGTGTTTTAATTGCGATGAGAAGTTTGTACCTGGCCATAAATGCCAGAAGATACAGGTCTTCATGTTGCATCAGGATGGGGACGACGAGTCGGCTCCAGATGAGGAGTTGGCGGTGGACTTGGACGAGACGGAGTTCGGGGTTTTTCTTCATGCTCTTGAGGATTGCGCTCCCCCGCTTACTATGCGGCTGGCGGGCCGGATCGCCTAAGAGAAGGTTACTATTCTGGTGGACAGTGGGAGCACCCACAATTTCATACATCCCGACGTGGCACGGCGAGTTGGGCACGTGGTTGACAAGGGGGCGGCCTTTCATGTTATGGTGGCGGATGGCAGCAAGCTGCGTTGCGAAGGGGTGCTGAGAGGAGTGGAGCTGCGGCTACACGGCTTTGTGGGCCGGACTGACGTCTACCTGTTGCCTATTCGGGGCTCAGACATGGTGCTGGGAGTTCATTGGTTGCGCCAGTTATAGCGGGTGACTTTCGACTGGGATCACATGACTATGGAGTTTGTGCATGGGGACAGACAGTTTTGCTTGCAGGATCTCATGTCATCTCCTATTAAGGAGGTTTCTCTTCGCAGCATGCAGCGGTTGAGCGGGGATGGGCAGTTGATGGCCGTCCTTCGGGAGGTCCCGACTGGCGATCCCACGCCTCCTGAGGTACCGGTTCAGTTACAGTTACTTCTGACGGATTATGCTGATGTTTTCCAGGAACCACGCACTCTGCCTCTGCCGAGGTTCCGTGATCATCGTATTCCGCTCAAGGCGGGTGCTGAGCCCACGAATGTTCGTCCATACCGCTACCCACACGTCCAGAAGGCGGAAATCGAGCGCAGTGTCCGCGCGATGCTGGAGGCCGGCATCATTCGGCCAAGTACGAGTTCCTTCTCGGCTCCCATTATTCTGGTCAAGAAGAAGGACGGGTCCTGGCGATTCTGTGTGGACTACCGTGCCTTGAATGGCGTTACGGTCAAGGATAACTTCCCGATTCCCCATATCGAAGAGTTGCTGGATGAGTTGCATGGGGCTCAGCGGTTCACCAAGCTGGATCTTCGCTCCGGCTATTACCAGATTTTGATGGCACAGGAAGACATCCACAAAACGGCTTTCCGGACTCATGACGGCCACTACGAGTTCTTGATTATGGCCAATGGGCTGACCGGGGGGCCATCTACATTCCAGGCCAACATGAATGAGATATTCAGAGATTTCCTACGGGTATTTGTGTTGATCTTCTTCGATGATATCCTCGTCTACAGCGCCAATTGGGAGGACCACGTGGGCCACGTGGAGCACACATATTGGAAGCCTTAAATGAAGAGAATGAAATAGATTGACTCATTGTCTCTTTTTGTGCTATGATTCAAGCTTACACAATAAGTTCATGGAAAATTCATGAGATTTTGAATTGAAATAATAGCCAGACATGAAAAAAAATCGAAAAAGCAAGGAATCACCACT
Organism: Dactylorhiza incarnata; assembly: GCA_033032865.1. Taxonomy (NCBI): domain Eukaryota; kingdom Viridiplantae; phylum Streptophyta; class Magnoliopsida; order Asparagales; family Orchidaceae; genus Dactylorhiza; species Dactylorhiza incarnata. The sequence continues at coordinate 16,002,420 of JAWHQI010000030.1, forward strand.
ACAGGGTTAGGCTTTGGAAACCTCTGCCCCTGAAGTTAAAAACACTGCTTCAAAATAGGCATGATAAAATTTACTAAATAATAAGAACATGATAAGAAGAAGAGAATTGCATGGTTGTGCAGCTTATATTCATACCAGGAAAATCAGACAACCTTATGCACTCAATAGAAATCCTAAGACTTATGCAGGATATGTAAGTTTCAACAAAGAGAAACAAATTAAAAATTGTGTTAATCTTGTCTCATTGTCTTCTATTTACATACATGCAATATTATTGCAATTAAGAATGAAAGAATGTTAATAAATATCTCATGCTTATTATAGGCAGATTGCCTAAATTAGTGATATTCTAATATTGTCCATAAATGTAAATAAATATTTCGCCCAAACAAAAAAAACTATTGAGATTCATAGATCTTTCTACCAACTATTAATAGGTAATCAGAAACATAAGAAAATTGAAGAGAAAGTTGCATAATTGCTATCAACCATTATATCCGAGATCAAACCGAACAGTTTTAGAAGATCTTCGATGGTGGTAACTGGTTGAATTTGCCACAAGTTTCATTTTATTTTCCACGTGATTAAAAGGTGTGCTGAATGCACAGCTCTGTTCTTGAGTTAGATGTTGTAGGAGGTTCAGGCAACACAGTGCATGAAGCAAATTGTAAATCAAAGCTTGATTCAAATACTATCAAACCACTTCCTAGTTTGTTTAAAGAAAATGGAATACATTTTCACAATCATATCTTAACAACCAACTCAATTTATAAAGCTTGAATTCTCCAACAATCATTACCCAACTCAAAATAAAATCCATTTGGCCTTAAAGAAAACCATCACTTAGCTTACTTCTAAATTTGAAGTAATCAATATCCTTAAAAAATAATAAATCATGGTTTAGATAAGAGCTTTACATGTGATGGTCATTGAAGCCGGCTATTGTTAAAATTACTCTGAAAGGAAATAAAAGGTTTAAATTAGATTTCAAAAACCATACAAAGAGCTATACAAATAGGGCATGGTGGTGAATGCAAGATCGAAGAGGTTGTGAGGAGGAAGGAAAATTGGCAACTGGAGAACCTCTATCTTTGATGGTTCAGAAATTATGAATTTTCTAACTTAAACTTATTAGAAGACTACTTCCATTCAAAAATCTATCAAAAAATTTAGAGCATCCAATAAACATTCTGAAAAGCAATATCTGCCAAGAAAATTCTTCAAGGGCTAAAAATTGTCAAGAACCAACTTCTCTCACCAACCTGTCTCTGTTGCTCGGAATGATTCAAGTGTTGACATGAGTTGGTCATTGTGTACTGAACCCAAAATATAAAATTTGGGTTAGAAACACTGCCACTAAGTTCTGAATGCGGGTACAGCATCACCAGTCACCACTGTGTTCATTACCCAAATTTCACACCACCATGACTCAAAATTACAACTATCCCAAATAAAGTATAAAAAGTAGACAACAAAAGCTAAAATGACCATATACAACTTGCTCACACAGTAAGACAAATCAAACACATCAGACATTCATAGAAAATTCTAAAGAGCTGAAAAACGCAAAAAATAAACGGAAGAAAATGCTCAGATTTTATTGAACTAAAATTGCAGTTCCTCTTCGCGTCTTCACTTTACAGAGATCTACAACTAAAATACATAAGAGGGACTCGCGGGGCAGCATGACTATATAATGAACATCAATGCCGCTCACAAATGATTTCCCCATTTCATATAAAGTTGAAAACAAAGGTATGAATTTGGAGAGCAGAAAATAAACTGTGAGCTTAGCTCAAGAACATTTTTTGAACTAAAGTTAGTCTTGATTTAATATTGAAACTTTTAATAATTTACAAGAAACGAATGAGTGTGAAACACATAATTCCATGAGTGCAAAAAGATTAAGAAATCTAGTCCAGCACCCACTTAAGAAATCTTATCTAAAACAATTACAAGAAATGAATGAAAGAGTGTGTAGCATGAAGATATATGAAAGTTTGTCATAATCTTTTTGGGCTAATACCGTGAGTAAAATTGAATACTCATCAGAATATGACCCTTAGTTCCTCTGTCCTATAAACCTTGTCCAATTATTCAATCAAGAATGCTATATGTGGACAGATGGTCAACACAGAAGCATCTGAAATTGTACAACAAACAGTCTGCTCAATAAGAACTGTAGGAAGAATTTAGCTGCAAGTTAATCAACAATTAATCTCTAACAAATAAATATCTTGACTGCAGAATTTTTCTTTATGATAATGCTCTCTTTCAGGTAGCATCTTTTACTGGGGAAAAACTCTCGGTGAAAAAGTTTGAAGTGCCACTGAGAAATGTTTACAGATCCAGCATACATGAGAGACTGTCTGCCGGATTTGGAGTCGGCACTATAAGTTTTTTAGTTTTTTTGTTCACTTTCGTTGGGCTTTTGGTATGGAGCAAAGATGATACTTGACAATGGCTACAGTGGTGGAACTATCATTAGCACTGTATTCTCCATCTTGATGAGTATGATGTAAGTTTCTAACCAGTGTAACATTTTAGCAAGCTTTCTCAAAAGTTGTCAGTTAACTGCATGAATGCATTCATATTAACATTCAAACCAAAAAAATGAGGTAATATAGATTAAATTAGAATTATCTGGCATGTAGAATTTTAAATATATACACATCACTAACTAATTAGACTGAACTGCAATAGGAAGGCTGACATAGTAGCAACAAAAGGGCTCATTATGGCCAAAAGACCAGAAGATATGAATTTGTTGCTCCAACGCAGGCAAGCGGAGGGCCATGTCTGCAAGCCGACAAACTACAGTGCAAATATAGTTATAATTTTTTGTCTAAACTGAGTGAACATGGTTGCCGAATTTTGTCCAAACTGAGTAAACAGCTCTCCCCTATCAATAGCAAAACAACTGAAAAATATCAATAACATTAAAGAGACCGAAGAATAACATGTAGCATTTCGGAATGGGCAAAATTTTTGGAATGGGAAAAATATTCCGAATAGCCATAATTGAAGACAAAAACTGTAATCAAAAACTACTTTTCGGAATGGGCTTTGCAAATGCCAAGAAATGTAGCTTACGACCATGAAGAACTGATTGATGTACATCCCAGGAAATGGGAGAACTTAATATTTCAATTCTAAAATTCCCAAAGATGCTTGTTGATTCTTTGCAACAATGTAAGCAACATACAAAAGTTAAGTTTGGAGTATTGATAAAAAAAATATAATGCAAGAGATTTTGATATAATGAGCAATTGCAAACAACTTACGTGCACATGCAACCTAATTGGAAGCATGAACAATGGAGGAACTTAATGCAACACACTCCATAGGTAATTAGGAATTAGCTAATGGAAAATTTGTGCACCTTAGGTGGAATAATTAGTTTTATCCATAGAAATAACTGGAAATTACATAATATGAAATGACAACGTCGTATGATAAAAAAAATGATTCAATCAAAAGATTGCTTAGCCATATGAAATCATTAATGGAGGACAAAAAAAATTTAGCTAAAAATGTTCTGGATTTAAAGACCCCCATATAGCACAGGGTAGGTAGGTGATAGAATAGTTTATCATTTAACTAACATTTTTCATTGGGCCATTTAATCAAACTGTTTATTTGCAAGGTACATCCCATGTTGCCCGCCATCTCCAAATCTCTCTCATATATGAATATATAAACCTCTCTACCTTCACTCTTATCACACAACAGATACTCAAACTCTCTCACTCTCCAAGCAGCATTAGTCCATTTGATGTGAGGAAGTGCAGTAAAGGAGATGAAGAGTTGTTCAATGTGCACTACCTGGAGATAGAATAAAGGATAAAACGAGCGCCACTTATTACGCAAAAATAGTGTGGATTTAAGCTTCATTTGGTTCGGCGGTGGCGGATGCAACCGGCGGGTCCAAACGGAGCATTGGAACCGGAGGGGGGGAGGCGGGGTTGGAAACGCTCCATTTAGACCCCTTTTCCTCTATCCGGCGGGTGCAAACGGAGCAAACGCCGCCGGCGCCCGTTTGTTTACCCGCCGTCCAGTGGCGTTTGCTCCAAACGGAGGAGGCGAAACGCCCAACCAAATGAATCCTTAAGGTTCTGTCGTGGCTGATACGTGAGTATTAGCCACGGGTTTTTCTTGCCGTAGCTATTACCTATGTATTAACCATGATTTTATATTACCGTGCCTAATGCATAAGTATTAGCCACACTTTTTTCAGTCGTGGCTAAATCCTAATTATTAGCAACGGTTTTGCAATCATGGCTAATACTATTGTTTTAGCCACGGTTTTTGAACCCGGGTGAAAAAAGTTTAGCTAATACTCATTTTTCGAGTAGTGTAAGGTTAACCTAGTAAGAGGCTTACCAACAGGTAAGTTCAATAAAGACCAGTCATGTAGAACCTGCCAACTTGGAAAGCAGATCAAATCATCATTCAAACCAATTGGTAAGAATGATTCCCCCATAATCCTATTCAGGTTGCATATGGACATATTTGGTACTATCTCCACTTAGAGCTTAGCAGGTAAGTCCTTTACTTTAGTCATTATTGATGACTTTTCTAGATTCTGCTGGGTGTTCTTTCTAAAAGCTAAGTCAGACACCTTCAAGATCCTCTCAAAATTCATTAGACAGATTCAATCTGAATTTAATACTCAAGTTGTTGTGATCAGAAGTGATCATGGTACTGAGTTTGAAAATCAGTTAATGTGTAGATTCTGTGAGGATGAAGGGATAAGACAAAGTTTTTCAGCTCCTAGAACCCCCCCCCTCCCCCCCCCCCCAACAAAATGGGGTGGCTGAAAGGAAAAATATAACCTTAATTGAATCAGGAAGGACATTATTGGCTGAATCCAACTTGCCAAAGTCCTTCTGGGTTGAGGCAGTGAATACTGTCAGCTATGTTTTGAATAGAAGTCTCATCCACAAGACAAAGTTGAAGACTCCCAATGAGTTACTAAAGGGAAAGGCACCTATAGTCACATACTTTAGGATATTTGGTTGTACTTGCTTTATCCTCAACAATGGGAAAAGTCATCTTGCCAAATTTGACAAGAAGGATGATGATGGAATATTTTTGGGATATTTCTCATCAAACAAGGCCTATATGTGTTATAATAAAATCTCTCTCAAGATTGAGGAGTCTGTGCATGGGGTCTTTGATGAAGCTAACATGTTTTATAAGGGGAAGAAAACTTCCACCAGCATTGTTCTGCGGGAAGAAGGCCAACTAGCAGAGCAAGTTGAATGGCTCTGCATCATGGATCATTCATCAATGTGTCAAGACAAAGGAAAATAGAAAATTGACACGGATTCAGATGAAGACTCTGCAGCAGATGAAGAGGAACTTACAGCACCTGAACAACCAGCCACTGAGATCATTCTAGAGAATGAAGATAGTGCTCCCACTATCAATGAGCAAGTGGATCTTCAGGAAGAAGAGAACCTCCTTAATAACTCAACAAGAACCAGGATGACTCTAAAGGATCATCCTCCAACACAAGTTATAGGAGATTTGACAGTTGGAGTCAAGACGAGGAATCAGCTAACCTATGAAACAATGTTGTAATGTTTTCTCTCTCAATATGAACCTAAGAAGTTTGAAGAAGCAGACAATGATCCTCACTGGATATCCGCAATGCAAGAAAAGCTAACCCAATTTGAGAGAAACATGGTCTGGACACTAGTTGAGAGACCAAGGAATTACCCAGTCATTGGAACAAAATGGGTATTCAAAAATAAGATGGATTCAACATGAGTCATAGTCTGGAACAAGGTCAGACTTGTGGCTCAAGGATATAGGCAAGAGGAGGGGATTAACTTCAACCAGACATTTGCTCCAGTAGCCAGACTAGAGGCCATTAGAATGTTCCTTGCATATGCTTTACACATGAAGATTAAAGTTTATCAGATGGATGTGAAGAGTGCTTTCCTAAATAGAACTCTTCAGGAAGAAGTGTATGTGGAGCAGCCCCCAGGTTTTGTCAATCCATCTTTTCCCTCCTTTGTATATATGTTAGATAAAGCACTGTGTGGCCTCAAGCAAGCTCCAAGAGCTTGGTATGAGACCATATCCACCTTTCTTCTGGAACACTCCTTTGAAAGAGGTAAAGTTGATAAAACACTCTTCACAAGAGCACATAAGAATCAGCTCTTACTAGGGCAGATATATGTTGATGATATTAATAGCGTCTCCTCTAAATCAATGACATCTCCTCCAAATCAAAGACATATTATAAAAGCAGTTGATCTAGCTCTAGAGACTTTGCTCTCTCAATTTAGTTCTCTCTACCTTGATTTCTCAAAAGACTGCTATCGAAAGTTGTGTGCTCAACACAGAAGGTTGTGAGACCTAACTGATCAAATAAAGGCAATTGATACAGAAATAAGATCATCAGTATTGCCTGTTGATGTCTTTATATCCTTTCTCAATGATATAAAGCAGGGGGAGAAGTGTACAAGCAGGCCACCTCAAGACTCAGTATACATTACAGCTCTCCCCTTGTCCTTTGTTTCTGAAGGAGAGCCTGCCATCACTTCCAAGTTTCTCCCACTCCCAGCATCTTCCTCTCCTCCAAGAACCCTTCCTTTAATGCAGGGGGAGTCATCAAAATAGGGGAGAGTGACATATTCTCCGATGACAATGGTTACTTAAATAGTGTGCAACAGCAAAATGAGTCCACTGAACTATCCATTCCTGAGATACAAGGGTTCTGGACCTACTCTAAAGAATCTACAACAGCTCCATCCCCAGTCAAGCCTATTGATCAGGTACCTGAATCTGTTCCATCATCTCCACCACTAGCTCAGCTCCCTCCTGATCCTACTTCAGCACCAACTCCAATTATGCAAGCACCTGCTGTCAGAGGAAGAACTCTATACAGAGGAAGAGGGCAGAAAAGAAATTTCCGAGGAAGAGATGGAAGTGGAAGAGGATATGGAAGAAATATACCCATTTGGGAGAGGTATACAAAAGAGCAAAGAAAAATGTACAAGAAGGACAGATCCTATTACAAAACTTATGAGAAAGTTGAAATTCCTGAAAATACAATGAAGGAGTATATTGATCCAAAACTTGACAGTGCCCTAGATGAAATCAGAGAAAAAGAGAAATATGAATTTGAAGCTTCTCAAAGAGAGCTTGAAGAAAAGAGAAGACTATTCTTTGAAAGGCTAAAGAATGGTAAAGAGGTTGTGGAAAAGGAACAATTAGAAGAGGCAATCCAGATTCCCAGCACTCTGATTGATATCTCTAAATATACTGCAAAGAATCCTCAGGCTAAATTCAGGGATGAGAAAGGTCAATAAGGTACATAGGGTCTTGGAATCAATCAAGATTTAGAAGATCTACCATATCACAAGAAAAGAAAGATCACATTTAAAATAGCTCCAGTTTCAAACATCCCTCAGTCAACCTTCATAGTACCAGATCCTGATGCAGAGGATATAGACCTGGAAGAAATCAACTTGATGACTGCTAAAGTCATCAGTATGGGATCCAAGCTTAGTGATGTGTATTCTGAAATAGAAACTGATCTGGAAAAGCTTGTCAAGAGACATGAGAGAATTCAGAAGAATCCCATTCCAGCAAACTATAAATATGTGGAGAGGAAATCCAGGAAGGTCTATAAGGCCTTGACAATTTTCTTCAGAAAGAAAAAGCAAATCATGACTTTGGGTAATTTACTCTAATAAACACTTTAAACAAACTGTCTTATGTATAATAGCTTGCATTAAAAATTATGTCAAAGCATATGTAAAATCACTTTAAACAAACTGTAAAATTTGTTAAGATAAATAGGGGGAGATTGTTAGGAAAATTTTCTTTTGATTTAACTTAACAAATTTTCCATAGGTGATTTTACTTCCTAGGAGTATTACCCTCATTGTATAGAAAGGGTAAATTGGCCATTAGATGTCTTAGGATGTCACACTCACCTTGGAGTGTCAAGGCCAAGTCAAGATAATCACAAAGTCAGTTAAGTTAAGACTTGCGTCGAATGAAAGTTGACGCAACTTCGACTTGATGTCGACTCAACTCTAACTAGAAGTCTAAGAAACTTAATCAGCCTGTCGAAGTATAAGTCAAGTCGACGCAACAGTGAAAGGGACTCGACGTAGAAGGAAGAGCTTATTGAAGCCATCAGTAAAGTTGATGCAACTTATATTTCAACTCGACGCAGAAGATGAAGTCCAAGTTCAAGTTTCCAACTCGACGGATACATCGAGAAGTATTCGACGTAACGTTGACATCTGAGTTCATTCAGAGCTAAGAACTATTTCGAAGCCACTTCAATAAGAACTCAGAGGTGGGTCAATAAGAAGGAAATCAATTTGACGCTACGTCGACATATGAGTTCAGTCTGAGCTAAGAAGGATTTCGAAGCTACTCTTATAAGAACTCAGAGGTGCGTCGATAAGAAAGTAATTCAATTCGATGATGCATCGAATACAGTCTAAAAAAGGAAGCTTTTATGATGTCCTTTTAACACCTTTTCAGAAGGTCCATAAAGCTAAAGACAGTTCTCCAACGACTCGTTTATTGCCAAAAATAGAATGGAGTATTCTAGGCATTCTAGGACACAGCAAAAACATTCTTGGAAGGTATTCAAATCTGATGGATGGGTCGGGACCAAAAAAAGAAAGGCAAATCAAATGTCCAATAAGAATTCCTTTTCAGGACAGGCTAAAAGGTGAAAGAAATTCAATACCCAATCATACAAATTAAGTATGATGAAGAGGAGAAGAAAATTAGGGCATTGATCACATTATTATTCAGTTGTCGAAAAGGCTTCTTGTTCTTCTTCATTCTCCTAAAACCTGAGACAGAAAAAAATAAGTGCTCCCTCTGCACAGCAAAAAGAAAAATAGATAGCTGCTTCTTCTTCTTCATTACACAACAGCTAGATTACAAGAAGTGATTAGAGAATAAGGATCAAGCAAATAACCCTTGCAATCATAACAATCATAAGCAAGGGTTCATCTTATTTAGATCCAGTGAAAAACGGAAGCTGTGGTTTATGGCTTCTGAAGAATTCTGAAAGCAGAATTCTATTCTCCCTCTTCACTCTTTCTTTTCTCTTATTCTTCAAACTATAAAAGAGTTTTATTAATCCCTCTTTCAAAGGATTCAGTGGTTCTAAGAGTCTCCTTATCAAAAGACTCATTGGTTCTAAGAGTCTCTTTATCAAAAGACTCGGTGGTTCTTAGAGTCTCCTTATCAAAATACTCAGGCACAGGTTGTGCAATCCTATTAGGAAGGTAGAATAGAGGAACCTCTATAAAAATTCCTGTGTCCTCTGTTTGTTGATTTTCTGTGTTGTCCCTATTTCAGTTTTCTGTGTTTATTTTTCCAGCAATTTGTCTTTACTTTATTCTGTCTTTGGATTACTGATTGCAAAATACTTAGTGTTTTTATTGTGTGTGCATAATTATGGTAGAAAATATTTAAAACTCTATTCACCCCCCCCCCCCTGTAACATCCCAGTGCGCGCTAGGCCCCTATGATGAAAAACAAATCAGTGTCAACGAGGCGTCGCTTTGACAATTGAATATGAGTGTCGTTGATACATTGCGGCATTCGACATGTTTTAGCGGAGTATGAACTTTTCCTATATTAAATAACTAGGTTTGGGTTGGAATATATATGTTGACTGTTGTTATGTTCATTATTGGTAACCGTCTTTGGTGTCTTAATAGCAGATATTGGGAATGAATTAAGTGTGCATTAAAGGTTGCCTCCTAGTTATATATGGTTTGCTAATAGAGGTTTTCTTATAGCAGAAATGGGGTGCTAGTAAAGGCTGCAAGCGGGCAATTGGAATGAAGGCCTAAATTTCATATGGGCTTGGCTTGGCTTACTTGGGCTGCGATTAAAGGAAGGCTGAAATTAATATTAAGGCGGTGGGTTTAAGCGGTGGAGGCATGATATACGGCATTCTTTCGTTCTCTTTATCATAACCTAACCGACCTCTCCTCACTTCCTCTTCCTTTCTCGGCGGTGTCGCCTTAGGGCTCAGCGCCGATCCCTCTTCTTCCTCCGAGAATCTGTGATAAAAGTGGTGGAAGATCGTAGTTAGCTCTGTATTCAGTGGTTGTCGGTGGTTTTTGAACTGATTCTAGGTCGGGTTGTGGATTTTGGAGAAGCAGAACCTCGATTTTTCTCCCCTAAAGCACTGCGAGCTCTCCTTCCTTCCTTTTTTTGTTTTTAATAGCTGGTCTTCTGTTCTTATTCTAGCTAGTTGCTGAAATTAAAAGGATAAACGTGGGGGAATTGAGTCCTATGTGGTCGGCTAGGGTTTTTTTTTAGCTTAGCTGTTTCCTTGGATTTGAAGGCCATGAGCTTGCTGTTTTTAATTGTCGGCTGCTGCAGTTCTCTTTGTTATTTTGATTTGGCCGGCTGCATGTTGACTGGCTACTGCAAGCATTTCCTTTATGTTTGGCCAACTACTACTTATTGCTGCTATTCTCTTTTTCTGTTGGATTGGGCATTTTAGTCCCAATCGACTGCTACTATGTTGCTGTTTTTTTAATCTGAGAGTTCTCCTTCATGTTAACTGTTATTAGTAAATGAATTGTTGGGATTCTACAAGTTAGCTGCTGTTAGAGGGTTCCTTCTTACTAGCTGCTATTGCTTTGGTTTAAGAAGAGGGACCTCTGTCGGTTAGCTGCTGTCTCTTTATGTTGTCTCCTTATGTGTTGGCCGGCTGCTAGCCTTTTGAGTGGGCTTTCATTGTCTTGCTTAATATTGACCCTGTTTCAATGGGGGTTTCTGTTCTGTTGGCTGTGCTGAGCTTTTATTGCCCCTCGTGTCAATTAGTTGTTGTGCTCCTCTTTGGCCTGTTCAGAATATAGAGAGGAATAATGTTTGTAATAGATGTTTTGTGTGAGTGGCTATTGGGGCTATTCATTGGTGCATGTTAAAAATCATGTCAGTTGTTTATTTTTGGTTCAAAAGTTAGTTTTGTTGACTGATTACATGTTGTATATTTCTGTGGATCAGGACTCTTTAATTAGTCTTGGCCAACTGCCGCCATGCCGCGGAGGAGACAACCGCGAACGTCGTACGGAAATCAGGTGACTTCCTCCCCTCTCCCTTGGTGCTAGTCTCTTAGATCACAATAGGAGAGATGAAGGCTCAAGAGAGCTTCTCGTGTGAGATTTAATGGAGTTCCTTAGGAAGACCAAGCCGGAACCTCAAAATTAGGGCATCGTTCGCCGCGAGGTTCTAGGGATCATTTCTTCTCTTCAAAAGGAAGAGATGGGATTTGATTTGGGTCAAACCCATGGTCGTTGTGGGAGAGTGAGGGGAATGATATTTAGGGATTTTAAAAAGGGGGTGTAATGATCTTCATGTTTGGGGAAGATGATGGATCATGCTCTGTTAAATAGGTTTGTCTTTTATTGTATATTATGTAACAAGGTTGAAAATAGCCCCTTGGATTAGAAGTCCTGGTGTATGTAGATACACAAATTGTTTAGAAGGACTTGGATTAGAAGTCCTAGTGTATGTAGATATACGGATTGTTAAGAAGGACTTGGATTAGAAGTCCTGGTGTACATAGATACACAGATTGATTAGAAGGACTTGGACTAGAAGTCCTGGTGTATGTGGATACACGGATTGTTTAGAAGGACTTGGATTAGAAGTCTCGGTGTGCGTAGATACACAGATTGTTTAGAAGGACTTGGATTAGAAGTCCCGGTGTACGTAGATACACAGATTGTTTAGAAGGACTTGGATTAGAAGTCCCGGTGTACGTAGATACACGGATTGTTTAGAAGGACTTGGATTAGAAGTCCTGGTGTACGTAGATACACAGATTGTTTAGAAGGACCTGGATTAGAAGTCCTGGTGTATGTTGATACACGGATACAAATGGACCCCGCTGGGGAGGATTACTTGTGGCGGGTCTACGGGCTTGCTAGTCATGACACCGACGGAAGCCGACAGTTAGACTCTAGACCGGTTGGGTTGGACTCTTGGTGCACACCTACCCAAGTCCCCTTCTGTGTCCTTGATGGCTCCGATGTGTGTTCTTAGCGTCGAGCAGTACGCAGTGTCTCCGCTGTGTATTCTTAGCGTTGAGGCGTACATAGGCCTAGGTCTGGTAGTGTTCATACCCACCTAGTTGTGGAGGAGCCCGGTCCACAGTCTTCGTCTGGCCACGACGCGTGGTTAGCTTCCCTCGAAAAGTGGGAACTACAGGTCTATGTCATAATCATTGCATTGCATTCATCCTTCATAATCATAGCATTGCACCGCATCGGGTCCATCATATAAATTAGTATGGGCTCTTTTATATGATGGGTCCCAAATTGGAAACCTTAACTTATAAGTTTGTATGGGCATTCATATAAGTTAAGGTACGATATGAACTGCTTACTTCTTTCTGTTACTAGTACGATATTGATACTCTGCTTATGCTTCCTGTTACTAGTACTTGCTTATTGATACTCTACTTATGCTTTCTGTTACTAGTACTTGCTTATTGAAACTCTGCTTATGCTTCCTGTTTCTAGTACTTGCTTATTGATACTCTGCTTATGCTTTCTGTTACTAGTACTTGCTTATATATGTACCTGTTAGTTAGAGTTATTGCAAGTACTCGGGTACTTATACAATTGACATGTATATACAACCATTCCTGTCACCTACTTTGTATATTATTGCTTATATTGCAGCTTTTCTTCCTTTCATACCACCCGGTGCCTTAGAGTCGTCGGGGGAGCGGTTGGGAAGCCACTTAGTCTTTATGACTAACGGTTGCTATGTCCCTCTTTTTAGGAGTGTTCCTTAGAGCAGCAGTGCACGATGCTGGAGGAGGCCAGACAGGTCAGGTGTGCAGGGTTGGTGACTATGGTACCTTGGTTTCCGTTTGTGGCAGATGTGAGCACAGTTTGAGAAGTAGCCCTTGGGGCATTTAGTTTGATACTCTGATACTTTTGCAGGAGCTCTCGGAGCTCTTGTCTTTGTACTTATTTGGACTCTTACTTATGTGAATATCTTTTTATGGCTTCTTGCTTTTACATTATTGATGGGTTGGCGCTGTTCAGTTGGTTTGGCCAGCAGGATAGGCGTCTTGTGGGGGAGGCTAGCTCGTGTGTTGGCGCTCCCGCAAGGTGGCTGTCCTGGGCATAAGACTCCCCTCGGCCGTGTCGTGTGTTCCGGGAGGGGGTTCTTACACCCCCCCCCCCCCCCCCCCCCTCTAGAGAATACTTAGAGGCACACTGTGCACTTTCAAAGAAGACCTGCTATTTTAAAAGCTTTTATTATGAAGTCCTTTCTTCTACATCAGCAAACTCTCTGTATTATACTGTAGGGTTCTTTGTGAACCTGAGCTTGTTGGATCTTGTAATAGATCTGAGATTGGTAGGGTTCTGTGTGAGCCTGAGATTGGTAAGGCTCTTTGTGAGCCTGAGTTTGGTAGGATCTTGGTGAAGATCTGAGTTATTGTAAGACTTGCAAAGTTTGTGCTTGGTAAGGTTCTATGTGAACCTGAGTTGTAAGATCTGATTATTAAGAAGAGATCTGAGTTGCATAAGTTGCCTAGTCTATCACATTGCTAGATAGGTGGGAGGGATAGTGGAGTACCTCTTGACACATTGTCTTGTAGGGAACCACTATAAATTATGTGTGCTTTCTGTGTTGCTTCTATGATGTGATAGATAGAATTTTAAAGTAGCAATTAACAGTGAAAACACCTAATCAACCCCCCCCCCCCCCCCCCTATAGGTGTAAATTGAATCAAACCCATATCTTTCACATGTAACATCCCCCAAACGACTAGACCCCTAGGACGGTTTTGTCATGACTAGGTCATGACAGAACCCTAGGATGTGCAAAGAGAACATAAGAGCTTAGGCTTGAGGCAAAAATCGCCATGGTCTGCGGATAGTGATTTCTAGTTACCAAGCCTAAGGTTGGCCATAAGGCATCGTCGTGACTCATGAACCCACCATGACATGTCTAACCTAGTAAAGGGGTCCCCTCGTAGTACCTCAATTGCCCAACCGTAGAAAGAAAAGGGTATATTGTATACAGCTTTAGCGTCGGCGCTAGTGGCTAGCGCTGGCGGTAGTGGTGGTTTAGGTGAACCACTGAGACGAACATTGAACCGCTGAGACGAACCAAATACCGTTGAAACGCTAGCTCAGGCGCTAGTGCTAGCGCATGCGCTAGCACTAGCGCTGGCGGTAGTGGTAGTGCCTGACGGTTGCCAAACCGACAAGCGTTACGCCGTCGAGGGGCTAACGCTGGCGCTAGCACTAGCGCCGACGGTAGCTAAATCGATGGGAGACGGTCGGGACTCATTTTGCTGGCTAAATTCATGGCCAAGGGAGTCCAAAAGTCCTCCCAATTGATGGGGGTTCATTCCCCCAATCAATTAGTAGAATATTAAGAGGTATTTCAACCTTTAAGGAGGGTGAAATTGGTGTCCTTTGGAGGTGGCCGAAATTTTCACCATGAATTGTGTTAATGGAGGAACTGATAATTAGTTTTTATTCATTATATTAGAAACCAAATTAGTACAATATTCTCCTAAGTTTGTGTTAATTTCATGCTCGTATCGTATATTTTGTGTAAATTCATAAGTCGCATAACTAATTTATATTTTTGTGTTATTTTGACAGGCCTGGGGGAAATTATTGGTGCCCGCTGTCATGTATCGTCGTGACATATTTTTGAAGTTAAATTTGCTGCAGCCTGGCCACCAAAGATGTACTAGTTCAAGCTCAAAATGGGGTTTAAAGGAAGATCAAATGAGCACATGTTGCAGCCCTCTCCTAGCTCAAACCCGACCCCTCCTTTCCTCCATTTGGTGCAGCCCGCCAGCCTCAATTCATGCAAAACCGTGAGCAGCCCCCATGCATTTACCCGCCACCTTTGCATGCATGGACCATGCATGGCCGAACCCCTCCTTTCTCCTCTCTCTCTCTCTTCAATGAATTTTATTCCTTCTTCTCTCTTTTATTCTCATTTCTCACTCTTCTATTCCCCATACATCCCCCCTTCTCCTCTTTATTTCCTCCTAAAGAACACACATTGGAATTGGCCATTCTCTTTCTTCTCCTCTCTCCCCCCATTTAATACATTCAACTCCCCTCTCCACCATGATGGCAGGCCACCCCTTGGTCTCCCCCTTCTCTTGTGAATTCTAGAACCTTCTTCTTTCACCTATAAATAGACCCCATGTCTCATGCTTTAGGGGGAGTTTTGGCAAGAGAGAGAGCAAGAGAGAGTTTTAGTTCTTAGTGTCAAGTTTTATTTCCATGCTTTGTATTTCTTTTTCTTAAGAATATTATTGTCATTTTACTTTTATTATTGTACTCTTTTTATTCACTAATGAAAATGCAAGTTTTATTTATCATCCTTGTCTCAATTTCTATTATGCGTAACTAATTTCCGTTAGCATTTGATCATGAGGATCCATGATTTGAGATGAGATTTTATTTTTCTTAGTTTTATTCTTGTTAAACTCTGCTCGATCCTTCTTTGATTTTATTTGCGTCGACTCCGTATTTTCGGTATACGGTAGTAGGCTATTTGATCTCATTTCATAAAAGTTGAGAGACTCGTTGGTTTGAAAGATCACTCAAAGAAGGAAGGAGTTGCACGCAATCCTAGAGATAGGACGGCGTAAATCCTCCGGATTGGAGTCAAATCCAATAGTGCGGATCATTTCAATAATGCAACTTTAGACCTTTTTGATTTGCAGAGAGATTTCGGTCAAATCGTCTAGAAGTTAGGAGATTTAATGCTCTAGCGAGATTATTTCTTATTTTCAGATCCGTCACGGTCGAGTTTGGTTTGCAATTGTAAAACTATATTTTTATCCTTCTCGTCTCTTTTCATGGTGAATCATCGATCGGATGCTATTTTCTTAATCTGTTTTATCATCTTAATATCAACTTAAATTTTGTCTTAAAAATTCTCAAAATCACTCAACCAATCGTACGGTAGGATAATAGTTAGAAGCGTGAGTAATAGTACTTGACAACCCCGAGTTTAAATACGACCTTGGTACTACAATTCGATAGGTGCACTTGCCTTATCGGGTTGATAGTTGTTTCAATCACCAAGTTTTTGGCGCCGTTGCCGGGGACATTTGTCAATATTAAGAAAACGCCGTCGCTATTACTTCTACAAAAATCCAAAAAAATTAATTATTATATAATCAACCCACATCATCGTTTTTCTACCCCACCTAAATTCTTGGAAAGGACGCTTTGGGCTTGAATTCCCATCACAGCCTCTAGTACTACTGCAAACCTCTCACAGGGCAGATCTTGTGAAGTCCAAGACTAATATAATCAGGATCAATCACTACTTGGAACATTTTAACTGAAAAGTTCTTATCCAAATATTTTCCGCCCGGCAAAACTGCAAAACTTCGAACTGATATTTGTTCTTTTAGTCAAATCGATTCCGAGACCCTCTATGACACTTGGGATGTAACATCCCTCAATCTTCTAGACCCCTAAGTTAGTTTTGTCATGACTAGGTCATGACAAAACCATAGGAAGAACCCAAGACCTTGTGAGCTTAGGTAAGGAAGAGAAAACCACCTTGGACTGCAAATAGCAATTTCCAATTACCAAGCTTAGGGTTGGACTTTAGGGCCTCAACTTGACCATTTGACCCAACCATAGTATCCCTAACCCTTTAGGGGTCCCCTTAGGGCACCAAGGGCTCATTGGGGTCAACCAAAGGGGCCAAATTGACCAAAGTCAACCTAAACCCCAAATTGGTCAAAGTAGCCTATTTAGTGCCAATCAACCTTCACCATGTCAAATTGATCACACATCTAGGCCTAGAATACCATAAGAGACCTATTAAACCTAAAAGCCCCATCATGGGACCCCTAGTGGGGCAAATTGACCAAAATGCCCTTTTTAGGTCAAAATGGCAATTCTTCACAAAGTGCCCTAATTGACCATCACCATATTAAATTGACCTTGCCCATAGTGTTATCATGTCATAGGGCACCCAGTGGACCAAAAAGCCCCATGACTGGGTCAACCCTAGGGCTCAATTTGACCAAAGTCAATTTAGCCTATTTTGGTCAAATCAACTTAAATTGGGTCAACTAAGGCTCATATGACCAAATTGACCCTACCAGTAGTTTCTAAACCTAATTTGGAACCCAATGGACCCAAAAGCCCCATCCTAGGGTCACCCAATTGGTCAATTTGACCAAAAGTCAAACTTGCCCAATTTAGGTCAAATCTCTTAAACCTAGCCCAATCCCTTTGGGCTAACTCAATTGGGTGGTCAACCATCCTAGTAGACTAGCATTAAACACAGAGGGGAGTAGAAATTCGGCCATGGTGAGTAGGAGAGAGAAAATAGGGGTTTTCCCCAATTTTGAGGTGAGAGAAAGAAGCCATTCATGGTCATTAAGGAGTTACACCCCTTGGCCTCCCCCATCAACACACCCATCTTCTCTGCCAATTGTGAGGAGTTTCTAGCAGTTTCTAGGAGTAATTAAGGCAGGGGGGATGTATTAGGATCGGTTATGAGAGGAATTCGAAGAGGCCATTAATGACATTAGGGGTTAAAGCCACCACCACCTCCAATCGACCCCCATATCACCTTCAGAAGCCGGAGAGGAGAGAAACCCCCAAGTTTTCAGAGGAAGTCATGTTCTGGAGGCTCGAATCGGCATGGCACCACAACCACCCCGAGCTCCCATGGTGTACACGAGGACAACGCGACGGCAAGCTCCACAACAGGTCCATTTCCCTTCCCTGACCTCTGAGGAATAGATCCCAATCGCGGGCGGCTCAATTCATAGCCAATCGGCCGTGAATCGATCCAGCCAAGCCTCCCGTTGATCGGTTTGGGCTTCTCCCTCCAGAACGCGATTCCGGCCACCTCCGGCCGATCAAACACCGCTCATCGCCGGCCACCACCTCAACGGAGGTGGTGGTGGCGTTGGTTAGCCGGGGCGGCGCTCAGGTGGCCGGGAAATCCAGGTTTAATATGGCCCAGGCGCGGCATATCCTAGCCGCTGATTCCTTGGGGACGATAACCAGGCGCTGTTAGATTTGCTTTAAGATTCGTGCGCCTCCCTTAGTGTTATTTCCTGATTCTGTGATTAAACCTGCAGCACTTAATTAATTCTTTTAAAAATACTTAGAGGCTCCTAGGGAACATTTGTCCAACATCAAAGTTGGAGCTCCTGATGTCTACTTTAATCCAAAATTGAGTTCACTTAATTTGGAGCCTTGGTAAGGGCACAACACTCATTTTGGTGAGGTCTGTCCATAGGGCTAACCAGAGCTTGTTTTGGATGCTCCCACCAATCTATAACTCCAAATGACTTGAAATTTTGGGTGTAGGTTAGTCTTATACATATGAAGGACATATCCAAAAATCAGAATTTTTGGAGAAAAGTTTTCTATAGTTTTTGGAATAATTTAATAATCCATGTTTGATTCAATTAGGTGTCTTAAACACCTCAAAACCACTCCAAACTTGGATGTGTGGTCTTAGGGAGAATACTAGGCCTCTGGTTAAAATCTCATAATTTTTGGAGTTGATTTGGTAGGGTAATTATCAAAGTCAATCCTAGGCTCCCTAGGTTAGGGAAAAACTTTGGGTGAGTGCCCCCACTCTTCCACAAAGCCAATTGGCTTCAAATTTGGGGTGCACATCACCCTCACTCATGCCAACCCTTGGTTCAAATTTGGTGACCATTGGAGGTGTTTTACCCTAGTAATTTGCAAAGGGGCTAATTGCTATTTACACCCCCATTTAGGCATCCTTGGGAACCCCACCCCTCACCAAATGTTGATAGGACCTTGGGTGACCATTCACTGACCTCTGGCCAAAGTAGCGAGTAGATTGGGCTTGGACAAGGTAGGGAATTTTCCTTGGACATTTGTTTGCTTAAGGGTTGATTTGGGGTAAAAGTGGACTTAGGCAAATTTTGGAGTGTAGAGGGGTTTCCTCCCACTGATTGAAGATGTGGCCTTGGTCACTGACTTGGGGTGTATGGGACACCCCAAGGAGCCAATCTTGGAAGAGTTGGGATTGGTATGCCCTTAAACCCTAGTGGATAACCTTAGGGTGCTCTTTAGGGCTTGTGAAGGACATAGGAGTGTTTGTCCTTGGAGAGGTGTGTAATGGGCTCATCTGAGTTCTTTGAGTGTTATAATACCCTCACAAGAAGTTTGGGTGGATTTGGGGAAGTATGGGCCTTAATCCTAGGTTAAACCCTAAGGGGTGCAATTAGAATTCAATGAAGGAAGAGGGGTCAAACCTTAATGGTTTGACCCAAAATTTTGGGGAGATGGTCATGGAGACCATAGGGTCCTACTGTGAGAAATTGGTAGGGTTTGGAGTTGCTAACCCTAGGGAATAAATCCTTGGGTAGATTTGTAAATATTTAGGTTTTTGGGATTTAGGAAGAATTAGTACTTAGTGATTAACCATCTTCTTTCACCAACTTAGTTTTGATGTTATGAATCCCTGGAGATTCTATTAGAACCATTGGAAAACTTTTGGAGGTCCAAATTGTAATTATTCATATTGTTGACAATTTTTGGCATGAACAATTTTAGGGTGTTAGTTTTCTGTAATTGCATGAAACTTTGCTGGATGACATTTCTTACCATTATGAACCCACAGTATGTTTCTCATAATTTATGGATTAATATTTTTGGTACCTCTAGTTTCAATTTGGAATTAATTGCAAATATATCCTTTCTGGAAATTACAAATGTAACCTCTATGGATTATAGTCAAATTTTGTAGGGCTGAATATTTTAGTATGAATCACCTATGTATAAATTTGCATAAGGTTTGGAGTTCATATAGGGTACCTCCTTTGGAAATAATTGGAAATAAATGGGTTTTGAAATTTTTAAAAATAGTAAATCTTGCCAGAATTTCCTAATATTTCATATTTACTGATTACTTGGTACCCTTGATTTATGTAAAAATTGTGGTAGGCATTGGAAGTCAGAAAAGTATACTTGTAGTTCAAACCTTAGGAAGTTGCATTTTGGAAAAATTGTTTTAAATATTAATAATATTGAAAAAAATATGATTCTCTGGAATTTGCCTTAAAATATCATGCTAGACCTCCAATAAATAGCTTGGGTCAGTTGGATGAATATTTGGAGTACCTCTAGTTGTAAGCTTCATGTAGTCGGTTTGGACTGCGTATAGTGAAACTGTGAAACTTAGGAATTTAGTGGCATACTAGGTGGAGATGGGGTGCAGGTGGTGTACATGGGCTGTTTAGTTAGTAGTGAGTCCTCCCAAGGAAGTGTATGTGAGAAAAGTGTGCTTGGTGGGTCGAGGGTAAGGTCGTCATGGGGATTGACGAAAGATCGTCTTTTCCCTTTAAGTGTCTTAAAGCCCTTAGGACTAATCCAGGTGAAGTTCTATGTGGGCTCTTGTGGGTAGTAACTAGTAACATCAGGTGTCTTGGGAAAGGAGTCTTGGGGAGTCTTCCCAGTATAACTCTTATCACCGTAGTAAGCCCCTTACAGGGTAACCCTCGGGAAGTCCAAGACTAACCTTAATGTATAGGAGTAAGTCATTGTACAAGGTTAGCTAATAGCACACTCACCCACACCCCGTAGTATGGGAGTCTAGTCGGTTTAGTCCGGTGAGCTTGTGATTCTGAGTTGTTTGTTGGTGACGGGCGGGTTATCCCGGGGAGCTTGTGGCTCGGAGATTGTTGGAAAACATATTGCATGTGCATAAGGTGGTGAGTCCTTTGTGTCGGCGATCGTTGCACCGACGTTGATACCTAGGCTCGGCAAGTGTGGTATTTACACTTAGCCATAAAAGTCTGGCGGTCCAGTCGGTAAGAGTATGCAGGCGCTCCGCGGGTTTGCGTTGAGGCGTACGATAGGTCTAGGTTAGGTAGTGCATATACCAACCTAGAGGTGGACGAGGCCCAACCCACCGCTTCCGTTTGCCACTACGGGAGTATCCTGGGAGTCTTGCTAGCTCCAAAAAGGGGGAACTAAAGGTCAATGCGCATAGAGTCGTAGTGAGTGAGTTGCACTTGTATGAACATAACATAACAGCATACCTTGCATGTCATAGCATAAAACATTGCATTTCAACCTACCCCTAACGTATAAGTCGGTTATGGGACTTCTTAACTGGTAGGCCTTGCTAAACGACCCCTTGGTCTATAGGTTTGTGTGGGCATTCCTATAAATCAATGGTTACTTTTCTATTTGATATCGTATTTACTTACTGCACATTACTTATTCTTTACCTGCTTTTTCTATACTCTATTAACTGCTTCGATTATGTTTATATACATGTCTAGCGTAGAAACATTTCCTGTACCACTGTCACCTGCTCTTTGATTTACCCCTTGAATGTCCTCCGCTTCGTCCTCCCCATTCGGTGCCTAGGAGCCTTTGGGGGAGGGGGGGGGGGGGGGGGGAATTGGCTGAGTCATGTTTGACTGACGGTCGGTGGACCTTATCATTTTAGGTGACCGCGGCGACGGAGCAGCACCAGAGGCCGGTGCAGATGGAGGCGGGGCAGTCTAGCACAGGAACACAGACGACAGGATCCGTGAGTGTTAGTTTTAGTTGATTTTCTTCTGCGAGAGATCTTTGTAGTGAGGCTATTATGTATCGGGCAGGAGCCCTTGTTATCTTATCTCATTTATTACAGTTATGTATGTGGACACCTCTTTGATGGTTTATTTAAATGTGATGTGGACTTGGCATGTTTAGTCTCTTAAACTCTACTTTTCTTTGTGATCGAGTTGGCCGGCAGTATCGGCGTTTTGTAGTGGCGACCTTCCCGAGCGAGGGTGTCACCGCAAAACAGCGGTTCTGGGCCTAAGACCGGGTGGTTTTTGCAAAAAAAAAAGGGTCTTACATGGGAGAGGTTCAAGGAACTTTTGAGACGTTTCCCTCATCATGCTCTGCATGTATGGTTACAGGTCCAGACATTTTATAACGGGCTAAATCAAGCAACCCAGCAAATGATAGACGCCGCATCGGGTGGTTCTTTGAACTGAAAAACTCCGGAGGGCGCTCTTGAGCTTATCGAGGATATGGCGATGAACACCTATCAGTGGAATACGCCTAGGTCTTGCCCAAATAAACCTGCAGGTATGTACGAAGTGGACTCCGTGTCCCAACTGACGCTTCAAGTAGAGATGCTAAACAAGAAAGTAACGAAGATGACTGCTGCCTCCGCCATTCAGGTACATGAACATGCAAATGCTGCTGCTCCCGAGCAGGTGGATTATCTGGGAACATACCCAGGCCTGCTCAAAATAATTTTGCTAATCTTTCTAATTTTTCTTCTTCGCCTGGTTTTAATTTACCTTCGAACTCGTATCATCCCGGATGGCGTCACCATCCTAATTTTTCGTGGAGTAATCCCGCAAACGCCGCACGTCCACCACACGATTTCACTCCACTACCACCACAAAATCAAAATCCAAAATTTCCAAAACCTCCATCTTTGGAGGAAATATTTTCCAAATATATAAATTCGAATGAGGCGACCATTAGAAACTTAACAGGGTCGATGAAAAATCTTGAAACCACGGTCGGTCAACAAAAATAAATTAGAAATTTTATCTCAAGTAACGTTGAACGAAGAGTGCTCGGCGGTCATAAAAAATTCTAATCTTCCGAAAAAGATTAACGATCCGGGTAGCTTTTCTATCCCTTGCGTTTTTGGAAATCTTTTCATGAAACATGCGTTAGCGGATTTAGGTGCGAGCATCAATTTGATGTCACTTTCTCTATTTAAGAAGCTAGAATTGGGCACTCTCAGCCCTACGTGTATGAGCATCCAATTAGCTGATAGATCAATTAAGTATCCATTAGGTATCGTTGAGGACGTGTTAGTGAAGGTCGACAAATTCATCTTCCCGGTGGATTTTGTCATTCTTGATATTGAAGAGGACGTCGATGTCCCTCTTATTCTTGGTCGTCCCTTCTTAGCCACCTCTCGAGCGGTCATCGATGTGAGTAATGGGAAACTTCTTCTTCGTGTGGGAGATGATGAAGTCGCTTTTTCCATAAACGAATCAATGAAAAATTCCTTAAAAAATGACGACTCTTGTTTTTTCTTAGACGAGATTAATGATGATTTTTCTCTTTACCTTTCAAATGTTTCTTCAAATGAATTTTCCGCATCCTTTTCTGAAAATTTTCCAAATGTTTTCGAAGACACGGTTATGTCCGTGCAAACAAATTTTGAAAATCCACCAACTTTTAGACAAAAAAATTTTAAAAATCTTATTTTCGAAAAAGAAAAAGTTTTAAAAAATTCTTACGATGAACCACCCAATCTTGAACTCAAACCACTTCCCGATCATCTTAAGTACGCTTTTTTAGAAAAAAAATCGAAATTGCCCGTTATAATCTCGGCCTCTCTTTCTCAATCCAAGAACGATCAACTGATCGAAGTGCTACAAAAGCATCGCCGAGCTATAGCGTGGCAAATTTCAGACATTTCTGGTATAAGCCCCTCCTTCTGCACCCACAAAATTTTTGTTGAAAATAACTCCAAAACTGTAATCCAACCACAACGTCGCCTTAATCCGAACATGAAAGAGGTCGTGAAAGGAGAGGTTCTTAAGTTGTTAGATGCGGGGATAATTTATCCGATTTCTGATAGTAAGTGGGTTAGTCCAGTTCAGGTTGTACCTAAGAAGGGTGGGATCACGGTTGTAGCAAATGAGAACAACGATTTAATTCCGACTAGGACGGTAACGGGATGGAGGATGTGCATCGATTACCGTAAACTAAACGATGCCACTCGTAAGGATCACTTCCCCCTCCCCTTTATCGATCAAATTTTAGAACGATTATCCGGGCATAGTTTTTATTGCTTTCTCGACGGTCTCTCGGGGTATTTCCAAATCCCTATCGCACCCGAGGACCAAGAGAAGACAACATTCACTTGCCCTTTCGGAACGTTTGCTTACCGTAGGATGCCTTTCGGCCTTTGCAACGCACCAGCTACCTTTCAGCGGTGTATGTTGGCAATCTTCGATAAATATGTTGAAAATATAATGGAAGTATTTATGGACGATTTCTCTATTTTTGGTGATTCCTTTTCTTTGTGTTTAGAAAATTTAGCTAAGGTTTTAGAACGCTGTGAGGAAACGAACTTGTGTTAAACTGGGAAAAGTGCCATTTTATGGTGAGAGAAGGCCTAGTTTTAGGACACAAAATTTCTGCTAGGGGAATCGAGGTCGTTCAAGCGAAGGTCGAGGTGATTGAGAAACTGCCGACACCTACAAACGTTAAAGCGATTAGAAGTTTCTAGGGCACGCGGGATTTTATAGGCGCTTCATAAAAGATTTTTCAAAAATCACCAAGCCTCTAACCCAACTTTTAGAAAAAGATACCACTTTTAATTTCGATGATTCATGTTTAGCTGCATTTGAATTAATTAAATCAAAACTTATAAATGCTCTGATTATGATCGCTCCGGTTTGGGAATTACCTTTTGAAATTATGTGTGATGCGAGTAGTTTTGCGGTAGGTGCTGTGCTAGGACAACGAATAGATAAAAATTTCCACCCAATCTACTACGCTAGAAAAACTCTCAATTCAGCACAAGAAAATTACACCACCACTGAAAAGGAACTCTTAGCTGTTATTTTCGCTTTTGATAAATTCCGACCGTATGTTACTCTTCCTAAAGTTATCGTTTTCGCGGATCATTCCGCCTTGAAGTACCTCCTTTCTAAATCGGATGCCAAGCCGCATCTTATTCGTTGGATCCTCTTACTTCAGGAATTCGACTTGGAGATCCGGGATAAGAAAGGAGCAGAAAAGTTAGCGGCTGATCATCTTTCTCGACTTGAAAATCCTGAATTAGGAACTTTAAATGAAAATTTTCTTCATGATTCTTTTCCGGATGAACGCCTTTTAAACGTTTCTTCCTCTACCCCCTGGTTTGTCGACCTGGCCAATTATCTTGTGGCCCGCGTCCTCCCAAAAGAGTACTCGTCTCAGCAAAAGAATAAATTCTTTTCTGAGTTGAAGTATTATTTTTGGGAGGACCCCTTTCTATTTCGCATTTGTGCGGATCAGGTGGTAAGAAGATGCGTTTCCCGAGAAGAAGGTTATAAAATTTTAAAGCATGTGCATGAAGGTCCAACTGGTGGGCATTATCAAGCAAACCGCACCGCCCACAAAGTGCTTAGTGCTGACTTTTATTGCCAAGCATATTCAAAGATGCTCAAATCTTTGTGATCGATGTCAGCGGACCGGAAATATTTCACAAAAAAATGAAATGGAACAAAACTATTTTCTTGAATGTGAGGTTTTTGATTTATGGGGCATAGACTTCATCGGCCCGTTTCCTTCAAGTATAGGTAATAAATATATTTTAGTCGCGGTAGATTATGTTTCTCGATGGGCAGAGGCCCAAGCTCTTCCGAGTAATGATGCCCGCGTTGTGGTTTCTGAAAGTGCACAGTTAACCTCACTAGAATTCTCTAGAGGGGGGGTGAATAGAGATTTAAAATATCTTGTGCAAAGTTAATATATATATATATATGTATGATCACAGATTAGAGCTTCCCACACACACCAACAAGAATTAGACAAGCAATTAAGTAAATGCAAGAAAGAAATTTCACTGCACAACACAAGAAAATATAGTGGTTCCCCAAACTTTGGGTAGTCCACTCTTCTACCCCCTTGGTAGGAATTCACTAACTTGCACTGAGTCTTTTGATAAGGAGACTCTTAGAACCACCCTGAGTCTTTTGATAAGGAGACTCTTAGAACCAACTGAGTCTTTTGAAAAGGAGACTCTTAGAACCAGTACACTGAATTTTTTGAAGAGAGATTCTAAAAACTCTTTTACAATAGTGAATAAGAATAAAGAAGGAGAAAGAAATAAAGACAATAATGAATCTTCTTCCTAGCAAGAAGATTTGAAGCACAAGTTATGAATTAAATCTTTCTTCTATAGAGAGAAGAAGATTTGTAGCCTTTCTCTCTTTTAGTGAGAGCAATCAGATTTTGCAGCAGTGAGCAGTGAGCAGAAGTAGAAATGGATGGATGTTGCTGCAGAGCTTTTTCTCAATATCTCTCTTTTTTTTGGGAGCTTTTTCCTCTGTATCATATATGTGTGGTAGATCACTCTCTTGTTCATTTCCTACCGACTTCCTCTTTATTTTATAGCTCTGTGTAATAAGATAGCACTATAGGAGAGGAATCAATTAGCAGCCAGAGATTTAGGAAGAGAGAAATATTTCCATAGCAGTTATAGCATAAATGGAAAATGTTAACTCAGATTTCAAATAATATCCAAAATAGAGTTAATCAGATTTAGCCAAGAATCAAATAGAAGGAAAGAATGATTCAGAACGGCTATAAAATATTAACATCATTCTATATAAATCAGATCTTCAGAAAAGAAGGAAAGAGATCTGGCGCAATAATAAATCTGTCATAAAGATCGACGTGCGTCGATTACTATTCGACGTAAGCGTCGAATTCATCTTAGCCCGACGTCGAGAGAGATATGAGGAATGTGCGTCGACAAAGGTGCGTCGACTTCTCTGTATGCGTCGACTAGAAATCAGAGTAGCGTCGATAAGACATACGTCGAAATCTTCCTAGAGTTACTTCGACATATCCTGAAGAAAACGTCGACTATATTTCGACGTAGCGTCGAATACTATTCGACGCATATTTACTTGGTCTTTTGTTATTCATTCATAAAACTCTTTCTTTAACTCATTTCTAGGGGTTAAGAGAAATCATTTTCCCAACAATCTCCCCCTATTTGTCTTAACCCTTTTTAAGGAGAAATTGTCTTAGCATAAGATCAACTCATATCAAGGAGTTTGCATAAATAAGAAATATATTGATTAGGAAAAACAAAGTTAATAAAGAGAGCTTATGACAAGTATTTGTCTTAAACTAGAAACTTCTTTTTGTACATGAAGTTGACAAAGGCAGAGTAAAGTTTCTTAGACAAATCATTAATAGCATCAAAAATGTATCCCCTGGCTCTATCAGGTCTTTCTTGGACATTCCTGATGATTGTATGCAATTTTTCCAGGAGCTTATCACCCTCAGGGATGGTGTCATTTATGGAGTAGCCCTTGCTGATAATGATTGCTGCCTTTTCATCAATCATTTCAATGGTAATATTGTGAGATTCTTTTTGAGCAGGCTTGGACTCAGGAGGTCCTTTGTTGTCAACCTTTGGCCTATAGGGTTTCTTCTTTTCAGGTTCCTGTTTCTCAGGGACTTCATGCATTTTTCCTTTTCCTTTCCATGGAGAGTTGAGCCATTTGTCTAGCCTTGGAGGTTTTGATGGCTTTTTGTAGGGTATGTATGTATCTTCTGTACATCCTATACCCTTCTTGTTCATTTGACCTATATTCAGAGTAATCCCTGCTTGAGGATTCTTCTTTTGGTAAGCCTCAATATCAAACAATTTATTTGGAATTTTGATAGTAGATTCAGCAAGGATTTGTTCCTTAGTCATTCCTTTGTTAATCTTTTCCATCCAAGCCCTCCTTTTATCTTCCACTTCTTTCCTAGCTGCTTCATATTCATATGCTTCTCTTTCTCTTATCTCTTCATGCCTCTTCTCCATGTCAGGATCATGATAGTCCTTTATAGGATTAGAAGGAATGGGTACCTTCTCAAATCTTTTTATTTCTTCAATAGCCTTTCTATATTTCTTTTCTTTTGCATATTCCTTCCTTTCTTCTTTGGAGAAGTTTTGCCAGTGAGGAGTGACTTCCCTTTTTCTTTTTATCTGTCCTCCTGCACTCAGCCTAGGAGTTATCTGTTTAGAGAGTCTTGCTGCTTGAGGAGGTAGAGGTAGCAGAGGAGGTAGAGAAGGAGGTAAAGAAGGAGGTAAAGAAGGAGGTAAAGAAGGAGGTAAAGAAGGAGGTAAAGGAGGAAGATGAGGAGGAGATTTCTTTTTGGGTGGAGAAGGAGTTATATCAAGAAGAGTTCTTAGATGATCTGTAATGGAGGGCAGAGTAATATCTGGTAGGTTGATTTCTGCAGGTGAATGAATGTCTCCTCCAGACTCTTTTGTAGGGATATCCTCAAGCAAAGGAGTCTTAAGCTTGATATAACTTGCCGAGAAACCAGGAGAATGATGCTGAAGTTCTTCCTTGCATAAGGGTGCATCAATCCATGTCTGCCCATTCCAATCATCAGAGATGGCTGCTTCTTCCTCCCCCTGGATTACTGAGAGATTCTCTACAGGAATCTCCCCCTGGATATGAGGAATATCAATTCTGAATGCTGAATCTACAGCATGCTCCCCTTCAGTGTTGTAAGAGGAGGATTCACCAAAGTGTTTGTTAAAAGTGTAATCAGAATGGTTTGAGAGGACTGGAACCTATAAGAGAGTTAGAGGGAATATTTAATGTTGATGAGAAGAGATGTAAACCTGAGCTTTTTAGGTGAAAGCAAGAACCTGGTGAGAGGGGTTTCTGGAGCAACTCTCCCCCTGGTTTATATCCTGCAAGAAGGATGTAAACCTTTGTGGCGACAGAGGAACTTCTCGAAGAAGGGTATGAAGCTCAGGAAGAGATGCAGATAGAATGGCCAGTTTGGCTTCACAATTGATGATCATATTGGCACATTCATCAGAGAAGCTTTGTAGACGTGTCTGAAAGTCTTTGAGGAGATTTTCCAGAGCAGCGTTCATTGCTTTGATGAGGTCAGCTTGAACAGGAATAGGTGCCATTGTCGTAGAAAGAGAGAGAGGTAGAAGAAGAAGTTTTGGCGGGTTCAGAGATGTATTTGTTTTGAAATACGAGGTGCTATTTAAAGAGATGAAGCGTCGAAAAAAGGAAACAGAAATCGAGGTAATTCAATAGGCAGAAAAGGAAGTAGGGATTTGATTCTAATTGTGACCTGAAATCGATGGTACGTCGATTTTGATGTCAGCGGAAGCATCGATATGGAGTTGACATCTCTGGAAATCGACGTTACGTTTTGTTGAGATATGCGTCGATGGGAATTCGACGCTTACGTCGATGGTGAGTCGACGTATCATTAACTGAAAGAGATCAGTATTAGCGTCGAGATCTTCTCGACGGTGCGTCGACTTTGATTCGACGCATCTCCAGGAAGTTTTTCTTAGATGCTCTGATTTGTTTAGATCATGCTTTACAGACTTCCATCAAGCATTCCTAGGGTGTTAAGGAAGTAGTTATGCTTGGTTTCATCCAAAGGTTTTGTAAAAATATCTGCTCTTTGACTGTCTGTAGGTATATATTCTAAGGTTATCTTACCTTTTTCTACATTGTCTCTAAGAAAGTGATGTCTAATTTCTATATGTTTAGTTCTGCTATGAAGAACTGGGTTAGATGCTATAGATATAGCACTAGAGCTATCACAGTAAATTTTAGAGTTATTTACTTCTAGTTTGTAATCAAGGAGCTGATTTTGCATCCACAGGATCTGTGAACAACAGCTCCCAGCAGCTATATATTCAGCTTCAGCTGTGGAGGTGGAGACTGAGGTTTGTTTCTTACTAAACCATGAGATTAACCTGTCACCTAGGAATTGACAAGTGCCAGAGGTGCTTTTTCTATCAACCCTACAGCCTGCATAGTCTGCATCTGAGAAACCTATTAACTCAAAGTTGGTTTCTGCTGAATACCATAGCCCTAGTTCAGGAGTTCCCTTTAGGTATCTAAGAATCCTTTTTACAGAGGTGAGATGGGATTCTTTTGGATCAACTTGGAATCTAGCACATATGCAA
Organism: Dactylorhiza incarnata; assembly: GCA_033032865.1. Classification (NCBI taxonomy): domain Eukaryota; kingdom Viridiplantae; phylum Streptophyta; class Magnoliopsida; order Asparagales; family Orchidaceae; genus Dactylorhiza; species Dactylorhiza incarnata. The sequence goes on from JAWHQI010000030.1 coordinate 16,032,159, forward strand.
GTGGCAAACATTATATCAGGCCTACTGGCTGTTAGATATAGAAGGGATCCTATGATTGCCCTATAAGTCTTTTGATCCACTGATTTTCCTTTATCATCTTTTTCTATAATGGCATTGGCTGCCAGGGGTGTTTTCATGGTGGATGCCGACTCCATACTAAATTTCTTGATTAGTTCTTTAGTATATTTTGATTGTGAGATAAAGATTCCTTCACTACTTTGTTTTACTTGAAGTCCTAGGAAGAAGGAGAGTTCACCCATGCTACTCATTTCAAATTTTGATTGCATTAGATTAGCAAATCTTTTACAAAGTTTAGGATGAGTGGAGCTAAATATGATGTCATCTACATATATTTGAACAAGAAGGAGTTGGTTTTTATGGGTTCTAGTGAAGAGTGTTTTGTCTACTTTTCCTCTTTCAAAAGAGTTTTCTAAGAGAAAGTTAGAGAGAGTTTCATACCAAGCTCTGGGAGCTTGCTTAAGACCATATAGTGCTTTGTTAAGCTTATAAACAAAAGTAGGATAAGAAGGATTGACAAAACCTGGTGGCTGCTCTACATATACCTCTTCTTGAAGGTCACCATTCAAAAAGGCACTCTTGACATCCATCTGATATACCTTCATCTTCATGAAGTCTGCATAGGCAAGAAAGAGCCTAATTGCTTCCAATCTGGCTACTGGAGCAAAGGTTTGATTGTAGTCTATTCCTTCTTCTTGTCTGTATCCTTGTGCTACAAGTCTTGCCTTGTTCCTGACAATTATTCCAGTGGAATCTAGCTTGTTTCTATATACCCATTTTGTGCCAATCACTGGGTAGTTACTGGGTCTTTCCACTAAATTCCATACTTTATTTCTCTCAAATTGGCCTAGTTCTTCTTGCATGGCCAAAATCCAATAAGGATCACAGTTTGCTTCTTCAAACTTCTTTGGTTCAACTTGTGATAAGAAGCATTGAAGCATTACTCCATTTGAGACTTGATGCCTTGTTTTTACTCCAGTATTGGGTTTCCAATAACTTGAGATTGTGGGTGATCTCTCAAATTGATCCCTGTTCTTCTAGGATTTGCTAGTTGTTCTTCTTCTTCATTCTCAATGTGATTATTGTCTAACTGCTCTTCCTGGACCAAGTTTTCTTGTGGAGGTTGGTTTTGAAAGCTTTTCTCTGAACTTTCTTCATGTTCTTGTTCAGACTCCTCACTTGGTTCCTTCAGCTGATACTTTCTTTCATTTTCTTTGTTCTCTAGAGCTAGTTGCTCAAGCTGGCTTTCTATGCTTTTGCTTTCCTGTGAAAGAGAGTTGGTGGGAGTATCCTCCCCCTTAGGCAACATGTTAGTTTCATCAAACACAATGTGCATAGATTCTTCAATTTTAAGAGTTCTCCTATTATAGCACCTATAAGCTTTACTAGATGATGAATATCCCAAAAATATTCCATCATCAGACTTTTTGTCAAACTTTGCAAGATGATCTTTTCCATTATTTAGAATAAAGCAAGTACACCCAAAAATTTTAAATTATTTGACAATAGGTGTTTTTCCCTTCAAGAGTTCATAAGGAGTTTTTAACTTAGTTTTATGAATGAGGCTTCTATTTAGAACATAGTTTGCAGTGTTGACTGCTTCAGCCCAAAAGGTTTTTGGTAATCCTGATTCTGCAAGTAAGGTCCTTCCTGATTCTATTAAGGTTCTATTCTTCCTCTCAGCAACTCCATTTTGTTGAGGAGTTCTAGGTGCTGAGAAATTTTGTTTGATTCCTATTTCCTCACAGAAGCTACTCATGAACTGATTTTCAAATTCAGTTCCATGATCACTTCTGATTATGGATACCTGACTGTTGAGTTCAGATTGGATCTGTTTTATGAATTTTGAGAGTGTCTGATGGGTTTCAGACTTGGCCTTTAGAAAGAATACCCAACTGTATCTAGAGTAGTCATCTACAATGACTAGGGTATAGGATTTTCCTCCCATGCTTTGAGTGGATATGGGACCAAAGAGGTCCATGTGGAGCAAGTAAAGGATCCTTGGAGAGTCATCCTTTCCAATTAGTTTGAAGGATGATTTGGTTTGTTTTCCTAGTTGGCAAGGTCTGCATGGAGAATCCTTGGAGTATCTACCCTTTGGTAAGCCTCTAACAAGGTTATTTTTTGCTAGTTTACAAATTGTTTTGTAGTTTAGATGACCTAGTCTCCTATGCCATAATTCACTTTTATCAATAATACTGTTGAATAAACAGATTTCTGTGGGAGAGGAACTGAAGTCCACTACATATACTTTACCTTTTCTAATTCCTTTAAGTACTGTGGCACCAGTCTTGATGTCAATAATATGGCAGAGTAGTGTGGTGAATTTTACCTCATACTTACCATTTTCACATATCTGACTTATACTTATCAGATTATGCTTTAGTCCTTTGACTACTGCCACATTCTTGAAGGTGACCTTCCCTTCATTGAAGTCTCCAAATCCCTTGGTTTGGCCACAGCTAGAGTCTCCAAAGGTTACTGATGGTCCAAGTCTGTCCTCAAAGTTGATTAGCAGGTTTTTGCATCCTGTCATGTGCATGGAGCATCCACTGTCCAAGTACCACACAAGCCTGGAGATGTGGTACATCTGCACATAAAAAGTTTCAAACATTAGTTTGAACCCTGCTCAGCTGGGGTCCCTTCTTATAATCAAAACTAATGAAGGAATAAGTAGGTTTTACAGAATATCCTTCCTCCTTTTGGGGCATTGGTCTATCATACCAATCTGTTTTGGTGATGTCACAAAAATAGTGTTCATAGTATAAAGAAAGAGGGAGAGATTTTTCGAACAGAGAGATATTTCTGTCAGATTGATTGCGTCGATATGCATTCGACGTGCGTGGAGTGTAAGTCGACGCATTTTGGCGTAAGCGTCGATTAGGAATCGACGTACGTCGATGAAGATTCGACGCAGATTCAAAATTTTTGTTAGGATTCTTTCCTAAGATTCCTTTGTTTATAATGGGATTAGATTTGTTAAAAATAGTGGTTATTTCTTGACTTTCTTGTGACCTTACTTCTCCTAGATGATTTTTCCTGGTGAAGTGAATGGGGTGTTTCCAGACAGGTTTGCTGGATGATTGAGATTTAGATGCTTCATCAGCTCTCAGTTTTAATTGATTAGATCTATTAGTGAGATTCTCAGAGAATTTTTTGATCTTCTGACCTTTTCCATTTAGGAAGTCCTCAAGGGCTTTAGCTTTTGCTAGCTCTTTTCTTAGTGTTAGATTTTCTAAATAGATTTTGTTTAGGTTTTCCTCTGAGAGTTCTAGATTGAGTTTATAATTTTTATGGTATGTATCTACTTGTCTTAGTTTTCTTAACTCCATCCTTAATTCTTTTACCCCTTTTTCAGATTTGATTGAATCTAAGCAGAATTCTTTGAAATCTTGTTTAAAATTAGTGGAGGAGAAATCTATATTATCTAGTATATTTACCATAGATGTATCATCAAGTTTCTCAGTGGCCATCAGACATGTTTCTTCTTGCTTGACATCTTCTTGATCAACATCTGATGAGGAGTTTTCTTCAGATTCTGAATCACTCCAGGTTTGAGCAATTAATCCTCTTCCTTTCTTTTTCTTCTTTGGATCTGTTCTTTTCAGATCTTTCTTGCTGCTGTTCTCCTTAGGACATTCAGGAGCAATGTGTCCAGGTTTCCTGCATGTGTAACAAATAATCTCTTTAGAGGGTGTTTTGTTATACCTGGTTTTTGATTCTCTTCTTCTGGATCCTTCTGTTTTGATCCATTTCTTGAACTGTTTAGCCAGCAAGCTGATTAGCTCCTCATCATTAGTTGATGCTTCACCATCAATAGCCTTCAATGCAATACTCTTTTCTTTTGAGGGTGGAGATGCCTTTTCTTTCTCAGCTCTGGTTTTCAATAGTTGTTCATAGGATTTCAGTTTACCCAATAGAACATCTGTTGATATTTCTTTTTGACTTCTGGAGTCTTTAATTGGCCAGATCCTTGAATCCCAAGTGCTGGGAAAGCAAGTCAGCAATTTATCATTTATCTCAGTGAGAGATATGTCCTTTTCAAGTGACCTCAATTCATTGATTATGAGGCTGAATCTTGAGTACATGTCAGCAACACTTTCACTTTCTTTCTTTTGGAAGTTTTCATATTGAGAGATTAGTATTGCCTTTCTATCCTTTTTCTCATCAGCACTTCCTTCTACCATTTTGGTGAGAGCTTCCCATACTTCCTTAGCTGACTCACAATCAGCTATCTTTTGAAAGATTTCATCTGAGAGAGTTGAGACTAGAATATTCATAGCCTTGGCATCATGTCCTTGGGCTTTCTTCTCATCCTCTGTCCATTCAGCTCTTGGAGCAAGTGTTTCAGTCACTTTTCCACTTGAGTCCTTTCTGAATGGCTTGGGGGGACCTGTCAAGATAACATTGAACAATTCATCATCAATAGAGTTTAGATAAATTCTAACTCTTGTCTTCCAAAGTGCAAACTTTTCAAGGTTGCAAATTGGTGGTCTGGTGGAAGCATAATCTTTGATTTGTGCCATGTGAAAAATAGTTTTTTTAAAAATATATATATAAGGTAGGATCTTTTTGATCAAGGAGTTATCCTTTTTAGATCAACCTCCCTCTGATACCAATTGAAAGTGCACAGTTAACCTCACTAGAATTCTCTAGAGGGGGGGTGAATAGAGATTTAAAATATCTTGTGCAAAGTTAATATATATATATGTATGATCACAGATTAGAGCTTCCCACACACACCAACAAGAATTAGACAAGCAATTAAGTAAATGCAAGAAAGAAATTTCACTGCACAACACAAGAAAATATAGTGGTTCCCCAAACTTTGGGTAGTCCACTCTTCTACCCCCTTGGTAGGAATTCACTAACTTGCACTGAGTCTTTTGATAAGGAGACTCTTAGAACCACCCTGAGTCTTTTGATAAGGAGACTCTTAGAACCAACTGAGTCTTTTGAAAAGGAGACTCTTAGAACCAGTACACTGAATTTTTTGAAGAGAGATTCTAAAAACTCTTTTACAATAGTGAATAAGAATAAAGAAGGAGAAAGAAATAAAGACAATAATGAATCTTCTTCCTAGCAAGAAGATTTGAAGCACAAGTTATGAATTAAATCTTTCTTCTATAGAGAGAAGAAGATTTGTAGCCTTTCTCTCTTTTAGTGAGAGCAATCAGATTTTGCAGCAGTGAGCAGTGAGCAGAAGTAGAAATGGATGGATGTTGCTGCAGAGCTTTTTCTCAATATCTCTCTTTTTTTTTGGGAGCTTTTTCCTCTGTATCATATATGTGTGGTAGATCACTCTCTTGTTCATTTCCTGCCGACTTCCTCTTTATTTTATAGCTCTGTGTAATAAGATAGCACTATAGGAGAGGAATCAATTAGCAGCCAGAGATTTAGGAAGAGAGAAATATTTCCATAGCAGTTATAGCATAAATGGAAAATGTTAACTCAGATTTCAAATAATATCCAAAATAGAGTTAATCAGATTTAGCCAAGAATCAAATAGAAGGAAAGAATGATTCAGAACGGCTATAAAATATTAACATCATTCTATATAAATCAGATCTTCAGAAAAGAAGGAAAGAGATCTGGCGCAATAATAAATCTGTCATAAAGATCGACGTGCGTCGATTACTATTCGACGTAAGCGTCGAATTCATCTTAGCCCGACGTCGAGAGAGATATGAGGAATGTGCGTCGACAAAGGTGCGTCGACTTCTCTGTATGCGTCGACTAGAAATCAGAGTAGCGTCGATAAGACATACGTCGAAATCTTCCTAGAGTTACTTCGACATATCCTGAAGAAAACGTCGACTATATTTCGACGTAGCGTCGAATACTATTCGACGCATATTTACTTGGTCTTTTGTTATTCATTTATAAAACTCTTTCTTTAACTCATTTCTAGGGGTTAAGAGAAATCATTTTCCCAACAGTTTCTTTTTTAAAAAAATTATTTTCACGTTTTGGTTTTCCTCGAGCAATCGTTAGTGATAGGGGAAGTCATTTTTGCAACGCCCAACTCACTAAAGTTTTAACAAAATATGACGTTACGCATAAACTTCCCATCGCTTATCACCCCCAAACTAACGGTCAGGTTGAGGTAGTCAATCGGGAACTCAAAAGAATATTAGAAAAAACTGTTTCTACTTCTCGCAAAGATTGGTCCTTAAAATTAGACGATGCTCTTTAATTTGGGTCTATCGGACGGCGTACAAGACCGCTATCGGTTGTACTCCCTTCCGATTGGTCTATGGAAAATCGTGTCATCTCCCGGTTGAAGTAGAACACCGCGCGTATTGGGCACTGAAATTTTTTAATTTTGATCCGCACTCCGTCGGCGAACATAGAAAAAATCAACTAAATGAACTCGACGAGTGGCGTGCGTATGCTTATGAAAACAATAAACTTTATAAAGAGCGTACGGAATTTTATCATGATAAGAACTTGCGACACCCTAAAATGTTTACACCCGGCAATCAAGTTCTTCTTTTTAATTCACGTTTACGTCTTTTTCCCGGCGAACTTAAGTCTCGATGGTCTGGTCCGTTTACGGTCAAAGAGGTTTTTCCGTACGGAACTGTGTTACTTTCGCACCCGGATAAGGGTGATTTCAAAGTCAATGGTCATCGTCTTAAGATTTATTTTTCTAATGATTCGATATCCTCTGATCAGGAACAAATTATCTTTGCCTCTTAATGCTATTGTGAAACTTTTTTTTCTTGTTTATGTTGAACTTCTTGTTAGACTCATTATTATTATTTTGGACTTTTTATTATTCAAACTTTGTAATAATAATTTAAGAACAATATTGGGAGTTTGCCCACGGGCCCTCCTATCTCTATTTTCTTGTTTTTTGTTATCCCTCCCGGTGGCCACTCAATCGCACGTTCGTGATCGCCGCTCCTTCGTTGCTGCTTTCAAGAAGGCCCGCCTCGTACCTGCTGATGATCAAGTAACTAAAGTGCAAGCATGGGGGAGCGACTTCCGCATTCGGCCTCACAACCCCGAGGAAGTCCTGTTTTTTTTATTAACTGTATTTCCTGTCTCTTCCCCTCTTCTCATCCTCTTCCTTTTCATTTTTTTTCTTTTTCTTTTTCATTGAGGGCAATGAAAAACTTAAGCATGGGGGAGGGTTTCATTGTTCTCTTTTTCTCTTTTCTACAAAAAATATAAAAATCACAAAAAATTATAGTTTTTCTACTTTTTCTTTAAGGTTTATCAAAAATCCAAAAAAATTAGAAAATACAAAACCCAAAAAAATGAAAAAAATATAAAAAAATCAAAAATAAAAAAATTAGAAAATCATCAAAAATTATTTTCTATCATTTCTTTAGCATGTTTCTTTGAGTGTTGCGTAGGCTCATGAAGTTTTCTTAATCTTTGGTAGTATGGTAGAATAGAGTTTAGTTTAACTATATTACTTTTGCATACGAAAGTTTTGCGTTTTCTCTTTCATAACTTTTGGCATCATAATTTTATTTTATCATCATAACGATGTTGTAATTTTTCTTCTAATCTAAGTGTAGTAGCGTGTATTTGTTGTTAGATGATATTATTATACACTCACTCACATTGTAGTCTTTCTTGGTGACTAGAACTTTCCTCTAGCGATCCTCGAAGCATTTGCATAAGTTTGTCATGGTTTTTAGAAATGATTTAGGCCATCTTTTGGATAGTTTGTTCTTTTTTGCCCACCTAAAACATTTACTTTGCTAAAACAATTTTGGGCCTTCTTCTTATTTTCTTTGTTAGCTCCACCTCTCATTTTTTCACCAAAGCCAAATGCCCCTCCTGTTATCACACTAAATTATTGAGTTTTATTTAAATATCATGTTGTGATGGGTTGTTATCTTGGAAAATGAGAAGGAAATTTTTTCAAGCCTATATTTGGAGCTCTTATGTGCGATGAGCAGAAAAAAATGAAAAAAATCATGAAAAATTATTATCCAAAATTTTTTTTTTGAAAAGTTATCGTTGGCCAAGTATGAAAAAGGAAAAATATCCATGGCCTTATGTTTCTTAAATATTGAGAAATTTGACGTACGTCTCTTGTCATTTCTCATTCTCGTGTACTTTGTTTTGAAATTTATTTAAAACTCTCCCCTTGGTTTAGTGTGATATTTAGCCATCGTGTTTATCTTTGATTTCCAAATCCTTATTATTTACCTAAGCCAAGTCTTTATGCCTAATGCAAGTCTTCTTGATCTTTAAGACATGACATTGTACTCGTGTAGTGGAGAGGGTGCGACCGGGCAAGCCTATGGACACCATCATTGATGGATTTCTTTGGAGGTTACCTTGGAGTGTTTGTAGAATAATCGTAGTCTCAGCAACTTGTTGCTTGCTCAATGCACTTATTTCGGTTGAATTGCTACTCTTGTTATGTTTGTTAACTTAAACTTTTTGATGCCTATTTGTTATGTTAGTAGGAAATTTGCAATCTAGGTTTATGCCCAAGTAATGTTTTTAAACTCTTCTTTATTCTCCTCTACATTGATTTCTCGCCGCACTCATTGGTAGCATATTAGTTTTGATAGCTTAATTTTTGTTTGGGTTTCGCAAGTAAAAAAAAAATTGGGTAGTATAGTCTCCTATATTTTAATGTCTATTTTGCTTGAGGGCAAGCAAACACTTAAGCATGGGGGAGTTTGATAATTTGTTTTTATTCATTATATAAGAAACCAAATTAGTACAATATTCTCCTAAGTTTGTGTTAATTTCATGCTCGTATCGTATATTTTGTTTAAATTCATAAGTCGCATAACTAATTTATATTTTTGTGTTATTTTGACAGGCCTGGGGGAAATTATTGGTGCCCGCTGTCATGTATCATCGTGACATATTTTTGAAGTTAAATTTGCTGCAGCCCGGCCACCAAAGATGTACAAGTTCAAGCTCAAAATGGGGTTTAAAGGAAGATCAAATGAGCACATGTTGCAGCCCTCTCCTAGCTCAAACCCGACCCCTCCTTTCCTCCATTTGGTGCAGCCCGCCAGCCTCAATTCATGCAAAACCGTGAGCAGCCCCATCCATTTACCCGCCACCTTTGCATGCATGGACCATGCATGGCCGAACCCTCCTTTCTCCTCTCTCTCTTCAATGAATTTTATTCCTTCTTCTCTCTTTTATTCTCATTTCTCACTCTTCTATTCCCCATGCATCCCCCCTTCTCCTCTTTATTTCCTCCTAAAGAACATACATTGGAATTGGCCTTTCTCTTTCTTCTCCTCTCTCCCCCTATTTAATACATTCAACTCCCCTCTCCACCATGATGGTCGGCCACCCCTTGGTCTCTCCCTTCTCTTGTGAATTCTAGAACCTTCTTCTTTCACCTATAAATAGACCCCATGTCTCATGCTTTAGGGGGACTTTTGGCAAGAGAGAGAGCAAGAGAGAGTTTTAGTTCTTACTGTCAAGTTTTATTTCCATGCTTTGTATTTCTTTTTCTTAAGAATATTATTGTCATTTTACTTTTATTATTGTACTCTTTTTATTCACTAATGAAAATGCAAGTTTTATTTATCATCCTTGTCTCAATTTCTATTATGCGTAACTAATTTCCGTTAGCATTTGATCATGAGGATCCATGATTTGAGATGAGATTTTATTTTTCTTAGTTTTATTCTTGTTAAACACTGATCGATCCTTCTTTGATTTTATTTGCGTCGACTCCGTATTTCCGGTATACGGTAGTAGGCTATTTGATCTCATTTCATAAAAGTCGAGAGACTCATTGGTTTGAAAGATCACTCAAAGAAGGAAGGAGTTGCACGCAATCCTAGAGATAGGACGACGTAAATCCTCCGGATTGGAGTCAAATCCAATAGTGCGGATCATTTCAATAATGCAACTTTAGACCTTTTTGATTTGCAGAGAGATTTCGGTCAAATCGTCTAGAAGTTAGGAGATTTAATGCTCTAGCGAGATTATTTCTTATTTTCGGATCTGTCACGGTCGAGTTTGGTTTGCATTGTAAAACTATATTTTTATCCCTCTCGTCTCTTTTCATGGTGAATCATCGATCGGATGCTATTTTCTTAATCCGTTTTATCATCTTAATATCAACTTAAATTTTGTCTTAAAAATTCTCAAAACCACCCAACCAATCGTACGGTAGGATAATAGTTAGAAGCGTGTGTAATAGTACTTGACAAATGGTAGTACAATTCGATAGGTGCACTTGCCTTTTCGGGTTGATAGTCAATTCCAATCATCAGGAACCCCAAGCTTCATCTCCTCCTAACCAGGATTTGGATCTATAAAAGGGCTCAAGGGGTGAAGGGAATAGGTTTCCCCCACTTTTCTAGAAGAATTTTCCTATCTAAGCACCTACCAGCATCGTGCTCAAGAGCTCCTGACCAACCATGGCAGACTGGCGATCGACACGACTACAAGCCGCAATTCAGGTCCTCCCATCTTGTCTATTTCTTAGTGGGTAGATCTTATCATTTTGGCCACTAGATTTGGGGCCAATTGGTCTTGAATCGGCATGGCTGGAAGCTTGTGATCAAGCTTTCTTCCCTCATTTAAAATTCTGATTCCGGCCGGCCAACCACCGTACATCGCCGGTCGCCACATCAACAGAGGTGGTGGAGGCATTGGCCGACCGGGAGAGCGTCTAGGTGGCCGGGAAATCACCCCCCCCCCCCAAGTTGCTACAGGGTGGGCCAACCGTGGTCGTTGGCTAATTGGAGAAGGTGAAGGGATGCCCTTCGTTTTTGCTTTAAGATCTGTGCATAGATCTGGTAGTTAGTTTATTTGGTATTGTATTTTTCTGCCCTTTTACTAGCAGTGCATAGATTAATTTATTAAAAATACTTAGGGCCCTCTACAGAAAAAGTAGTCAACACCAACGTTGTAGATCTTGGAGTCTACTTTAGTTTAAAATTTGTTTCAACCCAAAAAAAGTAATGTAGCTCCCTGTAGAGCCATTTTGGTGGGACTAGTCCCTAGGGTAGGATAACTACTAATTATGGAATAACTTTTGATTGGGTCATGGGATTGACTTGAAAATTGAAACATATGCTATTTGTACCTACATCGATCCTTAACATATCCAAATATGGGAATTTTAGAAGAATATTTTTCTAAGGTTCTTGTAATAATTTAAGAACTCATATATTATTTAATTATAGGGTCTAATGACCTCCAATCCCCTCGAAATTTTGGTGGATTCTTCTTATGGTTACTATATGAACCTGGTAAAAATCTCAGCCCAATTGGGACTGATTTGGTTGGGTAATTTGTTAACCGAAGTTTGGTCAAACTAGGTCAAACTAGGTCAAAATTGTACATGATGGAATTAGGTGGTCAAATCTCATCAAAGTGGTGTGAAACTTTGGCCACTAGTTTAGGGTCATATAAGACACCGCCGCGAGTAATTTGGGGTGATGTGGGGTGGATATGCCCTAGAACCCTAGTTCTAACCTTAGGGTTGCACTTTAAGCCTTGTGAAGGACATAGGGGCATGTGTCCTTGAATGGTCATGAAACTTGGTAGATAGGTTCATAGGGTGTAAGTATGCTCTAAGAAATTTTATGACAATTTTAAGAACACTTATCCCCTCTGATTTAGGTTATAACCTTTTTAGGGAACTTTCTTATAAGAAAAATTTACATGCTCAAGTGATCTTGGATGTTGATGAAAGTTTGGTAGATTATATAAAACCACGATATAGACCTCTTGTAATTTTTGTGTAATTTATTTATTGATTTAATTAGTACTTCATTCACAAGTCATTTATTTTGTCTTAAGATTATGATAAATAAATGTGGGTCAAATATCCTCTGGAAAATTATGAAATTTAGTGGTTGGACATTTTAGGGCAGTAGAGAGCTCTATGAATTTTTGGTACAATTGTTGGAATTATTTATCAGTAGGTTACTTCCCAATCTTCCCTAGTATGGGTTTGCTTGGAATATTTATTTATGTGACTAATTAGTTCTGATAAATTCTGAAATTTAGTCAGTTGATGCAGAGGTATCGTGACGACGTGGACGTTACGCTAACGGAAACATATTCATCACCAAAAAGTAAACAACATAGGAGGGCTCCGACCAAGAGCGAACGAAAAGGGGTCGGTTGGCTCCCAAATCCGATAGAAAAATTAATATGCGGGACTCGATACAACGTCCTTAAAACCTACCTCTCCAACAAGCACACAACTCACCGTTAGCCGGACTCGATACAACGTCCTTAAGACCTACCTCTCCAACAAGCACACAACTCACCGCACCTACACAAGCATCTATTCCATCAATCGATTTCTTTACAAAACGCAGCGGCAATATTTTGGAGCGGCGGTGAACATTCAAGCGGCGATTAAGCCCTAGTTGAGATTAACTCCCTTGTTAACGCTAAGTGCGCCAATCTTGGAGAGCAAACCAAGGCTAGGCTGAGTTTCGCTCCCGCACCGGATCTACCTGATCCGAACAACAAGAGATTCAATAACAACACTATTATTTCAGATCTTGCAAGCGAAAGATTTAAGATCACGGATAAAACGATTCGACAAAACCTCCACAAAATAATCGTAGAAAGAGTCTCAAAGGGGGAGAGGTTACCCAACCAAGAAAATGATCACACAAGATAGATGTGGGAGAATCGCTCTCTCCACGATTCCACCGGCGTCGCACCGAATGGAGAAGCACCCTTTCTTCCTTGGAGTCGCACCGCAGAAGTCTCGCCGGAGTCGCACCGAAGAGGATGGAGGGAGGCGGTCTTGGAGTCACACCAAGGAGAGATGGGGGGCGGCAAGGAGAAGACTCCTCCTTGTGGCCGAAATCTCTAAGGGGGGGAAAGTTTAGGGTTTTTCTTTTTGACTCTTCAATAATCCTCATTCCAACATAAGACCCCTTTAAATAGGAGTTTACAAAACATCTTAACCATCCATGATGGAGATGAAATCTCATCCACCCGAATGGTTAAATACACACCAAAATGAAAATAAGAGTTCAAAATTAAAATTAGAATCACTTTAATAAATATAAAATTATCATCTATTATGAATTAATTTTATATTTATTAATATAAAATAAAAGTGCATGAAATAAAAGTCTAATTCTTCATGGCGGTTTTGGCACGCCGCGGGCGGAGATTATAACGCGGTCGTCCATCAGCATCATCACGGCACCTCAGATCTTTATGGCGCAGCGCCTCGGCAGCCGGGTCATCATCATCAAGGAGTGTCGGAGGGGACGCGCCATCAATCCTCCCCCACTCAAAATCAAGCATCTCCGATGCGTGGTCCGAAATGTAGCGGCGGAGAAGATCAGCATCCAGTCGTTGAAGCTCTGTCGCGAGGACCCAAGAATCGTCTGAAGGAGGGCGATCACGCCAACGGATGAGGAAGCGCTATGTAGCACCCTCCGAGGTAGTAAGTGGCTCCGCAGACAGTATCATGTCCGGAGTGAGAAACGTCTTCGGAAACCTGGGAAACATATCAGCAGTAGGAATAAATGTATGCGACTTACCATCCGGTGAAATACCTGTGGGAACCGATAGAGAGAGGTCATCCGTACTACCACTCCCCAACCCATAAGAAGATTTGGTGGAAGGAGAAGACGTCAAAGAGCTCAACTCATGTGGAGGCGATACGAACATCGTTAAATCCGAGACGTTAAAAATAGGGGAGATTCCCCATTCGGCAGGCAAATCCAAAACAAAAGCGTTGTCACCTATTTTCTTGATGATCCGAAAAGGGCCGGCGCGCTTAGGTGCTAACTTTCTAACGGTGCCAGATGGCAATCGTTCGGGAACTAATCGTACTAAGACCAAATCGCCAACCTTGAAGTGTGACACTCTCCGATTTATATTGGCGTGTGCCTGATAAGAATCATACTGAGCAGTCAAGGTAGCTCGTATACGTGCATGAAGGTCGTGAAGATGTTGGGCGAAGGATTGTGCAAATTGACTTGCCTTGTATGTTGGGGGCAAGGGAACCAAGTCAAGAGGCACAGGGGCCTTGTACCCGTGGACAATCTCATTTGGCGACAAACCGGTGGACCGATTTTTGGAATTGTTATAGGCTAACTGAGCGTGGGGAAGAATAAGATCCCATGTGCCTTTATGATCATTCACGAGACATCTAAGAAGGTTCCCTAGGCTCCGGTTAACCACCTCAGTTTGCCCATCGGTTTGAGGATGATAGGCGGAGGAAAACAACAGTTTGGTACCCATTAGGATCCAAAGTGTCTTCCAGAAGTAGCTCGTATACTTAACATCCCTATCCGAGACAATTGTCTTCGGCACTCCTCGGTGACTAACAACTTCCTTAAAATAAAGCTTTGCGATATGAGATGCGTCGTCGGTTCTAGTACACGGTATAAAATAGGCCATTTTAGAGAACCTATCCACAACTACGAAGATAGAATCGTGACGACGAAAAGTGGTGGGTAGGCCTAAGACAAAGTCCATGCTCACATCCTCCCAAGGTACGGAAGGTATAGGCAATGGAGTATATAACCCGACGTTGGTTTTGGTACCCTTGGAAACTTGGCAAGTACGGCAACTACTCACTACCCGCCCTACCATTGCCTTCAACTTTGGCCAATAAAACTTTTCCTCAACCAGGGTAATAGTCTTATCTCTACCGAAATGGCCACTCAACCCGCCACTATGTAGTTCCCAGATGATATGAAGACGTAAGGATGACTGCGGAATACATAATTTCCCATGCCTAAAGAGATAACCATCCTTGATAACGAAGGCAGTAATAGTGGTGGGGGAACTATCCTGGGCAGATAGGTAAGACTCCTGAAAATCCGGGCATGAAGCGTATTCATCCTTGATTCGCTCGAACCCGACAACGTTAACTTCCATACTGGTGACTAAGAGGGCTAGTCGACTAAGAGCGTCCGCAACCCGATTGTCCGCTCCCTTAAGATGTTTAAGATTAAAAGTGTAACCCTGTAGGAAGGATACCCACTTAGCGTGACGCGGGCTGATTTTATGTTGGCCATTGATAAATCGTAAAGCTTCGTGATCGGAGAGGATCACGAACTCCTTAGAGAGGAGATAATGCCGCCAGTGGTGCAAGCATCTAATGACCGCATAAAATTCCCTATCATAGTTGGAATAATTCAATTTAGCGCCCGCCAGCTTTTCACTAAAGAAACTCACAGGGTGCCCTTCCTGACTCAAGACACCTCCTATTCCCACGCCCGAAGCGTCACAAGTAAGCTCAAAGACTTTCGAGAAGTCAGGTAGACGTAAGACGGGTGCCTCAGTCATAACTCTTTGATGCGTTGGAAAGCGAAGGTTGCGGACTTCGTCCAAGTAAACTCACCCTTTTTCATGCAGTCGCTAATGGGGGCCATGATACTGCTAAAGTCTTTGATGAAACGACGGTAGAAAGTGGCTAATCCATGGAAGCTCCTCACCTCACGTATCGTGGTCGGCTCGGGCCAGTCCTTAATCACCTTAACCTTGCTGGGGTCAACTCTAATGCCCTCCGCTCCCACGATGTAGCCTAAAAACTCCACTTCCGAAACATGGAACGTGCATTTCTTGAGATTCAGAAATAAAGTTTCCTTCCGTAGGGTGGAAAGAACCACTTTCAAGTGGGAGACGTGCTCGGTGGTCGAAGTGCTGTATACCAAAATGTCATCGAAGTAGACGACTACAAACTTCCCCATGAATGGCTGAAAGACATGCGTCATCATTCGGGAGAATGTGCTGGGGGCATTGGATAGCCCGAAGGGCATCACAAGCCACTCGTATAACCCGTCCTTAGACTTAAACGCCGTCTTCCACTCATCTCCCTCGCGGATTCTTATCTGGTGGTATCCGCTTCGTAAATCTAATTTAGAAAATATGGTGGCGCCCGATAAGACATCTAGAAGGTCATCTAAGCGCGGTATAGGAAATCGGTACTTGATAGTGATCTTGTTGATAGCGCGGCTATCTACACACATCCGCCACGTACCATCCTTCTTGGGGGCAAGAAGGGCTGGCACCGCACAAGGACTCATGCTAGTTCTGATGAATCCTTTCTTCATCAAATCCTCGATCTGAGTCTGCAGCTCTTTGTGGGCCGCGGGGTGAAGCCTATAGTGGGGTTGGTTCGGCAGGGACGAACCCGGGATGAGATCTATCGCATGCTGTATATTCCTCAATGGAGGTAACACAGAAGGCAACTCGTCTGGGTACACGTCCTTATATTCGTCCAAAAGGGCTCATAACTCCCTAGGCAACTCATTCAACGCGTCCGATTCACCCTTCGCACTCATAAGAACTAAAGCGTACATAACTCCTTCAAGAAAAGGATCTCTCACAAACTCTCTCCTACCAACTAGGCTCAAAGCCTTCCTCTCGGCCGGGACAGTAGTGTCTTTAGCCAAAGCTACCGGCTCCTTTGGAACGGTCGGTCTCAATGTGATGGTCTTACCGTTGAATTTGAATTCATAAGTATTGGCTCGACCGAAATGTGTGACGTCACGGTCATAAAGCCAAGGGCGGCCTAATAACACGTGGCACGCGTCCATGGGGAGGACATCACACCAGACCTCATCCGTGTAAGATTTAAAGGTAAGAGGGACCAGGCAACGCTTGCTAACCGGGACGGTAACCTTGCTAATCCAAGCTACTTGGTAGGGTGTGGGGTGTGGTTCCGTGGTTAGATTCATACGTTTAACAGCGTTCTCAGAGATAACGTTCACACAACTACCGCTATCTATAATGAGCTTGCACAGCTTGTCACCACTCTTAAAGATCAGCGAAAAGATACTCGTCCTCTTCCAGTCATCTAGCGGACGTGGAGTGGTCAGAATACAACGCATCACCATGAGGGGGGGATCGTCTTCCAAATCGCTTGGGACCCCATCGGGGTCGCTCTCCTCGGCGGCCTCATATACATAATCAGTAGAGTCGGCGGCCATGTCTAAGAGGGCAACGGCCTTAGTCTTAGTTGGGCATTCAAAGGCATAGTGGCCTTGAACACCGCAAGAATAGTAGGTGGTATTGGCCATGCTAACCTTCCCAATGGGAACACGCTCACTCGTGGGATTCCTAGTGTTCCTAGCGGTGATCACGACGGACTTAGACTCGGTGGTTCTAGACTTTCCCCTGTCCGGATAGGTGGAAGAAGATGTTCCAACGGTGGTCTTATTCTTCGAGTGGGAATAACGGGCGTGAGCCTTGGCGGCTAAGTGTTTTTCAATGTCCAGGGCGGCATTGAATGTCGTGTTCAGATCAGTGTGCCCATAACGCAAGAGCTTCCGCTGGATGTCGGGTTGAAGCCCCTTACGAAACCTGGATAATGTGACCTCTGGAGGTTCCCTAAGCTCGCAACGCACCATGCGGTCTTTCAAATCTCCCATATACTCGGCCACCGACTTTGAACCTTGCCGCAGGGTGGCTAGTTCATCGAACATTTGGGTTCGGTGGTAAGCGGGAACGTATTGGTCGGTGAGCAAATTTTTCATCACAGCCCATCCGATAGGTGGGACTTCCTGTCCGGCTCCTAACCTCCTTTCCTCATTCAGCCAGAAGGTTTTCGCTCGATCTGTCAACTTCATGCGGGCGACTTGGACCTTTTGGAGATCCGTGAGATTGTGCCATTGATAGTAACATTCTATGTCAACTACCCAGCTAAGGAAGACCTGGGGGTCTCCCATGCCATCGTAAGTGGGGGCATCAATCTTGATGGCTTTAGTGATATCGAAACCACGCTCGGGGCGGCGCTCTCGAGGAGGCGCTCGGGGATAGCCCCCATCAGAATCCGAATCAGTGAGCGGTTGGTGCCGGTTGGGCTCTTCAACATCACCGGGTGGTGGTGGTGGTCCTCCTTGATTCCGTAAGATTTGTTCTAACATCGTCCTAAGGTCAGTCAGCTCGGTGCGTAGTCCTGCTATGGCCTCGGTGTTGGGATCATTGGGCTGATTCGCAGCCATCCTAGACGTAGACGGTAACGTGTACTCCGTTCCTAGCCTAGTGGGCATTAGGGTCAGGACAATCAGGAAGGTGATTTTTTTTCTAGGGTCGTTGATAGATTGACATAAGAAATTTTTATAGATTCCTGATGTGCGTAACACGTAGCTCGTTAAAAAAATTTTATTTTTGAATTTTGACAAAAATTTCAGATTTCAGACCGCTATTCGCACACCACCTAGACAGAATTACGACGCTTCCAAATTTTAGGCCGACCTAACGAGGACGACTCGAAAAAGTTTCAGTTTTAATGTTGCTGGAAATACTTTCAGGAAGCTGCAGGAAAAATTTCAGATTTTTCTGACAAGTTTAAAAAAATTTTTTTTTTAGATTTTGCTAAACGCAGACCAATCCGAAAAATTTCAGATTTTCCTATTGATTAGAACGACCAACAAGGATCGCAGCGAGGATGTTTGCAACGTGGGAGTTGAAACGACCGCCTCTGATACCAAATTGATGTAGAGGTATCGTGACGACTGTTGGTGCCAAAAATGGTACCTCCAAAATTCACACTAAAGAGGACGGGAGAAAACTGCGAAGTGCAGGTTACTAAGACAGAAGATGCTGGAAAAAAGAGAAGGCGATCGTAAAATGGCGATCACGAAAAAATGAGACCGCTTACACAGGTTGTAAGCTGGAGCCTCCGAATCAAGTCCCCTTTCTGGGTACCCCTACCCCTCTATTTATAGACGAGGGGGCTGCCCAAACGGGCAGAACTAAGAACTACGGGCTGCCCGGGGTACAGGAGAGCCGGGGCAGAGATGAGGGGTGCAAATAGCAAAAAAGGAAGAGAAGGAGGAGACCGCACAGGCTGTCGATCTCGCACTGCCTTGACCGCTTAGGACTTGGAAAACTGCGGCTGAGAAGAGACTTGGCGGTCTGCGCGATCACCATATGTTGAGACCGCTCAGACCAAAAAAGCTTCGGCCTGCAAGAAGAGGTCGCGGGCTTTCTAGGCAAACATAATCCCCGCACATTTTTAAGTTGCTCCAAAAACTTCGAAAATGTAAGCTTTGACCGCTGAGACCGCGACCGTCATAAATGCAGCTTGGTCTATAAATACTGGCTGAGATCTTCAGATCTCAAGACATTGAGAAATACCAAGTTCCAAGCGGTCTCTGAAAATTAGGTAGGCGCGGTCTCTTACGGAGATGACTATTCTTGATTTTATAAAAGCTCTTCCGCCAAAAGCAAACTCTCCTGGGAAGAAGGAGGACGTTAGTTCAAGAAGAGGAAAAAAGATGCAGAAAATATTAACGAAAGCGAGCTCTTCAAAGGAGACCGCCCGATCTCCCAAAAAGAAATCTGAACTAGAAAGTTCAGCTGCGCCGGTCTCTGTTGTTTCTGAACCTTCCAACTCCTCTTCAGATCCTGTATTGAAAATGTCTGACTTTTCTATCTATTTTAATTGTCAGAAATCCCTGGAGGTATTGGATCAAAAGACTTCTCAGCCCCCTAAGATCGCCTCAACTGAGACCATTCTGGCTGGGCTACACCAGAAAAAGGCCGAGGCCGAAATTATTCGGCAAAAGATCGCCGAACTGGAGGCCGCTGCGAAAAATAGGAAAAGGAAAAATTTAAGTCCAACCAGTTTGATTTATAAGAGAAAAAGAAATGGAGATGGACAGGATGTGACCGCCCCTGAGATGATCACACTTCTTGATGACGCTGATCCGGAGGATTCCGCTGCGGTTCAGAAGGTGAATACCGGAAGCGGTCTCCTTCTTCATCCTGCGGTCTCAACTTCATTAGGGGAAGATGATTTCGAATTAATCGCTTATCTTGATGAAGTTTCTTCTAACAATTCCTCTTTTTCATCGATGCAGGTGCTAGATCCCCTTGAGGCTTCATCTCTTTGAAACGCTGCTGTTGATATGGAGATCGCAGCCAGGGAGAAGGAGACCGCTGATGCGGCGGTCAAGATGATGGAAGAGGAAGAGAGAAAGAAAAAAGAGAGGGAGGAGAAGAAAAAGGAGGAGGTGATCAAGATCGCTGAGGAGAAGAAGAAGAAGAAAGAGGAAGAGAAGAAGAAGGAAGAAGAGGAGAAGAAGAGGAAGGAAGAAGAGGAGAAGAAGAGGAAGGAAGAAGGGGAGAAGAAGGAAGAAGAGGAAAAGAAGAGGAAAGAAGAGGAAAAGAAGAAGGAAGAAGAGGAAAAGAAGAGGAAAGAAGATGAGAAGGAGAAAAAGGAAGAAGAGGAGAGGAGGAAGAAGGAAGAAGAGGATAAGAAGAAAAAGGCGGCCAAGATCGCTGAGGAGAAGAAAAAAGAGAAAGAGGAGGAAAAGAAGAAGAAAGAAGAGGAGGAGAAGAAACAAAAAGAAGAGGCGGCCGGGACCGCCGAGGAGAGGAAACAGGCTCTTCTTGACGAAGAGGAGAAAAGGCAGGCGGTCTCACAGACTGCGGAAAAGAGGGCTGCTGAGGAATAAACCGCCAGGAAGCTTCAGATCGCCACGGAAAAATTTACACTTTCCAGCGGTCTCCCAGATGACTCTTCTCGGGGAGACCTGGACAAGGCTACAGCAGATCACGCGACGGCGATCTCAGTTTTGCGAGCTCGTAAGTATAAAATAATTCCTCAGCCGGTCGAGTTCCTTTTATTTCCTATGGTTCGCTCTGCTTCTCCTGAAAGAAAACATGAGATCGTTTTTATTGAAACCGATGATACCCTCTTAAGTAATGAAGAATTAAAAAGGAGAAGAAAAGAAGGAGAAAAATCGCAGAAAAGAGATTTAGAAAGAATGGATCTGGAGCGCTTAAGGGGATCAGATCGCCTTTCTCTGACCGCAGATCCCGCGGTCACTAAAGATACCAGAAGAGCTTTAAGTGACTGCGGTCTTAACTTCTTTCCAAGTACTCTTTTTGTTCATCTAAAAAACTTATTTGATTGTATGCTCGTGACTGAAATAATCTATCTCTTGTGACCGCAGATAATAAAAATGTTGAGATCGAGGAGGGAGAACTTCCTCAGCATATCGAGATCTCCCCTCAGTTGACCAACATCCTCAACCCTATGTTCGAGGATGTTCGTTCTATGCTGATGAGGGAGCGTACTCAGAACGATCAGATCCGTAGTCTTGAAGAAAAATTGCGTTGTAATGAGAAGCGGATTCGCGAAGAATGCGATCTGAGGGTTGCAGAGATCGCTCGAGCTCTCAAGAAAGCTGAAAAGGAGGCTGAATACTACAAGGGGAAGGCTGCGGCGCTGTCTGCGGAGAATGAGAGGCTGAGGGGCGGTCACGGAAAAATGCTGATGCGACCGGGCACCTCCAGCGATCATCCAGCGGAGAGACCGCAGCCTGAAATTGTGCTGATTCCCATGGAGCAGGTGGACAAGGAAATGTCGAAAATTCACCGGTCTGCGATGCTGGCTAATCACAGCTTGGTGTCAGTTATGGCCGCAGTGAATGACATGCAAGATGTCGCAGCTCATGTAGGAAGAAACAGGCCTTCTAGGAGATGATCATTTGTTTTGAGACCGAGCGGTCTCTGAATGTTAAACATTTTGCCTTGTAATATTTTTACTATTAATGTTCCATCTATCGTTCTGTTATTTTTGTGATTTCTTCCAATTTTTGTGCTTTGTGCGATCTTGATTGTTATAATTTGCGATCTCTTTTATGTCTGGATTGTATGTTGCTGGTATTTTTATTCATCTGTATTCTATTTATTGGGACCGCAGATTAGCTATATAATCTAGCCCAGGTCGAGCGGTCTGGAGATTTTTGCTGGGCGGTCTGCCAAAAGTAATGATTACGAAATTATCCTTCGATCGCTATAAATAGTTGCCTTCATAACCTTCACTTTATGTTCTCTTGAATACGCGATAAATACCGATCTCAGCGACATCTCAAAATGGTGTCCGCTCGTGCTTCTTCTGCGATCACCTTCTTGGCGGCTAATCAAAAACAGGGACGTCTGTCGAAAGATGAGTTTATATCTTTTATAAAGAAGTATATGATCCAAAACCAGATTGTCGTGAGACCGCCGACCGAACAGGAAAAGCTGAATTTTGGAGAGGAAAATAAATATGTTATTCCTATCGATCACTTTGATCATGGGTTGAGAATTCCCCTTCCTTGGGAATGGATGGAAATTTTGGAATATTACGGTTTCGTGCTCGCCCAGCTGCCCCCGAACTCAGTCGGTCTGGTCAATGTATTCATCAATTACTTGAGATCGGAGAGGATAAGGTTTTCGATGAACCTGTTCCGTGGAACCTTTACTGCGAAGGTTCTGAAAGAAGGCCAGAAGAAAGAAGAATTCAAGGGACTGATGTACTTCTCTGCGGAAGGAGTAAAGATCTTAAACCTTCCCAACAAGATCTCTTTTTGGACAGAAAGATTTCTTGTCTTCGAGGGCGACCTCGGCGGTCTCAAGAGTTCGCCGTCTCCACGACCTGACAGTACCTTCAAGAAGATAAAGGTGCTTGCTGCTGAGGAGATAAAAATTTTAGCCTTCTTGGCGGGCAAGAGGCTTGACCTTGTTCACTACCTGGCGATCTGGGATGAGATCGCTGAGGTTACTCCTGATGAAAGTAAGCCCTTCCTGCGGTCTCTCCCGCGATCTCTTTTTGTTCATTTTTCATATCCTTCCTCCTAACGTTTTTCTTACCTCAGCGACCTTTAAGGTCCCTGAAAGAGATCCAATCTCTCCAGCAGCTGAAGTACTTACTCAAAGGGAGAGAAGGCTGAAGCGGGAGGTTGATGCGTTCGGGACCGCTGCTGAGACCGCAGATCAAGACTTCCCCCTGCATGGTTTCTTAAAGAATATGAAGGATATTAAAGGAAAACCCTTACTCAAATGGGCCGCAAAAGGGAAGTCTCTAAAAGTTTCCACTGATCTTCCCTTGTGGAGTGGAAAGGTGACCCTCCACGCTTATGCGGTCACCTCTGCATTGTATGGGAGAAAGAACGTGGTAGAGGCGTATAATCTCGAGACCGAGGATCTCCCCGATCTTTGTGCTCAGGTGACCGCTAGGAGCACGATACTAAATCATCATATGGGGCGGTCTCTTCGTAGCGCCTTAAATGAGATTACTGCCCTGCGTGAAGCTCAAAAGGTAAAGGTTTGATTGCATTATATGAATGATTACCTGTGATCGTGCGATCTGATCTTTCCCTTTTCCTTTTGATAGCAATCTGAGCGGGTGGCCTATGATCCAGCTAATCCAGCTTTCCAGAAGGCCATGATGCATCATATTAAGGAGACCGCTGACCAGGTCCTGGATGAGGTTCGCGGTCTTGGTGGTTTCACCGAAGAATTCAAAGACATAACATTCTCAAAGCTTTTCCCGGATGCGGCTCAAAGGATTGAAGAGCAGTCAGAGACCGCTGAAGAGACCGCGGATGAAGCCGGCGATCAAGATGAGAACGTCGAGATTGAGGATGAAGATGATAGTGGGAGCCGCTATACTCAAGGCCGGGATTCTAGTTCAGGCTCAAGCTCTGGATCTAGAATTTCGGTGAGTAAATCGGAGGAATCCTCAGCAGAGACCGATTCTTCTCTCTCTGCTGAGCGATCCTCCAAGAGACCGAAAAAAGATTGAGCTGCAACTTTCCTTTAGACCGGGCGATCTCGTTGTAACAGACATTTCTGAATATATATAAAATTTGATCTTTTGGTAGATCTATATTTTTTGAATGAATTTGTTTCTGGTGTATTTATTCTATTTGTTCTCCTGAGCTAGAAATGACATTCGATCTCAATGCCTTGGGTTCATCACGTAATTTTTATATCAACATTAAAGAACTACAGATGGCGATCTCTTGAAAAAGACATCAAGGACTGAAAGAAAAACTGATACTTTTGCGTAGATAGAACTACTTCTGCGGTCTTGAGATAATCAAACCACTGAGAATATTTAGCAATTTAACTGTGATCAGAAAAATAACCAACTTATTTGCAACAGTTATGCGGTCTCAAATTACACAGATCGCGATACAAAGAAATTAACTTGAAGATTTGAACTTATTGAATTCTGGGTGATCGACGCCCAAATGACTTTCAGGAAATCCATCTGATAAAGATCCCTTGATAGTCAAGGTTATTACTTGAAAAAAGGAAATAACTCTTCATGAATTCAGTTCAGCGATCTCATTATATTCAGACCGCCCTTGAAGAAAAAACCCCACTTTCTCTTGATAAGAAACAGAACATCATGATTATTTCATGTAACTTTGAATAACAAGGAAAATTGGAATCTCGTTCTTACTGAGACCGGGCCAACCTCTTATCGGGCTGGCACAGAAGATTCCTGAATAGCGACCTCAATTATCCTGGAAAAAATTTCATCTGACGATCATAAGCGACATCACTCTTTGTAGAAAAGAAAAATAGGCGGTCTCATAAACTGCTGACCGCCCGATCTTAGTACAAAAGGATTAAGAGAGAGATTTTTTTTTTAGTAAGAAGATGGGAAAAAGGGATCTCAAAGATGACCCAAAAGGATGGTGTGGTCATGCCGCGGAGGCTATACCGACATTGCCTTTTTAAAAGAATTTCCGAGTTTACCGCAAACATGCCAATCCAAGGTTCAGGCGACGGTCATGGATGTTTCTGACCGCCCCTTACCTAACCACGCTTCAACGAGTATTCGAGAGTTACAAAACAAAATGATCTGTAGGGCAGGTGTGGTCATGCCGCGGAGGCTATACCGACATTGCTTTCCCTGAAAGATCATTAAGATTGTAACAATGTCCTTCCTATTGCATGACAGAGCTGAGCCAGCCACCCAGACCCCCTTGAAAAGCTGAGGTGTGCCAGATGTCAGCAAGGACCCGGTATCCTAAACTTCCACCGCTCGAGCTTGGCGAGCTACTGCTACACAGATTCGAAATCTCCCCGACATCTGTGGTCTTGGCAGAATTACACGTCGAGCTGACAAGTCGAGGGGGAAGATAGTAGGATCCGTCGATGTCTCACTTGACAGGTTTTTGGCTTTTCAAAAAATAACATGCTTAAAACTTGTCACCCATCACTCATATTGCGAATGCCTTGATAATACCTGCATGACATTTGAGAGGAAAAAAGTAAGAAAAAGAATGAGTGAATCGGATACGAACATTTAAGAAAAGAAGAGTTTGAGATCATCTCCGCTCCATGAATGAGGCAATTCTTTCCCTTCATAAGTTTGGAGATGGTAAGCACCATTTTTAAGCACATTCTTTACCATGAACGGCCCTGCCCAGTTTGGGTTAAGCTTTCCAACTGAACCGGCTCTTGCTGCTGCATCTACCTTCTTCAAGACTAGATCTCCAACAGCGAATTCTTTGGTTCTTACATTTTTATTGAACAGCCTCGCCATCCTTCTTTTCACCTCTTCTTGTCTGATGATTGCTGTATCTCTCAATTCTTCAATTAAATCAAGGCTGCATTTTAGCTCTTCATCATTTCCTTCCATCCAATCAATTTGATTTTGTTGTGCCAATAACACTCTTGGGCTTTTCACTTCAAATTCCACCGAAATAAGTGCTTCGGAACCGTGTGACAGTTTGAACGGAGTTTCTCCAGTAGCCGAACTTGGAGTTGTCCTCAAGGCCCATAAGACGGAAGGTAGTTGTTCTGCCCAGTTGCCCCTAACATTTTCTACCCTCTTTTACAAGAGATTTATGATGAGTTTGTTGGCGGTCTCTACCTGCCCATTGCTTCTAGGGTGATGTACGGAAGCGAAACGTAGTTCGATGCCAATTTGCTTACAGAAATCAATAAGAGTTGAATTATTGAACTGAGAACCATTATCTGTGATGATTGCCATTGGAATCCCATGTCGACACACTATCTCTCCCCAAATAAAATTTTTCACGGCTTGAGTGGTAATTTTGGCTAATGCTCTTGCTTCTATCCATTTGCTGAAATAGTCAATCATGACTATAATATATCGTCGTTGTCCACTTGCCATAGGGAAAGGTTCAATCAAATCCATTCCCCAAACTGCAAATGGCCATGGAGTTGCTATTGACTTGAGTTGTTGAGCCGGCTGATTTTGGAGAGGAGCAAACTTCTGGCACTTTACACATTTCTTAGCAAACTTTTCCGCATCCTTCCTTATCTGGGGCCAAAAATAGCCTTGCCTCAGAATTCTTTTCTCCAAAGTTCTAGCTCCAGAGTGACTTCCACATTCTCCAGAATGGACCTCCTGAAGGATCGCTGGAATCTCTCCTTCCGAAACACACCGTGCTAATGGTGATAGGAAAGTCCTCCTATAAAGTACTCCTGCAACAAGATAATAGTTAGCTGCTTTCCGCTTAAACCTTTTTCTATCTTTTATTGAAGAATGGAGCTCTCCAGTTGAAAGATAAAGAACAAATGGATCCATCCAAGACGGATGTTGATCAATCTCCATGACCTCTCCTTCTTCAATCGCCGGGCGAAACAACTCCGAAGTTGTTCCTCCTGAGGGAAGCCCAAATTTTGCCAACTCGTCTGCTTCCACGTTCTCACCTCTTGGTATATGCTCGATAGCAAAACTTTTGAATTTTCCTACCTCGATTTTTACCAGAGTTAGATACCGCTTTAGAATGCTATCTCTAGTTTCGAAAGCTCCATTTACTTGAGAAGCCATCACCAAAGAATCTGTGAAGACTTTGACATCATCAATTCCCAGCTCTCTTGCAAACTTAAGGCCGGCTAATAAGGCTTCATATTCTGCCTGATTATTTGTTACTTGAAAGTAGAACTTCAGGGCCTGATCCAATCTTACTCCGTTTGGATTGATTAAGACAATTCCGGCTCCGGAAGAATTTTTCCCGGAGGCTCCATCAACGAAGATTTTCCAGGCAAGGGGTGCTCCGACCTTCTTCTGAGACTTAGCTTCTTTGGCATCCACCATGAAGTCTGCTAAAACTTGAGCTTTGATTGCTACCCTTGGAACATAGGATATATCAAATTCACTAAGCTCTATTGCCCACTTTGCCAACCTCCCTGAATGTTCTGGTTTTTCCAAGACACTTTTCAATGGAAGGTCAGTGACGACTAAAATCGAATGAGCTTGAAAATACGGTCTTAGTCTTCTTGCTGAAATTACGAGCATTAAGGCTAGCTTCTCTAGGATTGGATATCGAGTCTCTGTATTCTTCAAAATTCGGCTTACATAGTAAACTGGAAATTATTTCTTTTTCTCTTCTCGGACCAAAACAGAGCTTATAACATCGGCGCCAACTCCCAAATACAGGAAAAGATCTTCCCCTTCTCGCGGGCTTTGGAGTAGAGGAATTGACGTTAACTGCTTTTTAAGCTGACTGAAAGCATCATCACACTCTTGAGTCCATTCAAACTTGGCCCCTCCCCGGAGGGTCTTAAAGAAAGGTGCACTTTTATCCCCTGACCGGGAGATGAATCGACTCAAGCCTGCCATTCTCCCTCCCAACTGTTGAACTTCTTTTGGGGTTTTGGGAGGTGGCATTTCCAAAATAGCTTTTACCTTGTCTGGATTGGGCTCTAACCCTTCTGGAGTGAGGAGATGACCCAAAAATTTACCTTTGTTTGCTCCGAAAACGCACTTCAATGGATTCAACCTCATATTGAAGGTTCGTAAGGTTGCAAAAGTTTCCGAGAGATCTTCGAGATGAGAGGAGAAGGATTTGCTTTTCACCAAGAGGTCATCGACATACACCTCAAGGTTCCTTGCCTTCTGACTTTTGAAAACTGTATCCATCATTTTTTGGTAAGTTGCTCCAGCATTTTTCAACCCGAAAGGCATCACGAGATAACAGAAGCAACCATCATTTGTGATAAACGAAGTATGCGGTATATCCGGTTTATGCATCCTGATTTGGTGATAACCTGAAAAAGCATCCAAAAAACTCATAAAGGAATAACCTACCGCAGAATCCACTAAAGAATCTATCTGAGGCAAGGGATAGCAATCCTTGGGGCAAGCTTTATTGAGTTTGGTAAAATCGACACACATCCTCCACTTTCCACCTGACTTGGTTACCATTACAACGTTTGACACCCACTCCGGATATTGGATTGGTTGAATGAACTTTGCCTTCAGAAGCTTCTCTACCTCTTCACGAATAGGTTGAGCCAGAGTAGTTGCAACAGTTCTCTTCTTCTGCTGGACCGGAATGACGTTTGGACTAATGTTGAGGTGATGGCAAGCAACATCCGGATTCACTCCAGGCATGTCGTCTGCCGACCAAGCGAAGATGTCTAAATTTTGCAGGAGACAAGAGATGAGCTGACTCTTGTCGGCTTCAGATAATTCAGCGTTGATGGAGAGGCTCTTGCTCTCATCTTCCTCGCTGATCTGAACATTTTGAGTTTCTTGGGCAGGTTCCAAGCAGACTCCATCTCTCACATCCTCCATTTCTTCTGCAACTTGAATTTGTTCAGGAATTTCAATAGATTCAGTCATCATAACTTCCTGGGGTGGAGAAGACACGATCATGTTGACCGTCTTTACATAGCATTCTCTAGCTTTCCTGGGGTCGCTCCTGATTCGATGTTGTTTGCCATTCAAGGCGAACTTCACCGCTTGATGATAAGTGGAGACAATGGCTTGATACCCGTTCAGAAAGGGTCTCCCGAAAATTGCGTTGTAGCTACTGGGAGCATCAACGACTATAAATTTGACCAGCCTTACTATCCCTCCAAGGATCACGGAGAGGGTGACGAGCCCTTCGACTTCTTTCTTCTCTCCTGAAAAACCATAAAGAGGTCCTTCAGTTGATAGGAGGGGTTTACCTGTCTTTAACGCCTCAAAAGCAGGCTTGAAAAGCACATTGACTGAGCTCCCCGTATCTATTAGAATTTTTTCCACCGTATAGTTTTCGATCACAGCTTTGATGACGACTGCATCATCAAAGGGATTCGCGGTCTGAGGAAGATCTTCATCTCCAAAAGTGACCGTCCCTCGAATCGGAGCCGAAGAAGTAGCGGCAACCTATGACTGATAAACTCTCTTCAGACTTGCCTTTCTTGAGGACTCCGGGCCTGCACCCCCATGGATGCAGAAAAGGTTGCCCAAGGCACCCTCATCATTAGCGTCTACACATTCGCTGGGAAAACCGATGTTGCCCAGATGGCCAACATCATCTACTTCCTCGCACTCCCAGTGAACTTCTGCTACCTCCTTGGCCTTGGAGGTTGAAGCTTTGGCAGAGTCATTCTTTTGAATGAGATCGCGGAGCTTTCCTTCCTTTAATAGTTTCTCTAAAAATAGGCGGAGAGCTCTACAATCTTCTGTCAAATGCCCCCTATCTCTGTGATACTCACAGTAGAGGGTTGGGTTTCTGGTTTTCGGATCAGAATTCAGCGGAGCTGGCCTCTTAAAAAAGGGTTGTTTCTGAAGAACTTGCAGCACTTCATTCATAGAAACACCAAAGTCCGTGAAGGACTCTTGGGATTCATTATAAAGTGAAGGAATGGGTAGAAGAGGAGGTTGAGTATACTGGATCTGGTGGATGGGGGTGACTTGCGGAGCAGGAGTAGTAGGAGTTTGAAGAAATGAATTTTGAGGTGGGAAAAATTGATTACCTCGGTTGAAGCGGTTGTTGCGGTAATTCTTACCTCTCGGAGCTGGAGGCGGAAGCTCTTGTTTAGTTTTCGAGGAAGATGGAGCAGGATAGAATCCCGCAGAGCCTTTCTGAGTGGCTCTGTTGGTCAGATTGCTCACATAGGTGGGGTTGTTGATCTCCCCTTCTATATAGCGATTGGCGATGCTGATCAGCTCCTGATAGGAGCCAGGCTCTTTGGTTGTTACTTTGAACTTCAGAGGACCCTCCTGCAGGCCGCTGATCAAAGCCACCATATAGAGCTCGGGATCCATGTCTCTGACCCCCAGGATCTCTTTCTGAAAACGGTCAACGAAATGCGCTGCAGTTTCGTTGTCCCCTTGCCTGATCTTGAAGAGGGTCGCAGGACCACTCTTCCTTTTCTTTGCAGTGGCGAACCTCAGGAGGAGCTCTTGCCTTAGGGCAGCAAAGCTTGGGATTGACTGACAAGGCATCTTATAGAACCATTCCATGGCTGACCCATCGAAGGAGGTGACCATCAGCTTGCACCTCACTCCATCTGAAATGTTCCTGAGAGCCATGGCAGACTCGAAGGCTTGAAGATGACACATGGGGTCGGTCTCTCCCGTATACACTGGGAGTCGAGGTTCTCTGAACCCGTGAGGAATGGGATCCCGACGAATTTCATCGGTAAAGGGGGAGGGCTCCCCTAATTCAGAAGGCCCCAGAGGAGGTAAAAAGGAAGTAGGAGGAGCTTGAGGGTAAGCAAACCCTTCTTCAAAATTCAGGGTCTGAGCCGGAGGCCCCTGGGCTGCGGCTCGGAAGGAATTATGACGAGCGTCGAACTCCTCATGCTGAGATCGCTGAGGAGCTGCGGGCTGGAAAACGGGATGATCGCTATGGTGACCGCTTGCTACTCGGTCAGGAGTAGCGATCTGAGAGGCTTGAGGAAGGATTTTCTGGGAGATCGCGGCCAGATCCTGGTTCATGGCCTCAATCTGCTTCACGGACTCCTGCTGAGTCCGGACAACTTCTTGTCGATCTCGAGCGGCCTCCTGCTGAGACCGCGCGATCTCTTGCTGAACAGCGGCAGCGTCCTGCCTAGCTCGGGCGGCCTCGCGAAGAGCCTGCTCTACGCGAAGCTCGAAGCGGCGCTCCATTGCCTCTAACGGATTGTGATCGGAAGGGGGAACACTGGGAGACCGCAAGGGACGACCTCTACGGAGATCAGCCATTTTGAAAGTCTAAAATTCACCTGACACTTCGAATCTGAAGGTCGCGTGTTCGTTCTGTTGGTGCCAAAAATGGTACCTCCAAAATTCACACTAAAGAGGACGGGAGAAAACTGCGAAGTGCAGGTTACTAAGACAGAAGATGCTGGAAAAAAGAGAAGGCGATCGTAAAATGGCGATCACGAAAAAATGAGACCGCTTACACAGGTTGTAAGCTGGAGCCTCCGAATCAAGTCCCCTTTCTGGGTACCCCTACCCCTCTATTTATAGACGAGGGGGCTGCCCAAACGGGCAGAACTAAGAACTACGGGCTGCCCGGGGTACAGGAGAGCCGGGGCAGAGATGAGGGGTGCAAATAGCAAAAAAGGAAGAGAAGGAGGAGACCGCACAGGCTGTCGATCTCGCACTGCCTTGACCGCTTAGGACTTGGAAAACTGCGGCTGAGAAGAGACTTGGCGGTCTGCGCGATCACCATATGTTGAGACCGCTCAGACCAAAAAAGCTTCGGCCTGCAAGAAGAGGTCGCGGGCTTTCTGGGCAAACAACGACGTGGATCTTACGCTAACGGAAACATATTCATCACCAAAAAGTAAACAACATAGGAGGGCTCCGACCAAGAGCGAACGAAAAGGGGTCGGTTGGCTCCCAAATCCGATAGAAAAATTAATATGCGGGACTCGATACAACGTCCTTAAGACCTACCTCTCCAACAAGCACACAACTCACCGTTAGCCGGACTCGATACAACGTCCTTAAGACCTACCTCTCCAACAAGCACACAACTCACCGCACCTACACAAGCATCTATTCCATCAATCGATTTCTTTACAAAACGCAGCGACAATATTTTGGAGCGGCGGTGAACATTCAAGCGGCGATTAAGCCCTAGTTGAGATTAACTCCCTTGTTAACGCTAAGTGCGCCAATCTTGGAGAGCAAACCAAGGCTAGGCCGAGTTTCGCTCCCGCACCGGATCTACCCGATCCGAACAACAAGAGATTCAATAACAACACTATTATTTCAGATCTTGCAAGCGAAAGATTTAAGATCGCGGATAAAACGATTCGACAAAACCTCCACAAAATAATCGTAGAAAGAATCTCAAAGGGGGAGAGGTTACCCAACCAAGAAAATGATCACACAAGATAGATGTGGGAGAATCGCTCTCTCCACGATTCCACCGGCGTCGCACCGAATGGAGAAGCACCCTTTCTTCCTTGGAGTCGCACCGCGGAAGTCTCGCCGGAGTCGCACCGAAGAGGATGGAGGGAGGCGGTCTTGGAGTCACACCAAGGAGAGATGGGGGCGGCAAGGAGAAGACTCCTCCTTGTGGCCGAAATCTCTAAGGGGGGGAAAGTTTAGGGTTTTTCTTTTTGACTCTTCAATAATCCTCATTCCAACATAAGACCCCTTTAAATAGGAGTTTACAAAACATCTTAACCATCCATGATGGAGATGAAATCTCATCCACCCGAATGGTTAAATACACACCAAAATGAAAATAAGAGTTCAAAATTAAAATTACAATCACTTTAATAAATATAAAATTATCATTTATTATGAATTAATTTTATATTTATTAATATAAAATAAAAGTGCATGAAATAAAAGTCTAATTCTTCATGGCGGTTTTGGCACGCCGCGGGCGGAGATTATAACGCGGTCGTCCATCAGCATCATCACGGCACCTCAGATCTTTATGGCGCAGCGCCTCGGCAGCCGGGTCATCATCATCAAGGAGTGTCGGAGGGGACGCGCCATCATCAGTAGATTTTTCTAATCAATATAAAGGTATGGTAATTATCCCATAATTTTTGGACAAGTATTTTTTGGGGTTCCTTCTTTAATTTATAATTTGGGGTATGTATTTAATATTATAATTAGAGATCAACCCCTTATTGCAAAATTTTGATATTATGTATTTACTGTTATCTTGACATCATAGATTTTCCATAATTATGGGAGCTTTATCATAAGGATATCTTTCACCTCGTGTACAATTTCATAATTGGCCAATGTTGGAGAAATTAAAATAAATGCCAAATAATTAGGGAAAAGTACGATTCTCTGGATTTAGGCTTGAAATATCATGATAGACTCCTAGTAATAATATTGAGTCAGTCGGATGAATATTTGGGGTACCTCCTCTTATGCAACTCATGTAACATATTTGGTCTGCGTATAGCAAAACTGTGAAACTTGGGTAAATTGAAGACCAGTGGGTGGGAATGGAAGGTAGATGGTGTACCAAGTGTGGTTGAGGAGATGTGAGGTCACCAAAAGGAGTTTATGTGATGAGAGTGTGCTTCGTGAGTTAAGGGTTAAGTTGTGCTCGGGATTGACGAAAGATCTTCTTTCCCGTGGGGAGTCGGGAAACACTTAAGAGGTTAATTCAAGTGAAATGTTAAGAGGGGTAATCCTATGGGTAGTTACCAATAACACTAAGTGTCTTGAGAAAGGGAGCTTTGGGCTATCATCCCATCATAGCTCCTAGTACCGCTGCGAGCCCCTCACAGGATCGACCACGGGAAGTCCAAGATTAACCCTAAATTATAAGAATAAGTTGATGTGCAAGATTAACTTGATAATACACACACCCACACCCCGTAGTTACGGGAGGTTAGTTGGTTTGGTTGTAGAGCGGTAGGCTTGGTAGTTCTAGCGGCGGACTAGTTAGTCCGGTGAGTTTGTGACTCAGTAATGCTTGTTGGTACGGATGGATCGGTCCGGCGAGCCGGTGGCTCGGAAGATTATGGTAACGGGCAAGTTAGCCCGGGGAGCGTATGGCTCGGAGATAGATGGTAAACATATTTGCATGTGCATAAAGGTGGTGGGTCTTCGGTATTGACGGTAGTTCATACCGACTTCGATACGCTGACTCGGCAAGTGTGGATTTGCACTTAGCCATGAAAAGTCTGGTGGTCTAGCCAGTAAGAGTACGCAGATGCTCCGAGGATTTGCGTTGAGGCGTATGATAGGTCTAGGTTAGGTAGTGTGAATACCAACCTAGAGGTGGACGAGGCCTAACCCACCGCTTCCTTTTGCCACTACGGGAGTATCCTGGGTGTCTTGCTAGCTCCAAAAAGGGGGAACTAAAGGTCTGTGCGCATAGAGTCAAAGTGTGTGAGTTTCACTTATATGAACATAGCATAAACTGCATAACTCTGCATATCATGGCATAAGCATTGCATTTCAACCCCTACCCATATCGTATAAATCGGCATGGGACTTTTTATACGATAGGCCTTGCTAAACGATCCCTTGGTCTATAGGTTTGTATGGGCATTCTTATAAATCAATGGTTACTTTTCTACTCTTACTTA
Source organism: Dactylorhiza incarnata (assembly GCA_033032865.1). Classification (NCBI taxonomy): domain Eukaryota; kingdom Viridiplantae; phylum Streptophyta; class Magnoliopsida; order Asparagales; family Orchidaceae; genus Dactylorhiza; species Dactylorhiza incarnata. Next base: position 16,066,119 of record JAWHQI010000030.1, read on the forward strand.
CTGTCCTTTACATGTTCTTTATTATACTTTATTTACTGCTTTAATTATATATATACACTTGTGTAGTGGTAGTTGTTCCTGTAGCTAGTCCACACCATCTTCTTTGTTTATACCCCTTGATGTCCTCCGCTTCGTCCTCCCGCTCGGTGACTAGGGCCACTGGGGGATGGATGGGGGGGGGGGCGAGGCTTAGAATTTTTGACTAACGGTCGGTGGACCATATCATTTTAGATGACCGAGGAGACGCAACAACACCAGAGGTCGGTGCAGATGGAGGCGGGCCAGTCTAGTATAGGAGCACCAGTTTCAGGATCTGTGAGTGATTAGTAGATTATGCTTCTGCAAGTGACTTTTGTAGTGAGGCTATGATGTACTGGTCATGAGCCCTTCTACTGCAATCCCTTATTATTGTATCCTTTATTATTTCAGTTATACCATGTGGACATATATTGCATATAGCATGTGATTTGTGGACTTGAACTTTTATTTGTTCATTTATACTTTTCTTCTTGTGATCGATATGGCCGGCAGGATTGGCATTTGGTAGTGGAGACCTTCCCGTGTGTTGGTGTCACCGCAAAGCGGCGGTTCTGGGCATAAGACCCGGTTTTGTAGCGAAAAAATGGGGTCTTACATCACAATCCTTCCTCCCGGTCTTAGGACGTGTTTTGGTCCTTTCATCCCTTTTTCTATGCTTGCATAGGGTTGTCTCTTTCACTAATTAGTGAAGTGTAGGGCTCCATTTAGTTCTTAGGAACTTCGGGTCGATTGTATCCGCCCTTGACATTTATTGCTTGTAGAAATCCGGTGGTCATATGGATTTAGACATTTTGTGTGAAGTATGCCCGTGGCCGTTAGCCCGGATTGGTGATGCTTGATTTGTGGCGTGCATTTAAGTTAAGCCTAGAATGCATGTCAGAGAATGACTCCGTGAGATATGTCAACTTGAGTTTTAGATGTCTCTTGGAGAGCCTAACGGAATCCCCTTGCTTGGGTTGTGGTTGAACGCAAACCTTCACCATGGATTTTGAAGTGGAGTGGTCTTAGACCTTCTTCGTTGGTTGTATTTGCGAAGCCTATGTCCTCTTGCAAGGATTAGGTGCGTAGCTTGACTTTTGTGTAGTGCTTGTATGTGTTAAACCTTTATGGGCTGAGGTGAAGTCGTACCCACGTCGTGCTGATGGATTGCGATGACTAGAGCATGGGTAAAGTTGAACCGAACCCATTTCCATGTAGATCAGTGAGAGTTCTTAACCTTCTATACGTCGTACAATTATGGGAGAGTTCGTGGAAGGTGTTCACCTAGACCGGCCAAAAGCTCTTTTCCCACCTAAGGTTGTATAACTTATGGTGGTGTTGGTGCTCGTGAAAGAGTACTTTGGAAGTGTTCCTTGTGTGCATGAAATGTGTGGTCGTGGGTGCCCACATTTATGATGTAATGAATTGATATTATGTTAGCCTCATGCGGTTACTTAGGAGGTTGTGGGGATCCCTCAGGTGAACCCAATTAACATCATTTGTATACCTAAGTTCTCCTTTCTTTGATGCTCAAACTAGAAGATTGATTGTGCTTGAAACCTCACCCTGTATAGTGTAGATGCACTTCTTATTTATATTACATATTGCATGTGCGTCTTGCTTACAGGTGAGCAGTGTCCTGCCTCAGAGTCGTTTAGAATGACCAGGGGGTGGGATCGTTAAGCGGTATGTGGTCAACTCATAGATGACCCTCGTTTACCTCTTATTTGAGGATGGTATGGTGCTGGTGAGACTAGCGGGAAGTAGCGGGTTGAAGCCCAAAGTTGTTGGCCTCGAAGGACAACCTATTTTACTGTTTTCCATGTATTGCCGACCTGCGTGCCTATGAATGTTTAGAGTTTTGTTATATTGTTGAATGTAAGACCTTAAGGACATAACTCTATAATTGACATTCCTGAGTAGTTGAGCATTCTTATTTTAAATGTTTAATGAAAGTTTCCGTTTGTGCTTATATTATTTCTTGTGTAGTCTTATTTTTTTCTGGTTATCATCTTATTAACGTCTAGCTAGTATGTTCAATATGGCGTGAGGTCTCGGTCGGACTAATTGTTATATTATTTATACTGACAGGGTATTACAGTGGGTAAGTCTAGTCTCACTGCAATGTGCACTCTTTCATGCATTTCTTTAGGCGAGAAGTGACTGACAACTCCTGTTCTCTCCCCCGGTGTTCCTTAGCGTGAAGTTGTGGAGGTACATTTTTGTTACCAACATGCATGCTGAAGCAGACTTGATGCTGGAGCGGACACATGGTGGCGCATGCCAAAGCAGACTTGGTGTTGGAGCGGACACGCAGGAAGCGCATGCTGAACCAAAATTGGTGTTGGAGAGGTCACACGGGAAGCACGTGCTGAGTGCACTTAAAGAAGGAGCGGTTACGCAGGGAGTGCGTGTTGAGTGGACTTGAAGGAGTGATTACGCGGGGAGCGCGTATTGAGTGGAAGGATGAATCCTGAGGAGAAGGGTGAGAGCTGGGGAGGAGGTCTTTGCCGAAAAACCCCGGAGTTCTAACTCCTCTTCATTTTTCTATCTCCTTTAATTGAAGGCTTGACCCCCTTTTTAGAGGTTTTCGGGGGGGGGGGGGGGGGGGGGGGGGTCGCCGACGATGGTGGCGGTGGTGTCGACAGAAAAGATGGAGGCGATTGTGAGGAACATGGCTGCGATGAGCGCAATTGCCAGGGAGAGGGGGTGACGCGCGCCTATGCGGGCGGGTGCGCGCCCCGCGCGTTTCGCGCGGGCGCGCGACGGAGGTCGCTCTGCATGGAAGTGCATACCGCGTGGGAGTGTGCACACCGCGTGGGAGCGCGCACGACGTGATGACATTCGCGTTGCGCGAGCGTGCGCGGGCCTGCGCGCAGGTGCGTTGCGTGCTACGCGCGGGGGTGCTCAAGCACGGCGTATTTTGCGTGTATGCATAGTGTGCGTGCATGCATGTGTCCCCTGCATGTTCCAAAGTCCGTTTGAGAGATCAAACATGCTCGAAATTGCGTGAGAATGTGTCAATTGGAATCGTCTTGATGAGACCTTCGAGGTTGCGCCAAGAAATATCAAGCTCGACCGTTTTCATTTTTGGGGAACCCCATCAATTCTTAATTCATATATACATTAATAATACTCTTTAGGCAAAATGGCCATTTCGGTCCGTAACTTTTAGTTTCTTTAATATTTCATTCTCAAATTTTTATTTAAACAAATAGTCCTTAGCCTTTTATAGCTTTTCATTTCAGTCCTAAACTAAACGGCAAAAGGGCTAAACATTAAAGTTAACGAAAATATTGGGGGAATTGATTATTAATACTATCTATGCCTTTAATTTTACATTGCAAAACATTATTAAAAGTGCCTTCGTTTTCTCGGTTCACCCAGAAAATGAGAGTCGTTTCCTCTCTTCTCCCACACGATCACTCGATGCCGACCACTCTACGAAAGTACTCCTTAGCGAATTCTTCGGCGACGACTCCACGATCCTTTTTTATATATTTATTTTAGTGATTTATCAGTTATTTAGGGTTCCGAGTATTTAAACATTTTTTTGTGTCACTACAGGGAGGCTTTAAGTTTTTTTTTCTGTCTTTATTGAGTTCTGAGTGTTCCTCTCAAGTTTATATGATTTATCCCATTTTTATTTGAGTTATGAGTGTTCTTCTCATGTTTATGTAATAGTCTAACATAGTCTTTTTTTTATCTTTTTTGCGAGTGAGTATTTTTAATTTCATCATTTACACAATTATAATCATGTGCCTAAGATTTTTATTAGATTTTTACTCCTCATGTTATATAGCATCAATACAAATCTTAAATGTATTTGGCTTTTTTGTGCCATGAGTTTGTCCTTGCAAATAAGAAACTCTGTTAAGAATTTAACTTTTTGATAGTTATGCATATGAAATAGCTATCTGGTTAGTGAATCTTGTATTCGAGTTTCACTTATTTTCACAATGTTCGATGCAGGGAGATCATGTGTGAGGATATTCGGCTCTACAAGATGCATCGTTGGGTGGCTATAAGGGAGCGGGTGGATAAGCAAACAAAAGACGTTAATCATAAGATATGTAGAAAAATTGAGGATGAGGCAAAGCAAAGTGGAGGATGGATGCCTTTGTGGAGCAACAACAAAGTGTTTGAGGTGGTCCGCCTTCGTGATAAATTTGCAGTTGACTTAGATAATTAGTATTGTTCTTGCGGAAAATGGCGGATTAGCGGTCTTCCTTGTCTACACTCAATAAGTTACATGTATTATTTGAGCATTGATATTGATTGCTATGTGTCCGACTACTTCAAAAAAACTATTTACAATGAATGTTATAAACATTGTATTTGACCAATCAATAGACCAATTTTTTGGGAAACATTGGAGATACTCAGATTCTACCGCCAATTCGTCGAATAGCTCTTGGTAGACCCCCAAAAGAAAAGACACATGCAAGTTGACGAGGTGAAGAGTCAATATAAGATGCCGCACAAATTTGGCACGCTAAAATGCTCAAAATGTGGTCTACATTGTCATAATAAGAAAACTTGCAAGTAAGTTTATTTTTTCTCGTTGTGAAATCATTTATGTATCAAATTTACTATTATAATTGCCTAATTCAATTTTTTTGAAACTAGGAATTCGAGGGTGTGAAGGAGAGCTTATCCAGAAATTCAGGGGGGGAGGGGGGGCGCCGGGTTCCACTCTAGTATGAGGGGGGAAAAGGGGGGGAAGAGAAAAGAAAAAGAGGGGGAGGAGAAGGAAAGGGGGAGAGAGGAAAAGGAAGAAAAAATGAAGGGAAGGAGAGAGGAATTGCACGCGATTAAGAGATTTTGAAATGTGAATTAAAAATAAATAAAGTCAGTTCAAATTAACTCTATAAATTCTTGTTGGTGTTTATGGTAATAGTTTCCAGATTGACCTAAGTTATACAAATTCAAAGGCCATCGCTTTATATCCATAAATTTAGGTGATTAGCTTTACATAAAATAAAATTCGAAAAAGAAGATCCAACAAAAATATAAACATAGTAAAAATATAAAATATTATTAGTTACATTGATATACCTTATCCGCGACGTACAACAATAACATTACGCTCAATAATCACTGAAGCTCTAATAGTTTGGATTGAATTATACTCTTTGAAATTTAATTGGAGGGTCATTTTCCATATAAAACTATTTTTGTTGCAGTGAAGAAGAGTATGACAACACCAACCGATGAAATGCACATGAGATGTAATGCACGACTTCTGGTTAACATTATAAACCGAGAAAAAAATATTGAGTTAGTCATGAAGTCTTCCCATAGTTGTTACTAATGAAAAACATTACATTTGTCACTATAGAAAGTCATCTAAGAAAATTGTAATTTTTTATAGGGAGTTGTTAAAAGCACCGCAGTTTTGGCTATGTGCACCGCAATTTGTACGAGTTATTACGCGTCTTTTGGAAATACGCTTTGTACATGCATTTTTAGGAAAAGTGTTCAACACGAAAGTTGTAGATCTCGTCGAGATCTACAACTTTCGTGTTGAACACTTTTCCTAAAAATGCACGCACAAGGCGTATTGCCGCTCTGATTGAAACATGGGCGTAACTATATCAAATTTTTTGGAATACGCCTTGTGCGTGCATTTTTAGGAAAAGTGTTCAACACGAAAGTTGTAGATCTCGACGAGATCTACAACTTTCGTGTTGAACACCTTTCCTAAATATGCATGTACAAAGCATATTTCCAAAAGGCGCGTAAAAATGCGGTGCACATAGCCAAAATTGCGGTGCTTTTAACAACTCCCTTATAATCTGATTTCATATCTCAATGTTTTTTTTTATCTTGAATCTTTAAAAAAAGTCCCAAAAGGAACTCTTTTTTCTAAAATTCTTCATTTTTTTCATTTTGGAGCACTTTTCACCCGTAAAATACATTCGCCCAACTACGCTCACCCACGAACGGATACAAAATTCGGATAGTATTCGAGAGTACATAGGCGCTCGCTGATAGACGAGTGCATGTGTAATGCATATTCTAGTGAAAATTACCTTGAAAAATACTCCAAATTGAGAAAAAAAATATTATGCTGAATAAATAATTGCATTCCATATTATTTCAATTTCCAAATTTTCTAGTAGCAAAAATTGAAAAATATATGTTTTAAGTAAAAAAAATCAATCTTATCTTAACAACTAACACATTTTTTCTACTAAAAGTCAAAAATTATAATGCCTTTTAAAGATGGAATTATTTGTGCCCATGACCACAAAAGATCTTTCCTCCGTCTCCACTTGTCAGCATCTTCACCTTTAACTCGGCCACCATGTTATCTTGACGGCATTCTGAAATATGCAATGATCGTCAATGCCTCGCAAAAAAAAAATTGTTTATAATAAAAAAAAATGAAATTTGTTCTGGCTCCCGTCCATTGCTTCCCCATCATTTCCATGTCTGATATCCATTAAGAAAACCCCCACTGAAGATCAAAAAATATATAATTATAGGCTTACAGCATAGCATTTACATAAAACAAACAAAAACATTATGCTTATGCAGGAAAGAGCAATATTAAACATTATATTGAAGCTAGGCCAACTTGATGATACCCATATATTTCATACATTCTTTGGGTGGTGATAAACCTAGCATTCTCTAGTCCCTGCATCTATCTCCAAGAGGGCAAATCTTATTATCTCGACGAATCCATTCTGTGGACGGAGAGCAGAGACTTGGGCGATGGATTCATATGCATAAGGATGGTGAACAATATTGGTCTGAACTTTGATGCATTTCATGGGGACGAGGATCTTGGAGGCATTCACGAAGGGACCATTCTATATCTAGTATATTTTTCTAGCATTAGTTGTAAATGCACAAATAACCTAAATCTATCTAGTATATTTTTCTAGCAAGAAGATCAAGATGGTTCTGCATTTCTATAGTGAAGCTAAGGATCTGAAACATTTCCACAAGCCACTAATATTACAAGAGGAATATTCCCTAGGACACTAAGGTCAGGAAATAAATATTCAAAAAATGCATGTAAGAAAATTGTACAGCATGATCTTTTTAATAGCAATGAGTTCGAAAACAAATGTGCTCTACTCCCTACCAACACAAACATCAAATGTGGTGAAAAAAGTTGATACAATTGGTTAAACATATTGCCTATTATAGTATGGACATAAAATCCGCATAACAAATTTGGGATCAAGTAAAAAATTTGGCATAAAATGAGCTAATTGGGCATAAAAGCACTCACTATTATATCATGGTGATCAATATTTAAATAAGCCATTGATCTCGGTCAGAAATCATTCAGGCTTGCGGATCTGCGAAAGTGACTAGAGAAGAATTGAAATGGTGTGGAGCTGGGAACAAATGCTGAGGCAAATTAGGATTCTAAAATTTTAAAAAAATACTAAGAAACATGAAAACAATAGAACTAATTCAAAGTCCATCTCAACACCAACACAAGCCCTCGCCCTCTTGTCCTCCAGCTTCCTCTTAAACACCATAAAAGGTTTATCAATTCATTCTCCGATGGTCAGTACATAATTGGGGTTGGTGAGTGGTTGTCACATACCTCGATTTTTATGAACAAAGTAGTCGCCCTCTCCACCCACTCGCTCTCCCAGTCATTGATGGTCACGTCCTCCCTCTTGAAGCATTTGTTGATCTTGTTGACCTCTCCACCTGCTCTCTCTCAGTAGAATTGGCCACAAATTACAATTCATGTATGCATGTACAAGTTTATGTGCTTTACAGTGGAACGAGAACTTATAATTCTGAAAATTCAGTGCGCTGAAATCATAACAAATTAGAACACCAGATTTCATTAATTGATATTGAGCTTCCACAGTTATAATTATTTCCAAGAAAAAAATTAATAATTTGAGAATATACCCTTGCTGCAATACTCAGTGGATCCTTTGATGTTGGAGGACTCTTGACCTTGGGTTGCTTCCTGCTATTAGCACCAAACAACATTCTATTTAATGTATGAACTTTTTCCCATATTAAGAAAATTAGTATAAAAGTTGCATTCCTTCATTTTGATTTGTTCTAATTGCTAATAAAGGAATTAAGGATATGTATGCAACCTAATTACATGATGTTACATGGGAAGACATTTTTGGTAGACAACAGAATTTATCACAACGCATCCAATATATAACCATGACATACTAATTAATCTATCATTGCTATATGACTGAAGAATAGAGAACTTTGAAATAATCAAGATAAAACAAAGGGATAATCATGATCAACATCATACTGCATCCAAAGCTTACTACAGCACATTACATGATTTATCTGACATAACAAATCATTATTGGAAAATTATCTAGCAGCAAAACCTCCCATAAGATACTCTCCAGCACCAATTGCACAACAACCAACATTAAATGGAGTTCCTAATAAATCTTTTGAAGATGCCCAACAAGCATTTATGTTACCAGAAGAAGACAGTTCACATTCATTTAAAACAAAGAGCTCGATCCATAGAATAAATCCACAAATATACCGGCGATCGCTCCTCGCGGGAGTGGCAGCCCGAATCAATATTGATTCTTAGACAACTTAATATACTTCCATACAATGGACAACTTAATATACTTCCACAAATTCAGATCCAATCAATATTAATTCTTGGACTATTGACTGGCGATCGCTCCTCGCGGGAGTGGAAACTCGAATGGAGAGGAGAAGTAGGCACTGTAGCTACTCCAGATCTGCAAGAAGAATGCCGCCCTTGCATTTTTCTTCTCCTATGGCAGAGCACGAACCAAAGGGGAGAAGGGCCAATGAATCAAAAGAGACAAAAATAGTAAGTACCTAGGAGACGACCTTCCAAAGGGGACTGGGGTTTGTCCTGGTAGAGTGTTTTAGACAATGGAAATAATAAGAAAACAAGCTGCACAAATTGGCAAGCACATGGATTAAACTATGAGAAAAAAATGTATTATCAACATGGAATTAATAAAATTTGAACAAATTTTCTCACCTGCTTTCTCAATGTTTGTATAGAAGTGATTTTAAACTGTCATACAAAATACCAACCATATGGATTTAAATACTACGAAGGGCTGCACTAGCCAAAAAATTAGATGAAGAATGAATTTAATTACTAGAAAGACAATAGAAAAAACTCAAGCACCACAAATCACAATTACAAATAGAAGCACACATACAAATGGAGGATTTGGGAGGAGGAATGCAGAATACCTGAAGGATGAAATAAACCAAACGATGAATGAGAAAATAAGCTCAGCTTTGCTGCTCTGTTCATAGACGTCATCCTCCTATTTTCTCCCAAAATCACAAACAAACAATAATGTTATCTGCCCCTACACTTGATTATATGAAGCCAAAATAACTAAATATATACAAATTTTGAGCAGTTGTTAAGATGGCTCAAGTATACTTTAGAGATCCTATATTCTGATTCATGAATTAAATTCTTTCAATATAATTAAATAACTCACAGTTTTCATTCTGAATTCCAATACAAAATGCATATAACAAGTACCAATCAATGTCCATTTACTATACATCCTGTATTTTAATATAGGGAAACACACTCTCTTGAATTCAGAAGAGGCTCCATGCACTGATTACACTATGTTATATCATGATGACCATATCTTTGTCTCAGGCTATAAAATGGTAAAACAAAAAAATCTAATTGCAAACCACCAACATTATAACCTATGGAAGCTGGAGCTTGCATTTCATCATCACTGGGTTTTACCACGTCGAATTGAATCTGCACAAATTGAGAAACGATGAGATGAGCACATACAAGTACTATTAGAGAAGTCGAATAATCACAATACTCACACATACACAAACACAAAGAAACACATACAAAATATATTCTATCACATACATAAATTCACACTTCTCTCTTCTCAGTCTGGACTGCCTTCAAACTGGCGACCGCCGCCGCATTCGCCGCATTATCCGTCACAGCGACAACCTTGTTCATTCTGCCGTCCACCCTCGGCACATTGTACGAGCGTTCGGACGCTGCAAAATCAGGCATTTATTAATCAATATGAACTGGTCATGACCAAAATGATTCTATCGGCATTCATAGTGCAGTGGTAGAGCCAACTACATTGTTTCTACACTAACATTAAATATAAATGAATATGAAATAATGTGTTGTAAAATAAATTTGCATGCATACCACGACAATTAAAAATGCTCCTTTCAAATTTGCGCAAGCTTCGCAGCATGCCCTGCTTGTCAGGAAAGGAAGCCACCTTCTCCAAGATTTATAGATCAAGAACTAGTATAATTTTAGAAACAGAGTATGAACTCTGAAGCAAACTTATAACTTTGGATGTTATCAACTTCTCACATAATTCAAGTAATTTGGATGTAGTCATACATAGATTATTTTGAAGCAATATGAGCAGAAATTAGTACTGAATAAGGACTAAATAGTTGTTAGTGTCATTAGGATTGTTAATTCAGGTAATTGTGATTCATATCTCCTAGCAAGTGATTCCTTCCTATGGGTGATTTCAAGCCTTCAACCGGTGACTTCAAACTTCTGCCTTTTTTTATTAGGAGAAGTTGGCATCATAACAAATGTATAACCCTCATTATATGATTTTAAATAATGATGGTGACAATGGCAATACTGCCACCAAGTAATTATTATTTTTCAGAGCGCAATGAGACCAATAACATCTTAATTTCAAACATTAAAATTTATACTATTTTTTAGAAAAAGCAAAGTTCTTCCCATTCTTACCGGGCATCTTATCTTCAAGTCCAAAAACCCTATAGAGCTCAACAGTATACTTCCTCCTAGCTACCAACACAAGCAGATCGAAAATATCATCAACCTCAAACAAGCCAGCTAACCCAAAAATCGCCCGGCAAACACGAACAAAGGTGATTGCGCCGGTGCCGATGGATGAGAAGAGCTTGAAGAGGCCAGCGTCCGTGATGTCCCGATGCAGATCCCCAATGTACAGCGCAGGCACCGTATCCCAGAAGAGCTCGAGAGAGAGCAGGGGGAGAGAGAGAGTGGGAGAGAGCGGGGGAGAGAGCTGGGGGAGAGAGAGAGAGAGAGAGCGCGGGAGAGAGAGCGGGAGAGAGAGAGAGAGCGGTGGGAGAGATAGTGAGCGGGGGGGGAGAAAGCGGGAGAGAGATCAGGGGGGAGAGAGAAAGCAGGAGAGAGAGCGGGGGAAAGAGAGAGCGGGGGAGAGAGAGAGAGCGGGGCGAGAGTTAAAAAAAATTCAGTCGAATTCAGTCAAGCCCGATGGGGGGGGGCGCTGTTTAAAAAAAATAGGAATTCAGATTTTGTGACTTCTTGGCAATGTTAAACCGTTAGGTTTGTGAAGTGAGTATATGCTGTGAAAGTGGCGACTATCCAGGTGGCGACTATCCAGGTGGCGACTATCCAGGTGGCGACTATCCAGGTGGCGACTATCCAGATGACGACTATCCAGGTGGCGACTATCCAGCTAGCGAGTATCCAGTGGCGAGTATCTCCTACTCACCACCCCCTTGAGTTTGCCTATAAATAGAGGGGTACCCCCCCCCCCCTAAATAACCACCTTCTGACAGTGACGAGTATAGCCATCAGAAGTGGCGAGTATCATCAACTCTGAGCGAGTTAGAGATACCAGAGTGCTACCTGGCGAGTATCGGACTTGGAGTAAGTTCGGCAGCTCCCTTGAGCGGGTAGCGAGCATCGGTGACGAGTATCGGTGGCGAGTATCGGTGGCGAGTATCGGTGGCGAGTATCGGTGGTGAGTATCGGTGGCGAGTATCCGTGACGAGTATCCGTGACGAGTATCCGCGACGAGTATCACCAGCGCGGTGTGCTCGGGAGGAGAAGCGGACCTTGTCCGTGACCAAGTTCTTTACTACTATTGGCTGTTGTGATTCAAGTTGGATGCAACTTGTATTCAGCCGTGTTCTGTTGTAATCTTGTTGCCAAGTATATATTACAGCTGTGTTTGTTCTGTTTTGGTATCCTTGATCGATAGCAGACCCAAAAAATTCAACATGGTATCAGAGGGAGGTTCCTGAAGCAGCGCGTGCTATCAAGGTTCAAGGTTGAGAATCCAAAATGGACGGCGGAGGAGGGTATGCTAGGGAACTTGGTATTGAGTTGCTCACCCAGACCAACTACAAGAAGTGGATGTCTTGTATGAAGAGCTACCTTCTTGGAGAGGATCTCTGGGAGGTTGTTGGTGGTGGGGAGCAAGAGGAAGTTGTAGCTGCCGGCGATAATGGTCCAGCTGTGAGAGCTTGGAGGAAGACCAACGCCAAGGCGGAGTTCACCTTGAAGAGAGCCATATCACCTGACTTGTTCGACCACATCATTGGTTGCAAGTCAGCGTCTGCGATCTGGATAGCCCTCGATGGGTTATTCAACAAGAAAAATGTGGCGCGGCTACAATTCCTAGAGAATGAGTTGGCGAAGTCGACTCAAGGCGAGATGGCGATATCCACCTTCTTCCTGAAGGTGAAGAACCTATGTGGGGAGATCTCGGCCTTGGATCCTGAAGAGCCAATCTCAGAGGCGAAGTTGAAGCGGCACATACTCCGAGGCTTGAGGAGGGAGTATGTCCCCTTCGTTACTTTCGTGCAAGGATGGGCTATTCAGCCCTCCCTTCTGGAGCTAGAGAACCTGCTATCGTCACAGGAGAGCTTGGCGAAGCAGATGACGGGAGTATCCATCTCAGGAGGAGATGGCGAGGCCTTGTTCTCAGGAAAGAGGAGATCCTGGGACAAGAGGAAGAAGAACCCCCGAGAGGGACCTTCAACGTCATCTTAGGGAGATGGGGGGAAGTTCCTTCCTGCCCGTGACGAGAAGGGGAGATACCTTTACTTTGCCTGTAAGAAGTACGGGCATATGGCAAAGGATTGTCGGTCTAATCTCCAGGCCGGTCATGTTGCTGAGAAAGGTGGAGACCATCAGAGAGGTGGAGACCATCGAAGAGGTGGAGGAAGAGGTGGAGGTCACCAGGGCGGTGAGAGGGGGGACAATTGTTTCCTGGCAGAGATGACGGCAACGTCAGTCAATGTCTTAGCCTCCATCAACCTCGAGGACGACTGGATAGTGGATTCCGGTTGCGGGCATCATCTCACTGGAGATATGTCGAAGTTTGCCTCATTGGCAGCATATGAAGGATCGGATGCTATCATCACTGCGGATGATACGGTGCATCCAGTGGGGCGAGAAGGGAAGGTGTCCCTTGGGAGTAGAGAGAAGCCAGTGACACTGAAGAGTGTCTATCACGTGCCTGGCATGAAGAAGAACCTCTTCTCAGTGGCGAACGCCGTGGATGCTGGATACCACGTGCTGTTTGGACCGAAGGAGGTGAAGTTCTTGAAGAACCTATCGTCTGTCGATGCTGACGTCACGCTCACCGGGAGAAGGGTGAAGGACTTGTATGTTCTGTCTGCAAGTGCCTACGTGGACAAGCTGAAGATAAACGACAGCGCTGTGATCTGGCATGAGAGGCTGGGTCATGTGGGGATGGACAAGTTGAAGATGATGGCGGCAAAGGGCCTAGTGAGTGGCCTGCCTCATCTCTCTTCCTACGGCGACGGCCATGTGTGCGACGGATGCCAATATGGAAAGTCACATCGACTTCCATTTGACAAGTCGGAGACCGGGTGTAGGGCACCTCTTGAGTGCGTACACGCTGATGTGATGGGGCCGTGCGCCACCCTTACTTATGGAGGCAATAAGTATGCGCTGGTTCTGGTGGATGATTACACCCGTTATACGTGGGTATACTTTCTGAGAGAGAAGTCAGAAGTATTCAGCAAGTTCCTCTAGTGGAAGGAGCTTGTGGAGGGGAGGCTGGACCGCAGAGTGAAGAAGCTGAGAAGCGACAATGGAGGGGAGTTTACCTCCAATGAGTTTGCTTCCTTCTGCAGAAGGTTCGGCATTCGGCAGGAGCTCTCCTGCACTCACACCCCGCAGCAGAATGGGGTGGCAGAGAGGAAGATCCGCCATCTGGTGGAGACTACCAGGAGTTGGCTACATGCCAAGAGCATTCCCAAGGCCTTATGGGCGGAGGGAATGGCATGTGCTACTCATGTGATCAACAGGCTACCTCTGAGTCCTAACAGGATGGTGTCTCCACATCAGCTCATGTTCGGGGAGAAGCCCAATGTGGGTCACATGAAGGTGTTCGGCTCTACCTGCTTCGTGCACGTCCCGGACGCTCAGAGAACAAAGTTGGAGCCGAAGGCGAGGAAGTGTATCTTCATCGGCTACGATGAGCGGAAGAAGGGGTGGAAGTGCATGGATCCGCAGACTCACAGGTTCGTCGTCTCGCGCGACGTTGTGTTTGACGAACTGGTCTCATACCAGGGAGTCTCTACTGTGGAGCTGCCGGAGAGTGGAGAAGCTAGCAGGGAAGAGGAGTGGGTCACTGAGGACCCTACTGTGGAGTTGGAGTTATCTCCAAGTGCTCCATTGCCATCTGGCTCAGGAGGAGCTTCTGGCTCAGGGGGAGCTACGAACTCAAGTAGCAGGGAGAGCACCACTATAGGAGGAGTTCTGAGAGGAGCTCAGAGAGGAGCTCAAGCAGAGGAGTCTACCGGAGTGGTAGATAGTGGTCAAGCCTTGAGGAGGTCGAAGAGGACCATCGTCCCGCCTGCTCGCTATAAGGAGGGGAACTTCGTGAGTCTGGTTTCCTGCTTCTTCGCAGGACCACTCGATGAGAGGGAACCTGCCTGCTTTGAGGATGCAGCTGGCATCAAGGAGTGGGACGAGGCCATGGAGGAAGAGATGGAGGCCCTAAAGAAGAACGAGACATGGGACCTGGTTCCCATGGTGGAGGGCATCAAACCTGTCACCTGCAAGTGGGTGTACAAGGTGAAGAAGAGGGCTGATGGAGAAGTGGAGCGGTACAAGGCGAGGCTTGTCGCTCGAGGCTTCTCACAGACCTACGGAGAGGACTACGAGGAGACCTTCAGTCCTGTAGCGAAGATGACGTCGGTGAGGACGATCATTGCTTTGGCAGCGTGCCGAGGTTGGAAGCTATGACAGCTGGACGTGAAGAACGCGTTCTTATATGGAGAGATCGACAAAGACATATTCATGGTGCAACCACCTGGATATGTGTCCAAGTCCCATCCGCGTCACGTCTGCAAGCTGAAGAAGGCCCTCTATGGTCTGAAACAGGCGCCGAGAGCCTGGTATGGGAAGATTGCGGAGTACTTGCAGTTCTGCGGCTACGATGTCTCAGACTCGGACTCCAGCATGTTCGTGAAGAAGGATGGAGGTCTTCACGTGCTAGTGCTGCTATACGTCGACGACATGATCGTGACAGGGAACAACCCTGAGGAAGTCGCGACGCTGAGAGAGCAGCTTTCCATACGCTTCGAGATGAAGGATCTTGGTGAACTGCACCATTTCCTTGGTCTCCAAGTAGAGAAGAGAAGAGGCGGACTGGATGTTTCCCAGAGGGCATATGCCGAGAGGATCGTCGAAAGATTCGGCATGAAGGAGAGGAAGAGCAGTTTCGTTCCTCTGGAGGCGGGGCTGAAGCTTCGGAAGGAAGAAGGAAGGATTCTTCCTGATCCGAAGATCTTTCGGGCTCTGGTAGGGAGTCTTATATACTTAACTATCACAAGGCCGGACATCGCCTTTGCTGTCGGCCGAGTTAGTCGGTATATGCAGGAGCCGCGGAAGCCTCATCTGGAGGCAGCCAAAGGGATACTGAAGTACGTGAAGGGCACCCTTGAGATGGGGTTGTCCTATGAAGAGAAGTCCGACTTCAAGCTGCACGGGTACACAGATGCAGATTACGGAGGTGACGCTGATGATCGCAAGTCGACATCAGGTTACGTGTTCTTGTGTGGAGCAGCTGCTATCTCGTGGTGTAGCAAGAAGTAGGACTCTATTTCCCTTTCTACCACAGAGGCCGAGTACAAGGCGTCGTCCTTAACAGCTCAGGAGTGTGTCTGGCTAAGGAGACTAGTGGAGTATGTGGACGAGGAGGTCAGCGGACCTACTGTGCTACGCGGGGACAATGAGAGTGCATTGAAACTGGTAACCAATCCAGTTTGTCATGCAAGAACCAAGCACATTGAGATCGAGCATCACTTCATCAGAGAGAAGGTGCTGGGTGGCTTGATCGCTGTGGAGCATGTGCGGAGTGAAGACAACCTTGCGGATATATTCACGAAGCCCCTATCTGCGGGGCCGTTCCGGAGGCTTCGCTCATTACTTGGAGTTGTTCCCGGAGCTCACTTCAAGGGGGAGTGTTAGGTTTGTGAAGTGAGTATATGCTGTGAAAGTGGCGACTATCCAGGTGGCGACTATCCAGGTGGCGACTATCCAGGTGGCGACTATCCAGGTGGCGACTATCCAGCTGACGACTATCCAGGTGGCGACTATCCAGCTAGCGAGTATCCAGTGGCGAGTATCTCCTAATCACCACCCCCTTGAGTTTGCCTATAAATAGAGGGGTACCCCCCCCCCTAAATAACCACCTTCTGACAGTGACGAGTATAGCCATCAGAAGTGGCGAGTATCATCAACTCTGAGCGAGTTAGAGATACCAGAGTGCTACCTGGCGAGTATCGGACTTGGAGTAAGTTCGGCAGCTCCCTTGAGCGGGTAGCGAGCATCGGTGACGAGCATCGGTGACGAGTATCGGTGGCGAGTATCGGTGGCGAGTATCGGTGGCGAGTATCCGTGGCGAGTATCCGTGACGAGTATCCGTGACGAGTATCCGTGACGAGTATCCGCGACGAGTATCACCAGCGCGGTGTGCTCGGGAGGAGAAGCGGACCTTGTCCGTGACCAAGTTCTTTACTACTATTGGCTGTTGTGATTCAAGTTGGATGCAACTTGTATTCAGCCGTGTTCTGTTGTAATCTTATTGCCAAGTATATATTACAGCTGTGTTTGTTCTGTTTTGATATCCTTGATTGATAGCGGACCCAAAAAATTCAACATAAACAATATAATTTGGGACTGTTTCTGACTATGTATAATTTTGACTTTTTTTTGGCAATGTCACATTTTTGACCGCTTTAATATTGCTCATCCATTATTAGTTTCCGTTAGTTTTGACAATGTTCAGATTTTAGATAATTTTAATAATCAATTCTCCAACATTTCCGTTAACTTCAATGTTTTCGCGGCCGGGCAAAAATTGGGGCCTGATTCGCGCCCTAGTTCAAAAATGCGCGGCCGGGCAAAAATTCGCTTCCTGGCCAAAATAGACGCTCCAAGGAAGAAAAAAATGCGCGCCCGGGTGAGAAGCGCGCGTCAGGGCAAAAAATTTGCGCCCAGACAAAAAAATACACGACTGAGCATAAAATGTGCGCTCAGGCGTAAAATTCGCGTCCAGTCGCCCCCTCTGAAAAACACGTCCCTGGGCTAAAAATTTGTGTTCTGTTCGAAAATGCGTGTCCAGGCTAAAAAATCGCTTGGTATAGAAAAACGCACGATCCGGAGAAAAACATGCGATCGGGCAAAAAATGCCCCACTCGGTGAAAAATTTCCGTTCAGGCCGAAAAATGCATGGTCGGGCAAAAAATTCGTTTGCAGTCGAAAAACGAGCGATCGGGTGAACAACTTAACGCGTGTCCAGGTGAAAAAAAAGCTCATTTAATTCTTGAAAACCAATGTCTACCAAACGAACAAAAAAAACAAATATCAATTCCCGTGATAGAATATACCATGCGGCCGAACAACAAAATTGGATTTAAACTTAATGTCAATTCCTACGTGTATTTGATTGAAAACTAAAAATTATAGACTCAAATTGATATTTTGGCTGTTTTTTTATTGATCAACAAAATTTATAATAATAATAATTATATATAAGAGGAAAAATGGCTCAAGTAGTTTAATTCCAGTTCAGACTTGTGACGGAGATGGTCTTACGCTGTTGGCAAAGTTTGTCACCTATGCTAACTTATGAAGTGGAGATATGTGCTGGTAAAGATAATGACTTGTAATCGATTAATTATTATTATTATTATTATTATTATTATTATTATTATATATTTCGATTGGTCAAAGAATTCTGCAGACAAATTATAGGACACGGTTTCATAACAATTGGTGAGCTTATCTTAGAAAGCATGTTAAGCTAGCCGAAGCACGTGTGTTTATTTTCCGTAGATAAACTTAATTGTTAAGCTAGTGCGGTGTGAGTTAGTGCGGTGTCATTAGTGTTTTTGGTGGAGTAATTTTAAGGCTAACAATTCTCATTTTTTTAACAATGTCTCATATGAAACTAAATCAATGTGTTCATGTACCTTAATAATAACCCGCCACAAGGTAAAAAATTTAGGCGGTTATTATACACACTACAAATTTGGCTATCCGCACTCATTAATAGCTACTTTTTAGGGGTTTTGAAATTGAATATCCGCACTCCCGTCTTCCTCCGCTTGCGTCTATCGCTTTTGCGAATCAGGTTTGGCCTCCCCTACCGATCCATCGCCTGACCAAACTTTGTTAGTTCTTCCCATCTCACCAGCCACTGAAGTAGAACCTGTTAGTCTTGCCAGCAGCCACCACCGACGGGCTTCAGGGAAGGTAGGTCGTCCTTGTTTAGCCCAGTTTCTTCTTCCTCCCGGTTTAGAGTTCACGATTTTTGCTTCTCCTTTCAATTGTTTCAGGTTCTTATGGATTTTATGATGTGGGGTATAGTGATTTCTTCCCCACCGATTAGTTTCCCTATATGGATAACCATATAATAAAACCCCAAATTGAAATGCCCTTTTTTGGTAATAGTTTTGGCACTGACTACTAATTGATGTTGTTCTTCGCCAAAATCCAGCTAGCAAGCCGCGGAATAGGAAGACGTTGGAGTCAACGAACGATTTGAAAATTTCATGTGTAGCTATAACCGATATGAGCATGGACAATTTCTTCTTCTTTTTAAAATACATTGTTTTAGTGGTTATTAATTACTCGTATGTTTTTGTTTAATTTGAAGATCCAAATGTTATTATTGAAGAAAACATATCAAAGTTTGAGGTTGATGTGGGCAGTCATTTTGAGATCGAAAGTGTGTTTCGTTCTAAGGAAGAGTTAGCGGATTGGGCTCGTCGTGTTGGAAAAAGTCATGGCTATGTTGTAGTTATTAAGGCCTCTGATAAGGTTGTTGTCCGGTCCAAACCGTATGTGTGGTTAAGTTATGATATAAGTGGTTACTATCGTGACAATCAGAACAGGAAAAGGTGGGTTAAGAAAGGACTTCGTAGATCGGCCTCCAAACGTTGTTGTTGTTGTTTATTTGCTCTGAAAGGACAGAAGGTAACACGTTTAGATGAGTGAAGAGTTGAAGTGCTTTGTGGAGTGTACAATCATGAGAAAGTATATTTAGAAGCACATACATATGCGAGAAAGTTAAATATGGAGGAGGATAAGTTAGTTCAACATATATATAGTGCATGTGTTAAACGAAGGAAAATTTTATTAGTTGTCAAGGGTAAAAATATTAGAAATATGACTGTGATTCAAACAATTTATAATGTAAGAGATAAGTTACAAAAGAAACAGTTAGAGGGACGCGCCACTATCCAGTTCTTATACAAATGCATAGACAGTGAATACTATGTTGGTTTCAATAAAGTGAATGAAAGTATTAAAAAACTACATAGTTTATTTCTTGCACATCCAATTTCAATCAAGTTGACGAATATGTTTCAAAACGTGTTTCAACTAGATTATACTTATAATATCTATAGATATCGAATGTCGCTTCTACGCATTATTAGAATGACCTCCGCAAGTAAATCCTTTTATTCATGTTTCACATTTCTATCACATGAAACTCAATCTAGTTATGAAGGAGCCTTGCAATGTTGTAAGTCTTGCATCGAATTATTTGTCAACTGTTATGGTGACCGATAGAGAAATTGCTTTAGTAAATGTCATTTCAAATATTTTTCCACAAGCGAAGAATATGTTATGTCGTGCTCATATTAATAGAAATGTTCTTGCTCATTTTAAGAAATTATTCAGTAATGAGAGAGATTTTGAAAAATTTATGTTGAGAAATTAATTATTGAGTTTTCTACCTTATATTTTGATGTTTTGGAATATGTCACTACATCTTGAATAGAACCTTATAAAGATCATTTCATGTCGGTATGAAATGATAAATACTTACATTTGGGTAACTCATGCACTAATTGTGTGAAGGGAGACCATAGATAACTAAAGTTTATTTGAGAGGTGACTATTGGTAATTTGACAAGAATATGAAGGACTTTTGATCAAATGATAACCCTTTTAACATACATATATTAGAAGATAATTCGGCGGCTATTGTATCAAAATTAGTAATGATTTCACACATAAATTGTATTCAAATTTAATTGGGAAGATGTCTACACAAGTCTTACAATTCATTAAAGAGAACGGTGGATTAATATAGAAACAAAGATTTTTCGTTAGTTCATGAATGTTCACACAAGAAGTTGTACACTTTCGGATTACCATGTGCACATGAATTATTTACATGTATAACTAACTCTAAAGGTTTTCCTTTGTGGTTGTTTCATGGTCATTGGAAACAAATAGTTTTAAATGATAAGTACGAGTGGACATTGAAAACAATATTGACATTGATCTTGAGAAAATTGCTCAAAAATTCTATGATTCTAGTGAACAACAAAAGAAATAAACTAAACATAAATTATGAGAAATTATTGATCCAACATTGAGCCAAACAGAGGAACCATCCAACTATTAACTTTGTGTTTTTTTCCATCAAAATTTCAGGTACAAAGGTTGATGTGAAGTCATGACTATTTGGAAGAAAAGAATGCTTACTTTTGAAATTTTGATTATTTACCACATTCATGTACTCTAAAATACACAAATTAGTTACTTTGAGTTAATATTTTGAACTTTTTAATGACTAGAAGACAAAAGGATTGCGTTTAAACTTGTAAAATTTTCATTTTTTTGTTTGCGATTTTTTTTTTGAATTAGTGTAGTGCGGATAACTAGTAGTTGCGGATAGCCAAATTTATAGTGCGTATAACAACCGCCATTTTTTATGCCAATCATCACTCTCAATAAAATCTAAATTTCTTAAACACCATTAAGTATATGCATCAATGCATTATAATACACTAACTACATGGAGTCATCATGGAGTCACCATCCATTGAACACTGCTCAATGATGGCCCAAAGCACAAAAGTCTATGAGAGTTGTAAACTACATGATCATGCTCGATCTCAGTTGAAGGTTTAATTCTGATACCACTTGTTAAATATCAAGAACCTAAAAGGGGAGTTAATTTGGGTCATACATATGTTCGTTCTTTGGGCGGATTGGGACTTCGGAATCCAATTTGAAGGTTCAATTTCAATGTAAAAGTACCTCCTTTTCTAATTTTGGAGCCTCACTTTTAGGGCTGTCCACGGTGCGGTTTCGGCCTAAATCGCAACCACACCGTTAACATGCGGTTTTGGCAAGAGCAAAACCGCACCGCACCAAAAATGTGCGGTGCAGTTTTGATGCGGTGTATTTTTTGCGATTTAGCTACGATTGTTATGTGGTTCTTAAGTGTGCAAGTTACATAGATAGTTCGAATAAAAAAAAAGATAAAGATTACATTCTCCAAAAAATGCAGTCATAAACCTTCTATAATCAATTAACTATTAACTTGTAATACATACACTTTCAAAAGACAAATGTTACAAAATCGTTTATGAGTTATTTTGCTTTTCTCCCTTTCGGTGTAAGACGTGAGTGAGTCTTGAGCATTGAGAGGTTTGACTCTTCGGCCTTGGGCACAATAATTAAAACCAAGGTCCCAAGCAGAAACAATAAAAGACTAAAATTCTACTATATAATTTAGAAGTGATAATTAAGTCTAAATTCACCCAAGTTACGCAATCAAGTTAATGCATATTTACAAAACTTATGCAGAATAATCGGTGCAGTGCGATTTATAATATCTAAAAACCGCATCCCACCACACCGCATGTGGTTTGTAGAAATTGTAGACCGCACTGCATCGAAACAACGAGGTTATGTTAGAAAATCTTAGAGATTTTTTACAGTGCGTGAGATTTTTTGCGGTTTGGGACTTCTGACGATCACCCCTCCATATATGATCAAATCATTCCAAGCCAAGAGCTTAAGTCGCCGAGTGGAGGTCAACACATAGTATTTATACACCAAATATACTAGTTTATCTACTAAACAATACGCTAAATCAATACTCGCACATGCTAGCTTAAATCCATCTACTCATAACTCACCGCCCATCTTAAATTGATAGGGATTATTTAGACCAAATCTAAGATATGGCTAGTGGTAAAATCACCTTGAAGTCCTATAGCTAACAATAATTTATCAAGAGCAACGACTAGGGCTCTGTTTGGCGCGGAGTTTTTACTCCGATGAGTTTAGAGAAAAACTCCACCGTCATAGAATGCATGTTTGGCATGACAATGGTTATGACCGCCACCAAGAAAAGATTACTAGTTTTAAACATAAAAGTGGATGAAGTTCCTTAGGTGAGGTCGTGCGGCTTTCACGAACGACAGTTCATAACCACCGTGTTCACAACCACAACCGCCATGCCAAACAGATCCTAGGTTTATTAGCAAACACAAGATTGAGCTAATTGTAGAGTTGATGTAAACAACCAATGAAAATGAATGAGAATGTGCAGCCTTACAAAGTCAAGTCTTGAACTTTATCCCACCTTTTTTGATATTTCTTCTTTCTTTAGATCATGATATCACATCACTTTATGCAAGTGATGGTAAAGCTAGAGACTCTCTTGTCATTCCATTTGTTTTGGATAACTTGACCAAATTTATATGGCTTTCATTGACTTTAAAAATCAGGCTAATTATGAGACTAAATAAACCCATTGTGTTTGTCAAAACTTTACTTGTTCGAGTTCACAATGAAAAGAAAAATAAATTTTAATTATTTTTGAGTATCTTGATCGGATAAAAATGAGAATAACCGAACGCGTTTAAATTTTTTTGATCTGCGGATCAAAATACGTTGCAAAAGATGAATCAACATTGTCCTTCTAGTTAAAAAAAAAAATTGAGGAAACTTACAGAAATACTACATTGTATCCATCCTTAAAAAAAATCTTAAAAATACTTCGACATTTCATGTAAATTGTCCTACTAATTTCATACTGTAAAAGTTACTTTAGAATTGGTGTAGAAAGAGCTCGCTTGAAAAATATGTGTACTATTCATCATATGTATTATAAATATGTGAAATAGGTAAATGTGCTATGGAAGTCGTTGGGTCGGTTCGTTTGGAAGAGATTGATTTTAAAGAATTGACTTTCAATCAAATACCAATACATGCAGGAATTGACATTGGGTTTAAATCCAGTTTTGTTGTTCGGCCGCATGATGATATTCGATCTATCACGACAATTGACATTGGTTAATTTTGTTTGTTCGTATGGAAGAAATTGGTTTTCAAGAATTAAAAGAAAATAATTTTTTGTAACCAGGGCGCGCGTTGTTCACCTGATCACGCGTTTTTCGATCGCAAGCGAATTTTTAGCCCGTGCGCCTGTTTTCGACCCGAACGCGAATTTTTCACCCACTGACGCGTTTTTTGCCCGGGCGCGTGTTTTTTCCTGGATCGCGCATTTTTCAGCCCCAAACGAACTTTTAGCCTGGGCACACATTTTCGGCCCGAACGTGAATGCCCAGGGGCACATTTTTCGCCACGGCGTGCGTTTTTTTGCTCGGGGTGTGTTTTTCATCCCGAACGCGAATTTTTCGCCTGAGCGCACGTTTTACGCCCGACCAAGCATTTTTTGGCCTGTGCGCGAATTTTTTGACTGGGCGCGCGTTATTTGCCCCAGAGCGTGCATTTCGGTCCGGATGCGAATTTTTCGTCCAGGCGCGCATTTTTCACGTCGGAGCGTGATATTCGGCCCGTGCGCAAATTTTTTGCCCGGACGCGCATTTTTTGCCCGGGCCCTCATTTTTCGCAAGGGCTCACGTTTTTGGGACAGGACACGAATTTTTCTCCCGGGTACGTGTTTTACGCCCGGGTGCTCATTTTTTGTCCCAGACTCGAATTTTTCGTCGGGGCGCTCATTTTTCTCTTTGACAAGCATTTTTCTCTCGGGCGCGTGTTTTTTGCCAAGACACATTTTTCGCTCAGGCGCGGGTTTTTCAGCTCAGACGGGCGTTTTTCGCATGGGCGCGCCATTTTCCCCTGAGCACGTATTTTACCCAAGCACAAGCTTTTCGGCCCGGACGCGAGTTTTTCGCTCGGACACACATTTCGTTTCTGGGCCAAAAACCCGCTCCCTCGCGTAAAAATCACGCCCGTGCGAAAAACTCACGTCTGGGCCTAAAAACCAGTTCCTAGGCAAAAAATGTGCGCCCGAGCGAAAAAAAGCGTTCGGGACAAAAAACGTTTGCCTTGGGAAAAAAATTTGCGTTCGGGCAAAAAAATTGCGTTCGGGCAAAAAAATGCTCGCTTGGCCGAAAAACATGCGACCCAGCGAAAAATTATCGTCATAGCCGAAAAACGCGCTTCCGCGCAAAAAGCACGCGTCTAGGCAAAAAATGCATGCCTAGGCCGAAAAATGTGTCCTCGAGCGTAAAATGCGCACCCGGGCGAATAATTTGCGTTCTTCCTGAAAAACGCACTCCCGAGTGAAAAACGCGCGTCCGGCTAAAAATGCGCATCCAGGCCGGAAAACTGGCGTTCGGGCGAAAAAAATTGCGCACGGGCGAAAAAGTTGCGTCTAAGCCGAGAAACTAGGGATGAGGAGAAAAACGTGTGTGTGGGCTGAAAGACGTCATCGGGCGAAAAATGAGTACCTAGGCGAAAAAAGCAAGCCCATGTCAAAAATGTGCTCCCTGGATATAACTCGCCCGGGCGAAAAAAAGCACTCGTGCGAAAATGCTCGCCTGCGCGAAAATGCCCACGTACTCGAAATCACTCAATTCTGCGGAAAACCCATTGGTGGAGGTAAGAATTTGCGATTTGGTTTTTTAGTTCAAAGCCAAAGTCATAGTTTTTCGCTCCAAAGCCAATATTCGTGTAAATTTAGTCGCGCCGAACGTGTGAATTGAATTTCTAATCTCAAATGTCAATTCTAGAAAGCGAATTCTGTGCAAACGAACGGACCCTAAGACAGTGGTGGAACTAGGATTTTGGCGCAACACGAGCACAATAAATTTTAACATACAATCAATGTTGAAAATATTACTTAAATTTTTTTACTCTTTCCGGAATGCAAAATGAAAACATAAAAGATCAATTAAATTCTTCCAAAATCAAAACATACAAGTTATAAAAATAACATATCGCAAAAAACTTACATATCAACATGATATTGCATAGGATAATAAAACTAAAAATACAATTCAATATTTTTGATCTACCAAATGAGAATTGAAAATGCTACCAACAGTCTAACAACAAATGATACCAACGGTCTACTAAATCATGCATGTATTTCAAATTTCATCCAGATTTTATCATCATCATTTTGAGATTTCATGTTTGATGGACGATTAGAATACAGATTAAGGCTTGCAAATTTTGATGACAATTATAGGAAAGAGAATGCAACTAATATAAAATATAAATCATAGTAGACAGTGCCCAAATTTTGAAATAATCGTAGATTTTAATGATTTCTCATCATAGTAGTCAGTGGATTGGGTTGAAAATAGAAGCAAAGAGAATTTTGTTTAAATATTCCACTCCACTAAGCTATCTGAGCGTTTTCAAGATGAAATTTGTTTGAAAATGGAAACAAATAGGGCAAATCTGAAACCTAAAAGGAGAAAAATCACAAGTGTATATCTAAAAAGAACGAAGAAGATGGAATCGACAAAATGCTACCTAAAAAAAAGGAAGATCGGAAGATGGGATCGGCTTCCCGTCGGCAGCAGGGGTGGAACCCTGCAACTGGACAAATTCGTGAGAGAACGGAGAGAAGAGAAGCTCTTATCGCGTACGATGTCTGTCCTCCTCGTCGTCCTCGAGTCCTCACTGCTCGACAGTCGTCGATTCGTCGTCTCCGTCGACCTCTCCCCTCGCCCGGGATTCACTCCAGAACGAGAACGACGTTGAACGGGGGAACGAAAATATTAGGGCAAGTGAAGCCGCACCCGAGTTCAAGGCTTAACGCGATTTCCGCGATTTTACGCTCGGGCACGTGCCCGTGCCTGCCTGTGCTTGGGTCCGCCCGTGCCCTAAGAGCCCGTTCGTTTAGACGGAATTGAATATTGGATATTGGAATTGAGGTTAATTCCAATTTCTCTAGGAATTGGCTAATATCAATTATAGTGTTCCCCAATAAATAGGTCTAATGATCATCAGTATTTAAATTACAATTTATCAAATTACTATATGAGTAAAGTAGAATAAATAATAAAAATA
Organism: Dactylorhiza incarnata; assembly: GCA_033032865.1. Classification (NCBI taxonomy): domain Eukaryota; kingdom Viridiplantae; phylum Streptophyta; class Magnoliopsida; order Asparagales; family Orchidaceae; genus Dactylorhiza; species Dactylorhiza incarnata. The sequence goes on from JAWHQI010000030.1 coordinate 16,092,508, forward strand.
AGGAAGATATTGTATAATCTACATAGTCAATAGATGATAAGGAAGAGATTGTATAATCAACATAGTCAATAGATGATATGGTAATGTATCTGTCATATTATGTTAAATTTACATAGTTTATTATAAGAATCTGATTTAATGTTCACTAAAAAAACTCACTACTGAACATAGGATGCACCATACAATGATATTAGAGAGCAACAATGCACAATCAGACCAACAAAAAGTAGAAGCAGATCACATAGTATAAAAGTAGAGAGCAAATAAATGCAGTTGCAATAGTGTAATAAAGACAAATTGAAGTGTACAAAAAATTCAAATAACGTCCAAGTACATATGAAGTTGAAACCAGACCTCTGATCTTATGCTCACAAGTCAAACTCCTACACGAGACCATTAAGTGCTAATTAATTTGAACAATACTAAAGAAAGTAAAATAAAGTAGACACTCCCTCAAATGAGGGAATCTCTAAGTAACAACAAGTTCATTTTCTTTCGCCTTTGTCAGTACTCCTTTTGTTCTCCCGATGGGGTGAAAACATTATCATCATTAGCCAAAGACTAATAAAGATCACTCTGCTCCCCTGATCCCTAATATGTACAAAAGAAGGGTGGTGAGTTTATACTGCATAAAATGTTAGTATAATTGTTGCGGCTTCTCAACGCCCTCGGTAGATCGGTTCAGATTCGGTCCGTCTTAGCCCGGGCGGTCAAGTGCGCACACAGTCAGAATGTTGCAGAGATTAAATGCTGAAAATTGTACACACAGATCTTTAGCGTGGAAAACCCTCAAAAGGGTGAAAAACCACGTGGCCAGGGCGGCGCTGGCCGAAATCCACTATATTAGGCTGTTACAATGCTTTCTTTGAGAATGCGAGGGCGACAGGCCGCGCCTCGTTACAATTGTGGGGGAGAGAGAGAGAAGACTCCGCGGGTGACAGGCCACCGCGTAGGAGTTGAGCGCCCTGCTGCGCGTCTGGTGCGGTTGTGCGCTTCCTGGGTGAGCACTTCGCGGAGCGTCTTGACTTTGCTGCTCGGTTTGGAGCGCTCGCCTTGGACCGTGGCGCACTTCTTCTCTCGGGAGAGGCGCTCGTAGGAGGAACCTGTCAGTTAGTAGAAGAGAAGTGGCGGAATGTAGAGAGAGAAGCTCTGGGGAGAGGAGGAAATGAAGAGAGAGAGAGAGAGAAGGAGAGAATGAGAGATCCCCAAATGAAGACCCTTGAGGGTCTATTTATAGGCTTGGGGGGCGGAAGTTACGGTGGTTACGGTGGTTATCGCGGATAACCACCAAACGGAGGGCCGAGATCGTTTGTGACGATTGAAGGGTCGTGATCGCGCGAGATGATCGGAGGGCCGCGAGGGCCTGGAGGGATCCGACGGTGGAGAGCGAAGGGCGGCGACGTCGGTGGCCGACCATGGGTGGCCGGCCGCCGGGGGGTGGCCGCCCGTGGCCGCCGGCCATGAAGGGGGCGGCGGCGGCGGCCGGCCGGCGGCGGTCGGCCGGCCGCGGCGGTCGGCCGGCGGCGGCCGGCCGGTGGTGGCCGACCGGCGGTTGGTGGCGGTCGGCCGGCGGTGGCTGGTCGGTGGTTGGCGGCGGTCGGCCGACGGTGGTTGGTGGCGGTTGCGATCCCGCGCGGGGCGGTTGGGATCCCGCGCGAGGTGGTTTGGATCGGCGCGTGGTGGTTCGGATCCGACGCGCGGGAGTGGGATCCGGTGTGCGAAGGTGGGATTCGGCGTGTGGTGGTTTCGGGATCCGGCGCGCAGTAATGGGATTTGATGTGCGGGAATGGGATCCGGTGTGCGGTGGTTTCGGGCTTTTCCATAAATAGAGGGGGAACCCATCAATAATTAATAGCAATATGCAGACAATAATTAAAAAATGTAAAGTAAATGAGAGCTGAGTAAAACAATAACTAAATTAGTACATCAAGAAGTGTATAAATTACTCTACTGATTCTTGTGGTAGCTACTTGTCAACGATAATGTGATTCAATACTTAACTCTATTGATTCACCATCAGGTCATCCGACTCGAACCATCCATGTTGTCACACTACATAGTTATGTTAGTTCAACTATATTTATCCATTGTTCATACAAATGATGTGAAGGGTGCTCGAAACATCCGAAGGAGGGTCAAAGGGGAACACTCTCTTCGTTGCCCCCAGCTAGGTAAATATAGAAGAATACCTAGGGTTTCCACATGCAAAGCCCTCGAGCCCGTTATATGTCCGAATATACCTTTACAATCTCCTCCTATATTCGTGACTAATAACGGTAACGTTTCAGGGCGCTGGAGAGTAGACAAAATAATAATTCAAGCTAAACAGAGCATTTAGGACAGATCATACTAATCAACACATGAAAAGGTTTTTGCCTAAACGGCAAACCAAAAATGCACAGATTCTATCCCAAAACATAGTCTGAATAATTATTACAAGATAACATGAATTAAAACGTTTGATGATTCTACTCATTTAGTAGATCATCGTCATCCATGTCCAAGTCTACTTCTCCTCCATAATCTCCACTGTGGCCTGCAAGGAATTTCATGAGTCAGACTCTATGAATTCATAATCATATGCAGTAACGTTTAAAGTAAACTAGCTCTTACTAAATGAGCTTAGCACTTCTAGCAACGGTGAAGTAACTCTGTCAGCATCTCATCCAGTCTAACTTGGACTAGTCACGTTATCTTACTCATTACTGATCACTATGTGCCTCACCGACACATGTGGGCACATATCACGTGCAACATTAACATTGTAGATTAACATTTACAATGACTTTCAATTCCAGTTGAATAACTCTCAAATCAACTTACAATGAGAGTGGTGCTTGGTTATTAAGTGTGGAATAACCGGCATCAAACCATCTTGGGTTTTCATCAAGAAATTATTTGGGGTTTTCAGTCTGTCATTAGATGCTTGAATGTTGCGACTGTAGGTTCTCACTGTCAAAACATAAAACTGCGGAGGAAAGTTACATACATCTATGAACTTTAGTCTCATTTCCCCCGATGTTTTTATTGTGAGAGCTCTATTCAATCCTTTGGTCAAGGGGTCTGCAACATTGTCTTTTGATCTCACATCAATTAGGGTCATAATGTAAGACCCTCTATTTTTTTTTTAAACCGGGTCTTACCGCCCAGAACCGCCGTCTTGCGGCGAGACCATTACACCCGATGGTCACCGCCACAATACGCCGATCCTGCCGGCTAATCAACATCGTCCAGGCCAACCACAATTCATAGTAACAGAAGCAAATAGAAGCAACAAGTCCACAATTCACAATAAGTATCTAAATTACATGTTTACAATGTCCACGATGAGAATTAAAGTAAAAGAGAGCTAAACGAAAAAGGGCTTATGCCCAGTATATGTTTAAGTATAGTGCTACAACACTCTCTCTCTACATCTATGCGGAAGCCATCAATTCTGCCTTCAAACATCTGTAGTTGCTGCTGCGACGACGTGTAGGGGTTGACGTGCTCTATCCCATCTTCTTATCCTGTCTCCTAAACGGGGTCCTGCTGCTCCAGTACATCATCCCTAAAATGATAAGGTCCACTGACCGTCAGTCTAAAAGACTCAGCATATTCCTCACCGACTCCACCCGCGACTCTTAGGCACCGTGTGGGAGGAAGAAGCGGAGGACAAACAAGGGGTGATTCAAGAAGCAGGCGACAAGTGGTAAAACTATCAATGTATATAATTACAGAACATTAAATGGTAACGATTCTACGCTGGCAGAGTAAAGTATGACAACAATATGTACAAGACGGTGCACTATAAGAAGCAAGTATAATAGACAAGAGCAGCTACAAAAGTAACCTTAACTTATATGCACACACAATGTCACATAAGCTAAGGGATCTGGCAAGCAATAAACTCATCGTATAAAAGAGCCCACACTGATTTATACGATGAGGTCTCTGTTTATGCAATGTGTAAAAGGCAATATAATATAAGAAGCAAATAAATACAAGCATCTACGAAAGTAACCTTAACTTATATGCACACACGAGGGCACATAAGCTAAGGGATCTGGAAAGTATAAACTCATCGTATAAACGAGCCCACACTGATTTATACGATGAGGTCTCTGTTTATGCAGAAATGCTATGCTATGATATGCAATGCAATGATGCAATGTTTGTATTATTATTTCATACAAATGCAACTCACTCACACGACTCTGTATGTACAGACCTTTAGTTCCCACTTTTCGGAGGTAGCTAACCTCTCGGGCACCTCCCGTCGTGGTCAAACGGTGGCAGAGGAGCGGGCGTCTCCTCACCTAGGTGGGTAAGTTACACTACCAGACCTAGGCCCAAACGTACGCTGTGATACCGGTACCCGGTACTCACGAGCTCCTGCGTACTAAACTGAATTGGCCAGGCAGGGTTTAGGGGATTCGTCCCGTCAGACGCGCAGTAAAACAACCTGGCCCCAATAAAAACCACTAGCACTGCCGAGTCAAAGAACTGCTGTCGGTGTGACGACTAAAACAGAACCGAAGACCCACCACAACTTACACACAAGTAACATGTATTAGTTATTTACTACTGAGCCTCCAGCTCACATATTTGCATCAACATTTATAAAGTAGAGCCTACCGCTCGCCAGGCTATACCGGCCTTAGATTTAAACTACGAGCATACCGCTCGCTAGACTATACTGGTCTTATGTTTAGACTACGAGCCTACCGCTCACTAGACTACACTAGTCTTATAAGTAAAATATGAGCTTACCGCTCCCTAGACTATACAATTCTTATATATAGAATATGAGCTTACCGCTCGCTAGACTATACAAGTCTTATATATAAATTACGAGCTTACCCCTAGCTAGACTATACAAGTCTTATATATAAACTACGAGCTTACCGCTCGCCGGACTATCCCAGTCCATCCTTATAACCCGAGCCTACCGCTCGCCGGACTATCCCAGTCCATCCTTATAACCCGAGTCTACCTCTCGCCGGACTATCCCAGTCCATCCTTATAACCCGAGCCTACCGCTCGCCGGACTATCCCAGTCCATCCTTATAACCCGAGCCTACCGCTCGCCGGACTATCCCAGTCCATCCTTATAACCCGAGCCTACCGCTCGCCGGACTATCCCAGTCCATCCTTATAACCCGAGCCTACCGCTCGCCGGACTATCCCAGTCCATCCTTATAACCCGAGCCTACCGCTCGCCGGACTATCCCAGTCCATCCTTATAACCCGAGCCTACCGCTCGCCGGACTATCCCAGTCCATCCTTATAACCCGAGCCTACCGCTCGCCGGACTATCCCAGTCCATCCTTATAACCCGAGCCTACCGCTCGCCGGACTATCCCAGTCCATCCTTATAACCCGAGCCTACCGCTCGCCGGACTATCCCAGTCCATCCTTATAACCCGAGCCTACCGCTCGCCGGACTATCCCAGTCCATCCTTATAACCCGAGCATACCGCTCGCCGGACTATCCCAGTCCATCCTTATAACCCGAGCCTACCGCTCGCCGGACTATCCTAGTCCATCCTTATAACCCGAGCCTACCGCTCGCCGGACTATCCCAGTCCATCCTTATAACCCGAGCCTACCGCTCGGGATAGAAGTTAACTTGTCGAGTTATCCTACTTAACTAGTCTTGTCTATAATTTAGTTGATCTTAGAAGCTTTAGGGGTTTGCCTTGGATCTCCGGAGGGTTACCCGGTGAGGGGCTCGCAGCGGTATTAGGAAGTGTGACGGGCTGACACCCCGAACTTCCTCCTACCAGGGAACTTAATCTTGTTGGTACCTACCCCTTTCTACTCGATCCCCATCTTCCTCTCCAATTACATTAAATCCCTAAGATGAGTTAGGCTTGACACGTAGGATTGGGGGAGTTCACTTGAACTCCGACACCACCCACTGTGACCGGGTGTTGACTCTCCGTCGTCACGTTCTAAGCTCGTGTTTCCTTCTTCACCTAGGAACTACATACACACACCTAAAATTCTCATCCTTACTTGGACCCACACTCCTATACTTCGTCATCCTGAATCCAGGGTTGGCCTTAGATACTTCTCGACTACGCCCTTGAGTATTTACATTATGATGGCTCACCCGGCTAATGGCGGTTCTACTTTCATATGATCACTTATTACCGATGAGTTGTGTGTGTGACCCTTGACAAGGTCTAACTTCCTTTTCTTATCGTCGAAGTGCCTGCACTTATAGCTTGCTAAACGCACCCCACTCCTTACTTCCCAAGTTGGCCTTAGAGATGCTTTCCCTAATAATCTGAGTCTTTATTCAAGGAGTTAATAACTCTATGTGTGAAGGTCAGTGGTGGTCTAAATCATATAAATCAGCTTTACTATTCGCAGTCCAAAATGATAGGAGACGAGCCGGAACTGATTTGTACAACGACTGTCAACTAATGATCTTATAAATTCTGATAAATTCACCGCGTCATAATATTGATCTAAATACACCAGATCCTAAGTCTCATATTATTCCAAGAGGTATTTACCCTTAATTATCATTTATTACATTTGGGGTGCGTATAAGGGTTTACGCTACGAGTGCTATATTGAGACTTCAATAAATACTACAACTTCAGAGGGTGAGGTACCTCATCCTCACCAACTCACAACCATAGCTTCAAGGACACATATTGGGGCAAATGGGCCAAATCACCTTTTCCCATTGTTACTAAAAGCAACCCAACTTCCCTACACCCTTGGGTCCAAGCTTCAACTTGAAGTTCAAAGAATTCCACTCATGCACATGAGTTGAATTCTTTACTAGAGATGGTTGTTACCATGTCTAAGGCATGGACAAATCTTCAAGGTATTTATATGAGTCCAAATCACTAAACCCACCAGATGCACTTTGTACTCGTCTCACTAGATGTGACCTAAAAGGAGCTACACCTAACCAAAAGACATGATATCAGTGGCATTCTAAAGGTAACCTGAAGGGGTACACTATTCATGTTGGTTACAATATTCAGATATGAGTTTAACCTAGGTGAATTCAACATTTAAGTGCTTTACAACATTTTTAACTTAACAAATTACAGATTTTATATGTCTCACTAGAAATAGTATAGAAGGAGCTATACTTAGCCAAATGACATGAAGTCAGTGGCATTTGAAAGGTAACTTCAAGCTCTACATTATTTATATTGGTTACAATTTCCAGAAATGTATTTAACCTAGGTGTAGTTAACATACAAGTGATGTACAAGACATTTAGCTTAACAATTACAGGTTGTATATGTCTCACTAAAAATAGTATAGAAGGAGTTATACTTAGCCAAATGACATGAAGTCAGGGGCATTTGAAAGGTAACTTCAAGCTCTACATTATTTATGTTGGTTACAATTTTCAGAAATGTATTTAACCTAGGTGTAGTTAACATACAAGTGATGTACAAGACATTTAACTTAACAAATACAGATTGTATATGTCTCACTAAAAATAGTATAGAAGGAGTTATACTTAGCCAAATGACATGAAGTCAGGGGCATTTGAAAGGTAACTTCAATATCTACAGAATTCATATTGATCATTTTATCCATAAATGAACTTAGCCAAAGTGAAATCAACCTGCAAGGTTGTACACAACATTTAACATACAAAGTACATTTACACATACAAATAAAGTGTTGCCTAAAGTGGGGCTATTAATCAACCTAGAAATTATGAGCCCAAAAATTTCCAACTCACCCTAAAGTGATGCATCCCTTCATATCACATGCATGGGCAAGATCTCATTGCCAAGTAGTGACACATTAGAGAGATATACTTCAACCCCACCTTTTTGCTAAATGCACCCCATTTTTCCTCTTAAGACCCTAACCTCATTTTGAAGTTCAGAGAAAAATACTCATGCATATGAGATGAGATTTTAACCAGTGATTTAGATATTTATGAAGAGCTCACCCCCCCCCCCCCCCCCCCAAATTAGGGGGTGTTTGGAGTTATACAACTCCTTAAATACCAAAAAATTTACTATTACTAATAAATGATATAACCCAATGGGTACACCTCCAAAAATTCTCAAATTAAAACCCTAGGTGTGTCTTCATACCATGCATGCATGGTAGAAAATTCAAGGGATTTGGTTAAGCCAATTGAAAGATATAGCCTTTTTAATTTCTGCCCTACACAAGGAGCAGTCTTAGGAAAGAGGGTGCCCTGATGTGCACAGTGCACCAAATCAGATGTTTAAGGAGGCAAATGAAAGTAGACCCATAGGGCTACAAAAGTTGTCTCTGACCAGTTTTGCAAATAGGGCCTATAAGACCTTCAAAAATTGCATGCAAACTACTTAAAAATCCTAGGCAGAATTATTATGGTTTGCCAATAGACATAAAGAGCAGTCCTAGGAAAATGGGATCCCTGGTGTCCACAGTGCACAAAATCAGATGATTAAGGTGGCAAATGAAAGTAGACCCATAGGGATACAAAAGTTGTCTCCGCCTATTTTTGCAAATAGGGCCTCTAAGACCTTCAAAAATTGCATGCAAACTACTTAAAAAATCCTAGGCAGAATTATTATGGTTTGCCAATAGACATAAAGAGCAGTCCTAGGAAAATGGGTGCCCTGGTGTCCACAGTGCACCAAATCAGATGATTAAGGTGGAAAATGAAAGTAGACCCATAGGGCTACAAAAGTTGTCTCTGCCCATATTTGCAAATAGGGCCTCTAAGACCTTCAAAAATTGCATGCAAACTACTTAAAAATCCTAGGCAGAAATATTATGGTTTGCCAATAGACATAAAGAGCAGTCCTAGGAAAATGGGTGCCCTGGTGTCCACAGTGCACCAAATCAGATGATTAAGGTGGAAAATGAAAGTAGACCCATAGGGCTACAAAAGTTGTCTCTGCCCATTTTTGCAAATAGGGCCTCTAAGAGCCTCAAATTCAGCTTACAAAATCGGACTATATATGTGACAGATTTCATGAAAATAAAGAGTATATATATAGGATGTGGTCTGCGATTAGCCCAAAATTTGATCGGACGGCTGTAGATCGTCTTCCTCGTGTAGCCTATGGCCCAGATCGACCGCGCCTGGGCCAACTTGCAAGCCGTTTTCCGGCGGACTCCGGCCGTCTCCGGCCGAACGGCCGACGTCATCACCTCCGGCCGAGGTGTGGCCGTCGGTTGGTGGTGATATATCGGTCGGAGGTGGCCTGTAGAAGAAATGGGGGAGGGGATTTGGAGGGGCTTTGGAGCCCGATAGGTAAAATGGCAAACTCGCCATTACTCGACTAGAATCGAAACGGGAAGAAGGGGAAGCTAGCACAGATGGAGGGGATGAGGAAACTTGCCTTGAATCGAGCCCGGGGAGGGGGATTTCTGCACTTGCCATGGCCGAATCCGAGCTCCAATTTCCTGCTCGATCTTCCTCCTCAGAGCTTGCCTCCTTCTGAAACCATGGGGCTTCTCCTCCTTGGCACCTCCTGAAGCTAATGGGAGGTCTAAAGAGGGTCGGGGGTGGCTTATTCCAAAGTTGCCATTAATGCCACCTCTTGGCCGGCCTATAAGCTCCGAATTGAGCTCCACCTGGCAGCTGGCCGGCCTGGAGACTGTTGGGAATTGCTGCTAGAGCTCAGGGGGAGGCATTGGAAGAGGAATTGAGTGCCATTTGGCACTCAATCCATGCCTCCTCTTTTGTCCCTTCTCCAATTTGGGGGAAAACTCAAATTTGCCCCTTTGCATGTGGGTTTCTTCCCCATTTCAGAGGGCATCCATGGTAAATGGTATAGGGATGCAGAATGGGCCTCAAATTGAGCCCATGCCTCATGGGCATTAGGCTTAATTTCCTCTTGAACCCAATTTAGGCCTATTTGACCAAGTGTTGACCTTTGGGTTGACTTGGTCAAATTAATGGGTGGGCTGGCCCCACATGATGGTCATGGGTCTGTGTACACCATCAATGATGTATAGGGCAATGGTGGGGCCGACATTGGGTCAATTAAACCCATAAAGGCTAATTTTAAGCTAGAGTTGACTTTGGCCAATTAGGTCCATTGGGTTGACCCCAATGGGTCCTAAGTGATCTACTCACCCCTTTGGATGTCATAAGGGTCATGATGAGGTTATGTTGAGTTATTGGAGTCTTTTGGTCACCTCTGGGCTAGGGCAACATTATTTGCTAAATGCACACCAATGTGTATTCCTTCTTAACTTATGGAATTCATGGGGCCTCCTTGGCCCATTTTGGTCTCTTAGAGCAATGTCATGACCTTGTCAAGACAAAATGCATCTTAGGGGTCTAGTTGTTTTGGGGATGTTACACATAATCCCTTGACTTGTGAGAGAGGTCAACCAGGATTGTTTCAGCCTGAGATGCTTTCTTTTGCCATTGAACAAAGAGTTCGTAGCAATCGTTTTAGTAGCCTGATTGTCGCAGTAAACTGCAACAGAACTCATTTTCAGGCTCGACAAAGGAATGTCCATCACCAAATCTCTCAGCCATTCGGCTTCTTCTCCTGCTGACGCAAGAGCGTAGAGTTCAGATTCCATAGAAGAGAGTGCAATACAGGATTGCCTATTGGACTTCCAGGCTACAGCTGCTCCTCCTAGTGTGAATACAAACCCACTAGTGGACTTGCTGTCGTTTAATTCCGAGCACCATGATGCATCAGAATAACCTTCAAGAACTGAAGGATGACCAGTATAAACTAAAGCATACTTTTGGGTGTGCTTTAAGTATCTCATTAGCCTATCTAAGGCGTTCCAGTGGTCTTTACCAGAATTACTAGTGAATCTGCACAACATGCCGACCGTAAAGGCTATGTCAGGTCTAGTGCAGACCATGACATACATGAGACTACCAAGCAGTTTAGAATAATCTAACTGTCTAACCATAGCTCCTTCATTGGGCTTTAAGCGGTTAATGTAGTCGTATGGTGTCTCAGGTGCTCTACTGGCACTGTATCCCCACGTGTCCAATATGGACTTTATGTAGTGGCTTTGACTTAGGGAGATACCATTCTTCCCAAAGCTCACTTGCATGCCTAGTATAGTGTTAGCCACACCTAGGTCTTTAATGCTAAATTCTTTTATTAGATCTGACTTAACGTCATCCACTTCGGATTGATCAGACCCTAGAATGAGCATATCATCTACGTACAAGCATATTATGGCGACTTTATCCGATCTATTACGTATGTAAAGACATTTATCCGAGAGACTCGACATGAATCTCATGTTCTTTACACTATAGTCGAACTTCTCATGCCATAATTTCGGTGCTTGCTTTAGTCCGTATAAAGACTTAAGTAATTTACAGACTTTCATTTCGTGACCATCTACAATGAAACCTTCAGGTTGACTCATGTAGATTTCTTCGGTCAGATCTCCGTTCAAGAACGCAGTCTTAACATCCATTTGATGAACAATAAAGTTCTCAATAGACGCAATAGCAAGGAGAACCCGAATGGTTGCTAAGTGACACACAGGTGAGTAGACATCAAAGTAATCTACTCCGCTGACTTGTGTGAAACCTTTAGCCACCAGACGTGCTTTATACTTAGCTACGCTACCATCAGGATTAAATTTCTTTTTCAGAACCCACTTACACCCTACGGTTTTAGCCCCTTTTGGCTTATCAACCAACGTCCAAGTGTTATTTTGAAGAAGAGAATTCATCTCTTCATCTATAGCTTCTTTCCAGAGTAGTGAATCCCTAGATCTCATCGCTTCCTTATAGGTGGATGGATCGGCCTCAACGTGGTAAGTCACAAAGTCACTACCGAAGGTTCGGGGAATTCGCTCTCTTAGAGAAGTCCTTCTAGACTCTAGGCCAGAGTTATGTACCAGAACGGAATAGGAGGTGCTCGGTACTGATTCAGGATCTTCCTCAATAATAGTTGTTTGCATACCTGAGATCGTTAAGTTCTTATCTTTGAGGAATTTATCCTTGAAGAACACCGCATCCCTAAATTCTATTATGATATTATTAGAAATATCAAGGAACCTATCTGCAGCACTATCCTCAGCATAACCTAGGTAGACACAAGTATTGGTCCTAGGTCCAACTTTAGGCCGTCTAGGGCCAGGAACCCTGACATAGGCTATGCAGCCCCATGTCTTAAGTCTAGTAAAAGACGGGGGTCTCTTAAACAAAAGCTCGTAGGAAGCAACCTCTAACTTAGCATGAGAAACTTTATTCAGAATGTGGTTCGCAGCCAAGACTGCTTCGCCCCAATAAGCGGAAGGCATGCCTGCAGTGAGCAACATAGAGTTCAACATCTCTGTTAACGTTCTATTCTTGCGCTCGGCTATGCCGTTAGATTAGGGGGAGTAAGGAGCAGTGGTTTCTGCTATGATGCCATGTGAAATAAGGAAGCATCTGAACTCACTGGACATATATTCTCCTCCTCTATCACTCCTAAAACGTTTTATTTTCATGCTTAGTTGGTTTTCTACCCTGGTTTTGAAAAGACAAAACTTTTCAAACGCTTCATCTTTAGTTTTAAGCAACGAGATATGACAAAATCTCGTGATGTCATCTATAAACGTGATCATATACTTCCTCACACCTTTAGTGACAAAACTTTTAAAGTCACAAATATCGGAATGTATAAGCTCAAGAGGTGTTGTGCTCCTAGTAACCGTGCCAAAAGGTTTCCTAGTAATCTTAGTTTGAGCGCACACTTCACATTTTTCAAGTGGAGACTTAGTGTCTAATGTGATCTCGTGAGTTCTAGCTACTTGGAACATTTTCCTGTAGTTTACGTGTCCTAGTCTCTCGTGTAGAGTCCTAGGGCTAACTAAGTTCAATTGAACTTGTTGGACTATCTCACTTTCTAGACTCAGACGGTACATCCTATTTTGGACAGAAGCACATCCAAAATAGTGCGAGTTAACTGACAGAGTTACCCTACCGCTACAGAAGCTAAGTGACATACCCACATCACATAATAAACTGATAGGCACTAAGTTAGCAGCTATTGAAGGAATAAATTTAACGTTCTTTAAAATTAAAGACTTACCTGAGGAGAACATCAGAGTTGCGTTCCCCACCTTTATGACGTCAGCTGAGTCTCCATTTGCCATAGTTACTGATTCCTTTGCATCCTTCAGCTCTGTCAGAAGATTAACATTGTTGCAAACGTGGCACGTTGCCCCAGAATCCAGGTACCACTCCGTGCTGGCCTACGCGTGTCCGACCATGGCAACAAAGTCGAATGGCTCAGCTTGGCTAACCAGATGGGCTTGGTTGCCTTCTTGTGGTGTCCGGGTTCTTTCTTTCCTCGGTAGCTTGCAGTCAGATGCGCAGTAACCCCACTTGTTGTTGTTATAGCATTTACCCTTAAATTTCTTAGAGGGTTTACTCGGGCCTGCAACCTAGGGGCTACTACGAGACGTTTTGGTCTTGTGAGGGAGAGGAGGCCGCTTGGAGCTTGAAATCATGTTGGCAGCAGCCTTCTGCTTACCAACAGCTTCCAAAGCGTGCTTCATCCTGTTCTCATCCTCAATGCGTATGAAACGCTTGAGGTCGTTCAGACCAACCTGCATCTTCTTGCGGTATATTTTTGTTTTGAAATTATACCACGAGGAGGGCAACTTATACACAATCGTGCTCGCAACAAAACTATCGGGCAGACTAATAGACTCACTATGCAGGGAATCAATTAAAATTTCAAATTTTGATACCTGAGGGAGAATGACTTTCTCCTCGTCGAAGCTGAAAGAGTGGAACTTGTCCACTAGGTGCGTCTTGGACAGGTCCTCCTCCTGCCTGAAGTGCTCCTGCAACGCATCCCAGATCTCCTTTGCAGCGCTCATCTTCATGTAGGTCTGGGCCAAGCTGGAGGACAGACAGTTGAGCAGGTAGTCTTTGCAGAAGTCTTCATCTGAAATCCACTGTGCCTCATCAGCAGTCCCTACGACCTCAGCACCATCAGACTGAACGGTGTAGAACACGTTCAGAAACTTCATCCCGAACTGAGTGTTCAACTTCCAGGCATTGAACTCAGTCGCCGTGAACTTCTCCAGCTTTGTCATCGGAACGGGGGATGCCATGTTGTTCCCCTTCATCATTGTGCACCCGACAGACGAGAACAAGCCACCAGACAGAGGTCTGTAACTAGGGCCGGCGGTAGCCTGGGCGGTAGCCTGGGCAGTAGCCTGTTCGGCTGCTAGCGCCAGGCGCTAGAAGGTAGCGCTGGCGGTAGCGCTTAGGGTTGCACTTCCTTGGGCTTGGATACGGCGGCAGCGGGAGATCTGAGGGAGGGTGAGGGGGGGATCTGTACTTGGCTGGAACCGCTGGGACGACGAGACAAAACTACTGAGATGGGCGGAACCGCTGAGACGGCTAGAACCGCTGGGACAGGCGGAACCGCTGAGACGGACGGAACCGCTGAGACGGCTGGAACCGCTGGGACGGGTGGAACTGCTGAGATGGGCTGGAACCGCTGGGATGGGCGAAACCGCTGAGAAGCGCACGATCAGCGGTCGTGCGTGAGGGGTCGAGCGCACGATCAGCGGTCGTGCGCGAACACCCTTTCTTGCGAGCAGCGGCTTCGTCTTCTTCGCATGAGAGGCAGATCTAGGGCACGACGACGGAAGCGTCGACGGCAGATCTGGACCCAGCGAACTCGGTGACGGCAAACGGCAGAGGCGTCGACGACAGATCTGGATCTGGCGACCTCGGTGACGGCAAACGGCAGAGGCATCGACGGAAGATCTGGATCTGGCGACGGGAGAGGGTGAAATGATCTCCTTCGACGATCGCAAGCAGCGGCAGCGGCAGCAGGCCGGATCAGCGGGCGCGAGCGAGCTGCGAGAGCTTCCTCTTTCGCGAAAGCAGCGGCAGCATGAGCTTCTCCTTCACGAGCGGCGAGAGCAGCGGGAGATCACAGATCGCGAAAGCTTCGCGGACGGGAGCGACGGGAACGAGCAAGCGACCCTTAGGGCAAAAAATTTTGAGAATGTGAAGGGTGCTCGAAACATCCGAAGGAGGGTCAAAGTGGAACTCTCTCTTCGTTGCCCCCAGCTAGGTATATATAGAAGAATACCTAGGGTTTCCACGTGCAAAGCCCCCGAGCCCGTTATATGTCTGAATATACCTTTACAAATGATACACCCAATGTCTACATAGTACCAGACACTTATTCGTGGGTAGCAAGTACACAGACCTCACCTAGTATGATGTCCAAGAAATTCTGGGGTAGACACCCTTACATCTGAGATGTGGAAGAAACACTACGACTCAAGTCTTAAAATGCACTACAATGAATCTCTTGCTATCTAAATTCGGGTAGCTTTTAAGTTAAGCTTGCATAAATGGGTTAGTACCTCATTGTATGCTAATCCCAAAACCCAATTAATAGGCCCAAATGTCAAAATTCATGACTCGAACTATAAAACCGAACACAAAGCCCGTCTCTCGACAAAATGTAGACATTGACCCCCCACAAAAATACCCCAACGTCATTATATCTTGAACTCAAAGGGAAGTTTGACTCCAACCGAGTTATCAGTGTTAGACCAAAGATGGAAGCTACTTCCATGAACCACATATAATTGTGGGTATCCCTAGCCCATAGAACTTATGTATATGAAGGTGTAAGCATAATGACTAAACCCGCCACACAATGCAATTATTCACAACCACTAGGAAGGATAACACTTTTAAATCCTTAGTACTCAAGTTGTTCGTAACAATAAACAACAAAGCATCTTGAGCACATATGAATAATGCACCACAAATCTTCTAGGGGATGGGGTCCCTCATTGCTCTCACCAACAACCTAATCATCTATCTTGAACCCCTTATCTCATATGGAAATACTCTGGGACAACATAGAATAAATTTAGTAACTTTGACTCGTTTGGGGTAAGTTGGGTCGCTAGAGGGTCACACTAGTGCATTATACTTGATTATGGTCAACATGAGAAAAATAGGGCTCTGATATAGCCTAATGGATCAATAAAACTTAGCAAGTCTAATCAGAAATTACCTGACTATTAAACCCTGATATGACGTTCGATTGACTTGAGAAAAATCCTACTAATAGTAGGAGAAAATAGTATAGAACTCATCACTAACTCAGGAATTCTAGAGTTCCTTCTCTGAACCTCATATTTTTATTGCTCTTCTCCCATAATTTTAAACCATTGTTCTTCTTCAGAGGTACATATCTCGCTCATCTGAGTAGTCGCCATGACTAAAACATGTCAAAGATGTTATCGACACATGGTAGAGATTGCACTAAGAATAATAGTTGTAATTGTCTTTCTACAAGGGTAAAATTGCAGATGCATATCACTCAAGACAAATATAGTTATTTTCATATCGCTACACACCATACACACGATCTCTGCTTTGCAAGCTAATGTATGGGCCTACACTGGCAGAGTAACCTTTACACAATGACTATTTACACAGGCGATCTCATTGCTAAGTTGCCGAGAAGATATTGTACACGACGACTACGCAAAGGCCGTGAGTAGTGAGGTTTGCATCATGTTAGTGAGGACTACATGAAGTGTGTGTGCATGCAAGGTTATGCCTTGTGAGTAAGGGTCAAATCTAATGGACGATAGCTGAGTGAAGAGTTCGTATGTGGAGACTGTGTTCTATGGGCATGGGCAATTTCGAGGAAGACACATGTCACAATCCATTTTAGAAATAGAGGGACTAATTGGTTGCATGTGGCGCGTTGTTCTTAGTTTTCGCCTAATAGAAGCATCAGAATTATTACAGGAAAATGAGAGCGAATATTCGCAATTACGACTAGAGGAGACATGAGTTTAAGGGAGGGAAAAAGAATAAATGAAAAGTTTATTTACAACCATGTTTTAATAGAATTTATTTACAATTTAAACAGTACATAATTAATTACATAATCACTCAGCCACTCAGGCTTGGCCCTGGTTTATCAAAAAACGAAATCCATTGGGTGGATTTGGTGCGTTCAATTGATTTGGGCTTCGTTTGGCGCGACTTATTTGCTCCGGTGAGTTTGGTCAAAAATGCCATTATCGTAGAAAGTATGTTTGGCAAGACAAAGGTGTTGGAATAATTATCATATATATCCCTATATTTATATATTTTTTCGATTTTGAAAAACTCTTATAAAGGTATAACAACAAATGATTATAAACTATCATAAACAGAGAGGTGAGAAATAAAGGAGACCAGAATAATATAGTTTAGAATCGAGCCTGGGTAAGGCGTGTGATCACTGCCCTAAAGAAGTTGCACCACCCTCCGGCAGGGCTTCAACCGATGCTCACTCCTCCAAGGTATAACACACGACTATATCCCGAAAACTTCGATGTGTGCAGACACAGAAGAAGCACAGAGCACCCGAACTCCCACTTGATGAAGCAAATGTCAAGAAAATAGAATCACGACGAAAGTCGTAAGAACGAGAGAGAGAGATCGCAAGCAGTTTTTTGAAAGCGTAACAGAGTATCAAAAACGATCCAGAAAATTCTCCTATATAGAGTCTCGTAAAAATAACACGTAATTAATGTTTAACGGCTATAATTGGTAAGAGATAATCGTGCAGACAAATGTGGAAGATTTCCAACGTAAATGAGTAATGACGAGAAAAACGCGAAAAAGAAAGGTTAGAAATTACGCGTCGAAATCATATCGACGCAACTTGACACTACGTCGAGATCTTATTGACGCAAGTCAAGACGACGGAGAACATGTCGACGCAACTCGACGCTACATCGAGTTCTTATCGACGTAGGTCAAGTCGACGGAGAACTTGTCGACGCTACGTCGAGTTCTTATCGACGCAGGTTGAGTGTGTCGAGTTCTATTCGACGTAACTCCAATTTCAAGCGCGCCACTTCGAGTTCTACCCGACGCAGCTCTTGACTTCTATTCGACGCAACTCCGAATAAAAGTACTGAAACTATTTTGTACAAAAAATACAATTCAATTCAATTATTCCTGAAATCTGAATCCGGATCCGTATCTGGTCTGGTGCGGTGCGTGCGCGCGTGCATGTGTGGTTCATAGATCCTCCTTATGTTCATTTGAACAAATAAGAAAGTGTGTTTGCATTTATATACTCACAAATAAGAATGGAGAAAGGCAAGGTGAGACTAATGAGTTCATCCTTTCTTTCATGAAAGGTTTCCTCCAAATTTTTGGATTCCCTCCATTTAGTTTTGGAGCTTTTCATCAAATATGAGGAGCCAAACACCAAACACCATACAAGGCTCCAATAGAACTTTATGAAGTAAATGTTTTTAGAATAAAATTTCTAATAATCCCCCACAAAAATGAAAAACCAAAAGCGAACTTCATAAGTTATGATATTAATAATGATAAATAAAATCAAAACAAAATTGCTTCATCAAGTTGTATCTAATGCAATAGGTATAGGTGGAATGGTTACCTTGAAACTATACTTAGTACTTATTTTCTCTACCGAAGAGTACAATGTGTCAGAGGCTTTGAATTATAAACTTTTGACCGGTAAATTAGATAAGCACACACAAGATTGGTTGTTCATTGGGTTATGGCGGTGAGCGCGTTAATGGTCATGCACATTTCTTGATTTTTCATGAGGGTTATTAGGGTTCAGCCCGGATGCCAAAGTCACGGCCTCATGACTACCCCCACATAGGTGGTGCCTCAAGAGATATTTCGTAACAAATATCTCACAAAGATATATGCATTTGACAACCATTAAGAACTTAAACATTCATCCTAAACTTTTACGTAGAGCACAACATCATAGGAATGAGGAGAAGGTTTTCTCAACCTTTAAATTTGTGCTCCCAACTACGCTATATCAACGGCTTCGTTTCTACCACATTGAACTCAATTCATGGGATCTCCAATCACATGGGTTGGGTATCCACCGTTGGCAGCAAATTATGTGGGCTTAAGCCTTGTTCTCCTCGATAACAATAATATCTCCCTCCGGGACAATCCCTTGGTAAGATTATCAGGCAGATTCAATTCCGACTTTATATAATTTAGTGATATCACTTCTTTTCTTCTTTGCTTCACAGACTTATACCTAATTCTCATGAACTTGTTCATTTTAGCATTAGTACTATTTGAAGCAGTTAAATCAATCACATATTTATTATCACAATGCAAAGAAATAACAGGTAAGGGTTTTCCAACTAAAGAAATTTCATAAAGTAAATTTTTAAGTCATTCGACTTCGGCACATGTAGTGTCTAAAGCTAAAAGCTCGGATTCCATTGTGTTTCTTGAAATCAAAGTTTGTTTTGTAGAAGCCCATGAAATGGCGGCTCCTCCAAGGAGGAAAACATAACCGATTATTGATTTGACATCTAATGAATCAATTACCCAATTGACATCTGAATAACCTTCTAGTACTTCGGGAAAACCCGTATATACTAAACTATAATCAATAGTTCCGCGAAGGTATTTAAATATTCTAGTTAACGCTATCCAATGGTCAAAACTTTGATTACTAGTATATCTACTAAGCCTGCCTACAATATATGAAATATCAGGTCTAGTGTGATTAGCAATATAAAGCAGTGACCCTATCATTTGTGCATACCTATGTTGGTCAATAGGATCACCTACATTTTACAAAGTTTCATGCTAGCGTCATAAGGGGTAGAAGCAGGCACAGAATCAAATAAATTAAATTTATGTAACATTTTCTCAATTGAATGAGAAAGTGACAGATACACTAGAATCAGATTTAGCTAATTTTATTCCCAAAATGAGATTAGCTTCTCCTAAATCTTTCATATCAAATTTAGATGATAAATTATTTTTAATATTATTGATAATTTTAATTGAACTTCCAAAGATTAAAATATCATCTACATATAGACAACAAAACATGTTCATTTTCTTCTTGTTTTGCATAAATGCATTTATCATATTCATTAGATATAAATTCAAAAGATACGACTACAGAATCAAATTTTTGATGTCATTGTTTAGGTGCTTGTTTTAATCCGTAAAGAGATTTGATAAGTTTACAAACTTTATTTTCTTAACCTTTAACTACAAGGCCTTCGGGTTGAGTCATATAAACTTCTTCATCTAAGTCTCCATGTAAAAATGCAGTTTTTACGTCCATTTGGTAAATAATTAATTTATGAATCGATGTTAAGGCTACTAGAACATGAAGGGATGTTATTCTAGTTACGGAAGCATGTGTATCTAAATAGTTTATCCCTTATTTTTGCGCATAGTCTTTAGCAACAAGGCGAGCCTTATATTTTTTCTATGTAACCGTTCAGATTTATTCCTAAAGATCCATCTACAACTTATGGCTTTGGTACCGGAAGGAAGATCGGTTAGAATCCAAGTTTTATTTTCTAGAATAGAATTAATTTCAGCATTTATAGTTTCTTTCCAAAATGGAGAATCAGATGAGGTCATAGCTTCCTCATATGAATTAGGATCTCCTTCAACTAGGTAGATGAAGTAGTCCTCTCCAAAAGTTCTCTCGGTTCTAACTCTTTTGCTTCTTCTAGGTTCATCAATTTCTAATGTATCTATATTAGAGGAAGGTTGAAATGAACTAGAAGATGGTTGAGATGAGATGTCTAATTTATATGAGAATTTATCTTCAAAATAAACGACATCTCTAGCTTCTATAGTAGTGTTATTTGATATTTCACTAATTAGAGAATTTGTAATAAGAAACCTATTAGCATTACTATCAGAAGCATAACCAATAAAAATGGAGTATAGTGTTTTATGTCCTATTTTCTTTTTTTTTAGGTTCAGGGATTACTACCTTAGCCAAACACCCTCACACTCGAAGAATTTGGAGATTAGGTTTTCTTAATTTAAATAATTCAAAAGGAGTTTTATTATCATGCTTTGAAGGAATTCTATTTAGGATGAAGGAGCAGGTGAGCAACGCTTCACCCCAAAGATTTTCTGGAGCACCAGATTCGGCTAACATGGCATTGACCATGTTCATCAAAGTCCAATTTTTGTGTTCAGCTACACCATTCGATTGAGGAGAATATGGAGCAGTCACTTGATGAATAATCTCATGTTCTTGGCAAAACTGGGTTAGTTCATTCGAAGTGTATTCTCCACCTCGGTCGGATCTAAGAATTTTAATTGAAGATCCTAACTGATTTTCTACTTCCGCTTTGAAAATCTTAGAATATGAAAAAACTTCATCTTTGGTTTTTAGTAAATAAATGTAACATTATTTAGTGAAATCATCAATAAAGGTTACAAAATATTTACTACAACCTCTAGTAGGTTGGCAGTTCGAGTCACACACATCCGAGTGAATTAACTCTAAAGGTTTTGAAGTTCTTTCAACTGATTTAAAAGGTTTTTTATAAAATTTAGATTGGACACAAATTTCACATTTAGCACTTGGTGCAATATTAAATTTAGGAATTAAATTTAAAAACATCATTCTTTTCATACAATCTAAATTCACATGTCCTAATCTAGCATGCCAATAATCAGAATTTGAGCTTGAAACAATAGAAGTTGAAATTTGATTTACTTCTAAATCAGCAACATTTAATTTAAATAAACCATCAGAAATATATCCTTTACCAATAAAAATATCATTAAATGTTATTACAACTTTATTAGACTCTACGACAATCTTGTAACCCTTCTTCACTAATAAGGATCCGCTCACTAGATTCTTCCTAACTCTCGGCACATAGAGTACATCATGCAAGGCTAGTGTCTTCCCGGATGTCAACCTAAGATCCACTCGCTCGTGGCCAAGAATTTGTGTCGAAGAAGCATCTCCTAGGATTACGCTTCCTCCACTGATGTCCTGAAAAGTGTCAAAGCAAGAATGATCAAAACAAGTATGAACATTTGCTCCGGAATCAAGCCACCAATCTGATGAACAAGTGAGAAGAAGACTGAGAGAATAATCTAACCTGAAGATAGGTTGATCTGGTGCTTGGATCTTGTTGGCCTGAAGCTTATCACCATGAGACTTGCCAATAACGGGTTGTGTCTTCTTGAAGAAGCAGTTGCTAGACAGATGATTTGTGCGACCGCAGATGAAGCGCCATTTCCATTTACCTGGGTTTTGGTTTGATGGACCAGACTTGTGATGATTGGGTTTTTGATGGCGGGAACCTGGACGGAATGGTTTCTTATGGATTTTTCCCTTACCTTTAAAGTGATGATGAGAGGAAGGGTTGCCATGAGATTCAGTGAGATTCACTTTAGGAGCATGGTCTTTGGGGGTCTTGGAACTTTTAGACTTATGATCCTCCTTTATGTGGATAGCATTTTGGATTTGAACATAAGTGAGGTTGGATTGGTCATGCCTTAGTCTAGTACTAAAGCTGGACCAAGAATCAGGAAGAGCATCAATAAGACATACTACTAAATAATTTTCGGAAAGAATTGAGTCATCAGCTCGGATCTTGGACAACATCTCATCAAGTTGATGGAGTTGAGGATTGATAGGCTTGGAAGCATCAATCTTGAATTTGTGGAGGTTTGAAACATTGTAATATTCTATACCCGCATTGTCAAGGTTATAGCGTATGTTGGGAATATTGTCCTCAATGTTTCCTTGATTTGAAGAGGCATCACTCACAATACTAAGTACATATTGTATTTGATAAACCCTACTTTGCATCAGGAATGTGTAGGGTTAAGATATTCCAAACATTGGAAAAAGTTCAGAGGTTTGCTGTCAAAACCACTGAGAAGGAGTCACTGTCTCAGTGGAACCGCTGAGACGAGGCTAGGAGCCACTGAGAAGTGATCTGCCTCAGCTGAGCTGCAGATAGATAAAAACCACTGAGAAGACTATCTGTCTCAGCGGATCCGCTGAGACCAAGACAACTAAACTGCTGAGACGGAAAACTGACTCAGTCCAACCGCTGAGACAGATTCAAATCAGGAAGAAGACAGTGGCGCGACCTGCTTTTAGCGCAAACAACTGTAAAGGAGAGATAAAGCATTCTATCCTCTTCCAAAGGGTCAGGGGTCTTTCTAAGAGCCCTTGAAGACAAATGCAGTGTAAAAGAACATCTTAGGGCACTTTGAAAAAGACCTGTTGGTGTGCTGAAAAGAAAGAATTCATTATCACTGTTCCATTGATGGCTTTCAAGTTCTCTACTCTTCCTGGTTACTGAACCAGCAATAAGACACAAGGAGAGAAGATAGCTCATCTACTAAGAAGAGCAAGGTGATCCTATCTCCTCTATTGAAGAGAGGGATCAGAAAGGAGCAAAGACTGAAGTTTACATTCAGCCAAGTTTCAAAGAAGCATCAGCTGTGCAGTAACACCAGAAGACATCATTCCAGTGCTGTCTAATGTTGTAAGCTTAATATTTATTCATTGTAGGAACTGTATTGTTCTGAGCTTATAGGGCACTATGCCTGAGGTTGTAGGGTTGGTGAACCTGAGAAGTAGGGCTTCATGATAGGCCTGATGTAGGAGGTCAAGTAAATCTTTGAGCTATAGGAGTGGGATTACTCTGAGTTGTAGGGCTGGTTGGCCCGAGGTAAGGCTTGGAGCAAGCCTGAGAGATCCCGGGGGATCTGTGTTGTAAGCTCTAGGAGATGATATTGGAGGAGTTGGCCTTGTCTAACACACTGTTAGAAAGGTGTAGAGGGAAAGTGGACAACCCATAGACACACTGTCTTGGGGAACCACTATAAACACTTGTGTGCTTTCTGTGTGTGCTTGTTATTTTGTTTCCTAGCCAAAATAATTAAGTAAAATTCAAAGAGACCTATTCACCCCCTAGGTGAATTAGACTACATACCTATAAACTATCAGCGTGCTTCAAGAGCATACCACAAATCCTTTGCCATACGCTATTGAAGGAAGACATCGTAAAGGCTGTCGAACAAGGCACTAAGGATTCTGTTGCGACAATGATATTCTATATCTACCAGATCTCTATAGGGAACACGTCTAACATAAGTTCTAGTGGTATTTACACTAGAAGATGAAGACGATGGAAGAGAGGAAGCGACTGCAATTATAATGCTGGGGTTTTCTGTTTCTACAACAGGAGTGTCAAAAATGGCAGACAAAAGACCTAAAGTGTTGTGCCAATATTCTACTTGTGCTTGCCAACGACGAATACCATTTCCATTAAATTTTTTGGGTTTAATCCCGGCAGAATCTTCAGATCTAGAAGCCATTACAGATTTATGAAATTGATAAAACATAAAATAAATTCCAGTACATATGAAAATAAAAACAAGGATAAACATTTTGATTATTTGATTTTATTTATCTTGTTATTCTTGGACTTCCCAAGGAATACCCGATGAATGGCTCTCACTGGTACTAGGCGGTTTTGTGGGATGATAGCCCAACACGGCCCTTTCGCAAGAGATTATGTGATGTGATCTGCAACTTCTTTATATTGTTGGAATAATTATCATATATATCCCAATATTTATATATTTTTTCGATTTTGAAAAACTCTTATAAAGGTATAACAACAAATGATAATAAACACTCATACACAGAGAGGTGAGAAATAAAGGAGATCAGAATAATATAGTTTAGAATCGAGTCTGGGTAAGGCGTGTGATCACTGCCCTAAAGAAATTGCACCACCCTCTGATAGGCTTCAACCGATGCTCACTCCTCCAAGGTACAACACCCGGCTAGATCCCAAAAACTCAGATGTGCACGGAAACCAAAGAAGCATAGAGCACCCGAACTCCCACTTGATGAAGCAAATGTCAAGAAATAGAATTACGATGAAAGTCGTAAGAACGAGAGAGAGATTGCAAGCAGTTTTCTGAAAGCGTAACAGAGTATCTAAAACGATCTAGAAAATTCTCCTATATAGGAGTCTGGTAAAAATAACACGTAATTATGAGTTAAATTCGACACTGCGTCGAAATCATATCGACGTAACATGACACTACGTCGAGATCTTATTGACACAGGTCAAGACGACGGAGAACATGTCGACGCAACTTCTATTCGACACAACTCCGAATAAAAGTACTAAAACTTTTTTGTACAAAAAATTCAATTTAATTATTCCTCAAATCTCAAATCCCAAATCTGGATCGGGTCCGGTGCGGTGCATGCGCACGCGCGCGTGTGGTTCATATATCTTCCTTGTGTTCCTTTGAACAAATAAGAAAGTGTGTTTGCATTTATATACTCACAAATAAGAATGGAGAAAGACAAGGTGGGACTAATGAGTTCATCCTTTCTTTTATGAAAGGTTCACTCCAAATTTTTGGATTCCCTCCATTTAATTTTGGAGCTTTTCATCAAATATGAGGAGCCAAACACCAAACACTATACAAGGCTCCAATAGAACTATATGAAGTAAATGTTTTTAAAATGAAATTTATAACAAAAGGTTATGACCGCTATAAAGAAAATAAACTAGTTTGAGCATAAAATTCATGAATTTTTTTAGGTGAGGTCGGGCGTTCATGAACGACGGTTCATGACCACGACATTCACGACTGCCACCGCCAAACAAAGCCTTGATCTGATTCTATATTCGGGATCTACTGAGGGGCTAATGGATCCTAATTTTAAAGGAGGGTTTGATGTAAGCACACTAGAATGGCGATCACTCACACTTGAATCTTGTCCAATCATGATTAAAAGCATCAAGACTCATGTTAGTCACAAGTCACAAGAGAATATCTCTAATAGAACTTGTAAGCCAGTTAAAAATGAAGGTCAGTGGATTAAATGGCCTTGATTTAACAATGCTCAAACTAATATTTGGGTGTGTTCCATCCGTGCGGTCGCAATCGCCGCCCGGAAACCTCCGTGGTCGCGGTGGCCTTAGCACATATTTGCTATGTGGGAGATTCGCGGAGCTAAACCTGCCCTTAGGGCCAGTTTGGCTGAGTTGTTGCGGATGAAAAGCTGCTGATAGGAAAAGTGTTGTTTCTGGAAAACAGAGTTTTGTTAAAAAACTATTTGTGTGAAATGAAGTTTGCAGAGCTTTTTGATAAGCTGTTTTGTAAGAACTGTTTGGCAAAAATGGAGTTTCCTTAGATTAATCTTTTCTAATTAATTTAGTTTTTTGTTGAATACTTGAAATAGTTTTAAACATTTAAAACCAACGTCACATGACATACACAATAAAATTTGAATGTTTTTCAGATTTTAAAAATCAACGTTACAAAAATCTTTTTAAACTCTCAGCACACGGATCCATCGAATGCATGCAAGTAGTTCGGTGTATCACATAAATGATTGAAAATGTTTTATATTAGATTCTTATATTAAATTAAAATATAAAATTTGAGGAATGAATATTAGCTTGTTGTCTCATAGAGCTGTTGCGCTATAGACTCACGCAGTGTTATCATCTCATCTACACCACTTGTTGTATCAATGCATGTATCATGTCATCTATGTGAGTCTCCTCCCCCCCCCCCCTCGTGCGCATTTTTCACTTTCTCTAAAATCAGGATCTATATGTGATGGATGCCTCCGTATACAATTATGCAAAGCTATAGTCGTCAGGACAATATGTGCCTATTTTTCAAAACTATAGCTTGGCATATCACGCAGTATTACCCATTTTTTCTTTCATACACCAAATGTGCGTTCAATCACACTCCTAAGGGAAGAGTGTTTTTGATTAAAAATCTCTCGAAGTCCTTCCAGTGGACGATTACCACGAGCAAAATCTGGATGATGATACCGTGTATCTGTATATGGTTTTATAACCCTCTTTGTAGTGGATATCCAGCGTCTACCAAATAATACTTTCCTGCATGATCGACGCACAATTTTAATGAACAAATATTGGGAAAAAGTAAAACACACGTTGAAATCACAAACAACCATTAAATTTTGTGTAGTAATTCCATGACGCCCAATATATGGTACTTAATTTTTAACTAAAATACTTGCATCAACATGTTTTCCGTCTATGACACCAATGCAATCTTTAAAAAACGGCATGTAAAACACGTCTACCATAATTTCTGGTGGAGTAGTAGCAAAATATCTCACTTGTGGCACTATAATATCTTCTGCAAGGCGTAGCAAAGCACGAAGACCTTCGCTAAAATATCTGCTAGCAGTCTCGGTTGAATGTTGAAACCGCTCACTTGCTTTTCTGATAATCTCGCTATGTGATAAAACATGTAATGTAATTGCAATGACCTTTCTACTTGCGGTCCTTCACGAACCTTGCAATCCGTAGTAAAGCTTGCAGTAGATCAAAAATATTCGTTTTGGCATTTGAAAGCATTATGAAATCTAATTCACACAACCATTTATCATTGGTTTGTTTTGACGTCATGCATGGTGTGCTCGAATTGAATAAACTGCTGTGTTCAGCTAATACATATATTGTTGAAGAGAATTTGATGGTAGACAACAATATGACGCCTTTTAACCCTCTCATACACATCACTAGAATAATTTGAGTCCTCGCTAGACATTCTTTGTTTCACACAAATAAATTAAATTACAATATGAATTATAGCAATATGACAAAACATGTATATAAAGGGTACACATAAGCAAGGAAAGTAGCAAATTATCATGATAAAAATACCGTGACAAAAGCTTAAGATAAACATAGCTAATGTATCAAGATCTAAAAGCAAGTTACATAGATAGAACAAAAAAATTGCAACAATGTAACAAAGGCGCAAC
Source organism: Dactylorhiza incarnata (assembly GCA_033032865.1). Lineage (NCBI taxonomy): Eukaryota > Viridiplantae > Streptophyta > Magnoliopsida > Asparagales > Orchidaceae > Dactylorhiza > Dactylorhiza incarnata. Next base: position 16,120,059 of record JAWHQI010000030.1, read on the forward strand.
ATAGCATCTCCTACTTGGACCCTTTCTCGTAGCGAGTACATAGCCATTTCACTATGATCTCCTCCCTGAGGCACATAAAAGTCTCCCTATAGTTCTTATCCATCAATAGCATTGTAGAAAATTTGAAAAAATCATACTCTTTGCATATATCAGGGTAGGATTCAAGTTTCTCCAAAGCTTGGGCAATAGTGACTGGGCAAGTCTTCCTTGGAGACTCTCGGAGAGATAAACTGATATCCTTAGTAGATTCCACTAAATCAATTAAGACTGAGCTGGTTGCTTTTTTCCCTTCTTCCGTCGTTTACAAGATTCAGATGCAATGGATGGATCAATACTCTCTACATTCTCACTGATCTCTACCGGATCATTGTCATCCTCAGACATAGCTCGCTCATCAATAGACTCTCTGGCTTGGGACATAGTGTTCGGGGTACAAGCATGAACTCCAGTGGCGACAACCGAACTGAACATCATGTTCAATTTTTCCTCAAACTCAGGTGCAATGCCTGCATACCTAAACTTCTTCGTTGCAAGAACAACCTAATATAAGAAAAAAATTAAATATAAGAAAAAAATTTAGAGATAATGCATTTTTAATTTAAAAGTTTACCTTCAACCTCTCATCCCACCATTAATCTGAAGCATCGATGTGTTGTCTAGAGGAATTCCAACCTAGCTTAGTTTCCCCTCTTTTAAGCTCAACCCACAACTTCCACTCTATTTTTCATGTGGTCTCATTCATTTTTCATTTGAATTCTATCGTACTTCTTTCCTATTCTCTGCCCGAATTTCACAACTAGATTGTTCCAACCCTCTTTGTTGAAATGTGTAGTCGGCCGATTACCGAGCTCAATATGCAAACACACACACACAAACACATATACAATCACACGCATACACAAACACACTCGTATACAAACACACACTCATATACAAACACACTCACACACACACACACACACACACACACACACACACACACACAGACAAGTATACAATCACACGCATACACAAATACACTCATATACAAACACACAAATTACACACACACACACATATACAATCACACACATACACACACACACTCTTACACACACACACACACACACACACACACACACACACACACACACACACACACACACACACACACACACACACACACACACACACACACACTCATATACAAACACACGCGCACACGCTCACACACACACAAATTACATACACACAAACAGATATACAATCACACACACACACACACACACACGCACACAAACACATATACAATCACACACACAAACACACACAAACACACACATATACAAACACACAAACACATATACAATCACACACATACACACGCACACTTATACACACACACACACACAAACTACACACACACACACATATACAAACACACACACGCACGCACACACACACACACACGCACACACACACACGCACACAAACACATATACAACCACACACATACACACCCACTCATATACAAACACACACACACAATCAATCACACACACACACACACACATACGATCACACATACACACACACACACACAAACACAAACACATATACAATCACACACATACACACACGCACTCATATACAAACACACACACACACAAACTACACACACAAACACATACAATCACACACGTACACAAACACACTCATATACAAACACACACAAACACACACATATACAATCACACACATACACACACACACTCGTCTACAAACACACACACACACACACCAACACATATACAATCACACATACACACACTCATATACAAACACACGCACACACAAACTACACACACACACTCATATACAAACACACACACAAACTTCACACACAAACACACATATACAATCACACACATACATACACACACTCAGATACAAACACACACACACAAACACACACACACAAACACACATATAGAGATGTCAAAATCGGGAAAAAAAATTATGCTTGCTACAATGTTGTAAATGGGAGATCGGGAGGTCGAAATCGGGAAAAAATTCCAATTTATTTTTATGGAAGATCGCAAGGCTCTGTACCTGAGGTTGAAGGAGATCTGATGCTATAGATCGAAGATAACGCTACAGATCGATGATCGCAAGACTCCGTCACAGATGCGCCGGCGAAAGCAGAGCCAGTCGGAGAACGGGAAAACAGTTGGGGAAACGGTGGCGTGGCCGTCGGAGATCGATAATATGGAGCTGGCGTGTCCCGTCGAAGATAAGGAGAGGAGAGTGGTGCGGCGCGGTCCAGATGGAATAAAAACCAGTTTCTCGGCGTTAACCAAAAAAGAGCTTATTTTATAAAATGCCGTTTCCAGCTTATTGTTCCCCAAACACAGCTTATTTTGGAAACGGCGTTTGATAAGTTGCCCCAAACACTACTTTAATCTACAAACAAAAAACGTAAGTTTACGGAGGACCGTTAATCACCTTCTATTTGTACGCTAAATGTTTTAATGTAGAACAAAATAGTGCCACCGATCTTAACATGATAATATAGTTTAAACTACAGGTGGACACGTCGATAGTAAAATATATTAGTAATATATTCGCCAATCCTTTTCTACAACTTACCACAGCTTATAGTTACGGAAGTCATATTATCAAGTCATTTTAATTATTTCAACAATATTAATAATGATTAGCGTTTTAATGGAATTTGATATTGGGACGATGATATATAATTTGAAGAGATAAAAATAATCTATACTTACTATTTAATAAGGGAATAAATTAGGCTTTGTTTGGGACATCAGTGATATACCGTCAGGATGCGAAATTATGGCAGTAAACTCGGGCTTCGTTTGGCGCGGTGGCGGCGGTCTTGAATGCGGTGGTTATGAACCGTCGTTCATGAATGCCCGACCTCACCTACAAAAATTCATGCATTTTATGCTTAAAAATAATTTATTTTCTTGGTAGTGGTCATAGCCTTTGTCATGCCAAACATACATTCTATCGTAATGGCGTTTTTGACCAAACACGTCGGAGCAAATAAGCCGCGCCAAACGTAGCCTTGCATGTTATCTATGTTCGAACTTAATTTTGTGACATCTTTTTGACCAAATTTTGTTGGAAAACAATCATAAATAAGGCAATATGCTTGCATGTTGGTTTGAAATAGATCTTTTTACAATCTGTATTCGCCGATGAAAGTCAACGTCTTATCAGTTATGGTGATATCATAATCTCAGATTGACCGTTGACTCAATGACAGCAGTACAGAGGCCTCACATAGCTCGTCAGCAGCTTGTCATGAGCTCACCAAGGATCATCTACACAACTCACAACGAACTCCTCTTTAGCACCCCACCGGATGACGAGATCAACTCGACAAAATTCGCCGACGGCCCCATTGCACGAGGGTGGGGTCCACCCACTGACACCTGGGCACCTCGTTACTGGACCCTTTAACTATAAATACGACCTCATGTCGAAGAGGAAGAGACCGCAGACGAGCCCACAGAACACCTTGATCGCATGTAACTCGCGAGCTCTCTCTAGCACGCTCGGTGTCTGCCTCTTCCCCCAACCTAGCATAACGTTTAATTTGGGAGGGAGAGTTCCTATATACTCTCGTGTGTTTGGTGGGACCTCCTAGCGGCATAGGGAGTCGTTTGAGCACCGCACCCTATCCATCATGTCCTCGCTCATAGATTTATAGGTTTTACTTTGGTGTGTTAGTAAACTCGGCCCATGCCCAACTCTGAACTCTGAGACCAAAATTCTCGGCGTCAACACCTTGGTGCGGTGAGTGTGAACTTTGGGTAGAGGAAGAAAAACTCACATGAGAAGAATACCATGGCAGTTGACGACGGACAGAAGAAGGGTCGCAACACCTCGCGCAACCACGACGGCCCCATCACGTGGAGCAACATCAAATCTCATGCGTCAAGACAATGCACCTCGACAAGGGTGCCCAGAAGAATGATGTTTGGCGCACGTTATTATACTGGCGTAGCGGGCGCGCTAGTAAAGGGCAGTCTTTCGCGCACGTTATTACACTAGGAGATGAGTGGACTCCAGATCAGGTCTGAACGGCAGCAGAGCGACATGGGACCGTACCCAGTTACCCTCGTCGCCTTTGGTTGCCACACCAGGGCGATATAAGCTCATTCTAGTTCAAACTGCATCTTGTTCGAAAGCTATGTCGATCTCAGAACCTCTTTGGAAAAATGAGATCCTGCACTGAGAGAATTTCCGTTAGAGAGGAGACTCCAGCTGCACCATCCCGAAACCTATTCTCCAAAACTATCGGGAGCTCGACACTGATGAACAACATAGATTTCATGTCAGAAGCATCATTAATGGGGATTTCTTCCCACATGATCTTGCAGTGACAACACGATTCTTATGTATTTATGATACTAGTGAATGACTCACATTGTATTCCCTGTTTTAATTATAATAAAGTAACACATTTATATTCATCTGCAATTGTGTGTATTATCTTGCGAACTCGAGTCTCGGGCATGCGCGAGGTGTCCATCGTGTAACATCCCCAGAATAACTAGACCCCTAAGATGCATTTTGGTCATGACAAGGTCATGTCATTGCTCTAAGAGACCAAAATGGCCCTAAGAACCAAGGTGAATAGGTAAAAATCACATTGGTTTGCAAATAACCACTTTTGGCCACCCACCTAGGGTTTGCCTAGTAAACCTCTAAATGATAAGTTGACCTCACCAGGTCCCCCTAAACCCTTTAGGTAATCCCTCGGGTCACTAATTAAGGCCCCCTAGGGCCAACTCAAGTAGCCAAATTGACCAAAACCCACCTTGGTGTGCTAATAACCATTTTTGGCAATCTAACCCAGGGTTAGCTAAAAGGGTCCCAAAATGACAAGTTGACCACACCATGACATCCCTAACCACCTTACGGAGTCCCTAGGGTCATTAAGGTCCAATTGGGGTCACCTAAATTGGTCATTTTGACCAAAGTCAACTATAGCTTGAAATAGGTCAACCATCCCTATTAAGGGTCAATTAGGATTCAAATGATCAAATTGTTCAGACCCAAACTCTCGAATCCACTAAGGGAGGTGATTAGGTCATTATTGACCCATAGGGTTCAATAAAATTCATGATTTTGACCAAAGACAACTTTGGATCAAACTAGCTCAAATTAGCTTATATAGGTTCAATTGACCCAATATGGCCCCCACCATTTTCCAATCCATCATTGATGGTGCACATAGACCCATGACCATCATGTGGGGCCAGCCCACTCATTAGTTGACCGAGTCAAATCAAAAGTCAACACTTGGTCAAATAGGCTTAAATTGGGCTCAAGAGAAATTAAACCCATTTCACATGGGCCAAAACCCTCAAATTGAGCCCAAACTGAAGTCCACTAGCCTATTTACCTTCTCTACCCCCAAATTTCTGAAAAGTTGGAGCATGCAAGGCCAAAATTGGGATTTCCCCCAATTTGGGAATGTGACAAAATGATTTTGCATGCATGAAGCTCCACATGGCCAAATTAGCCACTCTCAAGGCCTCCTGTCACCTCCTTCAGTAATTCCCCTCTGAATGCATGCTGAAATTAGGCCAGGTGGTGACCAATTTCAAAACCCTCCATGTGGCCAAATCCCCACTTAATGACATCTCCTTAAAAAACCCCTCGCAGCCCCAATTAGACCTCATATCACCTTTAAACTCTGAGAGAAGAAGCCCCCACCTAGGGAGGAAAATTGTGCTCTGTATAGCGAGATCGGGCAAGGCATGGAGCTTGGATGGTAGGCCATGGCAACCTGAGGAACAAGGCCCAAAGCTCAAATTTAGGCATGGATTCCTTCTCCTCTCCCCTAGTGCTAGATCTTAGTTCTCTTCTTTTTGAATTTCATTGAGAAATGAGGGAGATACCATAGTTCACTTTCAAGCTTTTATCCCAAAAAATGGTGATGGCGGGGGAGCAACTCCGGCCACCCCCGGGCATGTGACCACCAACAATCGAAAGCCCCCACTCATGTGAAGCTTCCCCATTGAGGGTTTGGTCGGAGATCAAGAGTGGTGGCCGGATTTTGGATCCAAAAATGGCCCAGAAATCTGTCAAATTTCGGGCTAATGGGGAAGATGAAGAGTACTTTGTTTTTTATAAGTATTAAATAGTAATAATAATTTAATATGCTCATTTTATTATGTCACATTTACTATACATACTTGCATGTTGATTTTTAGCCCCTTTAGACCCAAAGTCAGAAGAAGTTGTCAATATGAAATTTGTAGTGCTCTGTGTTAACTTTCATTTGCCACTAATTTTGCGACATTTGGAGTTATGTAGCTCCTTGGGCACTAATTTTGGTGAAGGGCGTACAAAGTGGACCCTAGGTACTAAATTGAGTGCCCCCATCATTTGACTTATCCAAATGAGCTGATTTTTTGAACATGCATGGTCTATACCAAAACACATACCCTGCCCAAATTTGGGAATTTTTATGAAATATTTTCCTAAAGTTTTTGTAATTATTTAATATTACATGCATGGATTAAATAAATGCCTAAATGATCCCAAATGACACCAGAATTTTGGTGGGTGTCACTTTAGGGCATAGTTGGCCTCTAATAAAAATTTAATATCTTTTGGATATGTGCATGCATGGGAAAATCCATTTGCATGTCTAGAGTCCTTAAGGTAAATGTGTCTAGGTCACAATTAGAGTATTTTGTGAATTTTTCCCAAATCCTTGGGAGAATGAACCTGAAATTTCTAACATAGTTTTAATATACCTATGTGCACCCTCTCCCCAAAAATGAGTGATATTGGGGAACATTTTCTCATGGTTTTTGTAGATATTTGTTATATCATGTATTTGTGACACACATGTTTAGATCGCACCAAATGAGCCCAAATTTTGATGGGTAATGAGGCAGGCCCCTATTAACCTCTAGTTGAAATTTGAGACCAGATGGGTTCATGCATTGGTGGGAATCCAACTTCTTATGTTAAGTGGAAAGTTTTGGTGTGCTAATAGCATAAAATTTTAGGGTCAAACCCACTCATTTTGAACTATAACTGGGATGACATGATAATAAGATCATGATTATGCCCTAGTTTAAGGTACGTTGAGCCCAATTGGATTCTTGTATGTAAAGAAAATTCACATGCCAAAAGTCTAGGTGCTAAAAGGTGTTCAATAAGGTATTTAAGCAATAATGTTTTGAGAATTGAAGGGTATTCCCTTGGTCAATTCTCATGAAACATAAAACATCCACTTAGGGTTATAAGATGATATCCCTTAGAGAAAATCATGACCTTTGGGTTGACTTCCCTAGGAAATTAGGTTTTATGTGATTTTGTCACAGAGGCCTTAAATGAGTATCATTAGGGTCAAAGTTTTCTGAAATTTCATGGGATTCTGGTATTCACTTAGAAAAGTGATATTACACCTTGTGGGATTTTTTTAGAATTATTTATTGGGAAGACATCATACTTCCCTCACAATGTAGAACTTAGAGTTATAAATTAAGATATTTATATCTTGAATTATTAACACTTGAATGCTATAGAAATTTGTACATAGACTTTTTATAGCAGTATGAACCTCTGAAAATTTTGTTAGAATTATTTATTGGGAAGACATCATAGTTTCTTCACAATATAGAACTTGGAGTTATAACTTGAGGAATTTATATCTTGAATTATTAACACTGGAATGTTATAGAAATTTGTACATAGGCTTTTGATAGCAATATGAACCTCTGGAAATTTTGTTAGAATTATTTATTGGGAAGACATCATACTTCATTCACAATGTAGAACTTGGAGTTATAACTTGAGAAATATATATCTTGAATTATTGACACTGGAATGCTATAGAAATTTGTACATAGACTTTTGATAGCAATAATAACCTCTGGAAATTTTGTTAGAATTATTTATTGGGAGGACATCATACTTCCTTCACAATGTAGAACTTGGAGTTATAGAAATTTATATCTTCAACTATTGATACCGGAATGCTATAGAAACTTGTACATAGACTTTTGATAGCAATATGAACCTCTGGAAATTGTGTTAGAATTATTTATCGAGAAGTCATCATACTTCCTTCACAAAGTAGAACCATGGATTATAATTTGAAAAAGAGATATCTTGAAATATTGATGCTGGAATGTTCTAGGAATTTGTATATAGACTTGTGATATCAATATGAACATCTGGAATTTGTTCATGGAATTAATCGCATGTGACAAAAAGGCATATCATGTTCAAATCTAGTCATTCCCGGAATTATATGAATTATTTAAATGGGCACATATATGATTTTGTTATATGAAAAATTAGAAATCTAAATTATGATATCCATACAACACCTGGAACTAGATTGGGCACATATTAGTTGGGAGATCCATAGTCACCCTTTTAAGACATGTGGTTTCACTTAATGGTAAATTGGTCTGCGAATATCAAATATGAAATATTTGGTTTAGACTCATCCGGTCACCACAACTCGAGTTAGTAACTTACTGGTTTTATATATGCATAAATTGATTGAAGGGTTAACCATTAGGGGCATATACTAGCGAGAGGGATTGGGGTGCATTTAGTAAAACTATCAATTCGGGAATTGATAATGATATAATGGGAGATGTGAGGAGTGACCCGTCATCAAGTATAAGTTTGATGGATGTATGAATTGGGACCTTAAGTAGGTATTGAGTGATGGCACACAAAAATGTTCGGCCACTAAGAAAGATAAGGTTCGATGTTCAATTGAACATCGACCCTCGTATGTCCGATCTATTGTAATCCACCTTAGGATTCTAGAGTAACTAGAGAGGAGGCGGGTATAAAATAATGGGTAGTTACCAACAAGAGTAAATATCCTAGAAAGGGGGATTTGAGCTTCATCCCATTATATTCCCAAGTACCGGTGTGATCCCTTCACTGAGTAGCCCTCGGGAAGTTCAAGGTTAACCCTAAAATTTCTAAGTTCAACTAAACAATAGACAAGAGTAGTTTAAGTAGGAGAACTTGATAAGATAATCCCCTTCCCAAATATGGGACAGATTTGAAGTATCTAGTTGCCTACCTAAATCACCTAGAGGCGGTGAATAGGTGAGATCTGCATCTTTTGCGGACATAAAACTTGATGAAATATAGAACACAGAAAAGCAAATCACAAACACATATGACACAAGAATTTTATAGTGGTTTCCCAATCTTGGGTAGTCCACTTTCCGGCCTCGCCTATCTAGCACCACGGCTAGCCTCAGCTACTTCACTGTATCTCGGATCAAAATGATCCTACAAACTTGGAGTCATCATTCCTACACCTCAGAGACAACTCTCCTACAAACTCGGAGACAACGCTCGTACAAACTCGGAGACAACGCTCCTACAACTCGGAAGATAAACTTCCTACAAAGAAAAAGAGGTTTGTGTACAAGTAAAAAGACAAAAATTCAAGTACATATCTGAAATATTCTGATCTTCTTCCTTCTTGAGACTTGGAAAACTTTTGCTTGATGTTGAGGAAAAAAGCTGAAATCTTAGATCTAAACTTCTAGAACTCGACAAGATCCAGTAGACTTCTGTAGAAATTGATCTGTCGAATCTTTTCCTTCAAAGAGATCGGTTGAATGAGAGATATGAAGATCTTCAACAATGGCAGGAGGCGTGCAGCACTTTATCGATTTTTCCGATTGATTAGGTTTAGATGAAAGCTGATAAAGACCTTTTATAGCAAACAAGTCTAACGGTAATAAGTCCTTATTTTAAGGTAGAATTTCCCTTAAAACACGTCACATGTGGCATGACATCGTCAGACAATAATTCAAGACCCGTCGGAAATGAGTTTTTAAGACAGGACCTGAAAGAAAACTATTTCTCGAGATCAAAAGGATTTCTCGAGAAATGACAAGATTTCTCGAGGGAAGGTCTGCTACATCTCGAGAAAAGGCTTAGAAGAGCTTTCTGGAAAACTGAAAGGAATTTCTCAAAAACAGAAATGATTTCTCGAGAAATGAACTTGATTTCTCGAGAGAACCCTAGTAGGAGCAACATTCTTAGAAGTAGAAGCATCATGATTGCAACATACACGCAACTCCTTCTTCTCAAGAGGCTTAGCAACAATAGATTTAATCTTTGGTGCTTTCTTAGCTGATGGTCCATGCACGAATGAACCATAGTCCTTGAGGATTACTTCTTCATGAGGAGCTTTGAATGGAGTCGTGTCAAAGTTTAGGGGTCTGCTCCATCCTTGATATCTGTTGCTAGATTCAACAAGTGTTGGTCTAGCAAAGTGACCATAGGATGCCTCAAAGTCAAAGGGGTTTGTCGGAAAAACTACCTTCCTGAATGAAGGTTGACTTTGATCAGTCTTTCCGTTTCCTTTCATGGCTCTTTTCTCAGCAGCCTTACTACTTTCAGCCTCATGAACAAGGCCACTACCCTTCGCAGGAGCAGAAAATTTATCAATGAATGGAAGAATAGTCATTGGCTTCGAGAAACTTTCTACGAGCTTCCTTTCCACCATTAACTTATCTTCTAGTTCATTTATAAACTTCTCCTTAAGATGTAATAGTTCCGTTGAGCCTTTAAGTTCATTTTTCAAGATTTAGACTTCATCTTTGAGAGGAGTTAATTTTTCAATTTCCTCCCTCAAATCTGATTCCATCGTCTTGAGAGATTCAATCTCTTTTGCTTGAGATTTGACTACTTTGCGGCATTTGTCAAATCCTACCAATAAAGCTTTATACTGGACCATTAGATCTAAGTCTTCCTCAGAAGAATAACCTTCATTCGCATTGGATCCAGTTTCAGAATCAAAAAGAGGAGTGTGCGAGTTTACCTTCCCTTCATAAGGCGTGTCGTAGTTATCTGAATCCGAATTTGCCATAAGCCCAAAATAGGCTTCGACATTCGAGCTTGACTCGACTGAGTCGCTGTCGCTAAGAGTCTTGGTCTTCTTTTCTAAGAAGCTCTTTTCTTTCTTCTTACTTTTGAAGGATTTCTTCTCTTCCTTCTTTTTATGTGGACATTCCGTACTTAAATGTCCTGGCTTATTACAGCAATAACAAATAATATTAGTCGAAATATGTTTATTCGGTTTAGTTTTATACCTGTCGTTGTTATGTTCCTTCTTGTGATGTCCATGATTACGTCTTGATCTTCTATGATCTGATGAGGACTGACTTTTCCTTTGGCTTCTTTTTCTGAGCAATCTCCTGAATTTCTTGGAGAGAGATGAGAACTCTCCATCGGACATGTCTGAGCTTGAAGAGCAAGCCACAGACTCGTCATCTTCATCTAACGATTGTGTCCTCACAGATGATGTAGCTTTACCTCTTCTTGACTCTTTAGCCTTTAGTGCCACAGACTTCTACCTTCCAGAGGTCGAGCATCCTTCTTCTTCAGCTCTTCTGATACTCAGCTTGAGATCATGGGACAGAAGCTTTCCGAACAGAATCTGTGGCTCCATCGTATCCAACTTTCCGAATTCCCGGATGGCAATTTCCTTGGTATCCCATTCTTTCGTCAGGGATCTCAAGAACTTGTCATTCAATTCTCCGACGATGAATTCCCGATCATAATTCCTAAGACCATTTACGATCTTAAAGAACTTCTCATAAGTATCAGAAATTGAGTCTCTTGGATCTTGCTTGAATGCTTCATATTCTTGGTTTAGTAACGATCGTCGATCATCCCTCACTTCTTCTATACCTTCCATAAGAACAACTAGAGAATCCCACATCTCCTTGACAGACTTGCAGTGTATAAGATTTTGTAGCATTGATTCATCCACTGCTCCGGCAATGATGTTCTTTGCCTTCTTGTCCAAGGAGCGAGAGCAATCTCATCTTTAGTTAACTCCAACATCTTCTTTGGAACCTGAATGGTTGAGTTTATTGAAGAAGGTTTCATCGGAACATGTGGACCTTCCTCAACAATCTGAAAAATTCTTGGATCGGTGACTTCCATGTAGAACTTCACTCTTTCCTTCCACATGGGGAAGTTCTCCTTAGAGCAGACGGGCATCTTCACAGAGGAATCCTTGGATCTTTCAATTTCAGACATATTGCCTCTTGCAACTAGACTTAGAGATCTTGTTCAAGGTGTTAACCTTTAGAGAACATTCTCGCTCTGATACCAATTGAAAATATATAATTGCCTACCTAAATCACCTAGAGGGGGTGAATAGGTGGATTCTATGGTTTTTTGCGGAATTAGAAACTTTAAATAAAAACGCACAGAAACCAAGAAAGCACAGCACAACACAAGGATTTATAGTGGTTCCCCGATGTGGGTAGTCAACTTTCCACCTCACCTATCTATCATGACCGGCTAGACTAGGCTATTTCACTATTCTCCGATAATGAATAATCCTACAACTCGGAGCCACCACTCCTACAACTCTAAGGCAAAGCTCCTACAAACTCGGAAGAAAAACTTCCTACAATCTCGGAGACAACTCTCCTACAACTCAGAGTAAAACTCCTACAAACTCGGAAGAAAAACTTCCTACAACTCGGAGACACCGCTCCTACAACTCAGAGTAAAACTCCTACACTCGGAAGCAAGCTTCCTACAACTCGGAGAACAAATTTCTCCTACAAAAATATTGTAAAGAAAATTTACCAAAACTTTAGATTGTGAAACAATCTTCTTAAAATCTCCTTGAGACTTGACTTGATCAGATCTGAAATGAGAGATCATCTTCTTCCTTGAGTGAATCGGAATCTGGATCTAGAAAGAAGGAAGAAGAAATCTTGCCTTGAGAAAACTTGATCTGAACACTTAGAAGACAACTAGATCTGAAAGGAACTTGATGAAAATCATAAATCAGAGATCTAATTGACTCTTTTCTTCAAGAAGAATCAACCAAAAACTTTTTCGACAGAAGCAATGGATTTTCGAGAACAACAGCCGACGACACTTTTTCTATCCTTTTTGATTTGCGTTTCATTTCTTTGTTGACTGCTCTTAGCGATGAAGAATCGCAGAACTCTTTCTTTTCAGGAGCGAGGAACTTGCGTGAGAAAAGATTGGCCGACAGACTGAGAGAGAAAAAAATATTTATTTTGAACGATTAGCATTATACGAAAAATCCAGAGGGAATATATAGAGACCTCTTCTCCAACGGCAATAAGCGAGCTTTTTGGGAAAATCTTCCACGTGAGGTGCACATTGTGGAAGCCCTAATCTGAAGGCCGATTTCTCCAACGTCTATATGCAAGAATTAAGGAAAACATTCCATGAATATTGTACGAGGCGGAAGCACTAAATGGAAAGTCGACAGCAATATGAAAAACGAAACAGCGCAGAGCCAGTTCGTCGAACGGAGCTTGAAGAAATCAATTCAATTCGTCGAACGAAACAGCGAGCGACGAAATCATTTCAACTCCAGTATAACAGCGGTCGACGAAAGCTCTTTAATTCGTCGAATGGTGATCGACGAACGCGATCGACGAAACCACTTTAGCTTCAGGAAAACAGCGATCGACGAAACAACTCCAGTTCGTCGAATAGAGCTCGACGAATGGCGGTCGACGAAATACTTTAACTTCAACAAACAACGATCGACGAAATCCATACTGCGTTCGACGAACTCTATACTGTGTTCGATGAACTCGCCAATTCTCTGCGTTCGACGAACTCTATACTACGTCCGACAAACCTGCCAATTCTCTGCGTTCGACGAACTCTATACTGCGTTCGACAAACCTGTCAATTCTCAGCGGTCGACGAACTTATCCTGAGTTCGACGAACTCTATACTGCGTTCGACGAACTCTATACTGCGTTCGACGAACTCCTGAATACTTAGAAAAAAATGTTTCTTCCAACAACAACTTAAAATAAAATGTTTCTTCCAGCATCAACTTTCTCTTGGCTATTTCTTTGTGTTTGAATATGAAGTACATCCCAATAGAGAGATTTCACATGAGTCAACACCTTGGTCCATACAATGAGAAATTACATTGCATAGGCCTGTGTTTAACGACTCATTGAAACCTGACATTGGTTTGTACTTAGCCATTTAAAACCTGCAAACACACAACTAGACAACAACATCAAATACAAACTTAATTCAACTTAGTTCAAGGGGACTTCTTCAAATCAAGGTAATTGTGGATTCAATTCCCAACAATCTCCCCCTATTTGAAGAAGTCAGAACCTATGTGCTAAGTTGAATTGCACAAAGAGTAAATATACAGAGAAATACATAAAGAGATAGGGAGAGTTAAAAACTTAGCTTTTCAACCTTCTCTCCCTTTCAACTTTCTCTCAACTTCAACATCTCTCCCAACTTCAACTTTCTCTCCCCCTTTCTGACTACTTCAGATAGGGAAGGAAAAGCATGAGAGATCAACATAGTTCCCCCTCAGCAACTGCATAGGAGTCCTCATTTGGGAGTAGACTTTGAAAATATTGAATCATCTCCCCCATCAATCTTTTCTCCCCCTTAGAATTTCAGAGCATGGACTGATTTCCTAAGCTTTTCAGCAACCATACTATAGACTTCTTGTTCTGATCATGTACCACGAACATCCACTGTCCAAATGCCTGATTAGAGTTTTGGTTGGCCTTTGGACATACCTGCAATCACAGATTAATTACCCTTAGGAACCCAAACGGACTTGGGTCCTAGGTTCCTGGTTAGACGGCTTCCACTTGGATTGTTAACCTTGCGAGTGGTCGGCCTTGCATTGTTAACTAGTAGAGTCTTAACATTTCTAGGATTAAACCAGCAATCTATGACGAAGTGACCAACTTTGCCACAACACCAACAATCAAATCGATTGTAACGTCTCTTGTTTTCCTGCTTCACCTTTTGGACGGGAGGCCTAGTAGGAGCAACATTCTTAGAAGTAGAAGCCTCATGATTGCAACATACACACAACTCCTTCTTCTCAAGAGGCTTAGCAACAATAGATTTAATCTTTGGTGCTTTCTTAGCTGACGGTCCATGCACGAATGAACCATAGTCCTTGAGGATTACTTCTTCATGAGGAGCTTTGAATGGAGTCGTGTCAAAGTTTAGGGGTCTGCTCCATCCTTGATATCTGTTGCTAGATTCAACAAGTGTTGGTCTAGCAAAGTGACCATAGGATGCCTCAAAGTAAAAGGGGTTTGTCGGAAAAACTACCTTCCTGAATGAAGGTTGACTTTGATCAGTCTTTCCCTTTCCTTTCACGGCTCTTTTCTCAGCAGCCTTACTACTTTCAGCCTCATGAACAAGGCCACTACCCTTCGCAGGAGCAGAAAATTTATCAATGAGTGGAAGAATAGTCTTTGGCTTCGAGAAACTTTCTACGAGCTTCCTTTCCACCATTAACTTATCTTCTAGTTCATTTATAAACTTCTCCTTAAGATGTAATAGTTCCGTTGAGCCTTTAAGTTCATTTTTCAAGATTTGGACTTCATCTTTGAGAGGAGTTAATTTTTCAATTTCCTCCATCAAATCTGATTCCATCGTCTTGAGAGATTCAATCTCTTTTGCTTGAGATCTGACTACTTTGCGGCATTTGTCAAATCCTACCAATAAAGCTTTATACTGAACCATTAGATCTAAGTCTTCCTCAGAAGAATAACCTTCATTCGCATTGGATCCAGTTTCAGAATCAGAAAGAGGAGTGTGCAAGTTTACCTTCCCTTCATAAGGCGTGTCGTAGTTATCTGAATCTGAATTTGCCATAAGCCCAAAATAGGCTTCATCATTCGAGCTTGACTCGACTGAGTCGCAGTCGCTAAGAGTCTTGGTCTTCTTTGCTAAGAAGCTCTTTTCTTTCTTCTTACTTTTCAAGGATTTCTTCTCTTCCTTCTTTTTGTGTGGACATTCCGTACTTAAATGTCCTGGCTTATTACAGCAATAACAAATAATATTAGTCGAAATATGTTTATTCGGTTTAGTTTTATACCTGTCGTTGCTATGTTCTTTCTTGTGATATTCATCATCATGTCTTGATCTTCTATGATCTGATGAGGACTGACTTTTCCTTTGGCTTCTTTTTCTGAGCAATCTCCTGAATTTCTTGGAGAGAGATGAGAACTCTCCATCATACATGTCTAAGCTTGAAGAGCAAGCCACAGACTCGTCATCTTCATCTAACGATTGTGTCCTCACAGATGATCTAGCTTTACCTCTTCTTGACTCTTTAGCCTTTAGTGCCACAGACTTCTCCCTTCCAGAGGTCGAGCATCCTTCTTCTTCAGCTCTTCTGATACTCAGCTTGAGCTCATGGGATAGTAGCTTTCTGAACAGAATCTGTGGCTCCATCGTATCCAACTTTCCGAATTCCCGGATGGCAATTTCCTTGGTATCACATTCTTTCGTCAGGGATCTCAAGAACTTGTCATTCAATTCTCCGACGATGAATTCCCGATCATAATTCCTAAGACCATTTACGATCTTAAAGAACTTCTCATAAGTATCAGAAATTGAGTCTCTTGGATCTTGCTTGAATGCTTCATATTCTTGGTTTAGTAACGATCGTCGATCATCCCTCACTTCTTCTGTACCTTCCATAAGAACAACTAGAGAATCCCACATCTCCTTGATAGACTTGCAGTGTATAAGATTTTGTAGCATTGAGTCAACCACTGCTCCAGCAATGATGTTCTTTTCCTTCTTGTCCAAGGAGACGAGAGCAATCTCATCTTTAGTTAACTCCAACATCTTCTTTGGAACCTGAATGGTTGAGTTTATTAAAGAAGGTTTCATCGGAACATGTGGACCTTCCTCAACAATCTGAAATTTTTTTGGATCGGTGGCTTCCATGTAGAACTTCACTCTTTCCTTCCACATGGGGAAGTTCTCCTTAGAGCAGACGGGCATCTTCACAGAGGAATCCTTGGATCTTTCCATTTCAGACATATTGTCTCTTGCAACTAGACTTAGAGATCTTGTTCAAGGTGTTAACCTTTAGAGAACATCCTCGCTCTGATACCAATTAAAAATGTATAATTGCCTACCTAAATCACCTAGAGGGGGTTGAATAGGTGGATTCTATGGCTTTTTGCGGAATTAGAAACTTTAAATAAAAGCGCACAGAAACCAAGAAAGCACAGCACAACATAAGGATTTATAGTGGTTCCACGATGTGGGTAGTCCACTTTCCACCTCACCTATCTAGCACGACCGGCTAGACTAGGCTACTTCACTATTCTCGGATTACGAATAATCCTACAACTCGGAGTCACCACTCCTACAACTCTGAGGCAAAGCTCCTACAAACTCGGAAGAAAAACTTCCTACAAACTCGGAGACAACTCTCCTACAACTCGGAGTAAAACTCCTACAAACTCAGAAGAAAAACTTCCTACAACTCAGAGACAACGCTCCTACAACTCGGAGTAAAACTCCTACACTCTGAAGCAAGCTTCCTACAACTCGAAGAACAAATTTCTCCTACAAAAATATTGTAAAGAAAATTTACCAAAACTTTAGATTGTGAAACAATCTTCTTAAAATCTCCTTGAGACTTGACTTGATCAGATCTGAAATGAGAGATCTTCTTCTTCCTTGAGTGAATCGGAATCTGGATCTAGAAAGAAGGAAGAAGAAATCTTGCCTTGAGAAAACTTGATCTGAACACTTAGGAGACAACTAGATCTGAAAGGAACTTGATAAAAATCATAAATCAGAGATCAAATTGACTCTTTTCTTCAAGAAGAATCGACCAAAAACTTTTTCGGCAGCAGCAATGGACTTTCAAGAACAACAGCCGACGACACTTTTTTCTATCCTTTTTGATTTGCGATTCGTATCTTTGTTGACTGCTCTTTGCGATGAAGAATCGCAGAACTCTTTCTTGTCGGCGGCGAGGAACTTGCATGAGAAAAGATTGGCCGACAGACTGAGAGAGAAAATATATATTTTTTGAACGAGTAGCATTATACGAAAAATCCAGAGGGAATATATAGAGACCTCTTCTCCAACGGCAATAAGCGAGCTTTTAGGGAAAATCTTCCACGTGAGGCGTACATTGTGGAAGCCCTAATTGGAAGGCCAATTTCTCCAACGGCTATATGCAAGAATTAAGGAAAACATTCCATGAATACTGTACGCGGCGGAAGCACTAAATGGAAAGCCGACAGCAATATGAAAAACGAAACAGCGCAGATCCAATTCGTCGAACGGAGCTTGAAGAAATCAATTCAATTCGTCGAACGAAACAGCGAGTGACGAAATCATTTCAACTCCAGTATAACATCAGTCGACGAAAGCTCTTTAATTCGTCGAACGGAGATCGATGAACGCGATCGACGAAACCACTTTAGCTTCAGGAAAACAGCGATCGACGAAACAACTCCAGTTCGTCGAACAGAGCTCGACGAACGGGGGTCGACGAAATACTTTAACTTCAGCAAACAGCGATCGACGAAATCCATTCTGCGTTCGACGAACTCTATACTGTGTTCGACGAACAAGCCAATTCTCTGCATTCAACGAACTCTATACTGCGTTCGACGAACCTGCCAACTCTATGCGTTCGACGAACTCTATCCTGCGTTCGACGAACTCTATACTGCGTTCGAAGAACTCTATACTGCGCTCGACGAACTCCTGAATACTTAAAAAAATGTTTCTTCCAGCAGCAACTTAAAATAAAATGTTTCTTCCAGCAGCAACTTTCTCTTGGCTATTTCTTTGTGTTTGAATATGAAGTACATCCCAATAGAGAGATTCCACATGAGTCAACACCTTGGTCCATACAATGAGGAATTACATTGCATATGCCTGTGTTTAACGACTCATTGAAACCTGACATTGGTTTGTACTTAGCCATTTAAAACCTGCAAACACACCACTAGACAACAACAACAAATACAAACTCAATTCAACTTAGTTCAAGGGGACTTCTTCAAATCAAGGTAATTGTGGATTCAATTCCCAACATAAAGTAATAAAAAAATATAAATTTTAATCTAGAGCGCGTACCTGTCTTTTCGAATTCCAGAAAAGAATAACATATTCATCCGGAAAAGAAAATTTCTTCTCGAGAAATAGATAGTTATTTCTCGAGATGTCCAAGACATTTCTCGAGAATAAATAACATTTCTCGAGAGGCTCAGTCATTTCTCGAGATCATTCAGATTTCTCGAGAAATATAGTTCTTTTCTCGAAAAGTTTCAGAATTTCCTTGATAAATCTTTTCTTGAGAAAAATATCATTTCTCGAGAAATATCAGCTGCTTTTCGAGAAATCTCAGACATGACTTGAACTTCTCTTGATATTTTCAGACCCTTGCTTCCTTGAAAGTTTGAAGAATTGAAGGTCTTCCTGCTTCATTTATGACTTGTTTAGGGCTCCATGTTGAGCATCCCAAGTTCTGTCTTGAAGAAATAGAACTTGGTCTCATCCAACAGTTTCATGAAAATATCCGCAACTTGCTTATCCGTTGGGACATTGTTGAGGTTGATGTCCCCCTTCTCCACATGCTCCTGGATGAAATGATATCTTAACTCGATGTGCTTTGTTTGGCTGTGAGAGACTGGATTGTTTGCAATTGTAATAGCGCTGGAGGAGTCGCAAAACATTAAGATGTTTTTAAACTTCATATTATAATCTTCAAGTTGATTCCTTATCCATAAAAGTTGCGCGCAATAATTTCCTGCAGAAATGTATTCTGACTCGGCGATTGAAATTGCAACACAATTCTGCTTCTTGCTGCTCCAGGAAATAAGTCTCCTTCCAAGGAATTGGCAAGTCCCGGAAGTACTTTTCCTATCATCGTTACTACCTGCAAAATCTGCATCTGAAAAACCAATCAGCTCGTTGTCATTACTTCTTGGGTACCATAAGCCAAGATTTGGTGTACCTTTAAGGTATCTCAAAATCCTCTTTGCAACGGTATAGTGAGATTCCTTAGATTTCACCTGATATCTAGCACATACACATGTTGAAAACATTTTGTCAGGCCTACTAGCAGTAAGGTAGAGCAAAGAGCCAATTATGC
This sequence comes from Dactylorhiza incarnata, assembly GCA_033032865.1. Taxonomy (NCBI): domain Eukaryota; kingdom Viridiplantae; phylum Streptophyta; class Magnoliopsida; order Asparagales; family Orchidaceae; genus Dactylorhiza; species Dactylorhiza incarnata. The sequence goes on from JAWHQI010000030.1 coordinate 16,140,019, forward strand.
TTCTGTAATTGGTTTCATCGAAAGGTTTCCCTTTCTCATCCCTGTCCAGAGATATAACTGAATTCATTGGATTCCTCATTGAGGATGCACTCTCCATTACAAATTTATTTATCAACTCCTTGGAGAATTTTGTTTGAGAGATGAAAATTCCATCTTCAGATGGCTTCACCTGATGTTCTAAGAAATATTTCAGCTCACTCATACTGCTCATTTCGAACTTCCCTTGCATAAGTTTGGAAAACTTCTTGCAAAGGTTGTCATCCATAGAGCCAAAGATAATATCGTCAGCATAGTTTTGCACTAGCAAAATCTTGCCTTTTACTTCCCTAAGAAATAATGTTTTATCTATCTTTCCTCTTGTGAATTTATTCTCAAGAAGAAAGTTAGACAAGGTCTCATACCAAGCTCGAGAAGCTTGTTTCAAATCATATAAAACTTTTTGTAATAAATAAACATAATCAGGGTGTTCAGGATTAACAAAACCTGGGGGTTTTTCCACGTATACTTCTTCTTTTATATTACCATTGAGAAAAGCTGACTTGACGTCCATTTGGTATACGGTGAATCCCTTGAATGCAGCATAAGCAAGGAACAACCTGATCGCTTCGAGCCTTGCTACAGGAACATAAGTCTGATCGAAGTCGATCCCTTCTTCTTGTCTGTATCCTTTCGCTACCAGTCTGGCTTTGTTCTTGATTATTGTTCCATCTTCATCCAATTTTTGTTTCTGTAGACCCACTTTGTTCCAATGATATTCTTATCTTTGGGTTTTGGTACAAGAGTCCAAACTTTGCACCGCTTGAATTAATTTAGTTCTTCTTCCATTGCAATTATCCAAGAAGGGTCCTCATTTGCTTCTTGGAATTTCTTTGGTTCAACCTGCGAGAGGAAGCTCAAATACATATTTTCATTAGTAGTACATCTTCTTGTTCTTATTCCGTCACGATGATCTTCTATGATCTGATCAATCGGATGATCCCTCAAATGTCTGAACTCTAGATTCCTTGCATCAATTGGGCCACCGGGAACTTCTTCTACTGCTGGAGTGTTTTCCTCTACTTGGATTAGCTCTTCATCTTGGTGATCTTCCTCTTCAGATGAGGTTGGGGGAAGGATCTTGATGAAGTTTTGAGTATTTTCTTTAACTGGCTTATCCAAACTTAAGTTTTGCAGTCTTGAACCTGCATCTTCAACAAAGACACTTGAAGAGCTGCTTTGCAGCATGCTCGTATCATCAAATACAATATTAATGGATTCCTCTATAACCAGGGTTTTCTTATTAAAAACCCTATAAGCTCTACTATGGCTACTATAGCCTACGAAAATACCTTCAAAGCTCTTTTCACTAAACTTGATTTTGTAATGCTTCCTGTTATTAAGTACAAAACATTTACTACCAAAGATTCTAAAATAATAGATGGTTGGTTTCTTGCCTTTAGCAGTTCATAGGGAGTCTTTTCATGGTTTTTATTGATGAGTGCTCTGTTTTGCACGTGACAAGCAGTGTTGATGGCTTCAGCCCAAAAGTATTCTGGTAGTGAAGAGTCGCTCAACATTGTCCTACAAGCCTCAATGACTGTTCTATTCATTCTCTCAGCTACCCCATTTTGTTGTGGAGTTCGAGGAAATGAAAAACTCATGAAAGATACCAAAGCTTTCACAGAAGTCTATCATGGACCCAGATTCAAATTCTGTTCCATGGTCACTTATGATTTTGACCACCAAACAATCTAATTCATTCTGGATTTTCCTGACAAACTTAGTAAAAATATCAAAGGTATCTGACTTGTGTTTTAGAAAGAATACTCATGCAAAACGTGAGTAATCATCTACAATAACCAATGTGTAAGACTTACCTCCTAAACTTCTAATTTGCAAGGGATCAAACAAGTCCATATGAAGCAGGTGTAAACACTTGGTAGAGTCTTTGCCAATTTTGCTCTTAAAGTTAGCTCTTGTTTGCTTGCCTTTTACACATGCGTGACAAGGTCTATCTTTAATGCAATTAACATTTGGCGCATCACGCACTAAGTTTTGAGAAAATAATTTATTTATAGTTTTGAAATTAATATGTGCTAGTCGCTTTTGCCATTGGTCAACAAGAGATGCACCATCTTTTGCTAAAAAACACACTGGTGTAGATGAGGTTAAACAAAGAAAGTTTAAACATAAAATATTTCTACAGCCACATCTGAGAAGATTATGTTCTAATCCTTTCACATATGCCACATCTGAGAAGGATACATTACCATTAGTAATCATACCGTAGCCTTTAGTTATTCCTATGTCGGATCCGCCAAAAATGACTTTTGGGCCGTTCTCAACTGGAATGTAATTCTGCAATAGGCTTCTTGTCCCGGTCATGTGCCGAGAACAACCACTATCCAAATACTAGATAGATTTCTGTTGGCCTTTGGACATACCTGCAAAAGCAAATTATCTTGCCTTAGGAGCCCAAACAAGTTTGGGTCATTGGTCCCTTGTTAGCTGAGCACCCCGTTGAACGTTAACATTGCGGGTGGTCTTCCTTGCAATATTTACATGTGGTCTCCTAATATTAATTGGATTGAACCAGCAATCTACAACAAAGTGGCCAATCTTGCCGTAACACCAACAGTAAAATCTGTTGTACCTTCGCTTTGTATTCTCCTGCTTTACTTTTTGAATGATATTTTTGGCAGGAGCCTTACTTTTTGATGAGGATCCCTCATGAGTACAACACTCACACACACGGTTCCACTATTTCCTTTGGCTTAGGTGCAACATTCTTCACCGTTGGTGCCTTCTTCGCACTTGGTCCATGAACATAAGGACCATAATCTCTCAGATTTATTTCCTCATAAGGTGCTTTGAATACACTTGCACCAAAGTTTCGGGGATGAGTCCACCCCTTGTGGTAATTGATAGGCTCAAATTCAATTGGTCTAGTTAAGTGACCATAGGAGCTTTCCAAGTCATAGACATTTGTGGGAAAGATAACTTTCTTAAATGTCGTCTGATTCATATGGGCCTTCCCTTTCTCTTCGGTTGTAGCTTTCATAGCATCCTTATTTTTCTTCTTGACTCGGATACTCTTAGAAGATTTACTGGAGCCAGCTACATGGCCTAATCCACTGCCACTTGCTTTAGCTGAGAATTTATCAATGATTGGAAGAACAGTTTTCGGTTGGGAGAACTTTTAGACTAGCTTTTTCTCAGCAGCTAGCTGTTCTTCCAGCTCTTTGATGATTTTCTTTCTCAGGGCAAGGAGGTCATCTGATCTTTTGATCTTGTCTGTCAAGACTTGGATTTCCTCTCTGAGAGAAGTAAGTTGTGCAACTTCTTCCCTTAGATTGGATTCCACTTCCTTGAGAGACATGATCTCCTTGGCCTGGGTTTTGACGACCTTTCGACATTTGTCAAAGCTCTTGAGCATTTCAGTATATTGGGCCATGAGTTCTGAATCATCATCTGAGGAGTAGTCCTTTGCTCAACTGAGGCATAGTCTGATTAAGAAAATATGGTATGAGTATTTACCTTCCCTTTATACTGAGGTTCTTCTTCATCATCAGTCATGGTCATAAGCCCAAAGTAGGCTTCTACTTCATCACTTGACTCATCTGAGTCACTATCGCTGAGAGTTTTGGACTCTTTGGCAACGAAGCTTCTCCATGTTTTCTTTTTCCCATGGGTGGATTTCTTTTCTTCTCTCTTTCCACCCTCTTTCTTCTTATGAGGACAAGCAGCGATCATTTGCCCTGGTTTGTTACAACAATAACAAACAACGTCAGAAGAAACATGTTTGTTCGGTTTAGACTTATACATGTCATGGCTAGAGCTGTCACGGTTCCGGTTCGGTTCCAGTTCTACTAAAAATGTGAACCGAACCGCTAAGGTAACGATTCTTCAAATTAGAACCAAAACCATATTTGGTTTGACCGGTTCCGGTTCTGGTTTCGGTTCCAGCATAATATTTGGAATCGTCGTGTTAACGGTTCCAGTTTCGGTTCAACAAGAACCAAACCAAAACCGGCCACTAACGGTTCGGTCCGGTTCTATGCGGTTCGGTCCGATTCCAATCGGTTCCAACTAGAATTAAAACCAAGCTTAGCGGAATGAATGTGGGAGGTCAAAAATAAAAAACCGGAGGGAAAAAGTATACCCGCGCATTTGGGTTTTTTTGCAAGTGGGACTTCGAAGTCTGAGGCCCGGGCACGGGAATTTTGTGTTACACCAAGGGGGGATACTTTCTGCATAATATATAGTAAGTCAGACTGAAAGTTAAAAACTGAAACCGCAAAACCACAAAATTGCACTAGACCGCGCCGATTTTACAAATTCAAAGATCACGATCGTGTAATGCTGATGCAATAATGTTCATGTTGTTGAAAACCACGACTCAACATAGGGTAAAGAAATTTGAATTGTTGCTCTTGAAATCTTGTTTTACAATTAAAATTTTGTTTGAAGAATATATTAGTTAATTCAATTTAACTAATTTATTAGCTGCAATTAAATTTGTCTTTCATGATTACTAGTAAATATTAGTTGTATATCTGCTATATTTTTAAAACAAAATAATTCAGAATAATATGTGAGTAAAATTAAAAATACATTATATGACTATATAAAAACCAAAAGTACACTGCAAAAACCGACTTCAAATCGCACCAATGTTGGGATTGCGATTTGGTTCAATACAAACCAACCCCCTTTGTTGCGATTGCGATTTGGGTTCAAACCGCACCAGTTTCACCCATAATAGTTGTTGCGGGTCGCTTAGGGCTCTTGGTAGACCGGTTTACTTGAACCACCTTAGCTCGGGAGCGAACCAAGCGCGCAAACAGTCAATTTGAGATTCGTTGAGTACACTGAGACTTTTTAACGTGGAAAACCCGGAAAGGGTAAAAAACCACGCAGCTGGAGCTGTGCCGACCAAACTTCACTATCTTCTGGGGGTTACAATCTGGTACTTAGAACTCGAGCGCGACAGGCCGCTGCTCGTTACAATAATAGAGAGAGAGAGCTCCGAGGGTGATAAGCCACCTCTCGGAAAACTAAGTATTTTTCCTTCTGAGAATGCTGGAGAACAAAAGTGAGAATGCTCCGGAGAACAAAAGTGAGAAGGCTCCGGAGAACAAAAGTGAGAAGGCTCCGGAGAATAAAAGTGAGAAGCGGTGTCGCCTTTCGGGACAAAGGAAACCTTCAAGTCCGCGAAGGAGATCTTTAAGCGCCGAAGGAGAATTCCGCAAAAGTCTGCAAGGAGCTCTCCCGGGTGCAGAAGGCAAGGTCCATTCAAATGAAGCCCTGGGGCTCCTTTTATAGCTTTGGCCCGGGGTAGTTCAGTAATTTCGCCGTTGTAACTTCCATAAATACCTGGCGGACGAATCATATTTTCTGGTTTGGGGCACACGGATCGCCATTTTTCGTAAATGACCATCTTGCCCTTCGGGCAATTCGGGCAGTTCGGGCAGCTTTGTTGGAGGCGAAAAAGGCGACAAGTTGTTCCTGAAATCTGAGAAATTGGAAGGACAAAATGTGAGCACGCTAAAAAGACAAAATGTGAGAAGTCAGAAAGACAAAAAGTGAGTTGAGCACGCTCAGAAGCGTTCTGAGCGCGCAACGTACGGAGAAGCAATCTAGGCGACTGGGGAAGCGTTCTGAGCGCGCGTGAGCGCGGAGGCGTTCTGAGCGCGCTTAGAAGCATTTTGGGTACGCGTAAGTGCGGAGTCGTTCTGCGCACGCGTGAGTGCGGAGGCGTTCTGAGCGCGCTCAGAAGCGTTCTGAGCGTGCGTGAGCGCGGAGGTGTTCTGAGCGCGCGCGAGCTCGGCTACGGAAAAAGGGAAGTCCCGCCCCCTGAGGGGGAACTGGGTTCCGACCGGGCATTCTGCAGGTCCCTATGCAGGAGGGGGCTGTCTGGCCATATCCGCACGGGGCATGGCCTCACCCCAAGGGGGTGCGGCCCGGTCGCACCCCAAGGGAGGGAGCGGCTCGGCCGCACCCCTAGAGGGGTGCAGCGGCTTGGTCGCACCCGAGGAGGGGTGCGGCTGGGCCGCACTCGAGGAAGGGTGCGGCTGGGCCGCACCCCTAGAGGGGTGCGGTTGGGCCACACCCCTTGAGGGGGGGGGGGGGGGTCGACGGTACCGCCACGCGCGTCGTGGCGGTGGCGCGCCCGCTACCGCGCGTGGCAATGCGCGCGGCAGTGCCTGCAGTTGCGCGCGGCATCGCCGCGCGCGGTGCTGGCGCGCATGGTTGGGTGCGGCCCCGCGGCGCATTCTGCGTGCGTCTTTGCACGGGCGGTTGGCTGTGGACTAGGCGGCGGTTTCTTCAACTCGAGTGATTATACGTTGACCATTGACCCCACCTCTCTTTAGTGGAGTTTTCTCTAGACGCACCCCAAGGCCTTTATGGGTGTATAACATAAGCCCCCAAAACTTTCGGAGTCCGAATTACTACGCGGAGGAGTTCGGAGGTTTTGATTTTCCTTCGTGGCAATTTGGATCACTGTCATCTTCGTGTGACATGCCGGAAGTCGTCGCTCGGCTCTAGTTGTGGGAGAGATTTCTATCTCGCCTTGAACGGTTACGTTGTGGGCTTGCTGCCCAGTGGTTGTGTTGGAGATCGAGCTTGTCATTTCTGTATGGCATATACAAGTGCTTTGTTCTGGTAAAGGCCAGAGTACCTTGTTGGACGATCCGAGTATTCTGTTCCGGGAGAGGTCAAAGTCCTTTGTTGGACAATCTGAACACTCTGTTATGGGAGAGGTCAAAGTCCTTTGTCGGACAATCTGAACACTCTGTTCTGGGAGAGGGCAGAGTCCTTTGTCGGACAATCTGAACACTCTATTCTGGGAGAGGTCAAAGTCCGTTGTCGGACAATCTGAACACTCTGTTCTGCGAGAGGGCAGAGTCCTTTGTCAGACAATATGAACACTCTGATTGGGAGAGGGCAGAGTCCTTTGTCGGACAATCTGAACACTCTGTTCCGGGAGAGGGCATAGTCCATTGTCGGACAATCTGAACACTCTGTTCTGGGAGAGGGCATAGTCCATTGTCGGACAATCTGAACACTCTGTTCTGGGAGAGGGCAGAGTCGTTGTCGGACAATCTGAACACTCTGTTCTGGGAGAGGGCAGAGTCCTTTGTCGGACAATCTGAACACTCTGTTCTGGGAGAGGGCAAAGTCCTTTGTCGGACAATCTGAACACTCTGTTCTGGGAGAGGTCAAAGTCCGTTGTCGGACAATCTGAACACTCTGTTCTGGGAGAGGGCAGAGTCCTTTGTCAGACAATATGAACACTCTATTTTGGGAGAGGGCAGAGTCCTTTGTCGGACAATCTGAACACTCTGTTCCGGGAGAGGGCATAGTCCATTGTCGGACAATCTGAACACTCTGTTCTGGGAGAGGGCAGAGTCCGTTGTCGGACAATCTGAACACTCTGTTCTGGGAGAGGGCAGAGTCCTTTGTCGGACAATCTGAACACTCTGTTCTGGGAGAGGTCAAAGTCCGTTGTCGGACAATCTGAACACTCTGTTCTCGGAGACGACAGAGTCCTTTGTCGGACAATCTGAACACTCTGTTCTGGGAGAGGGCAGAGTCCTTTGTCGGACAATCTGAACACTCTGTTCTGGGAGAGGGCAGAGTCCTTTGTCGGACAATCTGAACACTCTGTTCTGGGAGAGGGCAGAGTCCGTTGTCGGACAATCTGAACACTCTGTTCTGGGAGAAACAGTACAATTGAAAATGGCGCTTATGATTTGGGTGCATGATGAAGAGTAATAAATAGAATGATATTTGTTTGTTACATTGATGCTGAAAACACGAGATACAAGTAAATACGTCAGGCATAGTACAAGCTATTCTTTGGGACTGTCGCTCTGGGGATTGCTCCCCTGCTGGATCATTCTTGACTTGTTGATTCAGGATCCTTGGTTTGGAGAAATTTTTCAAGGAGTCCCCGACGTACGAATCGTTCAATTTCTGCGCTCAGTCGCGAACAATCTTCTGTTTTGTGCCCGCGACCTCGATGGTAGTCGCAGTATTTGGATTGGTCTCCAGAATTTGGTGTAAGAGCCCTAGGCCTCTGGAGAGAGGGATGATCGCGGATGGCAAGGAGAACGTTAGTCCTGGTTGTGTTCAGGGGATTGTAGTCTTGATGCTGGCGAGATCTTCGGTCTCGGCTGGGATTGTCGTGATGCTTGTTGTTCTTGTTGGGAACTGTCTGCAGCGACGACTCCTCTTTCTTCCTCTTTGAGCTCCTCTCGAACTGCCGGCGGTGTGTTTCGATGGCCTCGTCGGCGGCTATCTGAGCTTCAACTCGGTGAACGAGGTCGGGGTAACTTAGTACGGTTTCTCTCATGAGAGCTGAATAAAAGCCACTTGGGCGGAGTCCTCCAAGGAAGACTCCCCGCAAGAGTTCGGGATCGACTCCTGGGATCTGTCGAGCCTCCGAGTTGAAGCGTTGGAAAATATCCTTGAGAGTCTCTCCGTCATTTTGGCGGATTCCTGAGAGATGGGAGGGATCTCGGACAATCCTACGATTTGCGATGAACTGGTCCACGAACTGCTGCGCCATTTCTGCAAAGTTGTTGATGGCCCCATCTCGCAGGGAGTGGAACAAGGTGCGCGCTTGTCCTTTCAAAGTTGCGGAAACACTTGACAGAGGAATTGGTCGGGGGCGCTGTAAATCCTCATGATGGTGGTGAAGTGATTGACGTGTTCCGACGGGTCATCCGTCCCGTCGAACGTTTCGATGTTGGGAAGCTTGAAACCGTTTGGAACTGGATGGTCTAGGACTTGAGGTGATAGTGGGGAGCCGTGGTGCGCGGGATGGCGGGCGAGAGCTGCACGTCGCCCTGCTTGGGCGTACTCTTCTTCTATCATATCGCGTATTTCTTCTCGCGTGGTTCTTTCTATTGCTCGATCAGGGGCAGCTCTTCTTGGGTGATGATGACGGTGGTCAGCTTCTGGGTCTCTGGCTGGCGGGGCATGGTGAGCGGAACTTGTTGCTTTGGAGAATCCCTCTGAAGCTTCTTCCTCTCGAACGGCCACTTCGTTCGGGGCATGACTCGGAGCTGGGGGTGGCGGTGTGTTCAACGCTGGCGGTTGAACCGGAACTTGAGGCGCCCCGAGATTCCTTATGAGAGCCAACATCTCGGCTTGTTGTTCTTCAATCTGCTGCATGCGCCCTTCCAGCCTAGTTGCGGGCGCATGCACTGCCTCTTCTGCGAGAGGCGTGTTGATGAGCGAGTGGGAGGGAGCTGGGTCGATGCGTACTTCCAGCATTTGTCCTTCAGTAGTGCGAGCACTCTTCCTTGCCATTGCAGTTGTCCTTTAAAGAGTTTTGAGAATAGTTCCCACAGACGGCGCCAAACTGTTGTGGGTCGCTTATGGCTCTTTGTAGACTGATTTACTTGAACCACCTTAGCTCTGGAGCGAACCAAGTGCGCAAACAGTCAATTTGAGATTCGTTGAGTACACTGAGACTTTTTAACGTGGAAAACCCGAAAAGGGTAAAAAACCACGCGGCCGGAGCTGTGCCGACCAAACTTCACTATCTTCTGGGGGTTACAATCTGGTACTTAGAACTCAAGCGCGATAGGCCGCTGCTCGTTACAATAATAGAGAGAGAGAGAGAGAGCTCCGAGGGTGATAGGCCACCTCTCGGAAAACTAAGTATTTTTCCTTCTGAGAATGCTGGAGAACAAAAGTGAGAAGGCTCCGGAGAACAAAAGTGAGAAGGCTCCGGAGAACAAAAGTGAGAAGGCTCCGGAAAACAAAAGTGAGAAGCGGTGTCGCCTTTCGGGCCGAAGGAAACCTTCAAGTCCGCGAAGGAGATCTTCAAGCGCCGAAGGAGAATTCCGCAAAAGTCTGCAAGGAGCTCTCCCGGGTGCAGAAGGCAAGGTCCTTTCAAATTAAGCCCTGGGGCTCCTTTTATAGCTTTGGCTGGGGGTAGTCCGGTAATTTCGCCATTGTAACTTCCATAAATACCTGGCGGACAAATCATATTTTCTGGTTCGGGGCACACGGATCGCCATTTTTCGTAAATGACCATCTTGCCCTTCGGGTAGTTCGGGCAGTTCGGGCAGTTCGGGCAGTTCGGGCAGTTCGGGCAGCATTGTTGGAGGCGAAAAAGGCGACAAGCTGTTCCTGAAATCTGAGAAACTGGAAAGACAAAATATGAGCACGCTAAAAAGACAAAATGTGAGAAGTCAGAAAGAGAAAAAGTGAGCTGAGCGCGCTCAGAAGCGTTCTGAGCGTGCGTGAGCTCGGAGGCGTTCGGAGCGCGCGCGAGCTCGGGTACAGAAAAAAGGGAAGTCGCGCCCCCTGAGGGGGAACTGGGTTCCGACCGGGCATTCCGCAGGACCCTATGCAGGAGGGGCGGTATGGCCGTATCCACACAGGGCGTGGCCTTACCCCAAGGGGGGTGCGGCCCGGTCGCACCCCAAGGGGGGGGGGGGGGGGGGGGGGCTCGGTCGCAGGGGTGCAGCGGCTGGGCCGCACCTGAGGAGGGGTGCGGCTGGGCCGCACCCCAAGAGGGGTGCGGCCCTGGCCGCACCCCAAGAGGGGTGTGGCTGGGCCGCACCCCTTGAGGGGGGGGGGGGGGGGGGGGGGATTCGGCGCTACCGGCATGCTAGCGCGCGGTAGCGCCGTGCGGTACCGCCACGCCCGTCGTGGCGGTGGCGCGCCCGCTACCGCGCGTGGTAACGTGCGCGGTTGTGCCTGCAGTTGCGCGCGGCATCGCCGAGTGCGGTGCTGGCGCGCATGGTTGGGTGCGGCCCCGCAGCGCGTTCTGCGTGCGTCTTTGCACGGGCGGTTGGCTGTGGACTAGGCGGCGGTTTCTTTAACTCGAGCGATTATACGTTGACCGTTGACCCCACCTCTCTTTAGTGGAGTTTTCTCTAGACGCACCCCAAGGCCTTTATGGGTGTAAAACAAAATAATTCAGAATAATATGTGAGTAAAATAAAAAATACATTATATGACTATATAAAAACTAAAAGTACACTGCAAAAACCGACTTCAAATCGCACCAATGTTGGCATTGCGATTTGGTTCAGTTCAAACCAACCCCCTTTGTTGCGATTGCGATTTTGGTTCAAACCGCACCAGTTTCACCCATAATAGTTCAAACCAACCCCCTTTGTTCCGTTCTGCTTCGGTCCGGTTCGGATCGGTTCTAAAAATCTTAAAACCGCTTGAGACTTGTGTATTGCGGTTCCGGTTCCTGTTTCGGTCTGGATAATAAAATAAAAGAATTACACCCGGACCAATGTTGTTCACGGTTTCAAAATTCAAACCGGAACCCAAATAATTCGCGAACGGTTCGGTCTGGTTTTTTGCGGTTCCGGTTTGATTTACGGTTTTCGGTTTTAAGTGACAGCTTTAGTCATGGCTACTTGAGCCCTTCCTGTGATGATCACCGTCACGACGAGAATGTCTGTAGTCTGAGGAAGATGGCTTGTTCTTCATATGCCTTCTTTTGCTTAGCAATTTCTTGAATTGATGGAAAATTAGAGAGAACTCTCTATCTGACATTTCAGAGCAGGTGGAGCCAGCTTCTGATTCTTCTTCTTCATCAGTTTCTTGTGCCCTTATTGGTGACACAACTCTGCTTTTCCTGGAGCTCTCGGCCTTCAGGTCTAAGGGCCTCTCCTTGCCTGAGGTCTGATTCCCATCTTCTTCAGTTTTGTGGATGTTCATCTGCAGCTCATATGATAGTAGCTTCCCGAACAGATTTTGTGGGTCAATGTTTGGTAGCTTTCCAAACTCCCTAATGACAACGATCTTGATATCCCATTCTTTCGTCAGGGAACGCAAGAACTTGTCATTTAGTTCACCATTTGTAAACACCCGACCATAATTTCATAGGCCGGTTACGATCTTGAAAAATCTTTCATAAGCATCGGCAATGCACTTCTTCTTGCTCTGCTTGAAGGCCTCATACTCTTGGTTGATTAGAGATATTCTATCGTCCCTTACCTCTTTGGTACCTTCCATGAGGACAATCAAGGATGTCCACATCTCTTTGGCAGATTTGCAGTGGATTAAGTTTTGTAGCATTGAGTCATCCGCTGCACTAGCAATTATGTTCTTCGCCTTTTTGACCAAGGCTACGATGGCGATCTCATCCTTGGATAATGTACAACCCTGATATTCGCCAGGCAAGGAAGCGCGGCGTGGGAAGGCAACATGAAGTAATAAGAGAGGGAGGCCTTGGGGCCGAAGACCTTGCGAGAGGGATGCGAGAGAAATCTCTCTCGGAGGGCTCGCTGAGAGGCGAGCGAGAAGGGTAGGCGAGATAAGCACCCGCAGGCAATTTAAAGAAGTTCCCAGAGTTCGACGAGAGGGATACTGCGTTTGACGAACTCTCCCGAGTTCGTCGAGCCCACCTGTGGTCGTCGAGCTTGCCCCTGTTCGGCGAAATCATCAGCAGTCGACGAAATGTTCTATGATCATTAAAGCCGAAGGGACGGTCTCGCAAGAGGAGTCGCGAGATCCAGACCTCGGCAGATATCCTCAAGGGACTGGGCCAAGCGAGGGCGGGCAAACCAATACCTCGCAGGCCGCTGGCGGAAATGAACCCTTGTTCAGTAAAGAGGTGTTCGACGAAACGTGTTCAGTGCGCGACAAAGTTAGTGGACGATCTCGCAGGAAGGCTCACGAGCTCAAAGCCTCAGCTTCCAGCGAGCTCAATTCTGTGCCCAACAAATGTCGAACGGAGCTCAGCATTCATCGGACGGCGCCCGGCGAACAAAATATATTCTATGGAAGTGGTCGACGAACCGCCCGTCTCAGCAGACAGCGAGCAGCCTAGCATTCGGAATCCGTTGACCTTGTCTGTGATCGGCGAAGTGACCTGCGTTCGGCGAAAGGGGGTTTGAGCTCGACGAGGTCAAGATGCGGTCTCGCAGGAAGGCTCGCGAGACCGGACCTTGGCAGATACCGCCAGAATTGGCCGGCGAGGTCCTCGCGGGGCGATCGCCTAGAAGAGGCATCGCGAGCAGGACTCGCGAGAGGGCCCGCGAGAGCTTCAGCGGTCAAGTTCTCGCAGTTCCTTGCCCATGAGTTGATAATGCCCAATTACCCTTTTACCCTTGGTGGTCTGCCTTTAGCCTCTCCAAACAGCGGAGTTTGGCTGTTAGCAGACCCATTTGGGGTGCGGATAATAAAATCAGAAGGCGGGATCCTGCTATTTGCAGGCCAGGTCAGGAAACCTATAAATAAGACCTAAAGGGAACCTTTGGAGAGGACTTCACTTCAACATCTCTCTCCTCAGGCTATCTTTGGTTAGCATTTCCAGAGCTCTCCAAGGTGCCCGAATCTCAGCTTTGGCTTGGGAGGGGAAGCGCTCAACGATCTTCCGGGTTAGCAGAGGGACCTCCTCGCTGTGACTAAGGTCTTAGTCATTTTTCTAGTCTTCAGTCTACCTTCTCCGAGGGATCAGTAAGGGCTAGCTGCCCCTCATTTCGGTGAGGGCCCCGAGCTCCACAAGAGGCCGAGAAATCGGTTTCAACATTTTGGTGCGGTGAGTGTAGAGCGTGGTTGGTCCAAGAAAATTCCAAGGAGGGGATGACAGGAGGCGAGGATCGAGGCGAGGAGTTCAGCGAGCCACCGCAGGTGGTGACGCCGAGGATGTTCACGGATTTCAGGAGGTAGGTGCTTGACACCTTCGGACTCACGGTCGCTGCGTTGCGAAGTGAGTTCGCGACCCCAGCACCTCAGGCGACCCCTCCCCCAGCAGCGGTCGGTGAGAATGCCCCGGGGGGAAGAGCCGGAAAGGAAGTCGCAGGAAGTTCAGTTCAAGACTTGGAGGGGCGAGTGCTGTTCGCCAGCCCGGCGAACTCTTTGCCGGCAAGTTCTGTGCCGGCGAGCGCGGCGCAGGCGAGCGCGAGCCCGAAGGATGTAGCGACTGTGGGAGTGGTCCAGGAGAACACCGTTCTCGCGAGCACAGTCCCCGCGAGCCCGAGTTTGGCGAGAGAGCTCGGGAGGCGTGTGGAGCGAGAAAGGGTGGCAGAAGGGGGAAGTCCCTTCCCCGAGTTGGTACTTTCCGCACCTGTCCCGGCAGGGTTCGGAGAGTGGGACAAGGTGTACTACAACGGCAGGGAGGACCCTGTCCACATCTCCAGTCCTTTGAGGCTCGGTCTCTATCAGGCCGATGTCGGATGCTTTCAAGTGTCGGCTCTTCGCCGTCACCCTTAATGAAAAGGCCAGGGACTGGTTCCATCAGCTCCCTATAGGGTCGATCTACGCCTTTGAAGATTTGCGCCGAAGTTTCTTGTTGCGATTCTCAACTTCAAAGAAGAGGAAGAAGGGCGCCGAGTCCCTCTTCAAAGTGAAGCAGGAGCCAAAGGAGTCGTTGGCTCGCTACGCGGACCGGTTCCAGGAGGAGGTGCTAGTCACTCAGGAGATGCCCGGGTTCGCACTCCAACTCGCTTTCACCGTCGGGCTAAGGGAGAGCTTTTTCAAAATGGCTTTGAAGAGGAAAGCCCCCGTCTCCTACGAGGAGTTGATGGAGAGGGTGGCGGAAGAGATTGAGAATAAGGAGGCCAACCCGGAGCTTACAAAGAGGCTAGCAAAGCTCAGTGAGCCAGAGGTCAGGCAGCAGGAAGTAAGGAGAAGGGAAGAGCCCAGGGCCACGGAGGGGGAGTGGAGGCAGCGTGCCGAAGGAATGCAAGGTCAGGGAGGGGGCTACGGCCCGGGAAGGGGTAACTTCTATTGAGGACAAGGAAGACCCCACCAGTTGGGATGGAGGCAGGGTCTGAGGCAGTTGCCTCCCCCACCTCAGCAAGCCATGGCGATCAGGCGGGGAAGAGGAGGAAGAGGAAGAAGAGAAAAGGCTAGAGAGGAAGCAGGGGAAAGGAGAAGGAGGAGGAATAGGATGGCGGAAGGCGAAGCAGGGGAGGTGACGTTGTCGTATTGTGACTTCCACGATGAGAAAGATCACGCGACGACCACCTGTCCAGAGTTCCTGGAAACAAAAAGGGGTTGAGTGCCTGCGCCGAGGCAACAGCAACAGGTGAGAATCGAGGAGGTCGAGCCTCGAGGGGAGGAGGAAGAAAGGTGTGAAGACAGAGTTGATGTGGGGAGTAGAGGAGGGATCAGGGTGATCCATGGGGGGGGGGGGGGGGGGTAGGGGTGGAGGAAACCCACAAGGCTAGCCTCCATACCATCTATCAGCGGAGCGTGGCCTCAACATCCATTGCTCCACCCCCAACGGATAAAATTACTTTCTCCCAGAAGGACATACCAGGACATAAAGATCCGTTCTGCGATGCGCTGGTCATCCAGACCGCCATCGAGAACTTCACCGTCTCACGGATTTTAGTCGACAACGGGAGTTCGGTCAACGTCGTCTTCAAGAAGGCGTTTGACGAGATGAAGGTGGAGGCCCGGAGGGTGTTGGCCTCGGATGGTCCCCTATTTGGTTTTTCGGGAGAAAGGAAGGAGGTAGAGGGTGGAGTGGGGCTGCATGTGACTCTCGGAGGACAGTCCCGGAACTGCCGATTCGTGATAGTGGATGCCCCGAGTAGCTACAGCGCCATCTTCGGACGGCCTCTCATCAGCGCGTTTCGATGCGTCCCTTCCACCTTCCACCAGTGCCTCAAGTTCAACACGGGTGGAATCCAGATCCGGGTCCGGGGAGACCCCAAAATTGCGAGACAGTGTTATGTGATGGCTGTCAACACCGTCACCTGGATGGGAGAAGCGGAGGAGTGGGATAAAGTGATGGAGGAGGCGGCCGAAGCCCGAGGCGAGGAGGGAGTAGAGGAGGAGATGGAGGAAGAGGAAGTTCATGCCCAGGAAGGGGTCGCTGAAGGGCCCAGGGCGGAGGGAGGAGAAGAGGAGGAGAAAGAAGGGGGTGCCCAGGAAGGAGGGGCGGAGGAGTTGATGATGGTAGGGGAGGAAGAGACGGAGGAAGGAGCCCAAGCGCACGCTTGTGGCGGAGAGAAGGAAAGTGCTTAGGGAGAGCAATCTAGGATGGAAGCCGTGGATGAGGTCGTGGAGCTTGAGGTCACCACTCGGCTTGGGGTGGTGGAGAAGGTCCGAGTCAGCGGAGAGCTCAGTTCGGAGGAGCAGGCTGAGATCCTAGCCTGCGTGCAGAAGAATGTGGATGTCTTCGCTTGGAGCGCCGCGGAGATGCCCGGGATCGATGCGGATGTGGCTTGCCACCGCCTCAACCTCGACCCTGGCACCCGCCCCATCCGCAAAAAGAAGAGGGCCACAGCGGACAAGCTAGAGGGGCCGATCCGCGAGGAGGTGAAAAAGAAGCTCCTACAAGCAGGTTTTGTGTCGGAGATCCAGTATCCTGGCTGGGTCTCCAATGTAGTCATGGTAAAGAACGGGGGAGGTAAGTGGCGCATGTGTATCGACTTTTCACTACTTAATAAACCACGCCCAAAAGATTGTTATCCCCTGCCTAGAATCGACGCGCTGGTTGACTCAGCCGTCGGTTTTCCTGTAATGTCTTTCTTAGATGCTTTTTCAGGTTATCATCAAATCCGCATGCACCCCCCCCCCCAGACATCAAAGATGTCTCCTTCATCATGGGGGATGGATGCTACTGTTATAAGATGATGCCCTTCGGGCTCAAGAATGTCGGTGCCACATATTAAAGGATGATGGATCGGGTCTTTCGCGAACAAAGGGGAAAAAACTTGGAGGTCTATGTTGATGATCTCATGGTAAAGAGCCGGGACCTTGGGTCTCACCTCCGAGACCTTGAGGAGACGTTTGGGACCCTACGGAAGTATAAGATGAAACAGAACCCCTTGAAGTGTGTCTTCGGGGCTAGCCGGGGGAAGTTCCTAGGCCACTTGCTCACCCCGACGGGGGTGGAACCTAACCCAGACAAGGTCAAGGCGATAATGGAGTTGGGGTCGCCGAGAAGCCCGAATGAGGTTCAGAGCCTCACGGGGAAGCTGGCCAGACTTAGCAGGTTCCTCCCCAAGGCGGGAGAGAAGTGTGCGCCCTTCTTCAAGGTGCTGAGGGGCAATAAGAAATTCGAATGGACCCCGGAGTGCGAGGAAGCTTTTCATGCTTTGAAAGGGCAACTCACCCAAACCCCCCTACTTCAAGGGCCGAGATCGGGAGAAGACCTATCCCTATACCTGGGAGTAGGACTTGAAGCGGTAAGTTCAGTATTGATCCGGGAGGAAGGAAGACAGCAGTTCCCTATCTACTATGTCAACCGAGTGCTGAAGAAGGCGAAGCTCCGGTACCCAATTTTGGAGAAGTTGGCTTTCGCATTGGTGGTGGCGGCTCGGAGGCTCCGGACCTACTTCCAGGCACATTCAATAAAAGTGGTAACAGATCACCCGCTTCACAAAGTCATGGAAGGGGTGGAACACTCGGGAAGATTGGCAAAGTGGTCCGTGGAGCTGAGTGAGTTCAACATTACGTTCGTCCCTAGGGCGTCAATCAAGGCCAAAGCAGTGGCAGACTTCATGGCTGACTACACATCCGAGGTGGGGGAACATGAACCCCCCCCCCCCAGTTGCGTGTTAGATGTTGTTGGATGGTGCGTCAGGAAAGCACTCCTATGGAGGGGGAATCATCCTGGTAAGCCCTCAAGGTACAAAGATCGAACAAGCGCTGAACGTCCACTTCCCGATTTCCAATAACCAAGCTGAGTACGAGGCGGTTATAGCGGGCCTCCGGCTGGCCCAGGAAATGGGAGTGCAAGACGTGGAGGTCTCGACGGACTCCATGGTTGTGGCATGCCAAGTCCGGGGAGAGTTTGAGGCGAAAGATCCGATTCTCCAGCGGTACCTGGAGAAGGTCAAGGGCGTCATCGGGCGATTTCGCACTTTCTCCATCAGACACGTGCCGAGGGAGGAGAGCACTGTTGGGTTTTTCATCAACCATACATCACATGTAGGCGCAGCAGAAATAAATAGAATAACCCAAAAGAATTTGGATCGGGGCATGAATATTGAATCAAGAAGTTAATAAAAATGCTAGGTATGAAATTACCTTTGTGGAGTTGGATCGAATCCAACCTTGATGCTCCAAGAAGAAGATTCCTGTCGGCGGCAAAGAGAGTTCTCACGTAGAATTATGTCTACGTCTCTACAGAGATCCACACGAGCCGGGAGAAGAACGACTGCACCTTGCACTTCCACGAACTGCTAGGTTCGCTCCAGGAAGAACAATCACGACGACGATCGCCGGAGAGGAGGTCGGCGGAGGCGAACGAGGCGGCGGAACTCCTTCCGTCTAGGGTTCGGGCGGAACTCTTCCGTCGGCTCGTCTTCTTTATCGAATAAGAGTAGTTCTGAACCCTTAAGTTTAAGTACTATTTATAGCCGAAGTATAAACAGACCTAAAAGAATCGCTATCCGCAGTCCATACAGAAAAAGAACTCTTTCTGTAACAATTCGTCGGGATTTCACGAATCAGCATTCATCGAGTTTACACGGGGCAATCTGACGAATTCCGACGAATCACATCAGACGGCAACATTTGCCGAGTTAAGGATCTCTGTAACAATTCGTCGGGATTCCACGGAACAATCCGACGAATCCGACGAATTCCGACGAATCATATCAGACGGCAACATTTGCCGAGTTAAGGATCTCTGTAATAATTCGTCGGGATTCCACGGAACAATCCGATGAATTCTGACGAATTCCGACAGCAACATTTGCTTCACCTCCCCGATTCTATATGGTGATTGGTAACCTTTACCAACACAGTCAATCTTCCAACTTCTCCACATGCTCTTATGTGCGACCCTGCAGGCTCATATCGCGTTGGTAGTGACATTACATATTTGACCACTTCTAGATCACAATGGTAACTCCAACAGTCTCCCACTTGATCTTGAAAGTATCAAACAAAACCTCACAAACAATGAGCGGCATCTAGCAATGCATCATTGCTCCCCAAGCAATAAGAGTTCATAACTCATAAGCCTTTATGACCAATGTTCCAGCGTTGTCTTTGTCCCTTTGTCCCTTACATCCGGAAAGAACTAGAGGCATGGACCGTGTCACCCTCTTAATAGCTCAATCCAAGTTTCTTGATCTAGAACGGACTTCCAAAGAATGCTGAGCTCAATATCACATATTGACTCAACCAAGCATGGTCATGCATTTCTCAGTCCAATTCCATCAAGGAGCCTATGGATGCAACTCCTGTTATATAGGAGGACAAATCCCATATCCGCTCACACCCAAACACCCAAATGATTCGTAACGTACCCAACGACCACCCTTATCATCAACCTTCATCAAGGAAGACTTTAGATGACATCAAAGCACGCTCTTCCTCACTCGATGAATGTTGTGACTTCAGGTCAAAGGACCACAACACCATTGTCAAATGAGACCTACTTGTGACACTTTTAAGTAACAATCCACAAAGTTGTCTCAGGTTGGGTCTGTCCAGTACAACTTGTTCACTAACAAGTACCCACGTGATGACTTGATATCACAATATCATGACCTGTGAGAACCGGTCATCAGTCAACACACATGCTAGTCTTAATGTATCATCATCACCCTTAGCTTCTACGATGATACCTCGACCAGGGACCTTTTAAGAATGAAGCTTCGAAATCATAGGCTCTCACATTCAAGTCACGTACTTGATGTACTATGGAAGCGAACATTCTAAGGGTATTTATCACGAATTTTATTCTATCATATAGAAACAGTATATCATAATAAAAGAACTTGCCATTAATTGTAAAAGGAAATAATTGGTACACAATTCATCATATGAATAAATAATAAATAGCCAACAGAATATATATTTTACATGCAACCCACAAGACTCCCACTAGAGTTGATCACTCAGGTATCGTATACCCATTGATCTAGTATGACCATCATGCTTTCTCTGCGCGAGAGGCTTTGTCAGTGGATCTGCAATATTCTCCCCAGTCGGCACTCTGCAAATGTTCACATCTCCTCGTTCGACAATCTCACGAATAAGATGGAACCGCCGAAGTATGTGCTTGGAGCACTGATGGGATCTAGGTTCCTTAGATTGTGCAATTGCACCATTGTTATCACAGTAGAGAACTACGGGACCAACAATGCTAGGAACTACATCTAGCTCGCAGATGAATTTCCTAATCCATACAGCCTCCTACGCTGCATTTGCCGCAGCGATATACTCGGCCTCAGTTGTAGAATCAGCAACTCTCTCTTGCTTGGAACTCTTCCAGCTCACAGCTCCTCCATTCAGGCAAAACACAAACCCTGACTGAGACTTCGAATCATCCCTATCAGTTTGGAAGCTGGCATCCGTGTAACCACTTACAACGAGCTCTTCCTTTCCACCATATACCAAGAATACATCCTTAGTCCTTCTCAAGTACTTCAGGATATTCTTTACGGCTATCCAGTGACATTCACCAGGATCAGACTGATACCTGCTAGTCATGCTCAAAGCAAAAGAGACATCGGGTCGAGTACATAACATTGCATACATGATTGACCCAATTGCCGAAGCATATGGAATTAACTTCATGCGGTCCTTATCTTCACAAGATTTTGGACATTGGTCCTTAGAGAGATTCACACCATGAGACATGGGCAAAAATCCTTTCTTGGACTCAAGCATGTTGAACCGCTTCAACACCTTTTAAATGTACGTACTCTTGGTCAAACCCAGCAACTTCTTCGATCTATCTCTATAGATCTTAATACCGAGTATGTAAGTCACTTCACCCAAGTCCTTCATAGAAAAGCATGTTCCCTAGGTTGTTCTTAACAACTTTCAGGGTAGGTATGTCATTCCCGATCAGCAGTATGTCATCTACATACAATATCAGGAAGACAACAATGCTCCCACTGATTCGCTTGTAAACACACGGTTCATCTTCATTCTTGACAAAACCAAACTCTTTGATTTTCTCATCAAAACGAAGATTCCAACTTCTAGAGGCCTGTTTCAATCCATAGATGGACCTGTTCAGCTTGCATATTTTAGTGGCTTCATTTGGGGATACAAAACCCTCGGGTTGTGTCATGTACACTTCCTCAAGGAGGTTTCCATTTAGGAAAGCCGTTTTGACATCCATCTGCCAGATCTCGTAGTCATAATACGCAGCAATAGCAAGCAATATCCTAATGGACTTTACCATGGCAACAGGGGAAAAGGTCTCATCATAGTCAACACCATGAATTTGCTTGAAACCCTTAGCCACCAGTCGCCCTTTGAATGTCTGTACATTCCCATCCATGTTGGTCTTCTTCTTGAAGACCCACTTGCACCCTATGGGTCGTACCCCTTCAGGTGGTTCCACCAAGTTCCAAACTTGGTTTGCATACATGGAGTCCATTTCAGATTTCATAGCCTCAAGCCATTTGTCGGAGTCCGGTCCATTCATAGCCTCTTGGTAGGTCGCTGGTTCATCATCATGATCCATAAGCAACACATTACCTATTTGAGCACGAGAAATCCATATCTCTCAGGCTCAAATCTTGGCCTACCAGATTTACGTAGGACTTGTGTCTCTTGAGCAGGTTCTCTAGCTACAACATCTTGTAGTCCTGGCTCAGAATCCAATTCTGGTTCATTCACTACTTGTGGTTCTTGAACTTCTTCAAGTTCTACCTTTTGCGTCTTTCTTGACAAGAACTCTTTCTCCAAGAAGACACCCGTCCTTGCGACAAACACTTTGCCCTCACACGGTAGGTAAAAGTAATATCTTTTCATTTCCTTAGGATATCCCACCAGATAACACTTATCTGATTTGGGTTCCAGCTTGTCAGGCATTTGACGTCGTACGTATGCCTCACAGCCCCAAATTTTAATGAATGACATACTAGGACGCTTCCCAGTCCATATCTCATATGGTGTCTTTAGAACCGTTTTTGTTGGAGCGCGATTCAGTGTCATTGCAGCAGTCTCTAAAGCAAAACCCCAAAAGGAAACAGGCAAATCTGCATGACTCATCATCGACCGTACCATGTCTAACAGAGTACGATTTCTCCTCTCAGACACACCATTATGCTGCGGTGTCCTAGGTGGAGTGAGCTGTGATACAATACCACACTCTTTCAGATGATCACGGAACTCATGACTCAGGTATTCGCCACCTCGATCAGATCGGAGTGCTTTAACCTTTTTACCCAATCGGTTCTCCACTTCATTCTTAAACTCTTTGAACTTTTCAAAAGTTTCGGATTTGCACTTCATAAGATACACGTATCCGTATCTACTGAAATCATCAGTAAATGTAACGAAGTAGAAATACCCACCTCTAGCCATAGAACTCATGGGTCCGCATACATCACTATGTACTATACCCAAAAGATCCTCAGCCCTCTCAGTATAACCAGTGAAAGGGGCTTTAGTCATCTTGCCTAACAAACAAGACTCGCATCGCTCAAATGATTCATAATCAAATGAGTCCAATAGTCCATTTTTATGGAGCTTGGATATGCGCTTCTCGTTTATATGGCCCAAACGACAATTCCAGAGATATGTAGGATTTGAGTCATTTGTTCTTAATCTTTTATTATTATCTACATTATAGATCGGATGGTCCAGGTTCAAAACATAAAGACCATTAAATAATTGAGCTACAACATAACAAACATCATTCTTAAATATAGAACAACAATTGTTCTTAATTATAAAAGAAAATCCAATCATGTCTAAGCATGAAATGGATATAATGTTTCTAGTTATGGCCGGAACATAATAACAATTATTAAGTTCTATTACAAGCCCACTGGGCAAAGAAAGACGGTAAACCCCTACGGCTACAGCAGCAACTCTTGCTCCATTGCCGACGCGCAGGTCCACCTCTCCTTTACTCAGCAATCTCCTCCTTCCCAGTTCCTGCACATTTGTACAAATGTGAGAACCACATCCGGTATCCAATACCCAAGATGAAGGAGCAGAAAGGTTTATCTCTATAACGTAAATATTCGAAGCGGAAGTCATACCTCCCTTCACTTTCCGCAGACCCTCAATGTATGAAGGACAATTCCTCCTCCAATGACCAGCCTTGCCACAGTGGTGGCATTTCCCTTCCTTCACGGTGCTCTTCTTTTTCAGCGCAAGATGTAACTTAGGTCCCACCTTCGTCTTCTTGAAGCCCTTGGCCTTACCCTTGCCTTTATGTACCATCAATATGGGACTAGCAGGCTTGGCCTTCTTCATGTTTATCTCGGCAGTTCGCAACATGCCTAAGAGCTCGGGCAGTGTCTTGTCTATTTCATTCATGTTGTAGTTCAAGACGAACTGCTCATAACTCTCCGGCAACGATTGCAGGATAAGATCTGTGGCCAACTCTTGACCCAAAGGAAAACCCAGTCTCTCCAGGTTCTCAATATACCCAATCATCTTGAGTACGTGAGTACCAACTGAGTCTCAAGCTCCCCTTTTGCACTAAAATAAGGCCTTCGTGACATCGAACCTCTCTTGACGAGCTTGCCCTTGAAACATTTTCTTTAGGTGCTCGTCAATCTCCTTGCACCCCATGTTCTCGTGTTGCTTCTGAAGCTCAGAGTTCATGGTGGCAAGCATAAGGCACTCGACGTCTAAGGCGTCATCGGTATACTTCTTATAAGCATCCTTATCAACACGGGACGAGTTCCCGGTCGGCACCTCGGGGGCTTCTTCTTCCAAGACGTAGAGCTTTCGCTCTTGCCTGAGAACAATTCTCAGGTTCCTATACCAGTCCATGTAATTTGTCCCACTTAGCTTGTCCTTCTCAAGGATAGCTCTCAGGGATAAGGTGGAATGTGAACCACTTGCCATAGAATTCTACAAGAATTCATGCAGAATTTAATTAGTACCAAAATTTCAAAATACAATTTATTTTAATTTGGACTTTAATTAAATACTCCCACTATTTTATTCAAATTGATAGCCCTCACTATCAATTCGGAGAGTCCAAACGAGCTACTCTCTTAGTGGACAAGATCCATATTTCACCAACACCACGAGTCCGCTTTGGCGTTCCTCTCATAATGCGGTTATTTAGGTAGGCAACGCTTGCCAATTGCATCCTCATGCAACTCTTGTATGGCTGGTGAATAACTCCTTATTCGCATCCATCATATGGTGCATACCAACCCTATGCCTCTAGGCACTCAACCTTTGAGGTCACCTAGTTAAGTTAGACCCGATGTCGACAGTGGGATATCACAATTATCCGCTCGCACCCTTACCAAGATAGATTAATGCACCTTGCTTTGGCAAGCCCACACTTCATCGATCGAGGCAGAAAGAGTGTCATCCATCGGAAGGCATCCGAACACTTAATATTTGATGAAGGGATTTTAAATTTAATAATAGGTTAACACTTAACCATGATCAACATTTGATCAAGTTCATATCAACAGAAAAACAAGCTTTCTAAAATCCACATGCATCCCTTATGTGCACAACATAAGACTATCAACCTTTGATAGACGAAAGAGCTAAATCTGGACATTTAGAACTCTTTCAAATCTTCAGATTTACATGCATTGGACAAAGGCAAAGACAACTCGACTTAAAGCAGTAGACAAGCTCGTCTCTCATTGTTGGATTCAAAATCCAAAACAATACAAGGGTTCATTAACCACTTGAGGGACGGTTACTGCTAAGGAGACAACAATTTCAAACAATTAGAAATTACCACGAAATCCCAGACGTTCCTGGCGGGGTTCCAAGGGGCCGCGCCCCTGGCGAGGTCTTAGGGGCAGAGCCCCTAACGGGGTCCAAGGGGCAGCGCCCCTGGCGGTGGTATTCCAAGAAGAAATCCCACCACCAGAAACCACACAAAATCACATCAAATATGATATTCCAAGAAGAAATCTTGACATTTAGAACGCTTCCAAATACCTAGATTTGCACGTACTGGAATAACCAAACTTCTGAAACAACATTCATGACCGGAACCTAGCTCTGATACCACTGTTGGGTTTTTCATCAACCATACATCACATGTAGGCGCAGCGGAAATAAACAGAATAACCCAAAAGAATTTGGATCGGGCCATGAATATTGAATCAAGAAGTTAATAAAAATGCTAGGTATGAAATTACATTTGTGGAGTTGGATCGAATCCAACCTTGATGCTCCAAGAAGAAGATTCCTGTCGGCGGCAAAGAGAGTTCTCACGTAGAATTATGTCTACGTCTCTACAGAGATCCACACGAGCCGGGAGAAGAACGACTGCACCTTGCACTTCCACGAACTGCTAGGTTCGCTCCAGGAAGAACAATCACGACGACGATCGCTGGAGAGGAGGTCGGCGGAGGCGAACGAGGCGGCGGAACTCCTTTCGTCTAGGGTTCGGGCGGAACTCTTCTGTCGGCTCCTCTTCTTTATCGAATAAGAGTAGTTCTGAACCCTTAAGTTTAAGTACTATTTATAGCCGAAGTATAAACAGACCTAAAAGAATCGCTATCCGCAGTCCATACAGAAAAAGAACTCTTTCTGTAACAATTCGTCGGGATTTCACGAATCAGCATTCGTCGATTTTACAAGGAACAATCACGACGACGATCGCCGGAGAGGAGGTCGGCGGAGGCGAACTGGGCGGAACACCTTCGGTCTAGGGTTCGGGCGAGAGCGGAACGATTCCGTCGGCTGGATTCCTTCGTGTATTTAGAACCCTAAAAGAAGATCTATTTATACCCAAAGCATAAACAGGCTTCTAGAAGAATCGCTATCCGCAGACCACACAGCAGAATTGGGGTTTCTGTTACGATTCGTCGGGATTCCACGGAACAGTCCGACGAATCCGACGAATTCCGACGAATCACATCAGACGGCAACATTTGCCGAGTTAAGGATCTCTGTAACAATTCGTCGGGATTCCACGGAACATTCCGACGAATCCGACGAATTCCGACGAATCATATCAGACGGCAACATTTGCCGAGTTAAGGATCTCTGTAATAATTCGTCGGGATTCCACGGAACAATCCGATGAATTCTGACGAATTCCGACAGCAACATTTGCTTCACCTCCCCGATTCTATATGGTGATTGGTAACCTTTACCAACACAGTCAATCTTCCAACTTCTCCACATGCTCTTATGTGCGACCCTGCAGGCTCATATCGCGTTGGCAGTGACATTACATGTTTGACCACTTCTAGATCACAATGGTAACTCCAACAAGCACCCCCGCGGACCTCCTAGCCAAGTTCGGTCCCCGAGCAGGCGGAACGGTTTCGGAACTCTTCCGACCCACCATCGATGAAGGAGAACTGATGGAGATAGATCAGCGGACCTCGTGGATGGATCCTTTCATCACCTTCCTATCATCAGGGAAGTTCCCCGAAGGAGACATAGACAGGCGACGCTTCAGGTATAAGTCAGCTTATTATTCCATGCATGCAGGAAGACTATATAGGAAAACTCTCTCGGGATTCCTGGCCTGTTGTGTTTCCGAGGAGGAGATCCCGAAAGTCCTGGAGGAAATTCACTCCGGGGAGTGTGGCAGTCATTCCGGGAGCCGAACCCTGGAGGGGAGGGTGTTGAGGCAAGGCTATTTCTGGCCCATCCTCAGCAAAGATGCGGCCAAGTTCGCAAGGAGGTGTTCAAAGTGCCAACTCTATGCTCCACTCCAACTCCTCCCAGCCCAGAGGCTTCGGACCATCACATCTCCCTGGCCTTTTGCCATATGGGGGTTGGACCTAGTTGGCCCTTTCCCTCAAGCTAGCGGCCAGAGAAGGTTCTTGCTGGTCATGATCGATTATTTTTCCAAGTGGGTAGAAGTGAAGGCGCTCGCCAAGGTAACATCTCAAGTTGTAAGGAATTTTGTGTGGGGAGAGATAATTTGCAGGCACGGGCTCCCTCTGGCCATAGTGACGGACAATGGGCCACAGTTTGCTAGCGAGGAATTTGTTAGCTTCTGCACCCAACTCGGCATCGATCTCAGGTTCGCATCGGTTCACCATCCGAGAAGCAACGGCCAGGTGGAGGCGGAAAACAAGATAATCGTCAACCTGTTAAAGAAGAAAGTAGAGAACCTTCGGGGGAACTGGGTGGAGCAGCTACCATCCGTTCTCTGGGCCCTGAGGACTACCCCTAACACCGCCACCGGAGAGACCCCGTTCAAACTTTCTCATGGGTCCGAAGCGGTTCTTCCCATAGAGTTTGAAGTGAAGACCCCCAGGGTGATCGCCGCAGGTGAAGGGAATGAAGAGTGGCTGGTGGCCAATGGCGAGGAACAAAGGCTATCCTTGGACCTGGTGGAGGAACTCCAGGACCAGGCCACCATCAGGCAGGAGGAAATCAAGCGACGAATGGCCCGATATTTTGACAAGCACATCCGAGTAAGGCACTTTCAGAAAGGAGATCTGGTCTTGAAAAAGGTCGACGCGGCCGGAAGAGGGGCCTCGGTAGGTAAGCTCAACCCCAATTGGGAGGGTCCTTACATTGTAAGCGAAGTGCTCAAGTCGGGGGGGGGGTGTTGGAGCTTGCTTTCCGCATCTCTTGGTTTGAGAATAACAAATACCATGTTGTATTTGATCTAGTCTTTTGTGTGTTTATAGTGGCCAGGTTGTACAGGTTCAATGAGGAGACAAGTCCTCGTTCATGGGCATGATCCGAGAACGACAAGTCTCAGGTTGGATGAGTTTTGTGTGCTGATCTTAAAATGGCCATAACTTTCAATCCAGGAAGAGTTACAGAACGTGCCACCCCATTTCGGAGATGAGAACGACTCAATCTACAGTCTGGAGTAGTTTCGGACGACAAAAATGAAGAGGAGCTGTCGCCCAGGCGACAGTGGATGTCGCCCAGGCGACAGCTGATGTCGCCCAGGCGACAGTGGATGTCGCCCAGGCGACAGCAGAGAAGTTACAACTACTTCCCTCCACGGCAGCACGACGAAAGGCAGTTTTGAGCTGTCGGAATTCCGACAGCGATGTCGCCCAGGCGACAGCTCGACGGTTACATCAACTGCCCGCACGACGCCACTCCAGCGGCAGTTTAACGCTGTCGGAAATTTCCGACAGTCACTGTCGGAATTTCCGACAGCGATTTTCTATAAATTGACACCTTTTGTTCGTGCATTACAACCAATCAAGAATTTCAAGTCCCTTCCTGAGTGCATTCCATCCAGAGAGCTCCAGAACCTCATGAACTCCCATTTATGCTGAGAAGGTTTGAAATTGAAGACGAGATCGGACGCGCTTCTACATCAAGGATCATCTCGAGGCTTCAACCTTCCTTTCAGAGATCTGAATTTCTAGGGAGTTCTTATTTTATCTTGTATTTTCATTTATATACATTTAATTTTGTATTGGTAGGGAAAATCGCTTCCTTGTGCGGAGCGTCTAAGTCCTTGCGTGGCTTAGGGGAAAATCGCTTCCTTGTGCAGAGCGTCCAAGTCCTTGCGTGGCTTGGTGGGAAATTGTGGCCTTGTGTGCTACGTCTAGATCTTGGGAAGATCTAGAGGATAGGCTTGGGCTTGGTCTAGGGAGAGACAAGTGATAGCCTTCCGATCCTTGGGAGAAGGATTGGTAAACAAAAAGAATTTACATTTGTACGCCTCCGATTTCTAGCGATATAGAAATCAAATTTATGTAAACACTTTTTCATATAATATAATCATGTCTCTTTTGTGTTTACTTGATTTCTATCATTTGGCGTAATCTCTATTATATTGTGTTCTAAGTTTTCAATTCTAAATCTAAATTGGTTATTTCAATCTCCTTCATTATAAAACAATTTAGTAATTATCTTGAAAATTATAGAAAGAATTTTATTCCCTTATTCACCCCCCCCCCCTCTAAGGGCGCCGTAAGATCCAACAATTGGTATCAGAGCGCAGGTTATTCCAAATCGGCTTAACCACCGGGAATAATGGCGTCTCATGATCTCGCTTCTACTAGTAGGGGAAATTTTCTTATAAATGAAAAATCTTTAGCACCACCTTTATTTGAAGGCAAAAATTATAATGGGTGGAAATTTCTTATGGAAAGATTTCTTAAATCTTTGGATATTAAAGTATGGAATATTACAATTAAAACGCCCCCAAGTATTTTAAATAAAAATGAAATATTTTTAAATGTCAAATCTATGAATAGTCTATATTGTGCATTAGATCAAAATATTTTCAAACTTATTTATACACTTCCTACTGCTTATGAAGTTTGGAAATTTCTTGAGAATACTTATAATCTTCCTTCCACAGATGATGAACAAGAGGAATTCCTTATGGATCCAAGAGAAGAAATCGACAAGGACTCACTCTTGGAGGATGATAAATCTAAGAGTGAAATCGACGAGGAATTCTTTATGGATCCAAGAGAAGAAATCGATGAGGACTCATGCTTGGAGGAAGAAAAATACAACGTCACATTGTTGGACTCATTTATTGGCAACACATCAAGAAAAAGAGAAGACGGAAACTATAGCAAGGTAAGAAAATCTAAATCTTCTCTTTTTGTAACGAATTCTATTTCTACTTCTCGTATGCTTAAAATTGCTAAACGTAAAATTTTAAAGTTAAAAATTGTTAATTCCAAATTACGTTTAGAAAATAAATCTTTAAAAGCAAACGATAAAGTAGAAACAAATATTGATGTGTTAAATTCTATTTCATGCTCTTTAGTTACAATTCCTACTCCTGGTTTTGATTGCAATTTATTTAAGGAAAAATTCAAGGAAATTGAAAAAGGGCTCTTAGTTTCAAAAGAACATAATGAAAAATTGATAGTTGAAAATGATGCTTTAACTTGTAAGTTAAAACAATTAAAATCTTTTGTTGAAAAATTTCAAATGTCACCTAATAAATTTCATCATAAGATTTTGAATAACAAGGATAAATTAACTTACAAAATCATTTCTAAAAAGGATCATTTTCACACATTAAATCAAAAGGAGTTTGGTTTAAAAAAGAATTATGATCCTCATAAAATTCTTAAGAGTCACTATTATAAGTCTCAATATATTTTCAATCATGACTCAAATTTAAAAACTCCTTTTCATGAAAATCAAAATATAAAATATTATTCTTCATATTATAAGAGTATGTCTAAAAGAAAGAGTGGAAATGAAAATCATCAAAATGATAATCAATCTTTTAAAACATATTGTAACCCACTCTTTCAACAATCACTTCTAAAGAAAGACAATCACTCTTATAAAATTTCAAAGAATCCATATAATGAAAATCATTATGATTATCAACATCAAGCTATTTTGAAAAATAATTTAAATAAACATAAACCTCCAATGAATTATTTTTCAAACAATTCACATAATCATTATATGGATTTAAGTAATAAACAACCAATGTATGAATGGAGACCCATAAAGAAAAATGACATATCAACATTAATTAAAAAGGCTCATTCATCATTATCTTCTCAAAAGCCATCACAACATATTTGAGTGCCCAAAGGAACCATTACACATGGTCAACTTTGGATACCTAAATCTCTTATCATTTAGTATCCTTCATTTGCATGATGTAGAAATAATTAAAAATGAAATATCAATTCTCTACTTCATGATATGCTTAATTGTTTTTTTTCTTTTGTTTGTTTTCTTATTTTTTAGCCAACACGCTAAGGCCACTTAGATATATTATGAAATATGACTTTTACATTTTAAGCCTAATGTTTATCAAATCAAAATTGATTTAAATTAAACATAAAGTCATAATTTTTAAGTGATCTATCTTTTCTTTTTGTTTTATCCTTTTTAAATCCTTTGCCTATAAATGTCTTATATTATCATTATAAATTGAATGCTAAATTTTCTAAATGATATTATCAAGACTAATGAAATTACTTTCAAAATTGGATTTAAATGAATTTTTAGGGGTCTTAAGCTAAAATATTAAATGCGCAAGTAATTGCATATTTGTCTATTTTTCGTTGCTGCATATAATAGCCCCTATATTGAAAATCATAATCGAGAAAAATCAGAATCAAATAATATAAAAAACAATGTGTTTTAAATCAAATTTAGTAACTTTGTTGCTAACGCCAGGCGTTATCACTAACGTTGGCGGTAACATATTTTCCTAAAAAAAAAATTCTGATTTCTAAGAAAAATTAATTTTACTATCATTATTGTCAAATACCTTGTATTTGTTTAGTCTAATTTCTAAAAATTAAAATCAAAAGAAAATTTTCAAAAATGATAAATATGATTTCACAATCACCACCATGATCTATTAATATCCTATGCTAAAATTCACTATAATCATATATCATAATTCATGATCCATCAAGACCTATCTTAAATCAACTAATTCTATCAACCTTAGGAATTATGAAATATATGATTGCATTGGTATTATAGTTTCATATCTTGTTTTGTGTGTGTGAAGTGCATCTTTATTGTTTGCATGAATCTCATTATCTTTAGACCTATGAATTAACTTGATATCAACAAGATGAAATCAAATAGAATTGTCACTTCTTTCTAGGTCTATGAAAATTCAAAACTCTATGTTTGAATACATGCAACTCAATCTTATATTTGTCCATCTTTACTTAGCTTTGCACCATGTTGTCCTAATTCATCACACTAGCATTATCACGTACCATAGATAGAAATCAATGCTCATGCTGTTTATATTTTGCAATGCTAAAGTAAATTATATCATTAAAATATGAAAATCTTATTTTCCTTTGTAGTTATTTGCATGAATAAAACTTTTCTAAATGGATTTAAAATCAACAATCTTCGATAAAATTGTAAATCCAAAACTAATCATGAAATTATAACACAGTTAATATATGTAAGGCTTACACGCTTAGTATGTCTATAATCAATAAACCTATGACATGTGTCTCACAATAGCGAGGGCGTAGGATTGTGTGCATTAGAGACCTAACCTCTAAGTCATGTCTTGTCCTTAACCGGGGAGGGTTCCAGTGGGGCCTTGAGAGACACTGGGGGAAAGAGTGCTAGGTTGAGCGTCATCTTTTGTATGCATATGGGATTAACACCCCAACCTACGGCATATGTGCAGCTCCTTATGCCCATCCGTCACTTAGTACGGGGCTAGAGTGTAGTCATGTAGTTAAGGTATCTTGATCTTAGATATACTTATATTATATTCATTGCATGAACATTATCTCACTCTTTATACATAAATCATGCATATTTTTTTTATTTATTCTAACATTGCATCATGTGTTTGCATATTTTAATAGTTCGAGCTTTAATGATTTTACCAAACACAAGTATTTGAAAAATCACCAAATACATGCTAAAAGAGCCTTCAAATCTAATCAATATACTCTGAAATTTCAACTGAAGGAAGGTCTCTTTATAATACAAATGAATTGAGAAAAATATTTTTCAAAACATCAAGAAATGCAGCCCTGTTTTGGCATTAAGAAGTTAATGCCTAGCGTTAGCTCCTTTGCTCCAAAATATTTTTTTTGTTTTGAATTATTTCTGGTATTATTTTAATATTTTGTGTGTTTGTAAAAAGTTTATCTTTTTATTCCTTTTAAAACAAAATTTTATTTCTTTTAAGAAATATATATGTGTATTTTCTCATACATTATTTTTGTATATTTCTCTGGCATAGAATATCATTTACTGAAAGGGCTATTAAAGACTTCTATGAGTTCCAGAGAATATATATAAAAAAAACAAATACAAAATTACAAAACAATTTCAAAGAACAAAAATATGTTTTTCTTTATGTGTGTTTATTGTTTTGTGCATATATAAAAAAAATTCAAAAATTTATATATAAAAAAAACGGATTGTTATTCATTGTCATTGTCAAGGATGGATGATTAATTATATCAATTAAAGATTAAATACAATGTTTAATTTAACTTTCAAGTTTCTTAAAAACATTGTTTTGTATTTGTCATGCCTTGAGAATTATCTTGTTATGTGCAATGAAATTGATTGTAGATAAACATGTGTAGAAATGTTTTAGCATGCCTCTAAGTATGAGTAATGTATTATGTTTGATAATGATTCATTCACTCACTTATTTTTGATAACCTACATGTGTTTACAATCTTATTCTTACATGATTGTGTAGTGTAATAACATAAATAATTAAAATTCCTAAATAGATTACCTACACAACATTGAATTGGTTATTACAATTCTTTGTCTTTCATGCACTTATTCTTTAGAGAAATGTGGTTTACAATGCTATGTTTGCAAAACAAGTGAATTCGGAGTCCTTAGTCACTAAACTAAAAAGCAAATAATAAATGACAAGGAAAACTCCACCAAGCACTACTCACCCTCCTGATAAGTCTTAATGAGCATTGTGAGGTTGAGCACCTTGGCTAAGAATTGTAAAGTGTCTTGTAGCAAACAATTTATACACCACTTCTCTTTTGTACACCGGATCACAAAAAAAATTGAAAATAAAGCTAATAAGTATAAAAGTGATCCCCCAAGCACTACTTTGCACCCTGATAAGTCTTAATAAGCATTGTGTGTGCAGAGCACCTTGGTAGTTGTACTATTTATTCATGTGCATTGAAATAGTGTGGGAGTAATATTATTTGTGTATTTTAATGTTGTGTTATTTCATTATATATGTCATGTGTTTTTGATTGATTCACTTGTATACTTTATCAAAACACTACTTTGTACACATCATTATCTTTCATAAAACTTCTACTCATGAGAATTGGATCCTAATGCTCATCTACTCAAATCTCTACAAACTTAAGTAAATGCACTAGATAACAAAGCATGACCGCTACAATGTTTATGTTTACTTGAAATGAAAATTTTTTTACATTGTTGTTTGTGTATCTTTTCTTGATATTATGAAATCATGCTTGCAATTTTTTTTTATCTTAATGGAATAGCATCTCTTCAATCTTTAACTCAAACATCAACTTTTCAAATTTAAAACTCATTATCCTTTATATGGTTTTATCTTCTAAAATGATGTTTATGTTTAAGAGTGCTTATTATTTTTAACACTGTGTTTTCCTTTAAGCAAGTGGTATCTTAAAATAGAATGCTTACTTTATCATGTTAGCTATGTTGCTTACTACTTTATGTTACATCATGCCTATATTTTTCTCAACAAGTAGTATTTAACAAGCTTTTGATTGCATCCTATTTTTCTTCTCGACATAAAAGCTATTACTCTTATATACTCCCATATTTATTATTTCTTCATAATTATTCATTCTTTATTTCAAAATAACTTTTGATAATATCAAAAAAGGGGAGAAATATAAATTCAAGAAATCTCTTACTAATCTCAATTTTTCAGAATGCACCATTGCAATTAATTATAACATTTAGGGGGAGCATACATTTAGGGGAAGAATACAATTTAGGGGGAGTATATTAAAAAATTTTCATGGAAAGGGTCTATGTAGAGAGAGTGATATTGCTCGATCATGACAACCCACTTTTGGTAATAACAAAAGGGGGAGAATAAAATGAGAAATCTAGTGACATATATATTTAGGGGGAGTAAAATCTATCACGCAGTAAACCTTTTATTCATGCATATCTTTTATCGCACTTATCTATAAACTCACTAATTTCTCATATGGGTATTTGTTATTATCAAAAGGGGGAGATTGTTGGAGCTTGCTTTCCGCATCTCTTGGTTTGAGAATAACAAATACCGTGTTGTATTTGATCTAGTCTTTTGTGTGTTTATAGTGGCCAGGTTGTACAGGTTCAATGAGGAGACAAGTCCTCGTTCATGGGCATGATCCGAGAACGACAAGTCTCAGGTTGGATGAGTTTTGTGTGCTGATCTTAAAATGGCCATAACTTTCAATCCAAGAAGAGTTACAGAACGTGCCACCCCATTTCGGAGATGAGAACGACTCAATCTACAGTCTGGAGTAGTTTCGGACGACAAAAATGAAGAGGAGCTGTCGCCCAGGCGACAGTGGATGTCGCCCAAGCGACAGCTGATGTCGCCCAGGCGACAGTGGATGTCGCCCAGGCGACAGCAGAGAAGTTACAACTACTTCCCTCCATGGCAGCACGACGAAAGGCAGTTTTGAGCTGTCAGAATTCCGACAGCGATGTCGCCCAGGCGACAGCTCGACGGTTACATCAACTGCCCGCACGACGCCACTCCAGCGGCAGTTTAACGCTGTCGGAAATTTCCGACAGTCACTGTCGGAATTTCCGACAGTGATTTTCTATAAATTAACACCTTGTGTTCGTGCATTACATCCAATCAAGAATTTCAAGTCCCTTCCTGAGTGCATTCCATCCAGAGAGCTCCAGAACCTCATGAACTCCCATTTATGCTGAGAAGGTTTGAAATTGAAGACGAGATCGGACGCGCTTCTACATCAAGGATCATCTCGAGGCTTCAACCTTCCTTTCAGAGATCTGAATTTCTAGGGAGTTCTTATTTTATCTTGTATTTTCATTTATATACATTTAACTTTGTATTGGTAGGGAAAATCGCTTCCTTGTGCGGAGCGTCTAAGTCCTTGCGTGGCTTAGGGGAAAATCGCTTCCTTGTGCGGAGCGTCCAAGTCCTTGCGTGGCTTGGTGGGAAATTGTGGCCTTGTGTGCTACGTTTAGATCTTGGGAAGATCTAGAGGATAGGCTTGGGCTTGGTCTAGGGAGAGACAAGTGATAGCCTTTCGATCCTTGGGAGATGGATTGGTAAACAAAAAGAATTTACATTTGTACGCCTCCGATTTCTAGCGATATAGAAATCAAATTTATGTAAACACGTTTTCATATAATATAATCATGTCTCTTTTGTGTTTACTTGATTTCTATCATTTAACGTAATCTCTATTATATTGTGTTCTAAGTTTTCAATTCTAAATCTAAATTGTTTATTTCAATCTCCTTCATTATAAAACAATTTAGTAATTATCTTGAAAATTATAGAAAGAATTTTATTCCCTTATTCACCCCACCCCCCCCTCTAAGGGCGCCGTAAGATCCAACAGGGGGGTATCGCCTCCAAGATGTGGAAGGGGTACCACTCGACCGAGCCAGAAGTGGAGACGATTTGAAGCGATTCTACCCTTGAAAGTTTTATTACGATGTTAGTTGAATACTTCCTCATTTGATAGTTATAATTGTTATGCGAAGGCAGGCAAGGTGACAAGTTTTTATGCTGGAATGCCCCAGATCGATTCCGCTCCCGGGCTTTCACTAGACGGGGGGTTTCAGGTTGATCTCTGGAGAGGCTGGCAGGGTGACAAGTTTTTATGCTGGAATTCCCCAGATCGATTCCGCTCCCGGGCTCTCACTAGATGGGGGGTTTCAGGTTGATCTCTGGAGAGGCTGGCAAGGTGACGAGTTTTTATGCTGGAATGCCCCAGATCGATTCCGCTCCCAGGCTCTCACTAGACGGGGGGTTTCAGGTTGATCTCTGGAGAGGCTGGCAAGGTGACGAGTTTTTATGATGGAATGCCCCAAATCGATTCTTGCTCCCGGGCTCTCACTGGATGGGGGGTTTCAGGTTGATCTCTGGAGAGGCTGGCAAGGTGACGAGTTTTTATGCTGGAATGCCCCAGATCGATTTCGCTCCCGGGCTCTCACTAGACGGGGGGTTTCGGGTTGATCTCTGGAGAGGCTGGCAAGGTGACGAGTTTTTATGCTGGAATACCCCAGATCGATTCCGCTCCCAGGCTCTCACTAGACAGGGGGTTTCAGGTTGATCTCTGGAGAGGCTGGCAAGGTGACAGGTCCATTACGCTCCCGAGTTCTCACTAAATGGGAGGTGTAAATTGATCACTGGGAAAGTTGGCAAGGTGATGAGTTCTTCATAAAGTCATGACGTAATGCATCAGGTTGGCGAGCCTTCGGCGCTGACCCGGTCCTTCTCGCTCGACGAGTCTACTCGCTCGGCGAGAAGAAAGATTTCGCATGATAATGAGCGAGTGACGAGAATCAACCCTGGGCACTCCGGGGTATCCGGTGCTCGGCAGAAAGGTCGTCGGCATAGGGTAGGAGGCAAGCTCTCGCCGAAAAGGAAAGTACCTCGCGAAACCTAGAGAGAAATGCATACCTAAGGGATGATAATCCTAAGGCAAAGGGCAAAAGGCCGGAGCAGCCAAAAAATGTCCTATGCCTATCTATTCGATAGTGTAAGATGCGAGAACGATCATCGCGAGAATAACCTACATAAAAATGAATATCCAGGAAAGCGAGAACGAGACATCAGCACGAAAAACAATAAAGCAGAAAGGGTGAACACAATACAGGGCCAAAAACTTGCATCTGTGCATTTCGCAGTTTAATTTACATAAGGCGGCGATCTCGCCAGCCCAAAACAACAAAATAAAATAAAAAACTATCAAGCTTCAGGAATCGCTCGCGAACCCTTCCTCGTCATCGCTGTTCTTCACTGGCGGATGCGGGATAAAGAGCTCTGGGACGATATCCTCCAGAGTCATGTCGGCCGCATCGGCGGCTAGGAGGCCCGCTGCCTTCATCGTCTGGAAGATGTAGCGGGCTGACTCGGTAGACTCCAAGCGGATTTCCTCGTCTCGCGCTCGCCGATCTTCCTTCAGACGTCGGGGAGAAGGAGGAACGACGGCGCGGGTGAGGTCGCAGTTTAGGGCTTTCAGCCCGGCCACCTCGCCCTCCAATTCTTGAACGCGAGCGTCGGCTCTTCCGGCGGCCTCGACATCCTGCGAGAAGAATAAGTTAGGGAAACGAAATGGCCAAAGGAGTGGAGGGTGGCGAGGCCCGGGTAACTCACCACACTACCCTCTGCGGCGAGCAACTTCTCCTTCAACTGCGCGTTCTCGGCAAGAAGCCCCTGGTAGGCCTTCGCGAGCTCCACGTTCTGAAGCTCCAGTTGTAAACAACGCCTCCCCGTCATATGGGCGAGCTCGACAGAACGCAACTGAGACCTCGCGCTCTCGAAAGCGAGAGTTCTCGCAGTCTCGTCTTTATAAGACCTCGCGTCCTCGCGCCCATAGAGGACAAACGAAAGATCGAAGGCGTGGCCGCTGATGGTCTCCTTCTCCACCCAGGAAGGAAGGATGGTGGAGATGTCCACCCGGTTCGTCTCCGGCTTCCAGTTTACCAAGAGCTCGCCGGTCTCATCCCGGCGCCTCTGGACGAGGCCGAAGTTGTAATGATTGACGGGGATGGGCGGGACAGAGGTTCTGGAAGCCTCCTGGCAGGCCTCATCGTCCTCGCCTCCCGCGGAAAGGACGGTGAGGTTGAACTCATCGAAAGCGGTCTCGCGAGGCTCCTTCCCCTTCGAGGAACCAAGCGAGACCCCGCTCTTCTTACTCTTTTTCTTCGGCGGAGACTTTGGGGGAATGGCATGGCTACCGGAAGCCCCCGGTCTCTTGCGAGAGGAGGGTTCATCTGGTGTGACGGCGCCTCGGCAAGCCTCCACCCCCATGGTCGCGAGAGCCAGGGTAGCATCGGTCTTCCGATTGCTCGCGTAGGGGGGATGGATGGGAAGATCCCGCTCTCCTAGAAAGGGGTTGAAATTTCAATAAATATGAGGTTACTGAAAAAAGGGGGGTTGTAGTGATAGTGCGAGATCCTTACCTTCCCCAGCGAGCACTGGAAGCAGCTTGTCGAGGTTGCGGCGAAGGTGAACAACCTCAAAGTTCTTCTTACAGAAGAACTGATAGAGGAGGGCGTCGTGTCCTCCGAGGGCAGCGGGCCGGTAGGTGGTCTCGCCATGCTGGACTGGTGAGATCGGGATATTACTGAAGTTCCCCTTGACGAAAAGGAACTTCTCGGCCCAGAAGTGGGCTTTGTTGACGGTCTCGTCAACCTTAGGACCCGAGCCCACAAAGTAGGCAGTCCCGTCCCTGTAGGCACGGAACGAGAACAGCTTCCGGAAGACCGGGAGGCTGAACTCGATGCGCTCCTCGCGAAGGTAGCAGGCGAAGGTTGTGATCACCACCATGGCGTTAGGGGTAAGCTGGCCCGGAACAACGCCATAGTGCTTGAGCACCTGACGAGCAGCAAGAAGACCAGGATTAGTTCACATAATGAGCGAGACTTGACTTGCAGAGAATAAGAAGCGAGCGAGAACGATCATTACCTGGCGAACTTCCGGCCACAGGGGGAGACGCAGGCCGACCGCGAAATGAGCGGTGGGAATGGCCAACTCGTCGACAAGCGGGGTGTTGATCACGTCGTTCTCGCTGGGACGACGTGCCTCGAACGGGGGGGGGGGGGGGGGGTGTCGTAGTCGGCGACCGCGCTGAAGTACTCCTCGTCGGTCAGATTGCAATGGAAGAAGTCGTGCTCGGCGCGCGATCTTTCGCCGACCCTCCGACTCATTAGCGCCGCCGCCCATTTCAATAACCTGCGAGAAAGGAAGTAGAGCGAGAATGGGAAGAAGCGAGAGCTCTGAAGCAGAGAAGGAAGAAGGGTGATAGTAAATGCGGTGGTTGACTCAGCTAGGACAATCTATTTATAGCAAAGGCAAAAGGGCGGGAAGAAGTCCAAGCGTCGGCGAGCGCGGTTAGGCAAAAACATCACATCGCGGCCGCGGGCGAGAAAGGCCTGCGAGGTTTGTACAAGCAATATCTCTGCGAGAACAGCACAAGCAAATATAATAGCGTAAGAAGTGGGTGGGAGCCGCCACGAGATACGTTCAGCGAGATCGAAGACCCTCGCGAACACAACACAGCATGAAAATGAAACGGACATATTAGCAGCGAGCGAGAACTAATAAAAAACTAGTAATTTTTATCAGACGAGATAAAACTAGTATATAAGCTGCAGATCATTGCGAGATTGTCTAAAATAAAGGCGCTCATTAACAACAATAGTTCGCAACAACGTAAGAGTTAGTGAGAATCGTGGGGCAACCATTTCCACCTACCCCCACCTCGTGACCCGGAACGCGGCGGCACCCTAGAATTATAGTAATCCTCGGTCGCGCGGCCCTCTCTGTCAATGAGGAAGGCGTAATCCCTCATCCTCGCTATATGC
The DNA here is from genome assembly GCA_033032865.1 of Dactylorhiza incarnata. Lineage (NCBI taxonomy): Eukaryota > Viridiplantae > Streptophyta > Magnoliopsida > Asparagales > Orchidaceae > Dactylorhiza > Dactylorhiza incarnata. Next base: position 16,179,793 of record JAWHQI010000030.1, read on the forward strand.
GCCTCCGGCGTCGTGACGTTCTCATCGTGATCGCGTTGCCTCGCGGCTCGGAGCCTCGCACATTCTCCCATCAATACGGCATGCCTATCCTCGGCGGCTTCTCTGTCCCGTCTCGCCTGCATGTTGAGGTCCATCAAAATCCGACCATGTTTCCTCAGCAACTCTGCGGCTCGTTGTTTCATCATATCCGGATCTCGCGGATCACCTAAGAAGTCTTCCACCTGGTCAGGAAGGGGAGACATCTCGTCGTCGCCCAACTCGGAATCGGTAGGAGGAATTTCAGAATTCTCAGCGAAGTATTACGGAAAGGTTAGATAGCGCGCTTGAGTTCGCGCAGGGCAAGGGGGTGTCGGAGCACTTACCCAGAGGGGGACGAGAAGTCTCAGGGAGGCCCTGGAAGAGGTTACCATAGTGGGGGTAGAGATATTTACCCAGACCAGGAGGGTAGGCTGCGCTATTAGTCGGAGGGATCTTTGGCGGTGCAGAGCCGCTGGTCTCCTCGCTCGTCAGGAGTTAGAACCCTGGCCTATCTATAGTTTTGTCGGGAGGAGGCGGAGACGGAGGCCGCGATGCTCGGCGAGCCGGGGACTTCCGGGGTGAGACTGTAAGAAGCAGGGAATGAAGGTCAGATGGTTGACAAAAGGAGGGCTGGCATGCGAGATTAAGGGCGTACCTGCGACATTTTTCCCTGCGAGATTTGTATCCACCGACGGACTTTTGCAAGACCCACCAACAGGTTCACCAGTGTCCTCGTTCGGCACAGCATCCTGCGAGCAGGCATGAATCACGGGCAAACTTATTGACAAGCTGGAGGGGTAGCTCATACCTTCTCGTGGGGACGACTATCCGAGGAGGAGTCCAGCAATACGGAACCGTCCCCGGTTCGGCAAACCGCCTTCGCCTTCTTGGTCTTCGGCGATTGAGCGGGAGGCGGCCGGTTCATCCAGGCGGGGACCTTAGTCGTATAAGGCAGCCCGTCGGCTCTTACAGCCCTCAGGCGAGCCTCAGCTTCTTCGGAAATCGGCATCTCCTGGCAGCTACTGTACGAGGCAAAAAGAAAGAAAAGGAAGTGGCGGCGCACGCCACTAAGGACGGGACGATATTTATAGCCCTCAGGGTGGGCCCTACCGAAGATTCCTGACAGATCATCAAGGGGCTGGCGAATACCGGGGGTTGGATGTTTCTTCGCGAGCCTAAATAGCCTCGCGAAGAGCGGGGATTGTGTACAACCCCGATATTCGCCAGTCGAGGAAGCGCGGTGTGGGAAGGCAACATGAAGTAATAAGAGAGGGAGGCCTTGGGGCCGAAGACCTCGCGAGAGGGATGCGGGAGAAATCTCTCTCGGAGGGCTCGCTGAGAGGCGAGCGAGAAGGGTAGGCGAGATAAGCACCTGCAGGCAATTTAAAGAAGTTCCCAGAGTTCGACGAGAGGGATACTGCGTTCGACGAACTCTCCCGAGTTCGTCGAGCCCACCTGTGGTCGTAAAGCTCGCCCCTGTTTGGCGAAATCATCAGCAGTCGACGAAATGTTCTATGATCATTAAAGCCGAAGGGACGGTCTCGCAAGAGGAGTCGCGAGATCCAGACCTCGGCAGATATCCTCAAGGGACTGGGCCAAGAGAGGGCGGGCAAATCAATACCTCGCAGGCCGCTGGCAGAAAAGACCCCTTGTTCAATAAAGAGGTGTTCGACGAAACGTGTTCAGTGCGCGGCAAAGTTAGTGGACGATCTCGCAGGAAGGCTCGCGAGCTCAAAGCCTCAGCTTCCAGCGAGCTCAATTCTGCGCCCAACAAATATCGAACGGAGCTCAGCATTCGTCGGACGGCGCCCGGCGAACAAAATATATTCTATGGCAGCGGTCGACGAACCGCCTGTCTCAGCAGACAGCGAGCAGCCTAGCATTCAGAATCCGTTGACCTTGTCAGTGATCGGCGAAGTGACCTGCGTTCGGCGAAAGGGGGGTTGAGCTCGACGAGGTCAAGAGACGGTCTCGCAGGAAGGCTCGCAAGACCGGACCTCGGCAAATACCGCCAGAATTGGTCGGCGAGGTCCTCGCAGGGCGATCGCCTAGAAGAGGCATCGCGAGCAGGACTCGCGAGAGGGCCCGCGAGAGCTTCAGCAGTCAAGTTCTCGCAGTTCCTTTCCCATGAGTTGATAATGCCCAATTACCCTTTTACCCTTGGTGGTCTGCCTTTAGCCTCTCCAAACAACGGAGTTTGGCTGTTAGCAGACCCATTGTGGGTGCGGATAATAAAATCAGAAGGCGGGATCCTGCTATTTGCAGGCCAGATCAGGAAACCTATAAATAAGACCTAAAGGGCACCTTTGGAGAGGACTTCACTTCAGCTTCTCTCTCCTCAGGCTTTCTTTGGTTAGCATTTCTAGAGCTCTCCAAGGTGCCCGAGTCTCAGCTTTGGCTTGGGAGGGGAAGCGCTCAACGATCTTTCGGGTTAGCGGAGGGACCTCCTCGCTGTGACTAAGGTCTTAGTCATTTTTCTAGTCTTCAGTCTACCTTCTCCGAGGGATCAGTAAGGGCTAGCTGCCCCTCATTTCGGTGAGGGCCCCGAGCTCCACAAGAGGCAGAGAAATCGGTTTCAACAGATAAGTCCATCATCTTCTTTGGCACCTGAACAGTTGGGTCAATTGTAGAGGCAACCATAGGCACATGAGGTCCTTCTTCCACAACTTGAAAGATTCTCGGATCATAGGCTTTGATGTAAAATCTTACTCTTTCCTTCCACATGGGGAAGTTAGCCTTTGTGCAGATGGGCAACTTAAACGAGGAGGATTCTTTGCTTCTTTCCATGTTTTGCTAGCAACTAGAATGGATGGATCCTGTTCAAGATGTTAACTTTGCAATGAACTGCGACCCTCTGATACCAATTGAAGTATCTAGTTTCCTACATAAATCACCTAGAGGGGGGTGAAAAGGTGAGATCTGCGTCTTTTGTGGAAATAAAACTTGATGAAATATAGAACACAGAAAAGCAAATCACAAACACGGACGACACAAGGATTTTATTGTGGTTCATCAATCTTGTGTAGTCCACTTTCCGACCTCGCCTATCTAGCACCACGGCTAGGCTCATGTAAGACCCTTTTTTTCTTTTGAAAACCCGGGTCTTATGCCCAGAACCGCCGCTTTGCGGTGACACCAACACACGGGAAGGTCGCCACTACAAAGCACCGATCCTGCCGGCCATATCGATCACAGAAGAAGAAGAGTATAAATGAACAAAAGGAAGTTCAAGTCCACAATCACATGCAATAAATAATAAATGTCCACATGGTATAACTGAAATAACAATGTTACAATAATAAAGGGCTCATGCCCTGTACATCATGTCCTCACTATAAGATCACTCGCGGAAGCTATAACTACTAATCACTCACTAATCCTAAAACTTGTGCTCCTGTGCTAGACTGACCGCCTCCGTCTGCACCGGCCTCTGGTGCTGCAGCATCTCCTCGGTCCCCTAAAATGATAAGGTCCACAGACCGTTAGTCAAAAGACTAAGTCAATCCCTCACCACCTTCATGCACATGCAAACATGTTCTACTATATCTCGAGCCATAAATTCCCCATCCAACATGTCCGTCATCATAACCTTCCGAGCCAACGGCTCGCCGGACCAACCCATCTGTACCAACAAGCATTACTGAGTCGCAAGCTCACCGGACTAACTAGTCCGCTGCTTCAAACACCGAGCCTACCGCTCGAAAACCAAACCAACTAATATACCCGTAACAACGGGGTGTGAGTGAGTGTATTATTAAGTTAATCTTGTACAACAACTTATCCCTACAATTTATGGTTAACCTTGGACTTCCCGAGGATTGCCCTATAAGGGGCTCGCTACGGTACTAGGAACCACAATAGGATAAAACCCCAAAGCTCCCTTTCTCAAGACACTTAATGTTATTGGTATCTACCCGTAAGAATACCCTCCTTGTTATTACACTTGGATTACCCTAAGTACTTTATGACAGGCTAAGGGAAAGACGATCTTTTGTCAATCCCGAGCACAACTTTACCCTTAACTCACCAAGCACACCCTCATCTCCTAAACTCCTTTTGGTGACCTTCAATCTCTTCAACCTGACCATGTACACTAACTACATGCCACTTCCACTTGGTAGGCCCCTAAATATCCAAGTTTCACATTTTTACTATACGCAGACCAAACTAACTATATGAAGCTAATAAGTAGAGGTACTCCAAATATTCAACCACATGACACAAGATTTTACTGGAGGACTATCATGGCATTATAAGGCTAAATCCAAAGACTCATATTTTTTCTCAATATTTTAACATTTATTTAAATTTCTCCAATATTTGCCAAGTATGAATATGAACATGAAGTGTAAGGTATTCTCAAGACATGATCCTCATAAAATTAAGATAAATCTATCATGCCAAAATAACAGTAAATAATGAATATCACAATTTTATAGTAAGAAAATGTCCTCTATTTTTTATATTTAACTTCTATCCAAACTTGAAGATTTATGAAGGAACTATCAAGAATACTTATGCCAAAATTATAGAAAACGTACCAGACCTCTATTATGTCCAGAAAAGCTTAATTACAGAGTATCACAATTTATGGGAATCATTTCCTCACTGAAATAATTAATCCAAATAATTCCAAATTTGCACATGTTGTGAAGTAGCCTACTGATAACAATTTCCAAAAATTATATAAAAATTCACAGAGCTTCCTATTGCTCTGAAATGTCCTATCACCAAGTTGCACATTTTTTCAGAGTTTTGGACCCTTATCTATATTTCTTAAAATTAAGACAAAATAGGTGCCTTGAGAATGGAATACAAGATAAATCATTAAATAAATTATACAAAAAATTACCAGGGGTCAATATTATGATTATAAAGGCACCACCAAGATTTCATCTTCATCCAGGATCATTTATGCATGTAACTATCTCTTACAAGAAGTATACCTAAAGGGGTTATGACCTAATGTAGGGGGAATAAGTTCTCCTAAAATTCTCTCAAAATTCCCTAGGGCATAAATACATCCCATGAACATATCTCCTAGGTTCCATGGCCATTCTATAGCTTTTGACCACATGTCCTTCACAAAGCTCTATATGCACCCCAAGGGGTAAGACTAGGGTTCTAAGGCATGCCCACCTCTACACCACCCCATCTTACTCATGAAGGTGTTTTAGGTGATCCTAAACTAATGGCCAAGGTTTCAACTCATGGTGAGGAAATTTGACCACAATATCCCAAGATAAACACCATGCCATAAATTTGACCTAATAAGACCCAACTTGGGTTAACCAATTTCCAAAATAAATCAGTCCCAATTGGGCTGAGATTTTTACCAGGGTCGGGTGATAACCCTAAGAAGTACCCACCAAAATTTGGAGGGCATTGGAGGTCATTTGATCCACTAAATAATTAATATTTGATTTATAAAATTATTACAAAAATCTTAGAAAAAGATTCTCCTAAAATTCCCATCTTTTGGGTATGATGTGTGGATAGGTTTAGATAGCCTAGGTTTCAATTTTCAAGTCAATGTCATAACCCAATCAAAAGTTACTCAAGAAATGGTGGTTGTCATACACTAGGGACCAGTCCCAACAAAATGGACCTACAGGGAGCTACAGAACTCCTTTTGGGGTGAAATCAATTTTAAAATAAGATAGACTCCAAGGGCTACAACTTTGGTGTTGACCACTTTTTCATTTGAGGGGTTCTAGTATTTTTAATAATTAAAATGAAATACTACAGGAAGTATGACAAAATGTGTTGGAACAAGTCTCTGCGTTCGACGAAATCCGACCTGCGTTCGACGAAATCTGTTCTGCGTTCGACAAACGTCGTGCTTCAGTGTGCCCGACAAAATCCGATCTTCGTTCGACGAAATCTATTCTGCGTTCGACGAAAGTCGTGCTTCAGTGCGTTCGACGAAATCAATTCTCCAGCTAGTTCAGCTGATCATCTCTCAGTTCGACGAATTAATTCAGTTCGACGAATTAATTCAGGTTCAGTTCGACGAACTCAACTATCAGTTCGACGAACTCCAGAGTGTGTTCGACGAATTAATTCCGTTCGACAAACTCCGGATTCAGTTCGACGAACTCAACTATCAATTCGACGAACTCGACCTACAGCTCGACGAATTCCTTCTACTCAGATCGACGAATAAATGAAATAACGATATAACATAATCATTTATATCTGAAGATCTTGCACAGATCTTGAAGCAGAATGGACGACATCCATTTGTCTTCTTCCTCTGGCCGACGGCCAGGATTAACCGCACCTAGAGCTCCTTCATCCTTATTTTCCCGGCCACCTAAGCGCCGCCCCGGCCGGCCAATGCCACCACCACCTTCGTTGAGGTGGTGGCCGGCGATTTGCTATGGTTGGCTGGCCGTAGGTGGCCGGAACAGGGGTATGGAGGCGGAATTAAAGCTCCAAAAACGGAGCTCTTGGCCTACCCGATTGGGGACCAAATGGCCCAAATCCTTGCAGGCAACCTGATGGGATCTATCCACAGAGAGAGAGGAGAAGAAACAGACCTGTGTGGAGCCCTGAAGCTTGTCGATTGGGTGGTCCTCCATGGCCGGCCTCAAGCTTTTGGGTGTCATGTCAACTCCTGTCTTGGGGGCTCGAATTCTTCAGGTAAGGTGGGGAAACTCCTCCTCTCCATCCACTGAAGGAGTTATATGGGTTAATTGGGGAGGGGGAAGAGTGTAACTCCTAATTGCCATGAATGGCCATTAATGGCCATTTTCGGCCAAGTGAAAACTCCTCGAATTCCCCCCTCTATGTGGCCGGGAATGGCCATTAAACTCCTCCAAATTGATTGGGGAAACTGAATGGAGACATTAGAGGAGGAAATGGTGGCTATTGATCTCCCTAAGCCATGAATGCCATTAATCCCTCTCTTTCTCTCTCCTCCATTCTTGGAGAAAATGAGATTTCTCTCTCCTAATCACCATTTACAGAAATTGAATAATAACTCCTGGTATTCATCAGTCTCCTAAGCTAATGGGCTACTCCAATTAGGCCTAGCCCAAGTGGATTAGGCTTGATTAAGTCAAATAGGTCATTTTGACCCAAATTTTGTGTGGGGTTGACTTTGGTCAATTTGGCATGGTGGAGGTCAATTGACCCTAATTAGGGTACTTTGACCAATTTAGGGATAGGGGTGACTTTGGTCATTTTGGCCTCTTTGGTCGACCCTAATGGGTCCTTAGTGCTCTAAGGGGACCCTTAAAGGGTTAGGTATGCTATGGTGGGGTCAAAGGGTCAAGGTGAGGCTCTTAAGTCCAACCCTATGCTTGTTAACTAGAAACACTACTAGAAAATTGACTTTAAGCCACGCTCGTATTGCCCACGGCCATTTGCCGTGGCAAACAGTCAAATTATCGTGGCTAAAAGTCTAAAATCATGGCTAAAAGTCATAGAAAAAGGGTATTTGTCACAGAAAGAGCATGACAAAAACTTTTTTGTCACGCTCGTATTGCCCACGCCCATTTGCCACGGCAGTCCGTGACTAAAAGTCTTTTGCCACGATTTTGGACTTTTAGCCACGGTAATTTGCCCTAGCTAAAAGTCAATTTTCTTGTAGTGAAATTGCTATTTGCAGACCACTGTGGTTTCCTTCTTCCTGGCTAAGGCCAAGTGGTCTCTTCAAGCTTCCTAGGGTTTTGTCATGACCTAGTCATGACAAAACCACTCTAGGGGTCTAGTTGTTTGGGGGATGTTACAGCTCAGCTACTTCACTGTATCTCGGATCAAAACGATCCTACAAACTCGGAGTGACCACTCCTACACCTCGGAGATAACTCTCCTACAAACTCGGAGACAACGCTCCTACAAACTCAGAGACAACGCTCCTACAACTCGGAAGATAAACTTCCTACAAAGAAAAAGAGGTTTGTGTACAAATAAAAAGACAAAAATTCAAGTACAGATCTGAAATATTCTGATCTTCTTCCTTCTTGAGACATGGAAAACTTTTGCTTGATGTTGAAGAAGAAAGCTAAAATACTTCTAGGACTCGACAAGTTCCAATAGACTTCTGTAGAAATTAGATCACTGATTTGTCGAATCTTTTCCTTCAAAGAGATCAGTTGAATAAGAGAGATGAAGATCTTCAACAATGGCAGGAGGTGTGCGGCTCTTTCTCGATTTTTCCGATTGATTAGGTTTAGACGAAAGCTGATAAAGACCTTTTATAGCAAACAAGTCTAACGGTAATAAGTCCTTGTTTTAAGGTAGAATTTTCCTTAAAACATGTCACATGTGGCATGACATCGTCAGACAATAATTCAAGACCCATCAGAAATGAGTTTTTAAAACAGGACCTAAAAGAAAACTATTTCTCGAGATCAAAAGAATTTCTCGAGAAATGACAAGATTTCTCGATAGAAGTCTGCTACATCTCGAGAAAAGGCTTAGAAGAGCTTTCTGGAAAACTAAAAGGAATTTCTCGATAAAAGAAATGATTTCTCGAGAAATGAACTTGATTTCTCAAGAGAGGAATTGACTTCTCGAGAAATGACTTAGAAAGTCTTCACTGGACAACTGAGAGAGATTTCTTGAGAACAGAGAAGGCTTCTCGAGAAATGACCTTGATTTCTCGAGAAAGGAAATGACTTCTCGAGAAATGACTTAGAAAGCTTGAACTTGAAATTTGAGAAGGATTTCTCGAGAACAGAAATGACTTCTCGAGAAATGAACTTGATTTCTCGAGAACCAGAAATAATTTATCGAGAAATACACTTAGAAAAATTCTGAAACTTTTTCTTTCTGTTTCTTTTGACACCCAGCAAAACTTCCAACTCCTAAGCATCAAAGAACTTGAACATGAAGTGTATCCCAATAGAGAGATCACACATGAGTCAACACCATGTTCCACGCGATGAGGGATTACATTGCATGATACTGTGTTTAATGACTCACTGTAATCTGACATTGGTCTACACTTTGCAATAATAACTTGCAAGTACACAACTAGGAAACAACATCAAATACAACAGCAATTCAACTTGGTTCAAGGGTGACTTCTCATAAATCTAGGCTATTGTGGATACAATACCTAACAGGATTGGTATAAGGAAGGACGGGTTAAGTCCTACGAGCAGTAGACTTAGTATTACATAAGGAAGTGTTGGAACAACCCTATTACTAATTTGGGCTAGGATCACTATCTGCTGACTAGGATCAAGTTGACCCCAATGTATAGTCAAAGGGTCAAGAGTTTAGGATGTTAGAACTCAAGAAATTATTCAGGTTCTGCGTTCGACGAACTCCATACTGCGTTCGACGAACGGCTTGCTCTCTGCGTGCGACGAATGGCTTACACTCTGCGTTCGACGAACGACATGCATTCTGCGTTCGACGAACGGCTTACACTCTGTGTTCGACGAACGGCTTGATTCAATCTCAGCGTCTCAGTGTCTCAGCGGCTCAGCGGCTCAGCATCTCAGCGGTCGACGATTTTATTCTGCCTCAGCGGTCGACGAACAGACTCTGTCTCAGCGGTCGACGAAATTATCCAGTCTCAGCGGTCGATGATTTTATCCAGTCTCAGGGGTCGATGATTTTGCTCAGCTCAGCGGTCGACGAATTTGCCCGTTCGACGAACTCCAGTCTACGTTCGATGAATCTTTATCAGATGTTCAGATCGACGAACTCAACTCTGAGATCGATGAATCCAATTCTGTTCGACGAAATTTGTTGAGATCGACGAAAAATCTCTTCAGCAGATTTATTTCAGGAATTCAGATATATTTTTAGTCGTTCAGCAAGAAATATTCAGATCGTCTATCAGCAAGTTAAGTAAGAGATTTATTCCTTTCCTTATTATATTCCTTTCCATTCTCTTCCCGAGAAAATAGCCGTTGGCTTCTATTGGAAAAGGATATCATATTAAAAAGGAAAAGGAATTAAAGGCTTGCTTGCAGTTCCAAGGAAATATTAAATACATAATATTTTATTCCTTATACAGATGATTTGAATTTCAAATCAGATCAGATATTGAAAAAGAATAAGGAAGAAGATACAGAAGATTATTACAGCAGTTTTACACGACAGATTATTACAGAACATATCACAGAATATCTGTACAAAAAAAAGAAAGAGGAAGAGGAATACAGTAGAGAAACATTTGCAGGAAGAAGAAAGAAAAAGCTAACAGATCATCTTCATCTTCTTCAAGCAGCAATTTCATTCACTCAGAACAACATCAACATTATTCTCTCAGTTTTCTGCTGCTAGATTAGATCTTCAAAAGAGCAACAAATAATCTGAGAAACATTTGTCTCTCAGATTTATCAGCTATCAGGAAGATAAAGGAAGATCTATTTTCAAGTGAAAGCTCCAGCCATCTACTGTCAAACATTTTATATCAGACAGAGGATCTTTACAACAACATTCCACTAGATACTTCTCTCAGAGTATTGACCCTGCTCAGCCCCCTCCTCAGTTTGTTCCTTCACAGTTTGATGCTCCTCAGTTCCCTCCAAGGCCAGCAGGGCTGTCAGATGATAATCCTTCTGTAGAGGCTCATTCCTCTATGCCTAGCTCTAAGAAAAGAAAATATGGTGAAGGACCTTCTGCCAGTACGTCTGTTCCTGGTTCTAGTTCTGCAGGTTCTGGAAAAGCTGTTGCTAATGTATCTGAAATTTATCCAGAGGTTTGGAGCCCAGTTTCTAAGATTATTATTCTTGACTCTCTCATGCTTGTAGAGGAAGGTAATGTAAAAGTCTCTGAACTTTTCAGCTCAACTGAATGGAAGAAATATGAGACAAGCAAAACTAAGAGAAGAATTCATTTCAAGAATTATGGTTACAACAATCCCTCAGCTCCAGCAACTCCTCTCAAGTACCATCCCAAGCCTTATGCCTATTTTGATAGACAAGAACTGAAGAGAAAGAGAAGTGCCAATATCTGAAGACAAGTCTATGAAGATCATCAGAACCTTCTTTTTATATGATTGTGTGAACATTAATTCATAAGACAATCTTAAATCTATATATAGTTTTGATTTTTGATGAGACAATCCTTTTTACATATATAGATATTGTTTTTGATGCTCTTTCTACTTGTTTCTACTTAATCAGTAGTATATATTTTTGTGTTTTATATTGATACAATTCATCTTGGTAAGTAGGGTTCTGACTTCTACAAATAGGGGAGATTGTTGGGTATTGTATCCACAATAACCTTGATTTGTAGGAAGTCATCCTTGAACCAAGATTGAATTGCTTGTGTATTTGATATGCTTCTCTAGTATTGTTCTTGCAGGTTCACTTTGCTAAGTGTAGACCAATGTCAGGTCACAATGGGTCAATAAGCACAGTCTCATACAATGTAATTCCTCATTGTGTGGGATATGGGGTTGACTCATGTGTGATCTCTCAATTGGGATACACTTTATGTTCAAGACAATTGAAGCTCAAAGCTTGGAGGTGCAGCTGTTGTGCAAGAGGAAAAGAAAGAATTTTTTCTTAAGTCCATTTTCCGAAAACTTAAGGTATTTCTCGAGAAGTCATGAAGAGGTTTCGAGAAATCCTTGTGTTATCTCGAAAAGTCCTCTCAGCGGTCGAGTGAGCTTCTCAGCGTTTGTTCTCGAGAAGTTTATCTCAGCGGCACCTTTCGAGAAGTCCTTTCTCTCGAGAAGTTAGTTTGATCTCTCGAGAAGTCTTTGTTTCTCTCGAAAAGCTTCTAGTAAGGCTTTTCTCTAAGGGCATTTCTCGAAGATGTCAACGAGTTCACGAGAAGTATTTTGTTCTCTCGAGAAGTCAGTTCTCCCGAGAACTCAGTCCTTTTATTTCGAAGAGTTAATCATTTTCATTTCTCGAGAAGTTCATTGTTTTTCGAGAAGTCTTTTCAAAGCCTTTGAAATTCTCTTCCAAGTTATTTTCCGAGATCAAGCAGTCATCTCTCGAGAAGTCTTGCATTTCTCGAGAAATTTAATTCTCGTATTTCTCATGATCTTTAATTCTTTTTGACGACAAGTCTTTTCCGTCTATTTGACGTGACGTCCTTAAGCCTTCATCTATATAAGGCTCTCTCTCTTAAGAAGGACATAAGATTACATCATAACATCAAGAAGATCAGAGTTATTATTTCTTCCAAATTCTATTCTGATTCAAGAAAGTCGTCAAGTGTCGCGCACATCGCCATTGTTGGAGATCGATCTGAAGTTCTGAGTTATCATCTCCAAGTGGAAGGAAAAGGTTCGATCGATCGTTGCCTCATCCGCTCTGTATCTATTGGATCGATCCGAATCTTAGAAGATCAGATTTGAGTCGTTTTGATTCTTCCTCTTCAACATCAAGTCAAAGTCGTTCCTATCTCAAGAAGGAAGAAGATCCCTAAAGAGTTTTCAGATCTGATCGTGATTTGATAAGTATTGTATCATTCTCTATTTTCATTTGATTGTAGGAGAGGTTATTCTCCGAGTTGTAGGAGAGGTGTTCTCCGAGTTGTAAGAGAGGTATTCTCTAAGATTGTAGGAGATTTGTCTCCGAGTTGTAGGAGTTTTGTCTCCGAGATTGTAGGATCTTTCTTGATCCGAGATTTAGTGAAGTAGTCATTTCTAGCTGTAGTGCTAGATTGGCGAGGCCGGCAAGTGGAGTACCCAAGAACGGGGAACCACTATAAATTTCTTGCGTCGTCTGTGATTGTGATTTGCATTCTGTGTGTTCTTTATTTTCAAGATTTTCAATTCCCAAAAGACGCAGTTATCACCTATTCACCTCCCTCTAGGTGATTTTGGTTAGCAACTAGATATTACAATTGGTATCAGAGGGTCGCTGTTCTTGAAATGTTAACACCTTGAATAGGATCTTTCCATTCTAGTTGTCAGCAAATCATGGAAAAGTGCAAGGAATCATCTTTGTTGAAATTGCCAATATGCACAAAGGCTAATTTTCCTATGTGGAAAGAAAGAGTCAGATTTTATATGGAAGCCGCAGACCCAAGAATCTTCCAAGTCGTGGAAGAAGGCCCTCATGTGCATATGACTGCTTCTACTATTGACCCAACTCTAAGAGTACCTAAAAAGATGATGGATTTAACCAAGGATGAGATCGCTCTCGTTGCCTTGGACAAAAAGGCGAAGAACATAATTGCCAGTACAGTGGATGATTCGATGTTGCAAAACTTAATTCACTGCCATTCTGCCAAAGAAATGTGGATTTCCTTAATAGTTCTTATGGAAAGTACTAAAGAAGTAAGAGATGATAGAAGATCTCTTTTAAATCAAGAGTACGAGGTTTTCAAGTAGAGTAGAAAGGAGTGCATTACCGATGCATACGAAAGATTCTCTAAAATATTAAACGACCTAAGGAATTATGGTCTGGAATTTACTAATGGTGAACTAAATGACAAATTCCTGCGATCCCTGACGAAAGACTGGGATAGCAAGATAGTTGCAATCAGGGAGTCTGGAAAGTTACCAAACCTAGACCCTCAGAATCTGTTTGGGAAGCTATTATCCCATGAGCTGCAAATGAACATTCGCAAAACAGAAGAAGATGGGAATAGAATTTCTAGCAAGGAAAGGACCTTGGCTATGAAGGTCGAGAGTTCCAGAAAAAGCAGAGCCTTGTCTCCAATTAGAGCACAAGAATCTGATGATGAAAAAGAATCTGAAGTCAGCTCCTCCAGTTCTGAAATGTCTGATGGGGAATTTTCTCTAATCTCTCGCCAGTTCAAGAAACTGCTCAGCAAAAGAAGGCACGTGAAGAATAAGTCTTCCTCTGAATATAGACATTCTCGACGTGATGGTGATCATCACAAAAAGGGTTCTAGCAATCATGACAGGTATAAAACTAAAACTAGTAAACATATTTCTTCTGGCATAGTTTGTTATTGTTGTAATAAGCCAGGGCACATGATCGCTGAATGTCCTTACAAAAAGAAAGAGGGTGGAAGAAAAGAAGAAAAGAAATCCACCCACGGGAAAAAGAAGACTGAAAGAAGTCTAGTCGCTAAAAAGTCCAAAACTTTAAGCGACAGTGACTCAGAGAAATCAAGTAGTGAAGAAGAAGCCTACTTCGGCCTGATAGCTATGACTGATGAAGAAGAAGAACCCCCATATACCGGGAAGGTAAATTCTCACACCATCCTATCTGATTCTGATTATGCCTCAGCTGAACAAAAGGATTATCCTTCAGATGATGACTCAAACCTCATGACCCAATATACTAAAATGCTTAAAAGCTTTGACAGATGCCGAAAGGTAGTCAAAATTCAGGCCAAGGAGATCATGTCTCTCAAAGAAGTGGAATCTAATTTAAGAAAGGAAGTTGAACAACTTTCTTCCTTCAAAGAGGAAAACCAAGTCTTGAAAGACAAGATCAAAAGCTCAGATGAGCTCCTTGATCGGAGAGAGAACTCCATCAAAGTTCTGGAAGAACAGCTAGCCGCTGAGAAGAAGCTAGTTGAAAAGTTTTCACAGCCGAAAACCATTCTTCCAATCATTGATACTTTCTCTGCTAAAGCAAGTAGCAGTGGTTTAGGTCATGTGTCTGGGCCAAGTATTTCTTCTAAGGGCACCCTTGACAAGAAGAAAAATAAGAATGCTAAGAAAGCTACCATTGAAGAAAAAGGGAAAGCCCATCAAGAACAAGTGGAATTTAAGAAAGTTCTCTTTCCCACAAATGTTTATGATATGGAAAGCTCTTATGGTCACTTGACACGACCAATTAATTTTGCCCCTGTCAATGACTATAAGGGGTGGGCTCGTCCTCAAAACCTCGGTCAAAGTGCTTTCAAAGCACCTTATGAAAAAGTAAATCTGAGAGATTATGGTCCTTATGTTCATGGTCCGAGCGCTATGAGAGCACCAATAGTAAAGACTGTTGCACCCAAGCCTAAGGAGAAAGCATTACCATGTGTGTGCTGTACTCATGAGGCATCCTCATCTAGAAGGATTGTTCCTGCCAAAACTAACGTTCAAAGAGTTAAGCAGGAGAATATTAAGAGAAGGTACAACAGGTTTAACTGTTGGTGTTGCGGCAAAATAGGTCACTTTGCCGTAGATTTTTGGTTCAATTCCACCTATTCCAAGAGACCACAAGTTAACAATGCAAGAAAGACCGCTCGCAATGTTAATGTTCATCGTGGTGCTCAACTAACAAAGGACCAAGGACCCAAATTTGTTTGGGCTCCTAAGGCAAAATAATTTGTTTTTGCAGGTATGTCCAAAGGCCAACAAAAATCCTATCTGGTATTTGGACAGTGGTTGATCTCAACATATGACCGGAACAAGAAACCTTTTGCAAAATTTCATTCCAGTTGAGAATGGTCCAAAAGTTATTTTTGGCGGATCTGACAGAGGAATAACAAAAGGCTATGGTATGATTTCTAACGGTAATGTATCATTTTCAGATGTAGCTTATGTGGAAGGATTAGAACATAATCTGATAAGCATAAGTCAACTTTGTGATAAAGGATACATAGTTGATTTTCGTAAAGATAAGTATTTGATAAAATCGGCTGATAATCTAGAAACGATTTTATCAGGCACTCGTTATAGAAATATGTTATGTTTGAATTTTCTTTGTTTATCATCTTCTACACCAGTGTGTCTTTTAGCAAAAGATAGTGCATCTCTTGCTGACCAATGGCATAAGAGATTAGCACATATAAATTTCAAAACTATAAATAAATTATTTTCACAAAACTTAGTGCGTGATGAGCCAAATATTAAGTGCATTAAAGATAGATCTTATCATGCTTGTGTAAAAGGCAAGCAAACAAGAGCTACCTTTAAGAGCATAATTGGCAAAGATTCAACTAGGTGTTTATACCTACTTCATATGGACTTGTTTGGTCCTTTGCAAATTAGAAGTTTAGGAGGTAAGTCTTACACATTAGTTATTGTAGATGATTACTCATGTTTTGCATGGGTATTCTTTCTAAAACACAAGTCAGATACATTTGACATTTTCACTAAGTTTGTCAAGCAAATCCAGAATGAATTTGAATGTTCAGTGGTCAAAATCAGAAGTGACCATGGAACAGAATTTGAATCTGGGGCCATGACAGATTTTTGTGAAAGACTTGGTATCTTTCATGAGTTTTCCTCTCCTCGAACTCCACAACAAAATGGGGTAGCTGAGAGAAGGAATAGAATACTCATTGAGGCTTGCAGAACAATGTTGAGTGACACTTCACTACCCGAATACCTTTGGGCTGAAGCCGTCAACACTGCACGTCACGTGCAAAACAGAGCACTTATAAATAAAAATCATGAAAAGACTCCTTATGAACTACTAAAAGGTAAGAGACCAACCATCTCTTATTTTAGAATCTTTGGTTGCAAATGCTTTGTACTTAATAATGGAAAGCATTACAAAACCAAGTTTAGCGAAAAGAGTTTTGAAGGTATTTTTGTAGGCTATAGCAGCCATAGTAGAGCTTATAAAGTATTTAATAAGAAAACCCTGGTGGTAGAAGAGTCAATCAATGTTGTATTTGATGAAACGAGCATGCTACATAGCAGCTCTTCTAGTGCTTCTATTGAAGTTGCAGGTTCAAAGGTACAAGATATAAGCTTGGATGAGCCAGTCAAAGTTGATGCTCAAACCTTCATCAAGATCTCTTCCCCAACCTCAAATGAAGAAGAAGATCATATTGATGAAGAACCAATACAAGTGGAAGAAGACATACAAGTAGTAGAAGATGTTCCAGATGTCCAAACTGATGATAGGAACCTTGAGTTTAGACATATGAGGGACCATCCTATTGATCAAATCATAGGAGATCCTCAAGTCGGCATTAGAACGAGAAGAGGTACTACTAACGAAAACATGCATTTACGTTTTCTTTCACAGGTTGAACCAAAGAAGTTTCAAGAAGCAAATGAAGACCCCCACTGGATAATTGCAATGGAAGAAGAGTTGAATCAATTCAAGCATTGCAAGGTGTGGACACTAGTTCCAAAACCCAAGGATAAAAATATAATTGGAACGAAGTGGGTCTACAGAAACAAGTTGGATGAAGACGGAACAATTATAAAGAACAAAGCCAGACTTGTAGCAAAAGGTTACAGACAGGAAGAAGGGATTGACTTCGATCAAACTTATGCTCCAGTAGCAAGACTCGAAGCGATCAGAATGTTTTTAGCCTATGCTGCATTCAAAGGATTCACCGTATACCAAATGGACGTCAAGTCAGCTTTTTTGAATGGTAATATAAAAGAAGAAGTATACGTTGAACAACCTCTAGGTTTTGTAGATTCTGAACATCCTAATTATGTTTATTTACTGCAAAAAGCTTTGTATGGATTGAAACAAGCTCCTCGAGCTTGGTATGAGATGTTGTCAAACTTTCTTCTTGAGAACAAGTTCACAAGAGGAAAGATAGATAAAACATTATTTCTTAGGGAAGTAAAAGGCAAGATTTTGCTAGTGCAAATCTATGTCGATGACATTATTTTTGGCTCCACGAACGACAATCTTTGCAAAAAGTTTTCAAAACTTATGCAAGGAAAGTTTGAAATGAGCAGTATGGGTGAGCTGAAATATTTCTTAGGACATCAAGTGAAACAATCTGAAGATGGAATTTTCATCTCACAGACGAAATTCACCAAGGAGTTGATTAAGAATTTTGGAATGGAGAGTGCAACCTCTATGAGGACTCCAATGAGCTCAGCTATGTCTCTGGACAAGGATGAGAAAGGGAAACCTTTCGATGAAACAAGTACAGAAGCATAATTGGCTCTCTGCTCTACCTTACTGCTAGTTGGCCTGATATAATGTTTTCTACATGTGTATGTGCTAGATATCAGGTGAACTCTAAGGAATCTCACTATACTGCTGCAAAGTGAATTTTGAGATATCTTAAGGGTACACCAAATCTTGTCTTATGGTACCCAAGAAGTAATGATAGCGAGCTAATAGGTTATTCAGATGCAGATTTTGCAGGTAGTAGAGACGACAGGAAAAGCACTTCCAGAACATGCCAATTTTTCGGAAGAAGACTTATTTCCTGGAGCAGCAAGAAGCAGAATTGTGTTGCAATTTCAACCGCCGAGTCAGAATATATTTCTGCATGCAGTTGTTGCGCACAACTTCTATGGATTAGGAATCAGCTTCAAGATTATAATATGAAGATAAAGAATATTCCGATGTTTTGCGACTCCTCCAGTGCAATTGCTATAGCAAATAATCCAGTCTCCCACAGTCGGACAAAGCATATCGAACTAAGGTATCATTTCATCGGGGAACATGTGGAGAATGGGGGCATCAACCTAAGCTATGTCCCAACGGACAAGCAAGTTGCAGATATATTCACAAAGCCGCTGGATGAGACCAAGTTTTCCTTCTTCAAGACAGGACTTGGAATGCTCAATATGGAATAATGCTCAAGCAAAGAAGAAGACAAGAAGATAGATTATTTGTCAAAATTTCTAAGGGAAGCAGAGGTCAGTCATTGGTGAAGTAGAAATGACTAAGTCTTCATTGGATTTCTCGAGAAATGAAGTTGACCTCTCGAGAAATGATTTACCTCTGGTAAAAATGGATAAAGATAAAAAATTTCGAAAAATGACTTTACTTCTCGTGAAATGAATTTGCACTTCTCGAGAAATGGGTTATCCCTCGAGAAATGCACTTTCGAAGATAGATCGGCAGAATTCTGGGATTTCTCGAGAAATCAGATTACCTCTCGAGAAATATATTATACATTTTGGAATTCTATATTTTAATTTTGAGAATTTGAAAAGTCAGGTACGCGCTTATTAAATTTCTGTATATAATTCATTTAAAATTTGTCCAATAAAATCAAACTATAAATAGACAAACGAAAGGAATTAATGTTCACTTGAGGTCACTTTCCGTTCCTCTCAAAACGCCGCCGACTCTTCGTCTTCCCCTCTCGCGAAATCGGATTTCAGGTTCACCTCTAGACGGATTTTCTCCCATTTCAGCTCTCATTCTGCGTTCTCCTCTCGGTCTATGGCCCCTTCAACAAAACCTAAGGTCGGTGTCAGCAGTGAACTGGTGCGAGAAGGTCTCATTTCGATTTCAGATGAGTTTTAAAACTTATTTTATCTTCTAGATGCAGCGGGTTTATCCTTCGTTCTTGAACATCCATGTCGAATCTTGTTTAAAGAGGTAGAGGACCTATTTATCAACATCAAGGTTCATAAAGACGGCAATAAGATGAAATCTACTGTCGGAAATTACAAAATCAAGATCAGTCCAAAGTCTCTTTCCAAATATTTGAGGCTTCAAATGGTTGAAACTGAGGATATCCTAGATGATGATGATTGGATTCATGCAGTAACCTTCTGTGGTTTAGATAAAGGAGCTACAACCATTCGTAGACAGAAAATGAATGATGTCAGAAAATTGTTGGTGGACATTATTTCAAAAGTATTGCTGTGCAATACTGGAAGCCTGGGTTATGTTTCAACAGAAGTTTTCAGCTTGGTAACAGCTGTGATTTGTGGAAAGAAGTGCAATTGGGCAAATCTTCTCTTCACTAAGATTAAAGATAGTATTATGAGTCCCAATTTTGCAAGAATATTATCACTTTATCTGAATCAGCTTAACCAAGAAGTATTTGACATGTCCAGAGGAGCTATAATTCACCATCTGAGGAAGGTAGATGTCACCACAATAAAAAGGTGGAACATTAGAATTATTAAGCCAACTGCAGGTGCAAGTCCCCAGGGGGAGCCTAGTCATTTTGAACCTCAGAATGAGACTCCAGCTACTCCCTCAGCTTCTCCTCCTCCAGATGTCTCCACAACCCCAGCTCCAACACTAGCTCAACAACACATTCCAGATACACCAACACAGTATCAAGCCCCAGATCCACCTCAATCTTCAGCTCCACAAGACCTCATTTCTTCAGCAGAAATAGTTCTTCCTCCTCCATCAGATCAACTACTAGCAGATCAAGTTCCTTCTGAAATAGTCATTTCTGATACTCCAGCTACTCATGAAGAAGAAACTCCACTTTTACAAGAAGATGTAGTTCTTCCTTCTTCTCCTCCAGTCAATGATGCAGAATTTGTTGATTCAACCATAGCAGATGTTGTTAATGACATTCAAAAAGATGCTGATGATGAGCATAGCACTAGTGATCACATGGCTGGATCAGGTGCTGACTTTGAATTTAATCAGGAACCAGATGATGTTTCAGTGCATAGTTTATCATCTCCCCCAGTACATGCTGAGTGGGAGCAAGAGTCTAATTTGGAATCCAACATAAATGCTCAAGGAGAGCATGTTGATGAAAAAGGTGAGAAGATCAACATTTCTTCTCCTAAGGTACTAAGTTCTGTTCTTCTTGAAGAACTTCCAGAAGATGTTCTGTCTGCCCCTATCCCCCCATCTTTATTTGATGAAAATTCTTTGATTGGTAAAATAGAATTTTTGCTTCAAAGGCAAAGTGCTAAAATTGATTACTCTTTCAAAGAAGTCCATGCTAGACTAACTGATATTGAAAAAGAGATGGATAAGAAGCTAAAAGAATTCAAAGCAAGTTCAGATCAACTTAAAGATGTTGTTATTCAGGGTGGCAAGGCCATTGATCACACCATTCTAGGTGTAGGAAAAGTTCTTGAAGAAATTTTTCAGGTCAGGAAGACACAGGAATTAAAGGCTGAAAAGGCTTTAGGGCACAACTTCATGATCACTGATGAGGTTGGCCAGTTTAAGGAATCTGTTATCCAAACCCTAACTGTAGAAGTCGGAAAGGGGGAGGACAAGATGACTGAGTTATTGGATCAAGCTTTATTTGATTTTCATAAACACTTAAGCAACAAGTTTGAGCAGTTGTCCCAGGGTGTCCAAAAGCAGGTGGCTGATATAAAAGATTTCACCACTAATACTGCTGTTTGGCTCCACCATGATATATTTCCTGATTTGGGTATTGACCATGCCCGGCCTCCTCCTCAGTTTGTTCCTTCACAGTCTGATGCTCCTCAGTTCCCTCAGTTCCCTCCAAGGCCAGCAGGGCTGTCAGATGATAATCCTTCTGTAGAGGCTCATTCCTCTATGCCTAGCTCTAAGAAAAGAAAATATGGTGAAGGACCTTCTGCCAGTAGGTCTGTTCCTGGTTCTAGTTCTACAGGTTCTGGAAAAGCAGTTGTTAATGAATCTGAAATTTATCCAGAGGTTTGGAGCCCAGTTTCTAAGATTATTATTCTTGACTCTCTTATGCTTGTAGAGGAACTGGTGTAAACGAGTCGAGCTCGAGTCGAGCTTGGCAAAATTCCCAAACTCGAGCTCGAGCTCGAGCTAAATATTTCGAGCTCGAGCTCGAGCTCGTCGAGCTCACCCTGCTTAGCTCGAGCTCGAGCTCGAGACCAGTATATTGAGCTCGAGCTCGAGCTTTCGAGCTCGCGAGCTCGAGTCGAGCTCGAGCTGCTCGCGAGCTTTTTGCTCATGAACCCATTTTTATTTTTATTTATATATATTTTTTAAAAAAGATACCCAAAAAAAAAGCTCGCGAACCGGCTCGCGAGCTCATGAACAAGAGTAATCGAGCTCGAGCTCGGCTCGAAATCGAGCTCGAGCTCATCGAGCTCGAGCTCGAGCTCCACTGGTTCGAGCTCGAGTCGAGCTTTTTTCGAGCCGGCTCATCGAGCTCACGAGCCGGCTCGACTCAACTTGCAGGGCTAAGAGGAAGGTAATGTAAAAGTCTCTGAACTTTTCAGCTCAACTGAATGGAAGAAATATGAGACAAGCAAAGCTAAGAGAAGAATTCACTTCAAGAATTATGGTCACAACAATCCCTCAGCTCCAGCAGCTCCTCTCAAGTACCATCCCAAGCCTTATGCCTATTTTGATAGACAAGAACTGAAGAGAAAGAGAAGTGCCAATATCTGAAGGCAAGTCTATGAAGATCATCAGAACCTTCTTTTTATATGATTGTGCGAACATTAATTCATAAGACAATCTTAAATCTATATATAGTTTTGATTTTGATGAGACAATCCTTTTTACATATATAGATATTGTTTTTGATGCTCTTTCTACTTGTTTCTACTTAATCAGTAGTATATCTTTTTGTGTTTTATATTGATACAATTCATCTTGGTAAGTAGGGTTCTGACTTCTACAAATAGGGGGAAATTGTTGGGTATTGTATCCACAATAACCTTGATTTGTAGGAAGTCATCCTTGAACCAAGATTGAATTGCGTGTGTATTTGATATGCTTCTCTAGTATTATTCTTGCAGGTTCACTTTGCTAAGTGTAGACCAATGTCAGGTCACAATGGGTCAATAAGCACAGTCTCATACAATGTAATTCCTCATTGTGTGGGATATGGGGTTGACTCATGTGTGATCTCTCAATTGGGATACACTTTATGTTCAAGACAATTGAAGCTCAAAGCTTGGAGGTGCAGCTGTTGTGCAAGAGGAAAAGAAAGAATTTTTTCTTAAGTCCATTTTCCGAAAACTTAAGGTATTTCTCGAGAAGTCATGAAGAGCTTTCGAGAAATCCTTGTGTTATCTCGAAAAGTCCTCTCAGCGGTCGAGTGAGCTTCTCAGCGTTTGTTCTCGAGAAGTTTATCTCAGCGGCAGCTTTCGAGAAGTCTTTTCTCTCGAGAAGTTAGTTTGATCTCTCAAGAAGTCTTTGTTTCTCTCGAAAAGCTTCTAGTAAGGCTTTTCTCTAAGGGCATTTCTCGAAGATGTCAGGGAGTTCACGAGAAGTATTTTGTTCTCTCGAGAAGTCAGTTCTCCCGAGAACTCAGTCCTTTTATTTCGAAGAGTTAATCGTTTTCATTTCTCGAGAAGTTCATTGTTTCTCGAGAAGTCTTTTCAAAGCCTTTGAAATTCTCTTCCAAGTTATTTTCCGAGATCAAGCAGTCATCTCTCGAGAAGTCTTGCATTTCTCGAGAAATTTAATTCTCGTATTTCTCGTGATCTTTAATTCTTTTTGACGACAAGTCTTTTCCGTCTGTTTGACGCGACGTCCTTAAGCCTTCATCTATATAAGGCTCTCTCTCTTAAGAAGGACATAAGATTACATCATAACATTAAGAAGATCAGAGTTATTATTTCTCCCAAAACCTATTCTGATTCAAGAAAATCGTCAAGTGCCGCGCACATCGCCATTGTTGGAGATCGATCTGAAGTTCTGAGTTATCGTCTCCAAGTGGAAGGAAAAGGTTTGATCGATCGTTGCCTCATCCGCTCTGTATCTATTGGATCGATCCGAATCTTAGAAGATCAGATTTGAGTCATTTTGATTCTTCCTCTTCAACATCAAGTCAAAGTCGTTCCTATCCCAAGAAGGAAGAAGATTCCTAAAGAGTTTTCAGATCTGATCGTGATTTGATAAGTATTGTATCATTCTCTATTTCCATTTGATTGTAGGAGAGGTTATTCTCTGAGTTGTAGGAGAGGTGTTCTCCGAGTTGTAAGAGAGGTATTCTCTGAGATTGTAGGAGAATTGTCTCCGAGTTGTAGGAGTTTTGTCTCCGAGATTGTAGGAGCTTTCTTGATCCGAGATTTAGTGAAGTAGTCATTTCTAGCTGTGGTGCTAGATTGGTGAGGCCGACAAGTGGAGTACCCATGAACGGGGAACCACTATAAATTTCTTGCGTCGTCTGTGATTGTGATTTGCATTCTGCGTGTTCTTTATTTTCAAGATTTTCAGTTCCGCAAAAGATGCAGTTATCACCTATTCACCCCCCTCTAGGTGATTTTGGTTAGCAACTAGATATTACAACTCTATTCACCCCCCCCCCCTCTAGAGTAAATCTAAGATCTAATCTCACCTTCAATTTGTATCAAAGCGTGGTTGCTTATATCAATCACTTTCAACTGATATCAATTGCACTTTCAGGAAGGACGGGTTAAGACCTGCGAGTGGTAGGTTCGGTATTACATAAGGTAGGACGGGTTAAATCATGCGAGTGGTAGGCTCGGTATTACATAAGCAAGGATGGGTTAAGTACTATGAGTGGTAGGCTCAGTATTGCATAAGAAAGGACGGGTTAAGTCCTGTGAGCGGTAGGCTCGATATTACATAAGGAAGGATGGGTTAAGTCCTGTGAGCGGTAGGCTCGGTATTGCATAAGGAAGTATGGGTTAAAGCCTGTGAGCGGTAGGCTCGGTATTACATAAGGAAGGACGGGTTAAGTCCTGTGAGCGGTAGGCTCGGTATTACATAAGAAAGGACGGGTTAAGTCCTACGAGCGGTAGGGTCGGTATTACATAAGGAAGGACAGGTTAAGTCCTGCAAGCGGTAGGCTCAGTATTGCATAAGGAAGGACGGGTTAAATCCTGTGAGCGGTAGACTCGATATTACATAAGGAAGGATGGGTTAAGTCCTGCGATCGGTAGGCTCGGTATTATATAAGGAGGTTTGGATGGTCCGGTGAGCTGGAAGCTCGGGAAATAAAGTTAAGAGCTGTCCTTATCAGATAGTACGCGGATACCCTGTGTGTTCTTAGGGGCGCACAAAAGGTCTAGGCTGGGAGATGTGTGACATAAGCCTAGAAGTGGACATGCCCGATCCACTGCCATGTTTGCCTCAACCGGGTACCTGAGTTGACACACTCGAACAGAGGGAACTAACTAAAGGTCTGTACGTACAGAGTCGAGTGTGTGAGTTGCATCAATGCATTGCACAACATAACATAACATCATTGCATAAACAAGACCTCATCGTATAAATTAGTATGGACTCTTTTATACGATGAGTTTACCTTAGTGCCAGATCCCTTAACTTATATGTTTGTTTGAGCATCCATAAAGTTAAAAGTTACTTTTATATCTGCTCTCCTTATATAGAATTACACTTCCAGATACTTTTGTTATGATTATTATGGCTTGGTGTTTCATTATACTGTTGTTTTGAACCTTCTGAATTGTTGTATTGTACATATGATTTACTTATAGAAATTGCTAGAGTTAGACTATACTTTATTCATAAATATGCTTGTTAGCCAGTTCCATGTAACCTACTTATTTTTAACCCTTGTTGTCCTCCTTTTCACTCCTCCCGCCCGGTCCTTAGGAGTCACCGGGGGGAGGGGATGGGGAATTTGGCTTAGTCTTTTGACTAACGGTCAATGGAATATATCATTTTAGGAGTCGTTATGCCGGAGCAGCGGGACCACATTCAGGAGACTAAGACAGGAGGACAGGATGAAGCAAAGCAGCTACTACCCGTTATTGCAGTAGCAGCTACAGAGACGAGTGACTTTTTGGTAGTGAGGATGTTGATGTACTGGGCATAAGCCCCTTATTCATTTTAGTACTTTCTCATTGTGGACAATTGTATTATGATATATATAATGTGATTTTGTGGACTTGTTTCATTTAATGCTTCTATTGCTTTGATATGTGGTTGTTCTGGATGATGTTAATTAGCCGGCAGAATCGGCGTATTGTGGTGGCGACCATCCCGTGAGTTGGTGCCACCACAAGACGGCGGTTCTGGGCGGTAAGACCCGAGAACGAATGCAAAAAAGAGGGGTCTTACATGTTGGGTTTTTCTAGAACCATACATCACATGTAGGTGCAGCGGAAATAAAGAGAAACAACCCAAAAGACTTTGATCGGGCCATGAATATTGAATCAAGAAGTTAACAAAAATGCTAGGTATGAAATTACCTTTGCGGGGTTGGATCAAATCCAACCTAGATGCTCCAAGAAGAAGATTCCTGTCGGCGGCAAAGAGAGTTCTCACGTAGAATAATGTCTACGTCTCTACAGCAGTCCACACGAGCCGGGAGAACACCAAGTCACGTCGCACGCAACTCGGAAGGGAGAACAACTGCACCTTGCACTTCCACGAACTGCTAGGTTCGCTCCAGGAGGAACAATCACGACGACGATCGCCGGAGAGGAGGTCGGCGGAGGCGAACTGGGCGGAACACCTTCGGTCTAGGGTTCGGGCGAGAGCGGAACGCTTCCGTCGGCTGGATTCCTTCGCGTATTTAGAACCCTAAAAGAAGATCTATTTATACCCAAAGCATAAACAGGCTTCTAGAAGAATCGCTATCCGCAGACCACACAGCAGAATTGGGGTTTCTGTTACGATTCGTCGGGATTCCACGGAACAGTCCGACGAATCCGACGAATTCCGACGAATCATGTCAGACAGCAACATTTGCCGAGTTAAGGATCTCTGTAACAATTCGTCGAGATTCCACGGAACAGTCCGACGAATCCGACGAATTCCGACGAATCATGTCAGACGGCAACATTTGCCGAGTTAAGGATCTCTGTAACAATTCGTCGGGATTCCACGGAACAATCCGACGAATCCGACGAATCCGACGAATTCTATCCGTGTAAACCCGACGAATTCAGACAGCAACATTTGCTGGACTTTCCCCATTCTATATGGTGATTGGTAACCTTTACCAACACAGTCAATCTTCCAACTTCTCCACATGCTCTTATGTGCGACCCTGCAGGCTCATATCGCGTTGGCAGTGACATTACATGTTTGACCACTTCTAGATCACAATGGTAACTCCAACAGTCTCCCACTTGATCTTGAAAGTATCAAACAAAAACCTCACAAACAATGAGCGGCATCTAGCAATGCATCATTGCTCCCCAAGCAATAAGAGTTCATAACTCATAAGCCTTTATGACCAATGTTCCAGCGTTGTCTTTGTCCCTTTGTCCCTTACATCCGGAAAGAACTAGAGGCATGGACCGTGTCACCCTCATAATAGCTCAATCCAAGTTTCTTGATCTAGAACGGACTTCCAGAGAATGGTGAGCTCAATATCACATATTGACTCAACCAAGCATGGCCATGCATTTCTCAGTCCAATTCCATCAAGGGGCCCATGGATGCAACTCCTGTTATATAGGAGGACAAATCCCATATCCGCTCACACCCAAACACCTAAATGATTCGTAACGTACCCAACGACCACCCTTATCATCAACCTTCTTCAAGGAAGACTTTAGATGACATCAAAGCACGCTCTTCCTCACTCGATGAATGCTGTGACTTCAGGTCAAAGGACCACAACACCATTGTCAAATGAGACCTACTTGTGACACTTTTAAGTAACAATCCACAAAGTAGTCTCAGGTTGGGTCTGTCCAGTACAACTTGTTCACTAACAAGTACCCACGTGATGACTTGATATCACAATATCATGACCTGTGAGAACCGGTCATCAGTCAACACACATGCTAGTCTTAATGTATCATCATCACCCTTAGCTTCTATGATGATACCTCGACCAGGGACCTTTTAAGAATGAAGCTTCGAAATCATAGGCTCTCACATTCAAGTCACGTACTTGATGTCCTATGGAAGCGAACATTCTAAGGGTATTTATCACGAATTTTATTCTATCATATAGAAACAGTATATCGTAATAAAAGAACTTGCCATTAATTGTAAAAGGAAATAATTGGTACATAATTCATCATATGACTAAATAATAAATAGCCAACAGAATATATATTTTACATGCAACCCACAAGACTCCCACTAGAGTTGATCACTCAGGTATCGTATACCAATTGATCTAGTATGACCATCATGCTTTCTCTACGCGAGAGGCTTTGTCAGTGGATCTGCAATATTCTCCTCAGTCGGCACTCTGCAAATGTTCACATCTCCTCGTTCGACAATCTCACGAATAAGATGGAACCGCCGAAGTATGTGCTTGGAGCGCTGATGAGATCTAGGTTCCTTAGATTGTGCAATTGCACCATTGTTATCACAGTAGAGAACTACGGGACCAACAATGCTAGGAACTACATCTAGCTCGCCGATGAATTTCCTAATCCATATAGCCTCCTTCGCTGCATTAGCCGCAGCGATATACTCGGCCTCAGTTGTAGAATCAGCAACTGTCTCTTGCTTGGAACACTTCCAGCTCACAGCTCCTCCATTCAGGCAAAACACAAACCCTAACTGAGACTTCGAATCATCCCTATCAGTTTGGAAGCTGGCATCCGTGTAACCACTTACAACGAGCTGTTCCTCTCCACCATACACCAAGAATACATCCTTAGTCCTTCTCAAGTACTTCAGGATATTCTTTACGGCTATCCAGTGACATTCACCAGGATCAGACTGATACCTGCTAGTCATGCTCAAAGCAAAAGAGACATCGGGTCGTGTACATAACATTGCATACATGATTGACCCAATTGCTGAAGCATATGGAATCAACTTCATGCGGTCCTTATCTTCACAAGATTTTGGACACTGGTCCTTAGAGAGATTTACACCATGAGACATGGGCAAAAATCCTTTCTTGGACTCAAGCATGTTGAACCGCTTCAACACCTTCTCAATGTACGTACTCTGGGTCAAACCCAGCAACTTCTTCGATCTATCTCTATAGATCTTAATACCGAGTATGTAAGTCGCTTCACCCAAGTCCTTCATAGAAAAGCAGTTCCCTAGGTTGTTCTTAACAACTTTCAGGGTAGGTATGTCATTCCCGATCAACAGTATGTCATCTACATACAATATCAGGAAGACAACAATGCTCCCACTGATTCGCTTGTAAACACACGGTTCATCCTCATTCTTGTCAAAACCAAACTCTTTGATCTTCTCATCAAAACGAAGATTCCAACTTCTAGAGGCTTGTTTCAATCCATAGATGGACCTATTCAGCTTGCATATTTTAGTGGCTTCATTTGGGGATACAAAACCCTCGGGTTGTGTCATGTACACTTCCTCAAGGAGGTTTCCATTTAGGAAAGCCGTTTTGACATCCATCTGCTAGATCTTATAGTCATAATACGCAGCAATATCAAGCAATATCCTAATGGACTTTACCATGGCAACAGGGGAAAAGGTCTCATCATAGTCAACACCATGAATTTGCTTGAAACCCTTTGCCACCAGTCGCCCTTTGAATGTCTGTACATTCCCATCCATGTCGGTCTTCTTCTTGAAGACCCACTTGCACCCTATGGGTCGTACCTCTTTAGGTGGTTCCACCAAGTTCCAAACTTGGTTTGCATACATAGAGTCCATTTCAGATTTCATAGCCTCAAGCCATTTGTCGGAGTCCGGTCCATTTATAGCCTCTTGGTAGGTCGCTGGTTCATCATCATGATCCATAAGCAACACATTACCTATTTGAGACACGAGAAATCCATATCTCTCAGGCTCAAATCTTGGTCTACCAGATCTACGTAGGACTTGTGTCTCTTGAGCAGGTTCTCCAGCTACAACATCTTGTAGTCCTGGCTCAGAATCCAACTATGGTTCATTCACTACTTGTGGTTCTTGAACTTCTTCAAGTTCTACCTTTTGCGTCTTTCTTGACAAGAACTCTTTCTCCAAGAAGACACTCATCCTTGCGACAAACACTTTGCCCTCAGACGGTAGGTAAAAGTAATATCCTTTCGTTTCCTTAGGATATCCCACCAGATAACACTTATCTGATTTGGGTTCCAGCTTGTCAGGCATTTGACGTCGTACGTATGCCTCACAGCCCCAAATTTTAATGAATGACATACTAGGACGCTTCCCAGTCCATATCTCATATGGTGTCTTTAGAACCGTTTTCGTTGGAGCGTGATTCAGTGTTATTGCAGCAGTCTAAAGCAAAACCCCAAAAGCAAACAGGCAAGTCTGCATGACTCATCATCGACCGTACCATGTCTAACAGAGTACGATTTCTCCTCTCAGACACACCATTATGCTGCGGTGTCCTAGGTGGAGTGAGTTGTGATACAATACCACACTCTTTCAGATGATCACGGAACTCATGACTCAGGTATTCGCCACCTCGATCAGATCGGAGTGCTTTAACCTTTTTACCCAATTGGTTCTCCACTTCATTCTTAAACTCTTTGAACTTTTCAAAAGTTTCGGATTTGCACTTCATAAGATACACGTATCCGTATCTACTGAAATCATCAGTAAATGTAACGAAGTAGAAATACCCACCTCTAGCCATAGAACTCATGGGTCCGCATACATCACTATGTACTATACCCAAAAGATCCTCAGCCCTCTCATTATAACCAGTGAAAGGGGCTTTAGTCATCTTGCCTAACAAACAAGACTCGCATCGCTCGAATGATTCATAATCAAATGAGTCCAATAGTCCATCTTTATGGAGCTTGGATATGCGCTTCTCGTTTATATGGCCCAAACGACAATGTCATAGATATGTAGGATTTGAGTCATTTGTTCTTAGTATTTTATTATTATCTACATTATAGATCGGATGGTCTAGGTTCAAAACATAAAGACCATTAAACAATTGAGCTACAGCATAACAAACATCATTCTTAAATATAGAACAACAATTGTTCTTAATTATAAAAGAAAATCCAATCATGTCTAAGCATGAAATGGATATAATGTTTCTAGTTATGGCCGGAACATAATAACAATTATTAAGTTCTATTACAAGCCCACTGGGCAAAGAAAGACGGTAAACCCCTACGGCTACAGCAGCAACTCTTGCTCCATTGCCGACGCGCAGGTCCACCTCTCCTTTACTCAGCAATCTCCTCCTTCCCAGTTCCTGCACATTTGTACAAATGTGAGAACCACATCCGGTATCTAATACCCAAGATGAAGGAGCAGAAAGGTTTATCTCTATAACGTAAATGTTCGAAGCGGAAGTCATACCTCCCTTCATTTTCCGCAGACCGTCAATGTACGAAGGACAATTCCTCCTCCAATGACCAGCCTTGCCACAGTGGTGGCATTTCCCTTCCTTCACGGTGCTCTTCTTTTTCAGCGCAGAAGATTTGGGCTCAAGATGTGACTTAGGTCCCACCTTCGTCTTCTTGAAGCCCTTGGCCTTACCCTTGCATTTATGTACCATCAATATGGGACTAGCAGGCTTGGCCTTCTTCATGTTTATCTCAGCAGTTCGCAACATGCCTAGGAGCTCGGGCAGTGTCT
Organism: Dactylorhiza incarnata; assembly: GCA_033032865.1. Lineage (NCBI taxonomy): Eukaryota > Viridiplantae > Streptophyta > Magnoliopsida > Asparagales > Orchidaceae > Dactylorhiza > Dactylorhiza incarnata. The sequence goes on from JAWHQI010000030.1 coordinate 16,210,641, forward strand.
TGTCTATTTCATTCATGTTGTAGTTCAAGACAAACTGCTCATAACTATCCGGCAACGATTGCAGGATAAGATCTGTGGCCAACTCTTGACCCAGAGGAAAACCCAGTCTCTCCAGGTTCCCTATATACCCAATCATCTTGAGTACGTGAGTACCAACCGAGTCTCGAGCTCCCATTTTGCACTGAAATAAGGCATTCGTGACATCGAACCTCTCTTGGCGAGCTTGCCCTTGAAACATTTTCTTTAGGTGCTCGTCAATTTCCTTGCACCCCATGTTCTCGTGTTGCTTCTGAAGCTCAGAGTTCATGGTGGCAAGCATAAGGCACTCGACGTCTAAGGCGTCATCGGTATAATTCTTATAAGCATCCTTATCAACATGGGACGAGTTCCCGGTCGGCACCTCGGGGGCTTCTTCTTCCAAGACGTAGAGCTTTCGCTCTTGCCTGAGAACAATTCTCAGGTTCCTATACCAGTCCATATAGTTCGTCCCACTAAGCTTGTCCTTCTCAAGGATATCTCTCAGGGACAAGGTGGGATGTGAACCACTTGCCATGGAATTCTACAAGAATTCATGCAGAATTTAATCAGTACCTTAATTTCAAAATACAATTTATTTTAATTTGGACTTCAATTAAATACTCCCACTATTTTATTCAAATTGATAGCCCTCACTATCAATTCGGAGAGTCCATGCGAGCTACTCTCTTAGTGGACAAGATCCGTATTTCACCAACACCACGAGTCCGCTTTGGCGTTCCATTCATAATGCGGTTATTTAGGTAGGCAACGCTTGCCAATTGCATCCTCATGCAACTCTTGTATGGCTGGTGAATAACTCCTTATTCGCATCCATCATATGGTGCATGCCAACCCTATGCCTCTAGGCACTCAACCTTTGAGGTCACCTAGTTAAGTTAGACCCGATGTCGACAGTGGGATATCACAATTATCCGCTCGCACCCTTACTAAGATAGATTAATGCACATTGCTTTGGCAAGCCCACACTTCATCGATCGAGGCAGGAAGAGTGTCATCCATCGGAAGGCATCCGAACACTTAATATTTGATGAAGGGATTTTAATAGCAAGTTAACACTTAACCATGATCAACATTTGATCAATGTGCACATCAACTAAAAAAAAAATTTTCTAAAATCCACATGCATCCCTTATGTGCACAACATAAGACTATCAACCTTTGATAGACGAAAGGGCTAAATCTGGACATTTAGAACTCTTCCAAATCTTCAGATTTACATGCATTGGACAAAGGCAAAGACAACTCGACTTAAAGCAGTAGACCAGCTCGTCTCTCATTGTTGGATTCAAAATCCAAAACAATACAAGGGTTCATTAACCACTTGAGGGACGGTTACTGCTAAGGAGACAACAATCTCTAACAATTAGAAATTACCACAAAATCCCAGACGTTCCTGGCGGGGTTCCAAGGGGCCGCCCCCTTGGCGGGGTTCTTGCTGACCGATCAGCGAGCGGGGTCAAGGGGCAGAGCCCTTGCGGGGTGCGGGGCAGAGCCCCGACCAAATTTTTGAAATCCCACCACCAAAAACCACACAAAATCACATCAAATGTGATATTCCAAGAAGAAATCTTGACATTTAGAACGCTTCCAAATACCTAGATTTGCACGTATTGGAATAACCTAACTTCTGAAACAACATTCATGACCGGAACCTCCCTCTAATACCATTGTTGGGTTTTTCTAGAACCATACATCACATGTAGGTGCAGCGGAAATAAAGAGAAACAACCCAAAAGACTTTGATCGGGCCATGAATATTGAATCAAGAAGTTAACAAAAATGCTAGGTATGAAATTACCTTTGCGGGGTTGGATCAAATCCAACCTAGATGCTCCAAGAAGAAGATTCCTGTCGGCGGCAAAGAGAGTTCTCACGTAGAATAATGTCTACGTATCTACAGCAGTCCACACGAGCCGGGAGAACACCAAGTCACGTCGCACGCAACTCGGAAGGGAGAACAACTGCACCTTGCACTTCCACGAACTGCTAGGTTCGCTCCAGGAGGAACAATCACGACGACGATCGCCGGAGAGGAGGTCGGCGGAGGCGAACTGGGCGGAACAACTTCGGTCTAGGGTTCGGGCGAGAGCGGAACGATTCCGTCGGCTGGATTCCTTCGTGTATTTAGAACCCTAAAAGAAGATCTATTTATACCCAAAGCATAAACAGGCTTCTAGAAGAATCGCTATCCGCAGACCACACAGCAGAATTGGGGTTTCTGTTACGATTCGTCGGGATTCCACGGAACAGTCCGACGAATCCGACGAATCCGACGAATTCTGACGAATCATGTCAGACGGCAACATTTGCCGAGTTAAGGATCTCTGTAACAATTCGTCGGGATTCCACGGAACAGTCTGACGAATCCGACGAATTCCGACGAATCATGTCAGACGGCAACATTTGCCGAGTTAAGGATCTCTGTAACAATTAGTCGGGATTCCACGGAACAATCCGACGAATCCGACGAATCCGACGAATTCTATCCGTGTAAACCCGACGAATTCAGACAGCAACATTTGCTGGACTTTCCCCATTCTATATGGTGATTGGTAACCTTTACCAACACAGTCAATCTTTCAACTTCTCCACATGCTCTTATGTGCGACCCTGCAGGCTCATATCGCGTTGGCAGTGACATTACATGTTTGACCACTTCTAGATCACAATGGTAACTCCAACATTACACACCTCCCTCTGGACGACATGACACTAAATCCAAGTATCTACACTATTGGAAGAGATCATCCACTCATGCACATTGGTTGCATATCCTCGTCTGGTATATATCATATCCCATACCTAGATGACATGCCTCTAGAGCTTTACCATGATGGATGCACCCTTTATCTCCTAAAGAGTGTTAGCCGCGCGAATAGGCGACACCCCAAGATGCATATGGATCTAAATCCAAGCATCTTCATTGTCATCCAAGATCAAATCACCATTTGCATATTGGTTGCCCAGCTCTCGGGTGCTTGTACCCATTCGACGATTATTGTTGGCCAAGAGTTAGGGGGAAGGACATCGTAAGAAAGCTCTGCTGAGGCGAGGTACACAGAAATAACTTGGCCAAAATCAACCTCCTCTAGTTGAGCTCTCCCTCTACACGAATGGTCTAGAAATGTGTCGACCTTCTCCGGTATGGGACCGCTTATACGAAAAACAACTCGCTTATTAATCTCCTCAAGTTGATCTCGTGTTTTGCACGTTGGTTGACAATTGACCTCTCTTTTACTCCTCGTCGCTTTATTTTGCAAATAACAGAACGCCTTATGCTCCAGTCTTTTACTCCAAATAAATGAATAACGAAATCCTCATGCATGTACCACTAAGGTGAGCTCAACACAACAAGACTGCAAGCATATGCAAGTTCAACATGAGACCCTAAAAGCCTAAGCAAGTTCGATTTAGTAATGTGCCTAAGAGACTAAGAGAGTTTGGTTCTACGGTGTGCCTAAGAGCCTAGGCATGTTCGGTTCAGCAAAGTGCCTAAGCGCCTAGTGATTTGTGCACACCATCACCGATAAGAACTCATGCAATTTTGAATAAATATGTTTGTATAATTTCTGTTTAGAAAAAAAATCTTCATGCGACAATGGTCATACTGTGTATCCAGTAAAAAAACAGAAAAAAAGGAACACTAAACTGAGACCACTAACAACTTGTTCTCCTCTTCTTCATCACTAGAGCTGGCCTCCCTAGAGGAATAATATGCAGAGGAGCTCGAGTCCGAGGGAGAATATGATAATGAATCATTATCTGGGAAGAGGTTAGGGAGGACGCTCTCCACAATCTCGCTCATCGCCTCTGTGGTAAGCAAGCCCTACCTGCAGATGCGGATCAGGATCACCTTGCCCGCCGTAATGGGAACCTACTTGTTGAAGCCAAGCAGTCTCGAAGGATTGAAGTCGCGCGATCTGAAGCCAGCGGTCTGTACGGTCTCCAATAATCAGACCGTGGCTTCTCCTCTGATGTACCAGATCGCGTCGGATAAAGATGGGTTGAAGCTGCGCGGTCTCGAGTCAGCGGTCTGTGCGGTCTCCCAGAATCAGACCGTTGCTCCTCCTCAGATATGCGAGATCGTGCCAGATGAAGGTCGGCGATCTCCAGCTCTATCAGACAACTGTTTGATAACCGCGGTCTGTGCGGTCTCCCAGCATCAGACCGCCACTTCTCCTCAAGTATGCGAGGTCGCGTCTTGTGAAGGTCAGCAACATTCCGCCTCTCCAAGCGGCCTAGAGCCAGCGGTCTCAGCGGTCTCCAAGTACAAGACTGTCGGTTCATCTCGGATATACCAGATCGCTTCTTATGGAGAGAAGCGGTCTGGCCCTCCCGGTCTCTCCCTTATGGGGGAGTGTTCGCCAGAACGATCTAACCGTCCGACAGTCTCCTCTGTCACATGACCTTCCTCCTGTCGTGTGACCGTCCGACCTCACTCCAGATCGCAGAGGTCGCTGCGGTCTCAATATTCCTGATCGCCCAGACCGCCCAGCTCTCTTGTGTACTGTGTATTTGTATTTAGTCCCACATCGTATATTTGTATTTTACTGTTTCCCTCCTAGTCTATATAAAGGAGGCAATACACTTGTAATACTTAAATTTTTGGAAATAAAAAAATCCTGTTATTTTCAAGTTCTCACACTACTTATGGAGAGCCATGAGCTCCTTCACTCCGAGAGAGAAAGAATGAGGTCATGATTTTGCCTCCGTGAGGCAGACCTACGTCTCCCCTAGTTGCCTTTGGCAGTCGTCCAAGGCCTGCTCGGCCTGAGAGACCGGCTGTGATGTCAGTAGTTAAGATTCCTACACGAAACAAGTGAGGTCAATACGGCATAGAAGGGGCTCACATGATCAAACACAATGAGGTCAGAATTTATCAGTATGTTGACGTCCACAATGTCCTGGGCCTCACTCTCCTGGGCAAGCTTGTCCTCGGCCTCGACACGACCCTTCTCAGCCTCGATGAGAGCCTACTAATCCTTTGTCAAATTAGCACCAAGCTCGAGGTTAGTCCTCACCATCCTATGGAATAGCTCATAGGACCGCAACATGGACAGGACACCCTGGTCTGCAAGGTATCGATGTAAGTCCCACCCCCCCCCCCCCCCCCCCTCTGGGAATTGGTCACAACCGAGGGAGGTCCTATGTCCAGAATAGTCGCATTACGGTAGTGCCAACATTAATGCTTGTTGGATCTTATGGCGCCCTTAAGGGAGTGAATACGGGTTTTAGAAATATTTATATTTTAAGAGAAAACTTTTGATTTTTTATAAGAAAGAGATTTGATCAAAAGTAAATTGCTAGAATTGAAAACCAAATCAATTTTATTGAACAAATAGATACATGATTATTATTAATAAAATTGATTATAAAAGAAGATTTCTATAACGCTAGAAATCGAGGCGTGAATATGAAACTCTCTTTTTGTTTTATATACCGACTCTTCTCCCTAAGAACCAGTTAGCTTTAGTCAATCTATCCCAAGATACAGCCTCAAGTCGCTCTAGCCTCTCTATCCTCGGAAAGGCCTAGAGCACCCCTTAAATCTAATCCCTAAACCCAGTGGCCAACGCACGCGGTAAATTCCCCCTAAGCCACACACGGACCTACTCGCCAACGCACGTGGTAAATTCCCCCCTAAAGCACACATGGACCTAGTCGCCAACAACCGCGGTGAATTCTCCACTATATAGTCACAAAGATAAAAAAGTATTACAAAATATGAAATTCAAATTGAGCATTGAGTTTGCGTTGATCCGATCCTCCTTTGATTCCTTCTCTTGAATTTGAATGGGAGAACTTTAGTGGTCTGGAAATACGGCCTCACAGAGATTTCAGAGAGGTGCATTAGGGCTCCTTGAGTTATGTCACTTTTGAGAACAAAATCACCCTTTTATAGAACAGGAAGCTAACACTGAGTTTGGCCTAATGTCAGGCGTTGACTCAGTTTAGTAAAGATTGATGACACGTATCCTCATTCCAGGAAGGAGATATTGCATGATTGGAAGGCTATTATTTAGGAAACCCTAACACTGGCGTTAAGGCTAACACTGGTGTTAGACCTAGTCATTCCAAAACTGCTCCCACAATCACGACAGCTTCACTCCATAACATTTTCACATTGGCGGGATCGAGGGTCAATGTCGGCGTTAGCTCTATCACTAGACCACTTTCTTTTCTTTTAGCACATCGAGCTAGTCCGGACCAAAATATAACATCCTAGTGTCATCCTTGTTCAATCATGCATACTAAAAACACAATGATAAACTTGATCTAATACAAGTATGATTTGTTATTCTCAAACCAAACAGATGCGGAAAGTCGTGTTCCATCAGCTGCTATCTTAACTTCCTACACGATACAAGCTGCTGGTTTGCTTCGATAGCTTTATCAGCTGCTATCTGAATTTCCACCCTATGAACAAGGTATGGGTAACTTGGCACTGCTTCCCGAATCAGAGCTGAGTAGAAGCCGCTTGGGCGGAGATCTCCTAGCAAAATGCCTCGCAAAAGCTCGGGGTCGACCCCTGGGATTTTTTTGGGCCTCAGCAATGAAGCGATGGAAAAAAATCCATGAGGGTCTCTCCCTCGTTCTGGCGGATTCCTGAAAGATGGTAGGGGTCCCGGACAATTCTGCAGTTGGCGATGAACTGATCAGTGAACTATTGTGCCATCTCCGCAAAACTGTCAATGGATCTATCTCGGAGAGAATGGAACCAAGTGCGCGCTTGCCCCTTCAAGGTTGCTAGAAACACCTGATATATGAGTTGATCTGGAGCATTGTAAATTCTCATGATAGTAGTGAAATGGTTGACATGTTCTAATGGATCATCTGTCCTATTGGGAACACTACCGACAATATTCCAGATTTGGAGAAGTCCCTAAGTCAATGATAAGTACAATTTGTATTTGATGTTCATTTGATGTGACATTAGTAGGTTAGGAAATCATACATTTTAAGTATAATGCCTTAAGTTCAAGAAAAAAATGACTAAGGCATATATCCTTGTGTCAACAAGGTACACACGACGATATCGTTGAGATCACTCGTAGAAGACAGCAGAAGAAGTTAGTCAAGAATCGTCCTGACAATAATTAAGAAGAACACAACGATATCGTTGTGTCAACGAAGTACACACGACGATATCGTTGTGAGAACAAGAAGAAACAACTAAGTCAAGAATCATCGTGACGATAAGAAGAACACGACGATATCGTTATGTCAACAAGGTACACACGACGATATCATTGTAAAGAATCAAGAAGGTCTAGCTAAGTCAGATATCGTTGTGACAACAAGTATAACACGACGATATCACTGTGACAACAAGTATCACATGACGATATCGTTGTGAAACCTCAAGAAGGGCTAGCTAATTCAGATATCGTTGTGACAACAAGTATCACACGACGATATCGTTGTCACAACAAGTATCACATGACGATATCGTTATGGAGACTCAAGAAAGACTAGCTAAGACAAATACCATCATGACAATAAGTATCACACGACAATATCATTGTGAAGAATCAAGAAAGCTTGTTAAGTCCTATATCGTCGTGTCAACTATCTTCACACGACGATATCGTCTTGGCAAGCTTAGAAGGCAGAAATTCAAAATGACGAAGACATTAAAGTCAGATGTCAAATCAGCCACTTTTGTAAAGTGCTCTAACATCAATATTTTAAGGTTTCTACCGTTTGAGGAGTCAGAACTATAAAAGCAGAAGAGAGGGTCAACAAACTCTAACGACTTGGAAAATTTTGAACCCTAGTATTCTACGAAAGGCTTGACCGCAAAAGGTAATAGAACAGTAAAAAAGAAAAGCTTTTTCGAAGAAAGAAAGAAGAATAAAAGCTTCCACAGAAAAGCTCTCATTCCAGAGAGAAAGAAGACTTCTTCAGTTAAGAAAGCTCGGCACAGATCCAGATATGAAGGTTCATTATATTGAAGATTTTATGTTGCTGCTAAAGAAGATATTCTATTCAGAAAGGCCTAAAAAGACTCAAGCTATCCAAAGCTAAATCTTTAAGAGTCTAAGTCTATACAAATCTTCTTCTAAACATCTTCTGTAGGATCTCTTTGAGAGCTGAGTTGTATGAGTGTTTGAACGCTGAGGTAGGATCTGCTGAAGATCTGAGTTGTAGAGGCTTAATGCCTGAGTTGTAGGGTTCTAAGAACCTGAGGTAGGATCCTGACTGGATCTGAGTTGTAGGGTCTGGAGTGCCTGAGCTGTAGGGCCTTTGTGCCTGAGGTGTAGGATCTGTGAAAGAGATCTGAGATTTGGAGGAGTTGGCCGAGTCTAGCATACTGCTAGATAAGTGAAGGGGGATAATGGAGTACCCACACTGGGGAACCACTATAAATACTGGTGTGCTTTCTGTGATGTGATTTCTGGTTGTGTTCTCCAAGTTGATTTAGTCTCAAACTCTAAAAGACTAAAACAATTTTAAAACACTTATCCCCCTCTAGGTAATTAGACTACACCCTAGACTTACACGTCCCGACGAATGTTTTGATGCTGGGAAGTTTGAAGCCATGTGGGACCGGATGAGCTAGAACCTGGGGTGTTAGTGGGGAGTCGTAGTGTAGAGGACGATGGACAAAAATAGCATGTCGCCCAACCTAACCTGATGGCGACGGCCACCACGACGGCCAACTTGGTGATGAAGATGACGACCATGGCGCACTTGGTGATCATGGGATTGTGGCGGAAGATGATGATGATGATGAACCGCCGGCCAAAGACTTGCGGCGTCGTAGCGGTCACGGCTACAATCTTCGCCTACGCAACAAGAATTTAATTTAATTTATCTTACTAGTTTATGGTCTGCAATTATCCAATTATATGGTTTGTTTTTAATTATTTTATTTCTGTCATTTTTTATTGGTGGTGTGCATTTAACCACTGTTATGGGCTGCTATTAGACGTTTGGATGTAAGCCTTATATAAGGCCAAAAACTCTTACTATGTTGGTAGAATATTATTGAGATTAAACAAAATTTGCTTCCTAAACCTAATATCCTCTCTCCCTCTCTCTCTCTCAGATTTCCGCCCCCCCCCCCCCCCCCCCCTATCTCCCTCTTCCTCTCATTGCCGCCGCCCCCCTTGAGAGATCTCTTCCAAGGTTCGGCCGCCTCCTCTTTCTCTTCTCCCCTCCTCCATATTCTCTCCACCACACTATTCCTCCACCGCCTTTCATCTCTCTATTTCCTCTCTCATCCACGGTTCCAAAATATTTTGTGCAAGAAGTAAAGGTTGTGGTGATCTTCTACGGCGTGAAGCGGGGAAGACGGACGTGTTCTTCATCCTTGGTGCACTTCCTGTGGATTTCGACGGGAGGCGATCATTTCTTGTGGATCCAACATCTCGGATCTACTTTTCCGAGAGGGGTAACGAAAAATACTACTCAGGAGATTTTCCTTTCTTTGATAGTTCTTGTGGTGGACGATTTTTGCGTGGATTTTCGAAGCTTTATTTATCGCGGTAGATTTATAATAGATCTGTGGCTTTTGTTTGGTTTTCCGATAACTCTCGAGAGGATTGGCGACCCTCGTTCTTTTTCTAGTTGGGATAGATCCTACCACTTTCGAATCGTGTTTATTTTTGGTGGATCTGTTTTGGTACAACTCCAAGCTCGTCGGAATCAATATTATTCCTTTTAGCCGGAGCGGATTTTGGCCTATAGCCATTCTACGAACCAAGTGCGGTGTGGCTACCCGTACGTTAGCGCGAAAGATAAATAAAACTAATTGTGACGGCTGCGTTTCGTTAGTGTGTGGTAAAGAGGACGTAGATCGTAGCAAGAGATGTTGTTGCGTCGTCCGTGTAGGATCGATTTGGTCGGCCTACATCAATTTGGTATCAGATCTAGGTTCGTGTCAATTTCTAAATTGACGCAATCCTTAGGTTGTCGTAGAACGCCGGCACTCACAATCGTCACACGATTTGGCTTTCAAATTTTAAAAATAAAATTTCGTCGGTCTGCGAATAGCGGTCTAAAATTCTCATTTTAGCGAAATTCAAAAACAAAAAAATTTCTGGATTTCTACTTATTATTTTCTGTAAGAAAATCAAAAAAAAATTTCACTGACCTTAGTTATTAGGCGGGAATAAAATTATATTTCGTAAAATTTCTGTCCTCATCTAAAATTCTGGTCTGCATTTAGTAAAAAAACAAAACAATTTTTCTGCAAAAATTTACAAAAAAAATCACTTGTCCTGTTGTTTATGCGCACTAGGCGTGGCACGGAATATCTCCCAACCACTTCCACCATGGCAGACGACCATGATGACGAGCACGCTCTGGCACTCACAATCGTCACCAACGGACCGAGTACCTTCTCACGGTTAATGACCCAAATATTTAAACCATATATGGGTAAATTTGTAGTGGTCTATTTCGATGACATCTTAGTATTTAGTCTCTCGCCGATGGACCATGAAGAACATTTGAGGACGATCCTTACTACATTGCGCCAAGAAACTTTATTTATTAATCTTAAAAAGTGCGCATTTGGTGTGACTTCTGTAGAGTTTCTAGGATACATAGTGAGTTCCGAAGGTATTCATGTTGACCCTAAAAAGGTCCAAGTTATTCGAGAATGGCCGGAACCTAGAAATATCCGGAAGGTTAGAAGTTTTCATGAATTGGCCACGTTTTATCGAAGGTTTATTCGGAATTTCAGTAGTATCATGGCACCAATCACTGAATGCATGAAGAAGGGTGAATTTAAGTGGACTAAAACGGCCACTACTGCATTTCAAACGATTAAGGAACGGATGTCCGAAGCCCCACTACTACGGTTGCCGGATTTTAGCAAGGTGTTTGAATTATCATGTGACGCATCTGGGATAGGAATCGGAGGAGTTTTAAGTCAAGAGGGACATCCGATTGGTTATTTTAGCGAGAAGCTCGCGGGCCCGAAATTAAATTAATCCAATTATGATCGAGAGTTCTATGCCGTAATACGTTGTCTTCAACATCGGCGGCACTATCTTATATCAAAAGAATTTGTAATCCTATCTGATAATGAGGCGCTAAAATTTGTAAACTCCCAAAGTAAAATCAGCCCTCGGCACGCCAAATGGGTGTCGTACCTTCAGGAGTACACATTCATTATCAAGCACCTTAAGGGTACGTTAAATCGTGTGGTGGACGCTCTTAGTCGCGTCACACTATTATTGTCTACAATGAAAGTAACGGTCATAGGATTTGAGAGAATTAAGGATGAATATGTTCAGTGCCCGGATTTTAAGGATATATATTTAGCCGCTCAGGACAATTCCCCTTCTACTATCTCAGCTTACTACATCCGTGACGGTTATTTATTTAAGCATACGCAATTATGTATTCCCCGTTCATCGCTACGCCATTTCATTATATGGGAGTTACATAGTGGAGGGTTAGGTGGACATTTCGGTCGGGATAAAACTATCACGCTAGTCGAGGATAAATTCTTTTGGCCAGGCCTCAAACCAATGGTCAATAAAATCGTTGGGAGTTGCCGTGTATGTCAATTAGCAAAAGGTAACAAGACCAATGCGGGTCTGTACACACCACTGCCGATTGCGTCTGTCCCTTGGGAGGACGTTAGCATGGACTTCATATTGGATTTACCCCTAACATTTAGGCGACACGATTCCATTCTGGTCGTAGTGGATAGATTTTCCAAAATGGCCTACTTTATCGCATGCAATAACACCAATGATGCATCACATGTAGCTAAACTGTATTTCAAGGAGGTTGTGGCTCATCAGGGCGTCCCCAAAACGATAGTAACTGATAGGGACGTTAAATTTACTAGCTATTTCTGGAAAACACTTTGGAAGCTTTTGGGAACTAGACTTATGTTTTCGTCGGCCTATCATTCCCAAACGGATGGGTAAACGGAAGTGGTTAACCAAAGCTTGGGTGGTTTGCTTCGTTGCCTCGTGGGTGATCATAAAGGTACGTGGGACCTTATTCTTCCTCGTGCTCAACTAGCTTATAGTAATTCTAAGAATAGGTCCACTGGGTTATCACCAAATGAGATCGTACATGGATATAAGGCGCCCGTGCCTCTTGACTTGGTTCCGCTACCACCATCGTTTAAATCAAGTCAATTTGCACAGGACTTCGCCTCGCACGTTCACACTCTCCATAAGCACATTAGCGAGACGTTAGCTAAGCAATATTCTATTTATCAATCGAATGCTAACGTACATAAGCGAGCAGTCCCCTTGAATATTGGTGATTTGGTAATGGTTCGTCTAATCCCGGAACGGATGTCGTCGGGCACCGTAAAGAAATTGGCGAATAGGAGAGCCGGTCCTTTTCGGGTTTTAAAGAAGCTAGGCGAAAATGCATATCTATTAAAGTTACCTGCTGATTGGGGAATTTCCCTTGTTTTTAACGTTTCAGATTTAACGCTTTATGTCGCTCCGCCACCTGAACTATCTGTCTCTCCGTTTAATATTTCCACTATATCTTCTAATGGGGTGGGGGTGAGATGGTTTCTGGATCGCTCTCTCCTTCGGAGTCTACGGGAGGTATGTTGCCTACTGATGATGAAACATGTTTTTCTTCTTTGCCTAACGCATTTCCAAGGTTCCCCGGGACCGATTTCTTGCCTGACAAGATTTTGCAGGATGCAGTGTTTCCCACTCCCGACGGTGACATTCACAGGTTTTTGATCTAGTGGCGAGGTCGCCCCGCTTCAGACGACTCTTGGCTCTCTGCCTCGGAGGTGGAACTTCTGGACGCGGATCTCCTACGCAATTACTTACCCGCACACTCATCGGTGATGAGTCCTTTTGAGCGGGGGAGGATTGATGGAGACGGCCACCACGACGGCCAACTTGGTGATGAAGATGACGACCATGGCGCACTTGGTGATCATAGGATTGTGGCGGAAGATGATGATGATGAACCGCCGGCCAGAGACTTGCGGCGTCGTAGCGGTCACAGCTACAATCTTCGGGCACGCAACAAGAATTTAATTTAATTTATCTTACTAGTTTATGGTCTGCAATTATCCAATTATATGGTTTGTTTTTAATTATTTTATTTCTGTCATTTTTGATTGGTGGTGTGCGTTTAGCCACTGTTATGGGCTGCTATTAGACGTTTGGATGTAAGCCTTATATAAGGCCAAAAACTCTTACTATGTTGGTAGAATATTATTGAGATTAAACAAAATTTGGTTCCTAAACCTAATATCCTCTCTCCCTCTCTCTCGCAGATTTCCGCCCCCCTCTATCTCCCTCTTCCTCTCATTGTCGCCGCCCGCCTTGAGAGATCTCTTCCAAGGTTCGACCGCCTCCTCTTTCTCTTCTCCCCTCCTCCATATTCTCTCCACCACATTATTCCTCCACCACCATTCATCTCTCTATTTCCTCTCTCATCCACGGTTCCAAAATATTTTGTGCAAGAAGTAAAGGTTGTGGTGATCTTCTACGGCGTGAAGCGGGGAAGACGGACGTGTTCTTCATCCTTGGTGCAATTCCTGTGGATTTCAACGGGAGGCGATCATTTCTTGTGGATCCAACATCTCGGATTTACTTTTCCGGGAGGGGTAACGAAAAATACTACTCAAGAGATTTTCCTTTCTTTGATAGTTCTTGTGGTGGACAATTTTTGCGTGGATTTTCGAAGCTTTATTTATCGCGGTAGATTTATAATAGATCTGTGGCTTTTGTTTGGTTTTCCGATAACTCTCGAGAGGGTTGACGACCCTCGTTCTTTTTCTAGTTGGGATAGATCCTACCACTTTCGAATCGTGTTTATTTTTGGTGGATCTGTTTTGGTACAACTCCAAGCTCGTCGGAATCAATATTATTCCTTTTAGCCGGAGCGGATTTTGGCCTATAGCCATTCTCCGAACCAAGTGCGGTGTGGCTACCTGTACGTTAGCGCAAAAGATAAATAAAACTAATTGTGACGGCTGCGTTTCGTTAGTGTGTGGTAAAGAGGGCGTAGATCGTAGCGAGAGACGTTGTTGCGTCGTCCGTGTAGGATCGATTTGGTCGGCCTACATCATAACCGTATTCTTCTGCTATCACATCACGTATCTCCTCGCGAGTGGTTTTTCCAATAACTTGTCTGGGGTTAATTCTTCCTTGACGATGGTGATTGAGGTCGACTCCAGGGCCCCTGGCCGGCCGAGCAGGATTAGTGGAGCTTGTTGTATCAGAGAATTCTTCTGAGACATCTTCCTCCCGAGCGGCCTCCTCGACCGGAGCATAATTTGGAGCTGGCGGTGGTAGAATGTTCATTGCGGGAGGTGGAACGGGAGATCGAGGAGGTCCAAGGTTTCTTAGGAGAGTCAGCATCTCGACATGTTGCTCCTCCATTTGTCGAATGTGCCCTTCCAGTGTTGCAACGGGAGCAATGTGAGGCCCCGAGCCAGACCTCACAGAAATTCTGTATCTGAGTCTCTTTGCAAGCATTTATCGCAGCATAGTAAAATATGAGTACACGAAAATACATAAACAAAACTCATACCTTTGCTCGTTCTTCAGTTCGAGTCAGTCTAGCTTTCCGCTGAGCACTCGGAGTCGCATCCGCTACCTAAAAAGATAAATCACAACGGATTTATTCATAAAGAATATGACTAAGCGAGTAACATACCTCTTTAACTGCTGTACATGCAAGAAACAAACGTTAGTAGCAATATGCATATATTCCATTTCAATGTATATAACAGCATGGTATCAGAAATAATGAATAACAGTAATTACAGTGTTCGTACATCAATGATTTCTATTTCAAGTTCTGGTAGTCGATCTATTCAATAATCATTTCGTTCATTCGTATCAAATATTCTTTCGTATCAAACATTTTATCAATTCAGTTTCACTTTCGGAATCAGATTTCATGTTCTTTCGAATCATAGCTCATTCAATGTGTTTTCACAATGTTCTTAATCAGTTTTCTCAATTTATCTTTAGTTAGGAAATCATAAGGGTAGCTGTAGATTCATCCCTTCTTGGTCTTCAACGACCTCTTGGCCTTCAACGGCCTCTGGCCTTCAACGGCCTCAAATCAATATCAAAAACACATTCCACCGTAGTGTATTCACACCCCCACTACGGCTACAGGGTTAACCCTTATCATTCCAAATTTTCTTATGCATCGATGCAATCTTCTTATGCAATTGTGTAGAAATTTATTTTAAATGTTTTCCCTCAGAATTTATTCATCGCTTATTCATTGCCAATTCAATATTTTCCAACGATTCTTGGATTATCAGTGATTCAAAATTCGAACAATTTCAATGTCAATGCACAATCACTAAAATACTTTCTGTAGAGTAAAGAAATCTAATCAGGTGTATATTCAAAATAATTCAAAACTATGCATAATTAAAGAAATAAGTACTCACCAAGTATCTTTTGCCTCTATTCGTACCAGGATTTTCATCGGGTCTATCTCCGGACGCCATCCTCTGCAGTATCAATGAAATCATTTACTTTAGGGTTGCGTCACGAATTAGTTACGATTTATTTCCTACGACGAGTACAACTACGACTCAGCATTGGTGACTCAAAGAAAACGTCAAAAATTAGATTTCGAACTCAACTAAACATAACCCAAGAGTCACTGTTGGCAGCCAAGAAAAGCCAACAACATCTAGCAACAGTAGCTAAAAGGGCAGCCAACAAACCAGCTACAGAGGAGCCCAAATAACACCAAACAGGGACCACAAACAACAGCCCACTTGTATGGCCAAAACAATTTCGAAACAACCAAGTGATGCCACACAACAGAAACAGCCGGCCAATTATACAAAGCCAAGGGAACAACAGCCATAGAAAATCAATTCATACAGGAAATTCCAACAGCAACCCATAATCCAAGTACCAAAAAAATAGGTAGCAGCCAAAACTAGTACCCACAAGTAGAAACCCTAGCCAATCAAGCCGCAACAAAAGCAACAGCCCAATCCTTTCCAACAAGCAGCAACCCTAGCCGGCCAACATGGGACAAGAAAGAAGCCCTCAATTTCCAGGACAAACAAAGCCATTCCAACAAAATGAAAAGCCCCATAAAACCCTAGCCGGCCAAGGCCAATCCAACAAAATTAAAAGCCCTAAATCTGAAACCCTCGCTGCATTATATACTCCAAATTTAAGCTTTTATGAAGAGCAGAGAAGAGGGAAAAAGGAGATGAAAGAGGAGCTCACAGTGAAACAGTTTCAGCCCAAGATGCCAACTACAGAAGCAGCAAACCAGCCCGGCTAGTGCGGATGCAAGGAAGATGCAGTAGTACTTCTTCCAGCACCAACGACCTGAGGAGAAGGAGGAACTGTCGATGGGGAAGAAGAGCAGCCAGCCCTAGCTCCTTCCAGCCTTCCAGACGGCGAGAGAAGAATAAAATGTCGAGGAGATAAGGTCTCGGCAAGCATAAAAGAGGCGCAATTAACCCACCGCCTCTCCTTAATCCACCACATCTCTTAATATAATATTAATACTCTTATCGTACTAATAACCGGCCAACATACGCAGCAGCCACTTAAGGAACCAGCCAGCCCAAAATAGCCCAAAAAAACAGCAGCAACTATAAAGAAGGCTATCCGCAGCCCAAGTAATAAACCAACTAGCCCAGGAGAACTCAAATGAACCCCAAAGCCAGCAATCCAAAATCACATCAATCAAGTTCACCTCTACCAGAAGACCAATATATATATAATGCTAGGTGCCAAGAGCATAAAAAAAATCAACATAACAAAGTAAAACGAAACGAACGTCGCAAAATCATCGAAAAATCCAAAATGTCAAACTTAAAGTGCGACGTCGTCTCGACACTGATTTTTATTATTTCATCATCGGGAATTTTATTCATGGATGTCTCTTTCAATTGCTCTTAAACGTTTTAGACCGTTACAAATTCTTCCCTTCTAATAGAAATTTTCGTCCTCGAAAATTACAGCAAAATGTCTTCGAACAAGAACATTGGTAACTTCAAAAGCAGTTCAAAAGCAGTTCGATTTACACTATTCACAACAAAACGTCTACTGACATATTACATAACACAATAAGATGCTTCTACTTCCTTCCTTCCTTCCGTCCATCCCAAGGTTGACCTAAGTTCATTGCTCGGGGCTCGATACGACGTTCTTCGGGAACTACCTCTTCTGGTCCTGGGGTGGATGCTAACGATTCAGTTCCGATCTGGAATAGCTTCTGCTGCGAAGGTCTTGGAGCGTCTCTACCTTCTTTCGATTGATTTAACTTTGGGCAATCGGCTCGCCTATGTCCTGGTTGACGACAATAAAAACAAACGCCTGCGAGACATTCTCCCTTATGAATCTTTCCACATTTTACACATACATGAGATGTCTGAGATGCAGTGCTACTGTCAGCAGGTGCAGCTTGTGATACCTTCCTTTCTTTCCACTGCGGCTCACTTACCGTTTCAATCACTTCCTTATTCGAACCTTCTCTAAACCTCTTTCTGGCTTGTTCACGTCGCCACCGAGATTTCTCTGCATCAATTTCAACCAGTCTGGCTCTTTCCACTAATTTTCCATACTCAAGGATATCCAAAGGTACCAAGAGAGCACGAATTTCATCGCGAAGACCTTGCTGAAATTGACGACACCTATCTTCTTCTATTGCAATCAAGGAGTCTGCATAATAACCTAATTTTCTAAATTATGCTTCATACTGCAGTACTGATTTGCTTCCTTGAACTAAACGGAGAAATTGGTCGTGCAAAAACCTTTTCTCAGATCTCGGGACAAACCACGACGTAAATTCTTGCAAAAACTCCCTCCAAGTAATAACTGGAGTACCACGAACTTCATACTTTCTCTTCATGATACTGGTCCACCATCGCTTCGCCTCCCCCTCCAAAATAAACGCAGCTAAACTCACCTTCCGATTCTCGGGGCACTCCATTACTTCAAAAATCGTTTCCATTCGCAAAATCCAATCTTCGGTTTCAAGCGGAGGTAAGCCTCCTCTAAACGGTGGCGGCTTCAATTCTAGGAATTGTTTCAGATCCACATCTAATTGACGATGCTGAGGCGGGACTGCAGGCCCTGCAGGATTTACAGGAACTATCGGCAAATTACCAGGAACTGGATTCATTGGAGGCACGATCTCAGGAGGCACTTGCACGGGTGGAGGTACAGGATCAACACGAGGGGCAGTTGGACCAGGTGCAAGTAGGGTTGGCAAGACCAACTTTAATGCTTCAGCAAGGGCTTGGGTGAGGTCATTCACTGGCGGACGTGGCTGATTTCCATTATCACTCTCCACTGACAATGTATCTTTATTTACCTCTTGTTCGTCTCGACCTCCATGGACTCGTTTACTTGCATAAACATGGACGGGGTCCTTGAAACACAATGACATTAGCATGTCAGACATATGTTCACGATCGTTTATGTATCATGTACTCATAGCTATTTACTTGCTCGATAAACCTAGCTCTGATACCAAATTGTGAGGCCCTGAGCCAGACCTCACAGAAATTCTGTATCTGAGTCTCTTTGCAAGCATTTATCGCAGCATAGTAAAATATGAGTACACGAAAATACATAAACAAAACTCATACCTTTGCTCGTTCTTCAGTTCGAGTCAGTCTAGCTTTCCTCTGAGCACTCGGAGTCGCATCCGCTACCTAAAAAGATAAATCACAATGGATTTAGTCATAAAGAATATGACTAAGCGAGTAACATACCTCTTTAACTGCTGTACATGCAAGAAACAAACGTTAGTAGCAATATGCATGTATTCCATTTCAGTGTATATAACAGCATGGTATCAGAAATAATGAATAACAGTAATTACAGTGTTCGTACATCAATGATTTCTATTTCAAGTTCTGGTAGTCGATCTATTCAATAATCATTTCGTT
This sequence comes from Dactylorhiza incarnata, assembly GCA_033032865.1. NCBI lineage: Eukaryota > Viridiplantae > Streptophyta > Magnoliopsida > Asparagales > Orchidaceae > Dactylorhiza > Dactylorhiza incarnata. The sequence goes on from JAWHQI010000030.1 coordinate 16,229,533, forward strand.
CATTCGTATCAAATATTCTTTCGTATCAAACATTTTATCAATTCAGTTTCACTTTCGGAATCAGATTTCATGTTCTTTCGAATCATAGCTCATTCAATGTGTTTTCACAATGTTCTTAATTAGTTTTCTCAATTTATCTTTAGTTCGGAAATCATAAGGGTAGCTGTAGATTCATCCCTTCTTGGTCTTCAACGACCTCTTGGCCTTCAACGGCCTCTGGCCTTCAACGACCTCAAATCAATATCAAAAACACATTCCGCCGTAGTGTATTCACACCCCCACTACGGCTATAGGGTTAACCCTTATCATTCCAAATTTTCTTATGCATCGATGCAATCTTCTTATGCAATTGTGTAGAAATTTATTTTAAATGTTTTCCCTCAGAATTTATTCATCGCTTATTCATTGTCAATTCAATATTTTCCAACGATTCTTGGATTATCAGTGATTCAAAATTCGAACAATTTCAATGTCAATGCACAATCACTAAAATACTTTCTGTAGAGTAAAGAAATCTAATCAGGTGTATATTCAAAATAATTCAAAACTATGCATAATTAAAGAAATAAGTACTCACCAAGTGTCTTTTGCCTCTATTCGTACCAGGATTTTCATCGGGTCTATCTCCGGACGCCATCCTCTGCAGTATCAATGAAATCATTTACTTTAGGGTTGCGTCACGAATTAGTTACGATTTATTTCCAACGACGAGTACAACTACGACTCAGCATTGGTGACTCGAAGAAAACGTCAAAAATTAGATTTCGAACTCAACTAAACATAACCCAAGAGTCACTGTTGGCAGCCAAGAAAAGCCAACAACATCTAGCAACAGTAGCTAAAAGGGCAGCCAACAAACCAGCTACAGAGGAGCCCAAATAACACCAAACAGGGACCACAAACAACAGCCCACTTGTATGGCCAAAACAATTTCGAAACAGCCAAGTGATGCCACACAACAGAAACAGCCGGCCAATTATACAAAGCCAAGGGAACAGCAGTCATAGAAAATCAATTCATACAGGAAATTCCAACAGCAACCCATAATCCAAGTACCAAAAAAATAGGTAGCAGCCAAAACTAGTACCCACAAGTAGAAACCCTAGCCAATCAAGCCGCAACAAAAGCAACAGCCCAATCCTTTCCAACAAGCAGCAACCCTAGCCGGCCAACATGGGACAAGAAAGAAGCCCTCAATTTCCAGGACAAACAAAGCCACTCCAACAAAATGAAAAGCCCCCATAAAACCCTAGCCGGCCAAGGCCAATCCAACAAAATTAAAAGCCCTAAATCTGAAACCCTCGCTGCATTATATACTCCAAATTTAAGCTTTTATGAAGAGGAGAGAAGAGGAAAAAAGGAGATGAAAGAGGAGCTCACAGTGAAACAGTTTCAGCCCAAGATGCCAACTACAGAAGCAGCAAACCTGCCCGGCTAGTACGGATGCAAGGAAGATGCAGTAGTACTTCTTCCAGCACCAACGACCTGAGGAGAAGGAGGAACTGTCGATGGGGAAGAAGAGCAGCCAGCCCTAGCTCCTTCCAGCCTTCCAGACGGCGAGAGAAGAATAAAATGTCGAGGAGATAAGGTCTCGGCAAGCATAAAAGAGGCGCAATTAACCCACCGCCTCTCCTTAATCCACCACATCTCTTAATATAATATTAATACTCTTATCGTACTAATAACCGGCCAACATACGCAACAGCCACTTAAGGAACCAGCCAGCCCAAAATAGCCCAAAAAAAAACAGCAGCAACTATAAAGAAGGCTATCCGCAGCCCAAGTAATAAACCAACTAGCCCAGGAGAACTCAAATGAACCCCAAAGCCAGCAATCCAAAATCACATCAATCAAGTTCACCTCTACCAGAAGACCAATATATATATAATGCTAGGTGCCAAGAGCATAAAAAAAATCAACATAACAAAGTAAAACGAAACGAACGTCGCAAAATCATCGAAAAATCCAAAATGTCAAACTTAAAGTGCGACGTCGTCTCGACACTGATTTTTATTATTTCATCATCGGGAATTTTATTCATGGATGTCTCTTTCAATTGCTCTTAAACGTTTTAGGCCGTTACAAGCAATCACTGCATCCTCTGCGAGAGCCGCGCTGATGAGCAAGTGGTAGGGAGCTGGATCGACGCATCCCCCAGGAATTGATCCTTCGGTGGTTCGGGTACACCTTCTTGCCATTGCCGTTAGTTTCTAGTATTGTTGTGAAGAGAATACTGTGTTCAGAAAGTCTTAGCAAAGTTTTGGGAACACCTTTCCCATATACGATGTCAAACTATTGTGGGTCGCTGGACGCTCTCGTTAGACCGGTCGAATTGAACCGTCTCAGCTCTAGAGTGAGCCGAACGCGCAATCAGTCAAAGTAAAGTAAGACAGATGGCAAGAAGACTTTTTACGTGAAAAACCTGGAAAGGGTGAAAAACCACGGAGCCGGATCGGTGCTAATCAAATTCTATTATATCTTTCGGTGTTACAAGCTGTAGAATGCAAGAGGGCGACAAGCCACCGCTCATTGTAGGGGGTGCAGAGAAGGTTAAGAAAGAGAAAATTTGTGCTCAGTTTGTCGATAGTCGACATAGGCAGTTTGTCGATAGAGGTATAGTCGACAAGCCCACTTTTAGAAAGTCTACTAAATGTTGACTAGACCTCTAGTCGACAAAGGCAGTTTGTCGACTAGAGGTCGAGTCGACAAGTCCATTTCAGAAGTCTGCTAAATGTCGACTAGACCTCTAGTCGACAAAAGTAGTGTGTCGACGAGAGGTCTCGTCGACACAGACAGAGCGGCAGATTTTTCCAGTTTTATTTTGATGGGTCGTGGCTGTCTATTTTCTCATGGAATTTAAACATAATAGTGGAGGTATGGTACATACTATATATGGTTGCTTGGGGAAATGGTTTAAGACCACTTTTCAGTCATCTCTCTCTCTCTCTACAAGCTCGAGAAAGAAGAAATCGTGGAAGAGGAAGAAGGATTCATTCAGCCATTGTTGGAGCTTCGGAGCTCCAAATCACGAGTCGTTTCCATATCCCATGTAGACTCTTATCTCCGAGCCTAACGAAGAGGACACTCCATGCCACAAACAAAAAGTAATTCGTGTAGCACGCACTAAGTAGTAATTCTAAGTGCATGACCCTAAGGCGAAATAATCGAAGTTAAAAAAAATTGTGCTCATTGCTTTGCGGATCACGACCCACGAAAATTTGGGGGATTTGATGGGATTCCCCCTCTAAAGATTTCCGAGCCAAACCGGTAGGACTTCGACCGAAATGCTCAAGTGATTAAACCCGAGCGGGCCGCGCGCGCGAATCACGCCTACTCGAAGGGTCCAAAATCACCTTGAAAGGGGGGACGAAACTGTAACACCCCAAAATTCAGGGGGGGCTCAAATGGCTTGATTTGTGGTAGCGTGAAGCTAACGCGGTGCAGTAGTAGTTACCGCCGGCGATAATATTTCTTCCTTGTCCAGGAAGAGTTGTATCAGCTTGAAGTGTGTCGGTTAGATTCTAGCGCGGTAACCTCATACCGACGTGCGGTAGTGCTCTTCCAGGCAATATGCATCTTAGAACCCTAAATAGGGTAGATGATTTATCTCCCTCATTTTCTCAAGTCATTTGGGACTTTTCGGCTAGGGTTCTCGATTGCTGCTCCCGCTCGCGCCGACTCATCTTCCATCCCACCAAGGGCCGACAACCCATCATCTCCTTGGGCCGAGCTCCTCCAACACCTCTTCCCCTCGGTTTTGGCCAGCAAGTTGAAGGAGGGTCATCCAAGGTTTTCTTCCCCATCCTCGCTTTGGGAAGTTTTGGCTCCGATTTCGCCCGAAATTTTGCTTGAATCCCTCCCGGATTTGTCTCCATAGGGCAAGGCTCTCTCTTCCACCCCCTATATTCAGATTTTTGGATCACTATTTAGGACTTCGGTGCTTCAATTCAATTTATGTGTATACTTTGATCCGAGCTTTTGCCCATCGTATAATTGGCTAACCATGATTTATTCTCGATCTCTGGCGCCGTTCATCGAACCAATCAACGGGATCGTTCCAAAATCCATTCTGATTTAGGATTTCCCTAACCTAAGCGCCACCAAATCTCTAATTCCTCATGGTAGTCTCCTATCCCCTCACTTTTGAGGAAGATAATTTTGCTAAACCCTCTCATGTTTAGGTTATGTGATGTTAAATGGATGTGCTAGCGTATGGATTTTTGTTATATCAAATATCATTCATGATTGCTCTTGAACAGGTTTAAAATAGGGTTTTTAAAATTGCTTGCGCCTCTTAGCCGCCACCGATGAATTCGATTTACCTAAGACAAATAGAGAAATCCCTCTCTTGCAAACATCGATCTCTGTTTGATGCGTCTTTTTTGTGTTTATGAATTTTACTATTGAATACCTGAATTGTTAAATTAATAGTTATGTCTCGATACACTTAGAATGATATGGGTTAGTGAATTGAAAGTGATTTTTATTTGAGTACTTACGCAGATGAATTACTTATCATTGGATGTATAATTTGAAGAATAATAGGCTTTTGAGCACGGGCATTAATTTTTACAATGATAAATGTTAAGATTTCTCGTTAGCAAATAGATGATTGGTGTTTTATATCATGCTCATATCGTGCACACTTTTATTTAGAAGATAATCGTGCCTAAGAAGGATTTGTTCTAAGTAAGTGTCTGTTATCCCGAAAATGATGTGTAATAAATTTTACTCCCTTTGATGTAAAATTTGTCCGTATTAGAATCACAACTAAGAACTTTTCATTCGTTGATAACATATGCTAGCATTGAAAGGTTATGTTTCATTGATGCAACTTCTGACTTAGGTTCCTTCTTGAATTCATAATCGGAACAAATGACCGGTCATAACAAGCATGAAATCCCTGGCTCTAGAGTGAGGGTTCACAAGAGCCTCCCCTTAAGGATCACGGGAATAATTCTGAATACATGATAAGTCCTAAATTTGATCTTGAAATTTTTTGAATTATGATTTTTATGCATCAAATAAAAACACATACATCTTTCATTTGTTACAGCTTATGTCATTACATGAATGATTATATGTTGCACCATGAATTAGGCTAATAACTCTTGTTATTTCCGCCTGATTTACTTGCCTATTTTGCTAGTTTCGCCTCCTGCGTACATCGGATCATTTGCTAGTTATGTATTTTACTTACTTTTGTTAATGTTCTAAGGCTTTTTCCTTGTTGATTCGTGTCAAGTTCCCGCCTCCTGGAGTTTTATTTTATTTCTTGCTATGTCAGGTTCTATGTTCTATTTCATTTACTGTCAAAATAATGTTTATTATGTAATAATTATTATCAGACTTTTTCTTTCGAATCATGCACAACTGCTAGACTATTGTTGTGTTACAATTTCATGTTTTGCATGCTTTTTTGCTTGGGATTGTCATTTGCATGAAATCATTGCTGGATTTTTCACACTAAAACATCTCATGTCATTGCAGCTTTGATTTTCATTTGATTGTTTGTGTGCCCAGTCCGACTCAAAGCCAAGACGATATAATTCTCCATACCAGAGAAAAACTGAGCAACCCGCAACAACTATATACATATAATGGAGAATGAACAACACGGTTGTTCATCCGCCCCCTTTATGTATCTATCTATTATAATATATATTATTTATTATTATATATATTATATGTAACAAGAGCTTCGAAGCTCGTGCTTGATTCTCTCGGGTGTGTGCCTATATATATATATACACACACACGAGTGACAGGGCACGGGGGCCCCCCGTGCGAGCGGCGACATTCGGCAGGGGTGACGACATTCAGTAGGGGCGGCGATATTCGGCGGGGGTGACATTCGGCAGGGGCGGCGACTTTTTGCGGGGGCGATCTATATTTATAACAGTATATATAAAACTTAATTTAATTTTGTTCAACAAAAGCCATATGGTGTGATTGTTGTCATCTTTGGTTGACATAGTGGAGAATTTGGCTCAATACTCACCATTGACAAATTTTGTGAGATTAAAAAAACAGGTCATATGACACTCATTTTTCAATAAATTTAGGGGTAAAATCGTAATTTCATGTTGTAGTATACTCTACACCTTCATAGTTTTAGATCACCCTCTAGTAGGTTTAGGAGACATGAAAAAGTGGAGTAAGGGAGCGGTTTGATCCGACGGCTGATGAAATATCATGCCAGATTCAACGGCCATAATCATTTCAACGACTTTAAAATCCATAGGTTTGATATTTCTTTATATACGATAAAGATATGAATTTCGTAAGTAGTATGTTAAATATCGGGATTAAAAATATAATTATGCGTATTATTTTATTGTGATATTTCCGAATAATAATGCCGACGCTATTATATAGGTCCAGACTGCGGTTGCTCGGAAACTCATAGTCAGACAACTAAAATATTTTATGAAGTCAAAGTCAACGGTCACTTTCCCATCCCTCTATTTATTGCTTGCCTTCTTCACTCCTGTATTCCAATTCCATTCTCCCCTCTCTCTCTCTCTCTCTCTCTATCTCTCTATATCTCTCTCTCTCTACATTTCTCTGTAGCAAGCAAACTTCAAAAGATATTTCTCGCCATGGGAACCGTAGCTCCAGCTCGTGAAACGCCTTCCACCCCGAATACCAACCGCCCAAAGGTATCCACACCTCTCTCTCTCTCTCTCTCTCTCTCTCTCTCTCTCTCTCACTCTCCGGATTTTTACTTCTTAAGATTTCCTGATCAATATATAGTATTTAACAGTAATATAAGAGAGAAGTCGGCCTTTAAAAAGGGAGAACTACTTACCTTCTGAGTAAAATTAGAGGATTCTTTTTATTTTCCAGAAAGAGGATAATTTAAAGTCAAAGTCTCCGGAGCTTTCATCAGCACGCTGCGGATGAACGTGGTGGCATGAATGAGCGGACAGCTATTTAATTGGCTGTAAACAGTGTGTGATGTTTTGTCCCTTAGACTCATACAGTAATAAGTAAAAATCGATATTCTGACGGACGAAATCCATCTGATTTTTTCAGTCAAAAATTTTAGTCCAATCCAAATTCCAGTTGAATTTTCCTCATCAAAAATTGTGCTTGTACTATTTTTGCAATTAGATTTTCGCCTCACATAGCATTACTGATTGGACTCGAAAAGATCTCATTGGTCATCAATTATTTTACAATAAAACAAAAAATCTTTTTTTTTTTACTTTGCGAATTCAAAACAAGACATGAATGTGTAGTTGAAATTTAGAAAACTGAAAGCAAATTAGAGGCTGCGTATATCGAGGGACTTCGAATAGCCAAATTAGATGTGCGTATATCAATCAATCTCCCCTTCTTTTTTTACTTTGAGAATTCAAAAGTTTGAAAATCAAATCGTCTCTATTGACGGGTACGAAGGGATCTGCTGCTGCTTCGTTTTTGGTTTAGGGTTTAGTAGAGTTGGTGGTGGTAGTAGCAGTAGTTATTCAGAGTGGAGCGAGTTTGGATTTAGGGTGGATTCATGGGTTGTAATAAACATATAACTGGTTTTATCGCAGTCGGAGAAGGAGAAGGCGATCGAGGAATGGCTTCCGATCACTTCGTCGCGGAATGCAAAGTGGTGGTATTCGGCGTTCCATAATGTGACGGCCATGGTTGGGGCAGGAGTCCTGGGCTTGCCCTATGCCTTATCTGAACTCGGATGGTAAGCATTCAATCACTTATTCATCTCCGAATCAATCAAGTCATGATTCTCATCATCATGTTGTGGATCTAATCAACAGTTTTTGTGTTCAGGGGCCCCGGAATCGCGGTGCTGATCCTGTCGTGGATCATAACGCTGTACACGCTGTGGCAGATGGTGGAGATGCACGAGATGGTGCCGGGGAAGCGGTTTGACCGCTACCACGAGCTCGGCCAGCACGCCTTCGGGGAGCGGCTTGGGCTGTGGATTGTGGTGCCTCAGCAGCTGATAGTGGAGATCGGCGTCTGCATTGTGTACATGGTCACCGGAGGCAAATCGCTGAAGAAGTTCCATGACACGGTCTGCCCTGACTGCAAAAACATCAAGCTCACCTACTTCATCATGATATTCGCCTCCGTGCACTTCGTCCTCTCACAGCTCCCCAACTTCAACTCAATTTCCGGCGTCTCTCTCGCCGCTGCTGTCATGTCCCTCAGGTGTGGATTATTATGCTTCTTTCTTAACACTATTTACAGCATCTTCAGTACCACGAAGGGGAAATCTCAAGTATATATATATATCCAGTTTTACAGACAGCAAAAGCATAGCTACTGAACTAGAACCTCCATTAGTACTAGATTTCCATCTTCAAGCACTAATTTGGTCTGCCTGTAAACTAAAAATCAGCCCATTTTTATGACACTTAAATGTAACATCTTCTTATGCATGACTAAATCCATTGCTCCATTTTCAAACATTCACATCACATGAGATTGAAGAATGATGAACATATGTGGCATTCTGTATTCACCAGCTACTCCACAATCGCATGGGGCGCATCGGTCGACAAGGGGAAGCAAGAAGGGGTGGAGTATGGATATAAATCTCACAGCACGTCCGGCACCGTATTCAACTTCTTCAGTGCTTTGGGGGACGTCGCATTCGCCTACGCCGGACACAACGTAGTTCTGGAAATTCAAGCGACCATTCCTTCTACCCCGGAGAAGCCTTCCAAGAAGCCGATGTGGAGGGGCGTTTTGATCGCATACGTCGTCGTCGCCCTCTGCTACTTTCCCGTGGCGCTCGTCGGATTCTGGGCTTTCGGCAACTCGGTCGAAGATAACATTCTCATCAGTCTTGAGAAGCCGCGCTGGTTGATAGCAGCGGCCAACATGATGGTTGTTATTCATGTCATCGGAAGCTATCAGGTGCATCTTTGATAGCAGTAGATCGCATTGCTGCTCTATAATTGTATATGAACGAGATCACGTCTTCTTATACTCCGTGTTATGAATGCAGATTTACGCCATGCCGGTGTTCGACATGGCTGAAACGGTGCTCGTGAAGAAGCTGCATTTTCCGCCCGGCATCTTTCTGCGGTTGGTTACTCGAAGCACCTACGTTGGTAAATGCCCTTTTCGCTTCCACGAAATTTGAATCATAATTCGTTATGCGGCGCAGCGCTCTGAATAACTACTGATATGCTTCATGTTCTATATGCATCTGTGATTCCAGCTATCACAATGTTTCTTGGCATGACCTTCCCTTTCTTCAGCGGCCTGCTTGGATTCTTCGGAGGCTTCGCATTTGCGCCAACAACATACTTTGTAAGTCGGCAAATCCTTCTATTTTCCTTCCCTAATGTTGAAAATGTAGCCCCGCATAAAAAAAACCTCAAGTAATATAGATCCTATGCCCCTCCGGCTACAACCGATTGGTTTTGGGTTGAATGCATGAGTTTTAACTTGGTATCAGGGTCACGAAGCGATTATTTATTCGCCTCAAATGTCATCTAATCTTGCAACCTGAACCTTTTCACCGCAGCTTCCGTGCGTAATGTGGCTCTCACTCTACAAGCCCAGTAAGTATAGTTTGTCCTGGATCGCCAACTGGGTAATCTTTCGCACACGAACTTGTTGCCTCTCATTCCTTCTTCCCTCTAAAATCCCAAGCTGATTCATGTTTCTGCAACCATTTTCAGATTTGCATCGTGTTAGGAGTTCTGCTGATGGTCTTGTCTCCTATTGGCGGGTTGAGGCAGATCATTCTTCAAGCAAAGACATACAAGTTTTACTCATAGGCTGCCGCCGAATAATTGTTTAGCCAGCCAGAAACTGCTGGCTCATTTCATTGTGCATGGTTTCTAAATTATAGAAATGTTTTACAATAGTAAAACAATGTAGAAGATGGCTTGGCTGGAAATGTATGTTAATAAAGTTGTATCACACAGCTAGCATATTTTAAACATCATCAGTATCCTATAAAATATACAATTTTGAAGATTTTTTTGCACTTAATATGTTGTAATGTCTGCTCGCGTGCTAGCGACTAGGTAAACACGAATTTGCGAGTTGAGTATGAAAAATATGAGAGGTTATTCATCGCATAAACAAAAAAAAGAGTTGAAATAAGGGCGTTTATATAAGCAGTCCACGAATGGTTATTCGCAGCCCATACATAATAGCAGACAAACAAAGCGATATTCGCAGCCCAATAGATACTGACAATCCAAAATTTAACTTAATTTTTTAAACATGCTAACTTTACATGCACAATTGAAAACGCTATTGTAGAGTATTATAAGTGTCAAAATTCACTAATATCAACCGGAAAAAAGAAGTCTCATTTCCTAGACGAAGTATAATCTGTTGAAATATTTTCTCTATTGATGGGGCTCCCCAGAACAGATCTGGTCGAACTCGTGATTTACTGTCGCGACCTCGACTAGCTCGCCGATAAGATTCTAACGGAACCATTCTCACATAATTCCAAGTTTCTTTGGACCTCCAAACGGACACCAGAACATGCGCATACATGCTAATCGCACCCCCCCCCCCCATATGGGAGTAAATGCACACCGTCATGGGAGTAATCGCACCCCCATCATGGGGGTTCGTGCAACCCTCTCTGTCCTCCTTGCATACGAATAGCCGTCCAATAGCGGTAGCGAAATCGTCGCGCAGCAACCGCCGCGCAGCCTCCGCCATGCCAACCGGGTCGCATCACCACGGTGCGGCCAAGGCGCCCCCCTGTTGGGGTGCGGCCAAGGCCGCACCCACCACTCCACGGGGTGCAAGCAAGACCGCACCCCCTCTCCATAGGGTGCGGCCAAGGCTGCACCCCCCTTGAGGTGCGGCCAAACTCGCACCCCCCCCCCCCTTTTTTCAATACGACCAATGCGGTCGCGACCGCTCTCCCCCCTTGGGGTGCGGCGGGGCCGCACCTCCCTGGTATCGCCTGGCACGACTCCTAAAGTCCACGTTCGCGGCACGCACCGAACGCCCCAAGTGCAGAACGTGCGCCGAACGCCCCCCAAGTGCACAACGTACGCCTGACATCTCTACCAACACAGCGCGCAATGAACGCATCTATGTTCGCAGCGCGTGCGGCAGTTAACTTTCTTAAATTTCCCAGATTGCAGGTTTCGTTCAGTGTTGTCATCACCGTCAACGAAGCTGCCCGAATTGCCCTGTGGGCAAGACGGTCATATCCAAAAAATGGTGATCCGTGTGCCCCAGATCAACGAACGTGATTCGCTCGTCAGGTGGTTACGGTGGTTACAACGGCGAAATTACCAAGCTACCCCTGCCCAAAGCTATAAAAGGAGTCCAGAGCCTTCATTTCAAGGACCTTGCCTTCACCGCCTGAGAGCTTCAGAGTTCTCCTTTGGCGTTCGAAGAATCCTTCGAAGATCTCTTTCAGCCTTCGAAGATCTACTTCCCCTTCGAAAATCTCCTTCGAAGGTGACTTGAAGATCTCCCTTAAGCTCTTGAAGATCTCCTTCGATCTTAGAGATTTTCCTCTTTTTTAACCTTCTTTGCATCCCCTGCAACGAGCGGTGGTCTGTCACCCTCTTGCATTCTACAACTTGTAACACCAAGATATAGTGGAATTTAGTCGACACCGATCCGGCCTCATGGTTTTTTACCCTTTTCGGGTTTTCCACGTGATCTACTTCCCCTTCGAAGATCTCCTTAGAAGGTGACTTGAAGATCTCCCTTAAGCTCTTGAAGATCTCCTTCAATCTTAAAGATTTTCCTTTTTTTTAACCTTCTTTGCATCCCCTGCAATGAGCGGTGGTCTATCACCCTCTTGCATTCTACAACTTGTAACACCAAGATATAGTGGAATTTAGTCGGCACCGATCCGGCCCCAAGGTTTTTTACCCTTTCCGGATTTTCCACGTAAAAAATCTTTTTGTCAGCTGTCTCATTTTACTTTAACTGATTGCGCGCTCGGCTCGCTCTAGAGCTGAGACGGTTCAACTCGACCAATCTATTAGAGCGTCGAGCGACCCGCAACAGTTTGGCATCGTCTGTGGGAAAGGTGTTCCCAAAACTCTGCAAAGACTTTCAGAAGACAGTATTCGTTTCGCATCAATACTCGTAACTGACGGCAATGGCGAGGAGTGCCCGAACCACCGAAGGATCAATCCCAAGGGGACACATCGACCCAGTTCCCTCTCACTCGCTCATCAACGTACCTCTCGCAGAAGAGGCGATGCCCTCCCCCGTCGCTACATTGGAAGGATGTATGCAACAGATGGAAGAGCAACAGACCTAGTTGTTGGCCCTGTTGAGAAACTTAGGAGCCCCTCGAGCTCCATTCCCCCCCCCCCGGTCGGGCCTCACTCTGGTCGACTGAATATGACTGAATATTAATAAAATATTCATAATAAAATTTAAAAATATAAAACACCGTCACTCCATCTCCCATCAATCCTGCGCCCGTTCATCTTCTCTCTCATCATTCTCTTTCGCACTCACTCGCTCTCTCTCTCTCTCTCTCTCGCAGCGCTCCCCGCTATTACTCTCTGGCGCCGCCTCCCCCATCGACTCCGGCCAGTTTCCAACGACTCTCCGACGCGCGTTCCCCGACTCACGGCACAGGAGATCCTAGGCTCGAGATTCATCTCTGCTTGGTGCATGTTCTCCGCCATTATCTTTTTTTAGGGTTTCCATCTTCTCCGCCATTGTTGTCCAAGGAAGGAGAGTGTATACCTCCTTTGCGGAGAACCCCGAATCCTTCTCTGCGGAGAACCGTTAGATCTCCGCGGAGAACCTTTGGATCTCCGCGGAGATCTCTTGGGTTCTCCGCGGAGATCATTGGATTTCCGAGGAGCAGACCCAGGTCTCCGCGGAGAACCCAAAAGATCTCCTCAGAGATCCAAAGGTTCTCCGCGGAGAACCCAATATATCTCCGCGGAGATCCAAAGGTTCTCCGCGGAGATCCAAAGGTTCTCCGCGGAGATCCAAAGGTTCTCCGCGGAGATCCAGTAGTTCTCCGTGGAGATCCAAAGGTTTATGGGTTGCTTTGGATTGTCTCCTGAAAACATCCTCAATGCCCTAAATATAGTATAAAGAACTACATCTTCATTCCTTTTCAAGTGATCATTCTTCATTGCAAAACCTGGTAAATCAATTATAAAGAACTCTGGAAAATGACACCATGTTTGATAATCATGAATGATGCTCGAATTCACCTCTACTGGACATATCTATTCATAACATAAACCATAACTCCAGGGGATCCGGATCCGGATCCGTTTAATATACTATCATCTTTTCTACTAATCTTAATTTTGGTTATAATTACTAGATTGTCTGTCTGTTCGTCATTGATTGCAATGAATGGTATTGACCTTCTGCTGCGGGACATTGCGAAAACACAACGATCAGTAGAGACCCTCGTTCATCGCTGCCCTGAAATTCCACCTGAATCGATTCCGACGCAAACACCTCCATTCTATTCGTCAGCATTTGACCGCCCCACTAGTGAGTCGTGCATTTGTGGCAAACAATCTGGCACGTTGAACAAAATTCAGGAGGATTGGATCAAAATACAACTGAAAACGATGGAGGATGGCATGCGCCCTCCTATCTGAATCGATCCGCCCGTGCCACTGTGGAACAAGCGTCCTGACATGAATGCGTATCTGTTGAAACCGTTGCTCGTGATTGATCCGAAACGGCAGTACGGCGTCAATGTGGCAGCAGGTGCATGTCCATGTTGCAACAAAGTCGGCTTTCTTTCCCGCAAGCAATTCAGTGCCCCGCGAGTTGTAGATTGCATCGACACCACTGCATTTTTTATCAGTGCTCGATACGTGTGCAAGAAGTCGAACACCTCCGGCGGCTGTGGTGCCACGTTCCATGTCATGGACGAGGCCAAAACCGAGAAGTTGATCACGACACCCATCGTCCTTAACTATCCTGTGCAACTGTTCGAACAGAGCGCGCACGACGTCGGTCTTGTTCAAATGTCTTACGACGTGTACACGTCCCGTTCCGGCATTGCTGATGACGCCAAGGTGATTCGTTGTGCCCGAACGACTCGATACATGCGTCACAAGCCGCACTATATCGTGGTCACGTGTCGTGGTATTTGGATATGCACTTATGGGATGCAGCACTCGGGCAAACGTCATCGCAGCAGGATCCGGCAGTGTTCCCTGATTTTCCATCATTTTTTCAGCATTACAACGGGTACAACGACACTCTCGGTCCAGTGGAATCAACGCTGACACGCCTAGTCCAAGACTGCATTGCTCGCCAACTTTCGTTCTTCAACCGAATGGAAGGCGCCATAACCGGAACTCATCTCTCGGCTGACCATCATCACAATGTGCCGGGACGCATGAAATTGACGGATGAGTTCAATGGCAGGAAATTTTCCCCCGTTGATGGATTACACTCCGTCATGAACGAGCGCCAACAAATTCTTTCCCATCAATTCACAACGACGACGGGCAATGCAGAGCGGCGATTTATTGGTCGGAGTTTGCAGAACCGATACAACGCTTACGGTATTGATTACTTCGCTGCTCATCATGTACCTTGACAAGTGCTGCGATGATCGGAAATGGCTACAAGACTTCGACAACATCTTTGTTCTCCTAGACAATCATCACCTCATCACGAGGTACAGGGACAATTCGAACGACACAGATCGTGCCCGGCAGGAACAATTTATGGCTGTCGTGGCCAAAATCATTGTTGGCAATGGACATGCTTCAATGCGGGAAGGCTCCATCATTGAGGCTGAATTGGATGCATTGTTGGATCAAATTAAAAAGTGAGAAATGAATGATGTGCAACCTTCGAAGCGCATTGTGACTACCAAACTTCTAGCTTGCCACGAGACGCAGAAAAAGCACATCAGAAATTGCTTAACGCCGCCTCAGGCGCGTCGAACACCGTCGTGGATTGCTTCTTTCGTTCGACTCTACGGCGTGGATCAGGGAAGAACGAAAACTTATGGCGTCAAGGACGAGCCATTTGCCCAGAGACTGTCCCTGGATGGAGGGATCTTGCTGCTCCATGCCGTGGTCACTCAAATCAACTTTCGCGGCGAACTCCAATTTGATCCTCGCTGGGCATATTTGCCAATCTCGGGTATGCATATCATTTTCACTCAGTATCTCGCACTGCTTTCGACCGATGGCATTACTCCCTCACCTACGTATCTGTCGACAATGTTTCATATGTTGCCTCTCTCGATTGATGATTGTGACGGCGAGTTTGGATTGACGGCAGCGTTTGGACAATCCCTTCCTCAACTGCCAGAAATTCCTGCCGGGCAACTGGAATCCGTTGGAATGATCGCCGAATCAATAACAGATAATGCAATTTGGTCGAGCCACACGTTCGATGCGATTGTAAAGGATGCACTTGATGTTGCCGCAACTGCTGTGGAGAGGGCTCACGATGATAATCACATAGTTGGAGAAGACGAAGCTGCACCGCGGCACTATACTGATCTGAATCATACCGAAGACGTCGATATAAGCAACACGCCCCATTCCATTCAGTCCAGTCGCAGACTCGCAAGCGCCGAAAACCCGGACCAACATCACATGGGCAAAGCTCTTCATCAAATCACCATAAGAAATCTCGCAGCCTCAACGCATTGGGCAATGAACGTCAATCGGTATTACAAGGGCTTAATCTTTGGGAAGCTGTGATGAGCACTTCACCAATGATCAACCCCTTCGAACGACGCTTACTCCGAATGGTTGCTCTCAAATTTCTTCAGCCCGATGAACTGCTGGATCTGAAAGATTTTCCCATTGAATCCTTGCATATTCCACAATTGCATCGAATATGGTCTGTTCTTGACTCGGCTTTGCATATCACCATTTTTGCTTTCAAACGATTCCTTCGGCCGAAATCAGAACAGGTTCATAAACAACACTTGGAGGATATGGTTGCCCAGGCTCGATTCAGATTTCCCATTCAAAGAGCAGCGCCCAAACGCAACATCATTACTGCCTTGAATCAGGCTGCGTCATTGATTGTTCCAATGCAGGCATGCCGTGATGCAGTTGGAAGAGACTATCACCACAACAATAACTAGAACCGTCACCTTGACAACCGGCGCCGATCACTGTTCAAGTCAACCTCGTGCAACAGATATGCAATCCGTGCCCCCAACAAGTAATTGAAGGATCAACGGACGATATCATTGATCGACTTGTTCAAAAAGAGATTGATGTTGGGCATGCCGACAACATTCACTGGACCAAAGTGGTCGCACCAGCTTACGCCCGCATTGCTGCGCGTCGTGAGGATCTAGTTCAGATGACCCACAAGGAGATTCAAAATCGTTGGGAGTATCTTGGACGTCTCAAAAGGAAAGGGGCATCAACCTCATCGATAACACCAGGTCGTCAGCACAGTTTGCAGTCGCATACTGAAGCCAAGAAGGACCTCAGTGATCAAGACTCAATCCACATTCCACCGTCGCCACTTCTTACACAACCATTGTCAGCCGAAACTCCGACCACTCAGAATTCAACTCAACCAGCATCCTCTGCAGTCATCACGACGATGGAGGAACCTGCCGTGGGCAGCTCGTCCGCTGTCAGCGAGATTGGTTCCCGTCCTCCATTCATGGTCAATCAACAATTGCCTACTTTGAATCAAATAATGGAGGCCATCGTCCTCACTCCATCTACAGGGGAGCCGTTTTCGCAATCGGAGAAGGAGCTGCTCAATTACTTGTTAACTAGTCAAGCAGAGCGCTCCCATGTGAAATCGACGACTGGTGATCAAACGTCTTGGAAGAGCCTGGCCAAGCGTTTCTTGTACTGGGCGCGAGTCGCACGGGTGTTGGGGATGAACCAGTTTCGGGTTCGATCCGATGTGCAGCTCAAGCAAAAGGTGAAGGATAATAACAAGAAAAAGAGCTTGCAACAGTCTATGTGAACCCGGACAGACATGTTTTTTATTGTTTATATATATCTGAGAATAGAGACCTCAACTAACACATTTTCATCTCTGCGGAGAACCATGGGAGAGCTAAATGGCTCTCTGCGGAGAGCCAAAAGGTTTTCCGCAGAGATCCATTTGGCTATCCGAGGAGAGCCAAAAGGTTCTCCGCGGAGAGCCAAAAGGTTCTCCGCGGAGAGCCATTTGGCTCTCCGAGGAGACCCTTTTGGCTCTCCGCGGAGAACCTTTTGGCTCTCCGCGGAGAACTTTACAGTCGATTTTCATATCTTCATACACTTGCATATCTATGATTTATTGTAACAATTGTTTATAATTTTGACAGATCTATGGGGTAGAAGAAAATTCATGTTTTGAGCTCAAGGTGCTATTTGTCGGCGTTTGTGAGCCAAACATCAGCCATCCTTGAACGAATGGAGGAGACACAAAAGAAGCTGCTGATGGATGCCAACATCTGGCATATTTTCCATGCACCAAAGGTGCCGCAGAACACTCCACTCTTATACAGTCTGCTCAGTTGGTACGACATTGAGAAGGACGTCTTCGTCATTGGATCAAGGGAGCTTACCTTCTCCCCCAATGACGTGGCGTTGATACTGGGTTTACCCAACCATGGGGAGGAAGTCATCCTGACTTCCAAGCCTTTTGGAGTGCTCACGAAGACCGAATTGAAAGCGGAGCTTCAGGCAATGGAGAAGGGGTCGTCCCCTGTGACGACCAATTTATTGGTTTTGCACCTTCTGTGCAATTTCTTCTTACCCTCGAGCGCGGAGAGGTTCCCAAGGTTCTTTGATGAGGTCTCCAGCTTGGAGAACTTCCAGAAGTTCAATTGGCCAGAAGCCATCCATACCTTTCTAATGAGGTCGTTCAGGGTGATGGTGGAGAAGCTGCCACCAATTTCAGAAGAAGGCCAACTGCAACAGAGGCCAGAGTCCTCATTGGGATACATCTACGGATGCACCCATGTTCTTGTTGTAAGTATCTATATTTTTAATTCTTAAAATGAAATTTGTTTCATATGTTCTAAACCATTGCAATGATTCATATAGATTTGGTTCCTCGAGCACACCAC